>JALMGA010000010.1:3610312-4813750 GCA_023333525.1 Aspidoscelis tigris stejnegeri
TAGGTATGGTGGCAGAGACCTCTGAAGACAAATACCGCCTTCTAGATCAAAGAGATAAGATTATGCGCCAAGGTAAGAGTTGTTGAATGGGCTTTATTTTTGGATATAGATTAGATAAGTACTGACACACGTCTGTGATAGCCAATGCATACATGTTGCAGCCATGGAAATGTCACAATGCATTAAAGCATTCCTGGAAATGTCATGATATTATATTTCTTTATATAGTTTTTATTTTTAAATAATTTAGTAATTAAAAAACCTATTCCTGGTAATATTGGATAATTCAGAAACCTATTTATTATGTTCACTTGACTGATTAACGAAATAAGTGCAAGTACGTTAGGTTGCTTTTGTACACCGTATAAATATGTAGGGCTTCTGTAGTGGCCAGTGGCATTATGCTGAAGTATTTGACTTTTGTGGGGGGGAGATAACAAAGTGCAGTTTGTTGTGGTGGCCAACATGTGGTCCTCTAGATAGTGCTACTACAGATCCAGCCAGCATGACCAATGGCAGGAGTTACTGTAGGCCAGCATGCCATAGAGGCTGCATAACTTTAGTTGAAGAGAATAATGATAAACACTTCTCTTACACATTTTAAATTTGAAGGTGTAAATGAATGAATTGAACATTCACATAGCAAAGATAATGTGCTTACACTGTTTTGCATTAGGTTTTGCATAACCCTTCCTCTAGGGTTAAGGGAGTCAGGAGTTGTCTCAGCCAATTTGTCTCAATTCTCTTTGCTTTCTACAAAAGATGACTGTAATTCTGTAGTGATCAAAAACCGCAATTGTGCCAGTCTTTGTGACTGAGTGCAGAATTTTAAATGTACAACCTCTTTTCACCTTCTGTTGAAGGTGTGGGATCCAGAGAAGCCAGGGTGTGTGCAACATTTCAAAGTGGGGCTGTCATCCACAATTTTGTTCCATTTTGTGTAGAAAACGTTTATAAAATTGAATGTGTATAATTTAGCACAACCAAAAATTTCTGAAAACAATGCAGTTAAAAAAATAAAGTTTTGTATGGAAAAATTTAAGAATACTTTTTGACTTTACAAACATGCTTATGAGGAGTAATCAAAATGTTGAATGAATCCCTGTCATTTTACATAACGCTTCATTTTGAAACAAATCCTCATTTTTATAATTAACATGATAAAAATAGCCATCTAACACTTTTTCTATAAGTACACAGAAGATCTCCAAGGACTAACTGCATAAACCTTTTCTTTAGCTCGTGTGAAACAAATGGATCTTGGCAAAGCTAAAACCTTTGTTGGAACGTGCCCAGACATGTGTCCTGAAAAAGAACGTTACATGAGAGAGACAAGAAACCAGCTAAGTATCTTTGAAGTGCTTCCAGGAACTGACAAGGTATTACTGAACTTTCTATGTTAAGCCAATACTCCTTAGACATATTCTAAGAAAAATATTTGTCATTTATGCATTGCGTCTGTGATGTTATCTTCTGGCTAAAAGCTCCAGGTATAGATTTGAAGAGATGGTCATCTGCAGGGTTGCTCAATATGATTTAAGGTCCTTAGCTTTGCCCTGGTGTCTGCAGTCTGCAGGCAAGATAAAACCTTCCTGACCCACAAGAAATTAATGCTGCGAATGTGTACAAACTTAAAATTTCTTGTTCGGTTTGAATTCAAACCCACAGCTTGAACTGGTAGGGTAGTTTGGTTTGATTTGAGTTGTCTTGAACCACCTGATTTGAATCAAACAGGCTTAAAAGTGAACTGATTTGGCACATATCTAATTATATGATAGGTTTTGACTGTCTTTTTCAGTGGCTTTTCTACTATACAGGAAAATATCAGCACATAAATGTCCCCTCTGAAGCTCAGTTGGATTGAGCTTGGAAAGTATGGAATTTTGAAGGCTGTTGAATGAGGAAAAGGAGGGGAAATAAATTGGTATGATCAAACTCACAATAGCTTGTTTTTTTTTTAGTAGAGGGGATGGGCAAAATTAAATGATTGCAAATTTGTGAGGAACTGAGCAGTTTAGTATTCTTAGAGTTCCTTATGCACTGGTTAATTATTGGCTACATAAGCAAACTTCCGTCTTGGATGTCTTTCACAAACTTCCATCTTAGAGTCTTTATGCACAAGGTGCTGTCCAGAATAGCTGAGATAGTCAGAGGAGTCAGATGCATGTGATTCAGGCCCTGAAAACATCAATTTGGAAATTACATCAGGACAATGATAACATGTCATGTGGCCATAAGTCTTCTGAGATTTTGGGAACTTCTTATAGGGACAACTTTGTAGTTCTTTCTATGCCTTCTTCTGTGGGCCAGCCTTTCTGTCCAATAGAAAAAGACAGAACAGATGTCTTACCAAAGTCAGGTCCAGTATAATTAAAACGGTTCTTATTGAATTTTACGTGGAGTATCAAAGATGGTATTAATGTAGAGCTTGTATTGTACAGGCAAAATCGTGAGAACCGCTGCTTCAATTTACCAAAACCCATGCATTTTCATCATTTTTAAACGTAGGATGTTGTTCCCCCAGTCTGTGGCTACAGATTATGAGAACTCACCAGTGAGGAGGCTTTGTATAAATTTTAGATACATACATATTTGCTTCGTGGATGCCAACACTAAAGAACACTGGCTCCATTTCCCCCCATTTCATTATGATTTGGCAGTGGTTTAATTGGGAACTTATGAAAAATTATGCCGTTTTAAAAGAACCTATAGTATTATAGAATCATAGAATCATAGAATGGTAGAGTTGGAGGGGACCTCCTGGGTCATCGAGTCCAACCCCCTGCTCAAGGCAGGATCTCCTAAACCATCTCAGACAGATGGCTGTCCAGTCTCTGCTTGAAGACCTCCATCGAAGGGGAACCAACCACCTCCCGTGGCAGCCTGTTCCACTGGTTGATCACTCTTACTGTTAGAAATTTTTTCCTAACATCTAAACTAAATCTTTTCCCCTGCAGTTTCATCCCATTGTTTCTAGTCCTTCCTTGAGAGAGTGAGAACAGGGCTGATCCCTCTGCCTTGTGACAACCCTTGAGGTATTTGTAGACAGCTATCATGTCTCCTCTCAGTCTTCTTTTTGTTAGACTAAACATTCCTAGTTCCTTAAGCCGTTCCTCATAGGACATGGTTTGCAGACCGTTCACCATCTTGGTAGCTCTCCTTTGAACCTGCTCCAGCTTGTCAGTGTCTTTTTTAAACTGGGGTGACCAGAACTGGACACAGTACTCCAGATGAGGTCTGACCAAGGTAGAGTAGAGGGGGATAATAACTTCACGTGATCTGGACTCTATGCTTCTCCTAATACACCCCAGGATTGCGTTTGCCTTTTTTGCAGCTGCCTCACACTGTTGACTCATGTTCAGTTGATGATCTACCAGGACACCCAAGTCTTTTTCACATGTGCTGCTGCTCAGCCGAATTCCTCCCATTGTATATGTGCTTTTTTCATTTTTCTTGCCCAGGTGCAGAACCTTGCATTTTTCTTTGTTAAATACCATTTTATTAGTTGCAGCCCATTGTTCGAGTTTCTCTAAATCTTTTTGAATCCTCTCTCTCTCTTCTCTGGTGTTTGCAATCCCCCCTAGCTTTGTGTCATCAGCAAATTTGATCAGTTTCCCTTCAACTCCCTCGTCCAGATCGTTTATAAAAACATTAAACATAACTGGGCCCAGGACAGAACCTTGTGGTACTCCACTTGACACTTCCTTCCATTTGGATGTGCAGCCATTTAAAGCCACTCTTTGAGTACGATTACTAAGCCAGTTTTGAACCCACCTTATAGTTGCCTTGTCAAACCCATATTTGATCAATTTTTCAATGAGGATTGCATGAGATACTTTGTCAAATGCTTTGCTGAAATCAAGAAATACTATGTCTACTGCATTTCCTTGATCAACCCATTCAGTGATTTTGTCATAAAATGAAATCAAGTTAGTCTGACACGACTTGTTTGATACAAACCCATGTTGACTACTGTTAATTATTGAATTCCTATCCAAATGCTGACATATGTGTTGTTTAATAATTTGTTCGAGAATCTTTCCTGGTATTGAAGTCAGGCTAACAGGCCTGTAGTTCCCTGGGTCTACCTTCTTCCCTTTTTTGAAGATAGGAACAACGTTTGCCCTTCTCCAATCGTCTGGGACTTCTCCTGTTCTCCATGACTTCTCAAAGATTACAGCAAGTGGTTCAGCAATTACCTCTGCTAATTCCTTCAGTACCCTAGGATGTAATCCATCTGGACCCGGGGACTTAAATTCGTTTAAGTTAGCTAAGCGTTCCCTTACTCTCTCAGTGTTGATTTTGTGTCTTGATTCTCCTAGTCCTTCATCAGTACAGTGAAGGACTGTTGCATGTACATTATCCCTCTTGGAAAAAACAGATGCAAAATAGGAGTTCAGAATCTCTGCCTTCTCAAGATCACTTTCGATCACTTCTCCATTCTCTCCCTGCAGACTTCCCAAAACCTCTTTGACTTTTCTTTTGCTGTTGACATATCCCCAAAACCCTTTTTTATTGTTTTTAGTCTCTCTTGCAAGCCTCAGTTCATTTTTAGCTTTAGCTTTTCTGATACTTGCCCTGCAGATTGTACTGATTTCATTATATTCCTCCTTAGATATGTATCCCTCCTTCCATTTCTTAAACATTTCTTTTTTCTTTTTTATCAAGTTTTTAAGTTCTAGGTTTATCCACCCTGGTCTCTTTAGATGTTTTCCATTCTTCCTTCTTTGAGGAATTGTTAATGATTGCGCTTCTAATATTGCATTTCTCAAAATATCCCATCCTTCTTGGACATTTCTATCCTTTAGTACATTTAACCATTTGATCCCTCCTAACCTCCTCCGGAGTCCATCAAAATCCGCCCTTCTGAAATCCAACTTTGAAGTCTGAGTCCTCTCATGCTTTCCTTCCCTTATTATCCAGAATTCAAGGATAACATGATCGCTGCCTCCTAATGCCCCAGAAACTCTGATATCCTCCACCATTTCCTCTCTGTTGGTAAGAATTAGATCAAGGATAGCCAATCCTCTTGTTTCCTCCACCACCTTTTGGTACATGAAATTGTCAGCGAGAGAGGATAAGAACTTATTAGACTTGTGACTTTTTCAGGAGCGAGATTCCCAACAAATGTCTGGTATTGTGTGTGTACACATGCTTTTGTGTACATATAAGTCTCTGCCATGTTATTTCATGTTATATATTCTTCTTTAAGGTATTGTGACAGTAGCTGACAATATATGCATGTTGTTAAGAGTAAAGGGAGAAAAGGAAATGTAGGGATAAGTTTACGATGCCTCAAGCTATCATGGCACACAATTCAAGGATGCCTGATGGCTGGATATTGTATAACTGTTGTATTAATTGATGAGGACAGTAGGGACAGAGAAGGAAGAAGCTTATAATTGGAGAGGATCCTTTTTGTTTAACTGAATTTTTAAAGTATACTCTTATTCTGTTATGTACAATGCATTTCCTTATACTTTTAAAGTTCTTTATTCCCCTATACATTCTGTATGCATATTCTAATATTAATGCTATCTAATCCCTCCTCCCTAATTAATTGGAGAGGATCCTGAGAACCAAATTGCTTTTGCAATTCAAATTCTTTGCTATGGGTTTCTGAATAAGGGATATAACTTTACACTAGAGGAGGTCAATGAGACCAGAGGATGTCACTTTCCCCATCTAGCTCAACAGATTACCACCACTGTGTTACTGCACTTAAAGTCTCAGATTTTGCGAAAGCAAATTATTGGACAGTGTCCATAAAGTTGTATTTGTGTATTTTGATGTAGATTTGATGTTATATACAAATTTGATTTAAAAATGAGAACAAAGGATGTACAAGTGCGAAAAGCACAATCATACAGAAGATAGTAGTATTGTACTGTTTACTTTCTTTTGAAGAAGTCTGTTGGAAAATGTATCAGTTTAACAAGGAGAATAAATGGCCAAAGAGTTTTAACTTTTACCATAATTTATTAGCTAGACTCATGAAATGATTCAGATGCAAAAACCTTGGTCAATTAAACCTGATCAAATCATAGTTTAGTATTACATCTAAAAACTGATACTGTACAATGTTTAGCTTCCTCTGAGACAGTGGGGAGTAAATATGATCACGATGATTTTTTTCAGCCTGAACTTTCTTCTCACAATAGAGTTCTTAAAGAGAAGATATTATTTTTTTCTTTGAGGTTGACCATACAGCGGCAATAAAGGAATACAGCCGCTCCTCTGCAGACCAGGAAGAACCTTTGCCTCATGAGCTGAGGCCTTCTGAAGTGTTGAGTATGACAATGGACTATTTGGTAACTCATATTATGGACAAAGGAGAAGGAAAATACCGCGAGTGGTATGATTTTGTGTGGAATAGAACTCGTGGGATAAGAAAGGTAATCATTTTTGAGTGGAGTGGTTGGAATTGATAGGATTCTCCCCCCCAAAAAAAAAAGTTGATAAATTTCTTCCTAATAAGAGAGAAATCAATATGCCATCCAGAGTGCTATCCTTTGATTTGTATGGTGATGGTGAGATGCCAGTACATGGGTGGGTTTAGACTAATGGTATCCAACAAGGCTTTTCTGCAGTCATTAAGAAATTGATTAATATATGTTGATTATATTCTAGGTGTAGTAAAACTGAACCAGATTTCAGTTTTATGGTCCTTATACCAGTTGGCCTTTTCAGCCCCAGTGCAAGAACTTTGAGCATTCCCGATACAGGGCATAGAATTTACAATGGTGTTTTTTCATACCTATTCGGAATAAGAAAATGTAATGTTTTTTAAAAACTTAGTATAACTATAGTAACATTGTGAAATTCTCCCCCATCAGCATTTGTAGTTCTTACACATTTATGCATTTATTTGTTGTCAGTGTATTAGCAGTCTACCTTCAGTCCCTAGGCAGGTTAAAAACTTTTATAGTCACAAATCAATAAACCAGTTTTCTTTTTAAAGAAACAACAACAACAACAAAATATCAGCAGTATCAACTAATTCATAAGGCAGCATAACTGAATGGAGGAGGCAAAAACCCAAAGCCTGATTTATGAAAAAGTGTACTGTACAGTAACACTTACTGCCAGGAAAAGGTCATTCCACATTTTTGGAGGCTTTCCTGTATACCATCATTTATTATTTATTTATTTATATTTACATTTATATGCCACCCCATACCCGAGGGTCTCTGGGCGGCTCACAACATTTAAAAACACATTTAAAAATTATATCAACCTTAAAACCAGAATCAAGTTTAAAAATGCAGCTTTAAAAAATCACAAAAATAGTTAAAAACAACAGTGATTTTCAATGGAGGAAGTGTGGGGGACATTTAACCAAAGGCCTGCATAAAGAGGAACGTTTTCACCGCCTTCCTAAATAGGAACAAAGAAGGGGCCTGGTATGGATCAGTTATGTACTTTTTGCACACATGACCCCTTAAGGACCCCATTAGGACACCATTCTGAACAAGTTATCTCTACAAGTGCTGTCAAAATCCAGATTTAATGGGGTCTTTGGGCCTTTAAATCCAGATTAACACAAGACCCCTTTAATTGTCTCTTCAATCTGGTCTTCCGCTGTGAAGAACAGGTCAGAGGCCATGCTTCGGTATGTGTACCGGGGCACTGAGGTCCAGAGGTGGGCCTAGAGGCCGCCATTTGCAGTGGGGTGGCTCCAGCTCCGCCCTTCAACACATACACTATGTAGGCCTGCACATCCTTTGGATTGATCCACAAAGCTGAGCACAGGCTTCTAGGTGGCTGCATGGGCAGCTATGAAGCCGTGTCTTTTTGCTACTGCCACTGTAACTGGAAGTGACCTCTGACTGACTGCGACGTGGGCCAGTTGCTCTGTGCCACCAGAGGATCTTCTTGCTCGGGCCTAATCAGAGCCTCGGGGTGGGTGCTACGACATCCGTGTGGCAGCCCTGGTTAGCACCCATTGCCACTGAGTGCTAAATGGCCTGTACAGATGCATGGGGTCCTCATCATGATGTGGAACTACTTGGACCGTATTCCATGAGGACCCGATACCAAAGATCCAGATCTTAATCCTGATTAAGAGAGTTACATGCAAAAAGACCCCATATCTTAAATCTCAGAGCGTGGTAACTGCCTTGAATCCCTTGAGTTACATATAACATGGTCATTTTAGATGCTCCTAGGGAGTAGTCACATATCATCTGAAATATGGGGCACAGTAGTTTTGCAGTATTAGGAGTCCTTTTAGTCAAGAGTACTTTTCCTAAAATGAATGGAGGGCTTAAAACCCCTTAGATTTGTAGATGATTTCTCAGATGACATTTATTACTGACTTCCATTGAGAGGGTTTCATGGTAGCTCTTTTAATGTGGGGTTTTTTTTTAGTATCAAAGGAAGGCTTTTTGGTTCCCCAGACCTATTAGATACCTCCTGAATAAAGCAAAAACCCTGAGACAGTACAGTCCCTTGTTTATTCCCAGGCCTGTCACCTTCTTGCTTGTTGCATTCATTTGTTTCTGAAATTCTCCATATTTTCCCAATGTGCATCCTCTCTTAGAAGTTTGATAATGGCAGCATTCTGTTTTTAAAAAAATACAAACATGTTGCAGTTTAGAAAGTGTGCAAAATGCAAAGCATTGTTACAGAACTAAAGATGATTTTGTGGTGTGTGGTTTTTTTTAACCTAGGATATAACCCAGCAACATCTCTGTTGTCCTCTGACGGTTTCATTGATTGAGAAATGTACCCGATTCCATATCCACTGTTCCCATCATTTGTGTGAGGAACCAATGTCATCTTTTGATGCAAAAATCAACAATGAGAATATGACAAAATGTCTCCAGAGTCTGAAGGAAATGTACCAGGACCTTGCAAATAAGGGCCTTTACTGTAAGAGTGAAGCAGAATTCAGGGGATATAATGTCCTCCTGAACCTCAATAAGGGAGATATTCTCAGGTGAATTTTAAACTGTTACATTCTTGCTTTAGCTGGAATTTATACATAAATGCAAAGTGATGTGAATTATTCAGTGTTAAGATAGGAGACTACCTTACTGTAATATTGTCATGCTATCAGAGGAAAGTGAGTAAGATCCTTTGTACAGATCATTCTTTTTTAGATACATATTCTGGCCTGTGAAAATACATTGTATAATTTCTAGCCAAATATTTGTAAACAAGAAGTGAACAGTCTTTGGCAAGAATAGAGAAAGTTTTTTTTAATTAAGTGCCCACATTAAAATGGTTTTAAACCGGAAGGGTTTAATTCAGTTGGTTCTAAGCAAGTCCAAAAATTAACTGCTTTCCAGCCCAAAATTTGAGCAAAGTGAGGCAACTTCATCAACCACTCAAAATATGTCTGGTGATAAAGCGTGATATGTCTCAGGAAAGCAATTCACACTGTGGGAGGCACTACAGAGCAGGCTCTCTGGTGTGCCACCTCCTCAGTCCAATGTAGTCAGGATCACTGGCAGTAGATCCTCATTGGTTGATCTTGCGTACTGATAGAGCTGCCTAGGAAGAAGTGTTCTATTAGATATTTGAGCCTAGGGGATTTAAGGCTTTATGGGTTTGACAACGATTGTCAGTCAGTGGTTAGACTCTGAACTATTTTAGCCTTTTATCTTATATTAGTTTCTCTATGTCTTTTTATTTGGTTCTGTAGTGTTCTGTATATTTAAGTGGATTTTGTGTGCTCCTGTTTTTTGTAAGCTCATTTTTGCTACAGTTGTCAAAGTACAAGTAGCTGCCAAGCTGCGGTGACTGACTTGTGGTCACCTGTGAAATTTCACTGTCAAGCCAGCACTCAAATAGTTCAGCTACATCAAGGCAGCCTTCAAGCTTTTTAAAAATTTATTTAATAAGGGCTTTACATAGCTGACTGTTTTCATTACAAGTAAAGTTTCTCTCTTTTTTAATCTCAACAGAGAAGTGCAACAGTTTCGTCCAGCTGTCCGAAATTCCCCAGAAGTTAGATTTGCTGTTCAGGCCTTTTCTGCAATAAACAGCAACAACTTTGTCAGGTTTTTCAAACTTGTGCAAACAGCTTCTTATCTGAATGCATGCTTGTTGCATTGCTATTTTAATCAGGTAAGAAATAATGCTTTTCTGAGGTGATAATTAAAGAACTGTTGTTGATTTCTGTAAGAAAGCTTGATGTTACTTATTAAGTATGTGAGAAAAAGGCTACCATCACAGTTACTGGCAGGAATGAACAATTGGTACACACATGAATGTTCATTGGGATTCCCGAGGAAACTGGGTACTAATGGTTAACGCTTGCTGCTCCTACTGGTGCCAAAGGTTGACGCATGCCACAGCCAAAAAAGAAAGCGAAAGCAGCTACTGCTCCCCAGTAATCACACAAAGTGAACTGCTACAGAGCTGAGCCACCAGGAGCCTATAAGACACAAACAGCAACAGAATATGTTCAACAGAGGGAGAAAGGCCTTGAGGGAGAGAAACACCACCTTCAATTCTAACCAGTTAATCTGGTGTGCCTTATCCCCTGGGCCATCCTGCCCAAACAGTGTCCTCCCCATCCTTGGCCACTGGCATCTGTAGTAACCCTAATGCGGGGTCATTAATGGGGCACCCCCCTAATGAGGTGGGCACACTGTTGCCACCAATCCAGAGACTGTAGCACCCTGCTGGGGATGGACATCCATATGGGAAGAGACAGTACAATCTGAGAAGTATATCTGAGCAGAAACCATTGAAGGTTCCTCCAGTGGAAACGTGCTATTAAATGTCTTCTGTCGTTGACACAGGAAACGTGCTATTAAATGTCTTCTGTCGTTGACACAGGTCAACGACAGAAGACATCTTCCCCAGAAGGGAGGAAAGCTTAAGGATGTCTGAAGATCCCTCCCAAGAGGTACTGGTGGCCAGGGAAATCAGGGAGTCAACCTGTTCATCGGATGGCCGAACCAGATCCCTTGAAATATTAAAAAACACCCCCAGGTGCATCAGCCGATAACCGGGATTCAGGGAACTTTTAGCTTCATTGATCAGGAAACCATGGGAGGAGAAGACCATATATCCTCACTGAAAGCATCGAGTTTGCCCTGAATCCACATTGAATCTGCTCTCAATCTATGTCGAATGCACTTTTGATCCATTGTGGATGTGACTCATGCAGCTGCTTTCCTACCTTCCCAGGCTCACAAATGTTCCAAAGCATTCGTATGAATGTTCCAAAATATTCATACAAATACAAATGTCAATGTGCAAATGTAACATTTGATTTGTATACTAATGTCCACATTTGTACACATTTGTATGAATGTTACAAATATTTGTGCATGTTCCTACTGCCCAGGAATATAGTTGGGATAGAATCCTTTGATGTTGTAATCATACTTAATGTGAAGATGGGCCTTGATGAGGTAGATAAAATGTCCTGAGCTTTCAGGGAACAGCATGGCCTACAATGTATTTAAAGTGTCATTTTTCTACTCTTTGGCTGTAAACTTCAGCAAATCATTCTTAATCAAACTTTTGTAATTTCTTTGGTTGGGAAGACCTTGACAATAAATTTAGCAAGAAATACATCCCTTTTATTATTTCTTTTTGAAGAATCTCATCCCTATGCTTAGCTTATTCCTGTTGTAGTGGCTTAGACCTGCCTGTTGGTTTGAGGGCAACTTTCGAGTAAGGCCAGCTTTGAAGAAGTTACACTAAACCATTTCGTTCAGAAGTTTGGGGATTTTAAAGATATTTTAAAATGCTGGTTTATGAAAACTATAAGCAACAATGTATTTAGGTATAAAACGTTAGAAGCCAGTATAACACAAGATTATTAGTTCTTGAAATAATAAATGTACTATAATGTAAAATATTAATATCTTTTAAAATACTTTTCAGATTCGTAGAGATGCTTTAAAATCTCTTAATATTGCATATACTGTGAATGCTCAGAGGTCCACCATCTTTCCATTGGATAATGTTGTCCGTATGTTACTGTTCAGGGACTTTGAAGATGCCACTGACTTTATCAATTATTTTGGTCTGAGTGTGTCTGATGGGTAAGTACTAAATAGTTTGTAACTCTTAAGTGGATCAGGTGTGGCTCAGAAATTATAACAATAAGGAGGAAAGCTTCATCTTCATACCAATTTAAACACCTCTATCTATGTACTACCTAGTGCAGTGTCCAATGAGCTATCCTGTACAGTTTTATGCAAATTCTTTTAGATTTTGAAATCTGAGGATGTTGACAAAACGGTTGTAGTTTTCTGGGCTACAATATGCTCTCTGGATCCTTGGCCATCTTGAATTATTAGAGCTAGACAGGAGAGGCTTGCTAAGTGAATGTCAATGGTCCCAATGATCTTGGAAAAAGCAGTTGCATGTTCACTTTTGAAAAACTCCCTATTCCTAGAAGTCTATTCTAACTACCACTCAGTACCTAATTTTTCCCTTTTGGGGATGATTCTTCAGAGGGTGGTGGCTGTATAATTACAGGCATTCTTGGATGAAACTGATTATCTGTACCATTTCAGTCTGAGTGCAAGCCTAGGTTTGAGACAGAATCAGTCTTTGTCACCCTAATGAATGTCTTCTTGAAAGAGAGAGCTAGAAGGAGTGTGACTCTGTTGATCCTGCTTGATTTCTTGTTGGCTTGTTATTGTAGATCGGAGAATTGTTTTACTTACGTGAAGTACTGTTCTTGTGGAAAGGCAGTAGCTTACTTGTGGGTTATCCCAGTGTACCTGTTGCCAGCCCCCCCACCCCGCAGTAGAAGCTGATGTTTCTCTGTCATCCAGTCATACGAAGGAAGCCGGTAACTTGCAGTGGTGTATCCTATAAAGAAGCATAAAAATTATTACTTAGAGGGAGGGACATAATAAACTGCCATTCCACAAAAATGGCATTTCACGTAAGTAAGTGTCCTCTGTGGAGGGCAGTAGCTTACTCGTGGGATGTACCCAAACTCTCACCCCTAGGGAGGGAACTAAAATAACGGAAAGGTCTTATCGCTACTGGTGCAACCTGTTGCAGCACTCTCCTGCTTGGAGATTTGCTTGGATGGCACAAGTGAATTTTTGTCCCAATTTGTTAAAGCACATGGGACATTAAAAGACTAATTGCAGTATTCACTACCTTTGCAGCTTTGTGCATGGTAATGCCTAGAATAAGCAAAACATCCAAATAAGGAAAAATGTGTATACCTTGTAATCTCAGCTGCCCTGTCAATAAGATTAAAACCCTTGAAAATACCCGGGATGCTGACAAAAGCCCGAAGGGAAGAGTGTGATAGTGATCATCACCCACTTTGAAGTGGAGATATTTCCTGTATAAAGGGTGAAAAATTGATGTTCTCCAAGATGTCCCCTTATTAATGTCAAGGTCTCCAATCACCAGCTTGGTGTTGTAGGCCCCGCAGGCATTATTACCAGTAGCAGCAAGGTCACCCTCTGTATCAGTGGTATCATTCAGTTCCCCGACGGATGGAGCAGACTCACTGTGGGTTATCACCGGTGGCTGTAGCTGACCACGACCGCCAGGGGGAGCCCTGCAGAATTTTCTCTCTCTCCAACTGCCAACTGCCAACTGCAGGGCTCCTCAGTTCTTCCGCGGTCGTGCAGCTGGCCACACCGTTGAGATATCTCTCAGGCGTCATGTCCACCGTTTATTCATCTGAAGACCAAGCAACGGATTTCAGGGGTATGATTGCGACATCCCCTACTTCCTCCTTGGGCCATATAGTGGGAGGCAGCCCCTTTGGATCAGTTGCCCTCACGAAAAACCTCCAACAAATCCTACTGGCCAAATCGTCCTGCAGCTCCTTTGGAGGCTTTTCTGTATCTTTGAGCCCAGCTGACTTAGCTTTCCCCTCAGAGACTGGAGAGCGGGTCAGTAAACGGCACTATAGCCGTTTGAATTGGGAGGAGGTATCAGGTAAGGAAATTCCCTTTAATCCACTTGGTTAGGGCTCAGTTAGACTTCTCCTTACAGTCAGTAAGAGTATAGATATGGCATTTCTAACGGCCATTGGAATGTTCAGAGAGTGCTCCCTGCTTCATGCAGGAACTCCAAGTCCCAGCATTCTCTGAGGAGGGGCTGTCCACCATTTCAGAATGTTCGTCACCTTCAGGGACTACAATTCCCAGAGGCCAGTTCGCTTAGAATGCTGGCCACATGGACATTGTGAAAGGGCCAAGCATTAATTCTAGCCCCAGCAGAACGCTGAACTAGTGAAAATGCCATGAGGGCTTCAAGCCGCCCTATTTTGCCATTGTTTAAAGTGAATAATTTGCCTGTAGCCTCTTAGCCACATGGTTATGTGCGCACTTTGTAGGCAAAGTTTCCATAAGCATTACAACAGTAGCCCTGGGCTCAATATACCACAATCCTATGCATCTATGATGCGTGCAGTGTGCAGCATTGAAAGGGACAGCTACTGTTTCTCTGCCCTGAGATCACCTCAGCAACTAGCGGTACTGAGTTATTATCTTATGCTTCAGGCCGCAGAGCTGAGGGGCAGGAACGCTCACGCTCACATATGCTCACTGGCACTCATAGACCATCCTGTTCTAAAGCCATTATTCTTACCTCAAGAGAGGAAGAATGTGATATGAGCTATTCATCAGGGCACATGCCCAGTGAATGTCATAGATCTCCCTGTTCTAAAGCTGATATTCATACCTCAAGAGAGGGAGAACATTATTGGAGCTATTCGACAGGGTGCGTGCCACGTGAGTGTCATAGATCTTCCTGTTCTAAAGCTGAAATTCATACCTCAAGAGAGGAAGAATATTATGGGAGCTATTTGACATCTCCATTCCCGGATGGGGTTGCTGACGCTAGACAATCTTCTCCTGATAAGAGAGAGACAAACAGTAAAGTATTTATGTGACTGTTACACACCTTCTGGGAAGTTCTTCTACCACTTCTGAAGATGAGCTACTCATCATGCTTGCTTCTTCACTGGCCAAGAAGCAAGCTTAAAAGAAAGTATAGACAATCTCATCATCATGAGAAGATTCATAAGGCTACTTAGCTATATCCGAGCCATCACCCATCCGATGCTCGTCACAGTCAGCTGTGCATCCTGGGTTGCAACAGCAGCCACTTAATGTTGTGCTGCCAAATCCTCAGCAACCCAAATCAAGGTTCAGGCAACTAGGCAGATGGCCAACAAGTGGCTTCTTCGGCCACTCAGCAACCTCCAAGGCTGCTCTCCTATTATTATATTTCACAAATGATAACTGCTATTACGAGTGCACTCAACACTTCGATGGATACCAAATCTGCAGATGATAAGGTTCGTCAGGCCAAGGTTCTGTTGTTGAATCCACCTCCTCAGGAATGGGTTCTTTCAATTCCACCATTAATGCAGGAAATGTTTTTGGCCCATCCTCTTTTCTACCCAAACACTGCCTTCTATGCCTATGAAGTTGTTCTAACCCACAGATAATGCTTCTTCCATCTGGGCCATGCCAATGTTCCTATGTTACAGTTGTCTTCAAATCATCGCCTCTGTGTCCTGCAGGACACTATTGATAAAAATTGGAAGTTCTTGTAATATATATATACATATATATTATATCTTTTGATTTGGATTCATTGTGCACCAGGGCTGCTGCCTCTGGCTCTTTAGCTAATAGGATGGTTCTAAAATGGGTGGAGGAGCTTTTGGCCAATTCCTCATTGCCCTCTGACTTACAATCGAATTTCACTGACATTAGATGAGTGATTGTGTTCACAGGGGACACAGATTTGGATGTCTTTCATTTGGCCGCAAGGTCAGTATGCAGCACAGTAGGTGCAAGATGCACAAGATGGTTAAAGTTGTTTAGAGAAGAGGCTTTAAAAGATTGTTGATTTAAGAGAACCAAAAAGAGGGTGTTGCCCTCCTCTTCAAACCACCGTAGCAGCCAACAAATAACAGTAGCTCTTCTTTTAATAAGAAGCCCGTATGCTGGTTTTTACAAGAAACAGCCTTTTCGTTTCTAAGCCCTCAGGAGGTTGCGGTTCCTGGGGGCGACAAGAGTCCGCTAACAAATAGCTCCTTTTCTGTGGTAGAGGGCACCAGTTTACCACCTAAAGTATTGAGCCCTCAACCAGTGGGAGCTAGGTTACAGAGTTTTGCTGAAGTTTAGCATCAAAAGTTAAAGATAGTTGGTTTGTTAAAACTGTTTTGGAAGGTTATTCTTTGCAATTTTTATGTAAGCCAAGGCATAAGTATCTGGTTACTCCAGTTCTGGTTTCCACCTCTGAAGCGCAAACTTTGGAGGAGGCCATACTTGAGTTACTAGACATGCAAGCAATTGAATGGTTCTCGTTGATCAGTTTCGGTTTTTCAATTATTCAAGATTGTTTCTTGTGACAAAGAAAGGGGGGAGTTTAGAGCAGTACTGGATTTAAAGTATTTAAATAAATTTATGGAGAAAATTATTTTAAGATAGGGTCTTTGAATTTAATTAGGTCTCAGTTAGAAGAACATTGCTATGGATCTCACGACTTTTTGCATTTTTCCATTCATCCAGAAGACAAGAAATATTTACCGTTTGAGGTCAATGGCAGGCATTTTCACTGTAAGGCTCTCCCTTTCAGCCTCCCGGCCTCACCTCATGTTTATTCTTCAAAGACTCTGCTGTGCCTAGTAGAAATCCTAAGATTTAGGAACATAGCAGTTTTCCCTTACTTGGATGAGCTCCTTTTGACATCTAGATCCAGGGTACAGTTGGAATTGGCCCTGGAAGTTACTATGTCTCTCCTTTCCTCCTTTGGCTTTTTGGTCAACTTGAAGAGAATTCACTAGTCTTTTCTCAGTCTATTGTACACTTAGGTACCCTGATAGATTCGAGTTCCTTTATGATCCGTCCATTGGTTGACAGGATTAATAAGATTGTAGATCTTGCCAGCCAGGTGTTAACATCCAAATAGTCAAACTGTCCACTCTAGCTTCCTTGTTGGGAAAGTTTATTTCAGTTATTGATCTCCATAAGTGGGCTCGCTTTCATACTAGGCCATAGTATGATTGTAGAAATCAGGAAACTGATCTACCTTTGGATCAGGATACCGTGACATCAATCCATTGGCAGACTGAGTTTTCAAACTTGGAACAGGGAGTCCCTATCATTGGACCGGAACCAACTGTCATCTATACAGATTCTAGCCTCAGAGGTTGGGGCACTACGTTGGGCATGAACACTGCCCAGGACAGCTGGTCCACCGATGCGAGGGCATATCACATTAATTGCCTGGAATTTAAAGCTAATTTTAACACCATATTGTCATTCTCCATTTTGATTCCAGGCAAGCACACCCTTATAATGATGGATAATACAACAACTAAGTCTCACATAATGTGACAGGGTGGTACCAGATCTAGGGATCTTATGTTACTTTCTTCCATGATTGTCATTTGGGCAGAATATAATTTGCTTTCTATATCTGCCATTCATGTGAAGGGTGTGCTGAATTTGAGAACAGATGCGCCGAGCAGTCAGGAAGTTTCAAGTGCGGGGTGGATGTTGAACTGGGAGGTGTTCAGATCTATCACACAGGCATGGGGCTATCCAGCAGTGGACCTCTTCGCATCAAATTCCAACAGACAAGTGCGGAGGTACTTGCACGTCATCCTGATCCTGTGGCACTTGGCCTGCCAAATTTCTATATGCCTTTCCATCTTTCTCATTAATGCTAAGAGTTCTTCAGAAGATAAGGGTGTGCAAAGCCAAAGTGATTTTCATTGCCCCCTTTTGGCCACACCAGATTTGGTTTCCACTCCTCAGGGCAATGCCAGTTTGTGGGCTGATTCACCTACCTCCATGTCCAGACCTGATTCTTCAGGACAGGATCCGGCATCCAGACCCCCAATGGTTAGCCTTGGCGGTTACTCACCTCAAGTAATTAACACCATCATTGCATCTCGCAGGAGCTCAACTTGGAGGATTTGCAACTCTTCATGGAAAGTTTTCTGTAGGTGGTGTTACTTGAATAATGTGAATCCCCCGAGTCCATCAGTTCACGAAGTCTTAGCCTTTCTATCAGGCAGAAGTATTGAAAGGTCTAGGATATAACACAGTTCGTAAACAGGTTTTGTCTTGGTGGCAATTGCTGAAGTAAACAGTGATGTCAGTCTACCATCCAATAAAGACGTAAAATCGTTCTTGTTGGAAGTTAAAGCAAATTGTCCGCCAGTAATATATAGATAACTGACCTGGGATTTTGATTTAGTTTTGGTCGTTATGTCCGGAAAACCTTTTGGACCAATAAGGTCTACTTCCTTTAAAATGTTGTCCTATAAAATGTTTTTTCTTGTGGCTATGACATCAGCCCAAAGGATTTCAGGCATCACTGCCTTTTCAATAAATTTCCCATTATGCAAATTTACTCCCGACTCTGTCATCCTACGTCTTGATCCGGCCTACAGGCCGAAAGTGAACTCCACCTTCCATAGGTCACAGGAAGTGTATGTACCTTCACTATGCCCTAAACCAAAACATTGTTTAGAGGAGCAGTTGCATTGTTAGTAAGAAGAGCCGTTAAAACTTACATGGGAAGGACAAAGATCATTAGAAAGACATTGTCTATGTTTGTTTGCTTCCACCCAGCATACCTGGGGGAAAAGGCTTTACCTTTACCTTTAGCAGCCTGAATCAGGGCAGCCATATACAAGCGCATTCGACGCACAGTGCAGCAACATCGGCACATTGCAACTGAGGCCAGTTTACAGGAAATATGTAAGGCAGCTGCATGGGCGTCACCGTCTACATTTACCAAGCACTACAGATTGGGCGTCTGCTGCAGGCCCACTGAGGCAGCCTTTGGATGAAGGGTACTTCAGCAGGTGCTGCCTAGGATGGTATGTACTTCTTGAATGCCTCCTTTTCTTTATCCCACCCATGAGGGAAGCTTTGGTACATCCCACAGTGAGTCTGCTCCATCCGTCGGGGAACGGAAAGTTGTCTTACTTACGTGAGCTTCCGTTCCTGACGGATGGATGCAGACTCAACCCTCCCTACTAATCATGTTGTGTATTATTAGGTAAGCTCAAGCTCTATTCCATCTACACTCCCAGCGTAAGAACTGAGGAGCCCTGCAGTTGGCAGTTGGCAGTTGGAGAGAGAGAAAATTCTGCAGGGCTCCCCCTGGCGGTCGTGGTCAGCTACAGCCACCGGTGATAACCCACAGTGAGTCTGCATCCATCCGTCAGGAACGGAAGCTCACGTAAGTAAGACAACTTTCCGTTCTTGCTGCTGCACCCTTAGCACACCTCCATTAGGCAAGGGTGACCTCTCCTCTGAACGGCCTCTGCGTATTCATATGCAGAATTGGTGTCCGAATGTTGAACAGGCTTGGCCTTAGAACAACTGAGTTCTTCTTCGTGGTTAAAAACTCATCCAGATTAACCAGCAGATGCAGCTGTATTTGCTAGCTAAGTTAGAGGTTTCTTGGCATTTTATTTTAGTCGTTCAGATTGATGGAGACTGAAGAAAATCCAGATGAGACTGGGAATAAAGGCTGGAATCTGATAGCCCTAATGGCATTCTTAGTTATTGAAATTAGTTACTGCTTTGGTGTGTTGACTTCATTTGTCATCCCAGAAGAATTGTAGCATCTGCTAGCAGTGTCCAGCAGCAGTACTGTTAGTTTTTCTTTCCATGTGACTTTGGTCTAGTGGTTAGGGAGCAAGACTCTTATTTGGGAATACCGGGTTTGATTCTGCCCTCCACGACGAAGCCAGCTGGGTAACCTTGGGTGAGTCACAACTCTCTTTCTGAGCTCTCACAGCCCCACCTACCAGGGTGTCTTTTGTGGGGAAAAGAACAGATGGTTTATCAACTGCTTTGAGTCCCCTTAAATGGATGAGAAAAGCAGGGTAGAAAAGCCAACTCTTCTTCTTTTGCTATATCTTTCAGTGTTCAGATACCGTTTTTGTGCTACTTCAGCTATTTTTTAGAAGTAGATGTTTTAAATTGTATTCATTCGAGGTAAAATATAGTACATTTTGTGGTTGTTTCTTAAATTCTGTAATAATTTCACTTAGTATCACACCACTGCATTTATTGATTTTGGGGAGGGAATCTTTGTGCTTGAAAGAAAACAATAAAGCTAAAAATGGAGGCAGCCCAAAGAACTTGCTATTACTTTATGCAACTGTGCTTCTCTAGTTTTGGGATCAGATAGTATATATTTTGCATTTTAATCTTCTAGTTCTGTTGAACTGAATCGATCTGCTTTTCTGGAACCGGAAAGCTTGCCAAAGCCAAAGAAATCGCTGGCTGTTGGACAGAAACTGACTGTGTCTGTTGGAGAAGTTGTCAATGGTGGACCGTTAATCCCCTTCAGTCCTCATTTGCCTCTGTGCAGCTTCAATGCACAGAATAAATACATAGGGGACAGTGCTGTAATGGACTCATCTAGCAGTAGTCAGAAGGCGAGTGCTGATATGACAGGTAAGTCAGAATTCATATGCCAGAAAAGCAAGAGTGGTATAAGGGGTCCTGACCATAGTATATAAAGAAATCTGTATTCAGTTTGAGTGCCTCTTATATATTAGGTGGCATCAAATAAGGTCTATTTTCACAATAAGAATTCACTTATGTATTAGGATTGGTCCTTCTCTTCTACCTACTATATTTCCTATACAGCCCCACATTTTTGCTCCAGATGTTTTCTCAGTATGACAGGAAAGATTAGAGAGAAGAAAGAGAAACTTTACTGTAGGAGTGGAAATAGCTTAAACTGATTATGGTTTTTGCCTGTTGTCTTGTAATTAGAAGATTAATAAGGCAGCTAGACTCTATGGGTGTCATTGGACTCAGTCACTTACTGTACCACTGATGGGTGAAACGGTTGGGATTTTGAATCCCTAGTCATCTCGGAAGCACTAATATGGGAAAAGTAGAGGATTAATATGGAGTATCTCTTGGTCTGATTGTTGGCTTGAAAGAAAATGCTTCTAGAACATTACCGGGTAAACCAGAAGAAGATAGGCATTCTCTTTTCTAGATATGCGTATTGCTTTGTGTTAAATTTGAGCTGCTTCTCTGTTTGACACTTATCGGTGAAATAGCGTAGAGACATTCTGATTAAAAATAATTACCTGCAAAACAGTCAGTTAACACAATAGTAGGTTATCTTTATATTTTATTTAAATGGCTAAACTTAATATGAGCAAAAATATCCTGTGAAGGTACATTAATCGATAGTCTAATCAGTTCTAAGTCAGTATGTTTCCGCTGGAATAGAGAATATCTGGGACCTGGGGCTATTTGCATGGAGAACATGTATGTTTCTTATATTGAATTTTGGGACTTTGACGTCAGATGCTGTCCTAGATAGATTTGCCTCATTTAGAAAGAAAAACGAGCTAGGGTTAGAGAGAAAAATACTGTGTATTTTCTATACTAGCTAAATGTTTTATTTCAGTTTTGCCTACAGAACAGATCACAGAAGGGAGTAACATAGATTCAGAAGTGTTCCGAGCTCAGCCTTCATCTTCGCTTCTGGAGCCAACACCCCTGCCTTCTTCTGCAGGACTCACTTTTCAGCCAGTAGCTCAGCCTTTACCTCCCCCTCCAAAACCTCAGCCCACTTACAATGAAGCGGTAAGGACATCTGGCAACATGCATGTTCTGTGACACTTTTTCAGGTATCCAAGAATGTTTTAAAAAATCAGCAAACATCTGTAAGACTTTTGTTTTAGAAGGACAAATAAGCAGGTTAATGATAGAAGTGTATAAAATAATCATGGTGTGAACAAAGGCAATAAGAAGAATTTTTCTCCCTTTCCAAAAGTACTGGATACATTCCAAAAAGATTTTGGACCAATTCATGGAAGTCAGGGCTTATGAGTTAACCTGATGACATTAGAAGGTAGTATGCCTTCAAAGGCCAGTTGCTGAAAGACTGTATACTCCATGTGCAAGCTTTTTGGTCACTGTGAGAACAGGCTGCTGGACTAGGTAGGCCATGGATTCAGTTAGGTGGGGTATGTCTTGCATTTTTCTGACACAAATAATGCCTTTTCATATGAGAAAGGTGTTTGACTTTTCTTATGTCTAAACCACCTGAAGGTTTGGAGGCATTTCTGGCATTGTAGTCTGCTCTCTTCTGAACCTCAGTGTGAGCACATAATGGAGCTTGGTAACAACTGGTTGTGAATAAGCACGTACTACTGTACTTTGGTTGGTTCAGTGAAGAGCTAATTCAAGGTGAGGACTGGGCACAAAAAACATCCCATTGTTTTTCGTTTTGTTTGTAAATTGTATCAGTCTTCCATTTTTTCTCAGCTGGACCCAGACTGGCACACAATCATAAAACTAAACAAAATTGAAAAAAAGTGGAAAAACAGAAATGCTGTGACTGGAATTAAAGCAGAAGGAGGTTTTTGTTTTTTACTGCAGAGTATGTGGTATTCTTGCATTAATGTATTTCATAGAATCATAGAGTTGGAAGGGACCTCTAGGGTCATCAAGTTCAACCCCCTGCTCAATGTAGGATTTCTGTTGGACTTTTTAAGTACAATGGTGGAAGCCATGGGTGGCTAACAGAGTGGTGTTTTATGCTAATTCTCAGGAATTTCTTATTCCTAGGATATTGCTGAGGTGGTCGATGACCTTGTTCATGATGTCCTGGAAGGCGAATTCAGAGAGATCAGCAGCGCAGGAGCAGCCTATGTACAGTCCGCAATACGGTAAAGACACTACTGCTATGTTCAGTGTTACTTTCTAGTAGGGATGTTGGTGGAGAGCATAAGCTTCACAAATATACCAGAATATTCCACTTCAGAAGATTTTTTGCAGTCATTGCGATATTGGTTTATGGAGATATGTGCCTTGATGTGCAAGAATTATTGAAACACTTGGGAATTAAGCAGATTAGTGAAGGTGACCCAGCTCTGGTAATATTCTTAAATCTCTCTTTTTATTACTTTACTTGGTAAAACAAATCATTTGTTTGTAGGGTCAGGTAGGAAAAGTTTATTATTGTAGAGAATACTCCTGCACTTTTTACTAAGCCTTCACCATTTCCGTTCTTTTGTGCAGGATTTCTGATGTTATTACAGAACAATTAATGACTGAGTTGTTGCTGGAAATGACAAAACAAATTGCTTCTGTTGCAATAAATGAGGAAAGAGAAAGGCTTGAAGAGGAAAAACGCCGGGCTGAAGAGGAGAGGTGATTGTTGTTTAGTATTTATGCTAAAACCTTTTGAGTTCAGAAAGTGTAGCTTAGAATACTTGTTGTACAGTTGGACCCCTGTATCTGCTGATCCAGTAACCACGGTTTCAATGATCTGCAGTGACTGGACCAGCCTCCCCTCCCCTGCCACTGCCATTGGGTCTACCAAGGCTTCCTGGAGGCCTGGAGCAGTGAGAAATACAGCACAAAATCACACAAGATTTCCCTTGATTCCTGTAAAATCTTGCAGGATTTCTGAGGAATCATGGGAAATTAAGTGTAATTTCCCAGTGTTTTAAATGTCCGCGGTTTTCAGAAATCACGGTAGGGCATGGAACCAATCTGCTGCAGATATGGGGGTCCAACTGTACTCGTTTGGCTAAACCAGTATCTCAAACAACCTATCCCTTTACACTGTAGGGGATTATGGGACTAGGTGAGCTGGGAAGACATAGGTTCAATTTTGTTCATTTCCAGATAAGATTGAGAAAGATTGACAGCAGCTTGGAACAAGGAACCTTCCTATGTTCGTATGTTCTCTGCTGTAAGAGACAAGCATTTTTTCTTAATCTTTGTGAATAAGTCCATATTCGTTACTTTTACTGATCTTAAATATTATAAAAATGGATGATATACAGTACTCGTATCTATGATTTAATGTAATGTTAATTGAGCCCCAGTACTTCAGCAGTGAATGCAAAGAAGACAGCATACGATTAATTCTAGTAATATTCCCATGCTTCATACACCAGCAATACTGTTGTGGTTGTAATTTTAAAAGAAAATCTAGATATATGGTCATTAAGGAAATATTTGATTTTTGTAGAAAAGATTCTTGTTAACATAAAAAGGTTACTTAGCTACCATTTCAGCATTCTGTGTATACTTCCCTTAGGCAAAAACAAGAGAGAGAACGATTAGTAAAAATGTTGAGTGAATCACTGAGTACAGACTTGACCAAAGAAGTGATAATGGAAATGATGCAAGAAATTTCAGCTAAGGAGTTAAAGTAAGTGGCAATGCAGCTTTCTTATAACTGAGATGTATTTATTTATTGCAATATAAATCTGACTCTTTGAAATACCATTATATGCTTATTTGCCAAAAGTTGATAACCTATTTTTTTTCCTCTTTAATATTAATATTAATATAGTTTCCTTTGCCAACACCATATATAGATTTTTCAGCAGTTTTTCTCACTGTAGATATCTTCTATTGACAAGTGTGGTCAGGGAAGCCATTAGGGGCAATAGGGCATCTTTAAAAAGCGGAAAGCTTCCCCTAATGAAGAAAACGAAAAGGAACACACATTTTGGCAAAATAAATGCAAAGAGACAGTGAGAGAAGCAAAAAGAAAATTTGAGGAATTTATTGCCCAAACTCTAAAAACTGATAATAAATACAGTACAAGCAGGAGGATAGCCAATGCAGGTATTGATCCCTTGGATGATGAGATCATCAAAGATATGCTAAGAGAAGAAAAGGAAATTGTAGATAAGATGGATTATTTGCCTCTTTCTTTACAGAAGAAAATTTAGGGCAGATCACTGAGCCTGAGTTACTGTTCTCAAGAAGAGATTCAGGGGAACTGAATTGTATAGATTACTGAATTTGTCTGTATTAATATGAATGTATATATCATGACGTTTGTACCTAGGGGATTTTTTTTTTACTTTTTTACTTTTTCAATACTGTATAATAGTATTGCCTTCACTGCTTAAAATAACTCCATCATTTGTCAATGATAATTTTTCTTTATCAGTATTTGCCTTGTGTTTATCTGTTTTTTATTTATATTTGATTTAGGTCTGCTGTGGAGAAAGACCAAAGAGCACGTATAGCCCGTTGTTCAAATGAAGTATGTGCTGAAATAATGGCAGTATTCTTAGAAGATGAGATTTTCCAAATTTCTAAGGAGACTTTGCAGGAATTACAGTGCTTCTGCAAATACCTAAAAAGGTTAGTGAAATAGCTTTCAGTCAACAGACCATTGAAAACTGTGTTATTTATGCTAAATTTGTGTCTTATTCTTCTGTCAGTACATAAACGTTTTCAGCTCCCTTATGTTATTCTTAAAGTTTTATCCTACCTGTTTTGTTTTGGCTCCCAGGTATTCAAAGTTTTGATTGTTCCTCTCAATTGTGCTACTCTTGCAAACTTCTCAGGAATACCTGGTAGCTTTTCAGTTTGATCTGCTTTGGCCTTGTAGTGGAGTCTACATTGGCACAGGATGTTTTGGTAGGGTAATGTAAGGAAATAATGATGCCAACAACTTCAATGAGGTGTATTCTCTCTTGAAGGTGGAGGGAAGCTTTTGCAGCAAGAAAGAAATTAAAGCGTCAGATGAGAGCCTTTCCAGCAGCTCCATGTTGTGTGGATCCAAAATATCAGTTGAAAGCGTTGTCACCCAGTGCAGAATGTCCCATTGCTAGAGAGCACTTAGATAAATCAATAGTAAACTTGGGACATGCAGGGAAACTTGGCACCTCCTGTCTTAGGTAAGTACTGCGTACTTTATTGACATAGCCACTGTAATTTATAGAATTTATAGTAGTAGATTCAAAGCATGTACCAACATAACCTGGTTATCCTCACCTGCTCCTTCACTGTGTTTATATGTCTAAACTATGTTTTAATATCTGACCCCTGTATTTTTCATAGTTTGTGAAGAGGCCAAACAAACTGGAAGAACTCACTCCCAAAGGCATTTCTGTGTTTTGTTACTATTGGTATTTGAGTGCATACATGATCTGTGCATATTTACATTTTTTAAAAAATATGAAGTACAAAGTAAGAAGACAATAGTCCCAGTTGACTAACTGCTAGAGGACTCCAAAAAATGAAACAGGATTCTACTTCCAGGATACTCCTAGTGACAGAGTGGAAGTGAATATTGCCAATTTTTTCTTCTCCTTTACTTCTTTGTACTATTTTGAAAATCTACTCCAGAGAATTAGGGAACAACTGCTTGCAGAACTGGGAATGGAAATCCTGCTTACAGGATTCATACATAACAAGTAATTTTGTTGTAGCAACCATTGTTAAAGACTTTAAAAAACCCAATACCAAGCTTCCAAAAAACTGATACTAGTTGATAAACGGATTATGAAAAGGAATGTTTGCAATTTTATGTTGTCAATCATTTTATAAAACATCTGTGTATTCCTAGGCTTAGGTGGCAACGAAACAAGACTGTTCACCAAATGAAAGTGCAGCATTTTTATCAGCAATTATTACGGTATGTTGGAATTTTATTCAGGCTGTATTAGCATTGTGATAGCTGGATGGAGAGAATGTCTATATAGGGACAATACTACTACTACTACTACTACTACACATTTATTTTTAACATCCTTTCGACCAAAGGGCAGCACAAAAATGCAAAAACAACAAAGCTTAAATATAAAACATAATAAAACAACCTTAATGTATTATCTTGAACTGTCAATTGATGTGAGGTGCTGATGTTCACAGTACTGAAAACACAATTTTTAGAATTCATACTAGATTTTTATAATAGAGGCATCATTTTAGGAAAGTTTAAAATGAAATCTATATTTAACAGAAGCACACATTTAATAAACTCGACACTAAAATAAAGAAGCCTCTTTGTAGCAGCTTCTGAGATTTAGCATTATCAATGGAAGTTTTAGGCTATCTAATTTATCTGCTTTTATAGTTATACTTTTTCCTGAGTTCAGTGTCTAATAAGTAAATAGAAATGTTAGGGTTGCAGAGATGCCATTGTGTATCCTCCTAGAATCTCATGCACTGATCTTAACTTCATGTACTCTTGATTATCTAAATCCTGCACACATTTGATACATTAGAATTCTACCAGCCAAACAATGCGGACTCTAACCTACATTCAATCATATCCGGTTGCTGGAGATAAAACAGGATATTTATTTCTGTTTAAATACATATAGAGTTGCATCATTATTTTGAAGAGATCTGAAAGGAGAAGTAATTCTTCACAGAAAAGATTCGAGGAGCCCCTGACCAACATTTTATTTATGGAGTTTGAACAGAAGCTTTGTTGTTAACTATTTATAAATGTTCTTAGCATTAGCTGATCATTTATTTTAATTTGATTCTTTGTTTTTTTTAAAGTAATTTATTTTAAATGAATCTATTTTTACCTTGAAGCAGTCTTTGTGAAAAAATGCTTTACAGTGAAAGCAACTTGATGACTGTGAGTTTTATGTGTTTAAGGGATGCTGTGTGGACTCCACTTAACCTCCCTTCACTTGTTATTGAAAATATTCCAGTACTAGAAGAAAATGTCTTTTGGAAAGCACTTTTGCTATTGCCAAGCAATGATGAATATTCAGTCGGGAATCAGAGCAGGTATTGAGTATATTAAAACTGTGAAAAAAGCCAGAAGGTTGTGGTATCTCATGGATACTTGTATATTAGGCTTTATTTTATACCCACTTCTTCTGTTTCTTTGGACTTCTAGTTCACATGAATGATTGCCTGTCAGTGAAGAACAGCACTTCCTGTTCCTCAGAAAATATTTTGCTCATCCACTTAATATACTGGGAATAGCAGTATAGAAAGCATTATGGGAATAAGGACATAGCTCAGTGAAGCATGCAGTGGTGAAATAATGGTGATTTGCGGAGCAATTATCTGCATAGAAAGCTAGACGCACAAGAAGGGTATGGAGTATTCTGAATGGGACATTGCCGACTAAATAAAATGCTAAATATGAGTATTCCACACTCTGCTGGTTCAAAAGCTGCAGATTTCTGGGAGGAATGTTCACAAAAGCTGCTGTCTTTTTTGTTTAAATTAATGTCACTTTGTTGTAGACAAACTAGTTTGCTTTTGTAAACTCCCAACTAGAGATAATATTTTGAGGACATTAAATGAATATAGTTATTTCAACATAGTTATACTTTCTGGTTATTTTATATTTTAATATAGACATATTAAGTGATTAAAATATTGTTTAAGTCTGGGATATTATGCTGAAAATATTTTTTCTAATTTTCTTTCCAGAATTCTAGTAGACTGGTTAAAAGCCAAATTTAGAATGGATGCTAATATGAAGGAGCTTACATCTGTGGTGAATGAAGGAATAGAGACCCTTGCGTTGCAGAAGTATCTTCATATGCGTGAAGACCAGGCTATTAGTGTCAGTGTGTCTATAAAGGTCTGTTCACACAATGCTTGCTTTCACCCTTGCTTTTTAAAAGAAAGCTCTTTTGCATTAAAAATTTCCAAAAGGAATTGGGTAATTTAAGCAGAAAAATGCAGACGAGCCATTCTCTTTTATGCCTCAAACATTCAAATGCGGTTGTGTTCTGAAAATTCTCTGCATGCAGCCACAGAATGCATGAGCTATTTCTTACAAATAATTGACACAGTTCAGTTTCTTTCCTATCTTTATCAGCCTCAAGAAGTGATAACTCAAAGGGGACTTGAAATCTAGTTATAGTTCAAGCCTGTGCTGAGTGCTCCTGGCTTTAGAATTCAAGTTACTGATAAACACTGTATATGCACTTTGAAATGGTGTCATGACTAGTCAGATAAAGTTTATATATATATGCAGTACTGATAAACAGAGGCAGGTCTTCTCACAGTGTGAAATGGCCCAATTTATGAATGGGTTATTTGTTTGTTTGTATTTCTCTTCTGCCGTATACCGGAAGGTCTCAGGGCGGGTTACAATATTATATTAATCTTAGATAGGTCCCTGCCTTCAGGCTTGCAATCTAAAGAGACAAAAGGAAAATGGTGTGGGAGGGAACAGGGACATTCTTGTGTCTTCTCACTCAGTCTAACATACGAGAAAGAGTACAGTTAGAACATAGGAGCATAAGATGAGCCCTGCTGGATCAGGCCAGAGCCCATCTAGTCCAGCATTCCTTCTCACACAATTGCTTTTGGGCTTCAAGTAGAATATAAAGGGAAAACCTTCGCTTGCTCTCAGTTCCCTGCAAGTGGCCTTGAGGGGCATCCTGCCTGTTTCTCCTACCCAGAGGCAATACTAGGGATCCATTTGGTAGTTGTTGATACACCTGTCCTCCATGAATTATCTAATCCTTTCTTAAAGCCATTTAGAACAATTGCTGTCACCAGCACTTTTGGTAGTAAATCCCACAGAACAACAACAATAATAGCAACTTGAGAAAATGATGTGGTACAAAGATTTGAAGATTGGATTTCAATGGCTCTGGAAGAAACTGGTAGAGGTGGTCTCAGTGGTGATCGGCACACTGGGTGCTGTACCCAAAGACCTTGGCCAACACTTGAAAACCATTGGTGCTAAACTTTGACACCCTTCTTTAGGCCATTTTGCTTACTCTTTTTTTTTCTGTGTGTTTTTTTAATTGCCTTTTTTCCATAGGCAGCTCATGGGACACCTGACACTTCTGAATTTGAGAATATAGATCTACAAAAAGAGTTGCTTGGAACTAGAGGGCTGATCCTTCTGCTGCCATCTCAAACGACGAGTGAAGACGTGGCAGAGAAAGATGTTTACTGGTTGTCTGCCTTGCTTCAGTTAAAGTATTTCCTTCAATCAAAGCCCTTCCAGCCAATACTCCCTTTAGTAGTTCTTGTCCCAAGTTATGGGGATGAATCTTTTGAAAAAGAAGTAGAGGAAGGTATCTGAAGCTCATTAATTTATTAAAATTGTGATTTAAGAGCATACTCATGGCGGAAGTTCTAGCAGCTGAGCTAATGTTGACTGTGATTTGCAAATAAGGAGAGTTATCAGAAAATCTTAAGACGAGCTTTGAAAATCCACAAATACATATTTGCTTAAGGGTGGTTTTATTCTCAGAGCAGTGAACAAACTAATAAAAAGTAAAATCTGTATATTCTACAAAACATTAAAAAGAGAAAATAGGCAAACAATAACATAAGATCCATGAAATACCTGAAATGATGGACAAATGGAATACGTATTAATTACTATATATTTAGATGAAGAACTAAAGCAGACCCAAGAAGTGCTTAGTGTTGGTGCTTGGTATCTCTTCAAAGAGAGTGTTCCTAAGCCTTGGGGCCACCACAGAAAAAGACATCGCCTTACCTTCTGTCCTGTGAACCTCATAGAGGGACAGAATTACCAGTAGTGCTTCCCCAGCTGATGTTAATTGATGACCAGGACTTTATGGGCAGAAATCCTCTTTCAGATATTTAGGCTTACATTTAGACTTTTAACTGTTGGCAGTTTAGTTGTTTTTCCTTAAAGTTGAAATCATTTTTTCTGTTAAAACTTCTTTGTGGTTTTTTTGGTTCTGTTCTATATTTGTCTAAAGAAATAATTGATTAGCATTATTTAAGCAGAGTGTTTTCTCTTAAAGGATTGAGGCTGCCAGATTTGATTTCAGATAGCCTTATCTCAAGCTACAAGATACTTGAGATGCCTGATTCTGTGAATGACTTGCAAGGTACAAACAAGGTAAGAGCTATCTTTGTAGGGAGCCTGTAATTGATTTGTTGTTGTTCATAATGGTTTTTGTTTTGCTGGGGAAAATTATTTTCAGACCTGTGTTAATGATGTAGGCTGGGAGTGAGACATAATAATAATTAGCTTTTTCAAATTTGAGTAACCTCATGGGTTTTTTTAGCTCAGGTGCATGAATTCCATCTTAACCCCAGGAGGGTTCTAAACAATTATTCCACTCTCACAGCAGATTGAAATAGAGGGGAAAAAGAAATAGCCTAGGTTGCAAATATACAGTTCAGCATCTTTGGTCTTCTCAATTTGGTCTAGCGGTTAGAGAGCTGGACTCTTCTGAGAAGAGGGTTTGATTCCGCATTCCTCCATGAAGCCAGCTGGGTGGCCTTGGGCTAGTCACAGCTGTCTTCTGAGCTCTCACAGCCTCACCTATCTCACAGGTCGTGGGGAGAACAACAGAAGGTTTGTCACCTGCTTTGAGTCCCCTTACATGGGTGAAAAAAGTGGGGTAGAAAAGCCAACTCTTCATCATCATCATCATCATCATTGACCACTTGACTCAGAATGCCTTGGCCTTTAGCTCCAAGGCCTAAATATTCTTTCTTGTATAGATAGGGCAGGTGTTCAGTAGCTTCTTCTTCTCCTGTCAGTGATTGGGATGAGTTGGTCTTCCCCTGGCTGTGATGTCCTTCCTGGAAGATAAGTTGCTATAGTGATGAATATCTGGAGGCTTATCATCCTTTCTCAGCCCATGCATTTGCTGTTCTTTCTACAGCTGACCCACGCAGTGCAGTGGCTAGTTTCTCAGTGTCCGAGCACTATCAAGCTTTGCTGCCAAATACTTACTCAGTATGTTGAAGATGGTCTAGACCATGAGTTCAGCCAGTCCTTCTACCAAGACAAGAAGGAGAGATACATGGCTGGTTTGCCTTCCCAAGATCCTAGTGCTATAATAGAGCTTTACAACAGTGTGATCCAGTTCCTTGCTGAAGTTGCCTCTTCAGAAGAACTTGAAAAACTGTCCTGGCCTGTTACGGAATTCGTGGAACCTGGAGGCAACAAGGTGCTCCCTCATCTCCAGTGGAACTCACCCAGACACCTGGCTTGGCTCAAGAAAGCACTGCTGTCCTTCCAGATCCCACAAATGGATCTTCCCCCTTTGGGTGGTAAGAATTAATTCAACTTGGCAAGAACATCTGACCTACACCGTTATATTTAAAAAATATAATCCTGTAGTTTCCAGTTAACTATATTTTGAAATGTTTGCAAGATATTTTCTGCACTGATGCTTGTTGCAGCTGTGCCAAAATAAATCATTGTTTAAGTATACTTGAATTGACCATTGAACTGATAACAAGGGGCAGATCAGGACATAATTCTAGCAACAGGTGTTTTCTCTAATAGAATATGACATTAAAAATGTACCTCTCTTCCCACAGCTCCCTGGCAACCTGTGTGCTCCATGATTTTTCAGTATTTATCCCAGACTGCCAGTTCTGTGCAAACCCAGGAAATCCTTTGGTCTCAGGTAGAGAATTTGTTGAGCAGAACTTACTCGAAGTGGAAGGGTGGAAACCATGCTGGTTCAGAAGCAAATGGCCCCTCTGTGGAGGAGATCCCATGGGACAGCATCTTGGCACTTTGCGTTAATCATAAATTGAGAGACTGGAAACCACCTCTGCTACCAGTAATACCAGGTAGGAAGTGTATTTGTACCGATATGTATATATTTCTTAAATTTACCATAATTTTTGGTCACCAAATGTTTGCTTCATCTCTAGCACAAAAGGTCTTGCTTATTTATCTCAGTATCTGGAAGTGTGGGAGTCACAGATAGCATTTGTAACTGTAATTTCTATTGCTAGGGGGTGCAAAATGCCGCTAGAAATGAATTACAAAGCACATATACACCTAATTTATTTTATTTAAGAATTTAAATCTCACCCTTCACCAAAAGATGCCGGGCTGGATCACAATAATAAAAAGATAAAATATATGTTCTTAAAACACTAAAAAATATAACCTTCCCTCCCTCCACCCTCCCGAACAGAGGAAGCTAAATATCAAAGGCCTGGCTGAAGAGGTATGCTTTGACCAGGTGCTGAAAACTGTGTAAACTAGGAGCCTGGTGAACCTCTAGAGGGAGGCTTTTTGGAGAAAATGCTCTCTTGCATGTTCCTGCCCCTTGTACCTCTGAAAGGAAAGGAAGTGCAAGAAGACCTTCACACTGAGACCTCAATATTTAAGCAGGTCTCTGTGGGAGAAAGTATTCCTTTAGATAACCAGGGCCCAGGACTTCATATTTTGACATTAACACCTTGAATTGGGCTTGGTAGCAAATAGGCAACCAGTGCAGATCTTTTAGGACCAGTGTGATGGTGTCCAGCCGGAGACTCCCATCAGCAACTGAACTGCGGCATTCTGCACTAGTCCTAGTTTCTGAAACATTTTCAAGAATAGTCCCATATAGAGTACATACAGTGGTCTAATCTGGAGGTTACAAGAGATCAATGTGGCCAGGTTATCCCAATCTGGAAAACGCTGAAGCCGGCAAATTAGTTGAAGATGGAGGTAGGCACTCCTGACTGTTGTTGCCCCATGGGACTAAAATTATAGCGACAAGTCCAGGAGCATCCCCAAGCCATGCTCCTGGCCTTTTTGGGCAAAACAATCCCATCCAGAATCATGTTGCCTCTTAGGACCCTGTGACCGTCTGTCTTGTCTGGATTCAGTCTCACATCCAGCCTATCACTGTCTCCAGTCAGCAATCAAGCACTTGAACCTGACTTGGAAAGAATGGACTGTATGCCTTCCAACCCTACTCTCAGCAGCCACTAGATGTGCATGTGTGAAGCAAACACACACCAAAATATTTTTTTTATAAAAACCTGTAATACTCACAAGCGTTAAAGTGAAAGTCAGATATGTAACTGCTTATAATATTTAAAATTCCACACAATTTTTTTCTATTTCTCTCAGTACTCACATCAATGTAAAATCAATTTCTGTAATAACATGTAAGTAGAAGCATATTTCCTCAGACTTCAAGACAAGAATATAGTCACCTAGGCTTATGGAAATTAAAAAAAAATACAAAAGTATTTGTCTAAGGCCTGTAAAGTACTGTAAAATGTTGCCTATATCTGTTAAGAATGACATACTTTTTCCACATGTATCCTATCCATGTAAGTCAAAATACAAATTGGTATAAATCCTGACATAACAAACAATCGGAAGAGGTGGGAAAGGATGTTATGCAGTCCAGGCATCTGTCAGACAGACCAGATAATATCTTGATTTAGTCAGTGGAAGGTTTAGAATCATCATAGAATCATAGCGTTGGAAGGGACCTCTAGGGTCATCTAGTCCAACCCGCTGCTCAAGGCAGGATTTCCTAAACTACCCCAGACAGATGTAGGTCCATCCTCTGCTTGAAGACTTCCAGTAAAGGAGAGCTTGCTACCTACCGGGGCAACCTATTCCATTGACAGATCGCCCTCACTATCAGGAAGTTTTTCCTAATATCTAATCTGTATTGGCTCCCTTGAAGTTTCATACCATTGTTTCTTGTTCTCCCATCTTGTGTAAGTGAGAAAAGGGACAGTTTGAGAGGAAACGTCTTAGAGTAGGTCTGCTGAAGTCCTGCCTGGATTGGACTTAATGTGTATTTCTTAGCTCAATAAAAATAGTTGCAATATAATTAGAAATTTAACTTGAGTGAGTTGTTCTTGTTGTATCATTGAGTTGCGGCCAGCTCCTGATTAGCCACATGGGACCTCTGTTCAAGTTTTCTTGGCAAATGTACAGAAGGGGCTCAACATTGCCCGCTTTGTGGGATAGGTTTGCAATCAAACCAGCAACCTCTTATTTCTAGTCTGCTTCCATTACCACTGAGCTTCAGCCATTCTTCAGCATGAGTACTCATCTGGTAAGATACCAGATTGTATATGTTTTAATGGCTTTATTGTAGCACTGATTTTTGTATTGCAAGCCATTCTAGGATTTTAACAGAGTAAAGTGTTGTCAACATATTTTTCATCTGAGGCAATTTAATTAAACTAGCTCCTGCAGCACTCTGGTTTTATTTAGGCTGAGTGCATCAGCCAAATGAAAAGGGAAGAATTATGCCCATATCATGTCTCCCTGTTCAGTTTTTGTGTGTTTTCTTTCTAGGAAAATGAATGTGTTGCTTCTATTCTCATTGTTAAGCTGGAAAATCTGTGCTAATTGTCATTCTATGATACCTTTATAAGTTTTTCCCCCCCATTCAACAGAAGCAGTGACTAAAGATGGACAAGTATATGTATATTTTTTCAAGGAACATTTGAGCAAATTCACTCATCCTCTTTTATGGGAAGAAGCTAGGTTAAAGACTCAGAAAGAGATCCAGCAAATTCAAGGAAGGTGAGATAATGTTACTTTTAAGATGTATAATATCTTCTTTGACACTGATTGGTTCGATAAGAAACACACTGATATTAAACAAATTAAAGTCAAATTTGTATACACAGAATTAATTATTGTCCAGTCATTGGATCCCATGAACCACAGTGGGCCAGGCCCTTCCCCCAGGAATCTGCCCGAGCTCATGTTCATTGCCTCCGCAACACTATCTAACCATCTCATCCTCTGATGTCCCCTTTTCATTTTGCCTTTAATCTGTCCTATAAATCACTACTTTTTATTTTGCACAAATTACCTATCTTAAAAGAATTTGGATGCCCGTGAGGTTTATGGTGCAAAGATAATAGACTAATGGAATAATTTCTCTGTGTTCTTTCTTGTCACCTATGTGGAGTCACCTTCTATTTCTTTATCTGTCATATATTGATTTAGTTCTAATAAGTCATGTTGTTCCACTAATTGCCCCTTATGGAAAACTGGGTGTTAGGAGACTAGTGGAAGCTTGAGTTGGGGCTACCCACAGAGGTCAGTGGACACCCACATTCTGATTGGCTGCTGAGTACCTTGCTCTAATTTGTTAATGTCTTTTTTGAATTGGGGTGCGCAGAACTGGACACAGTACTCTAGATGAGGGGCACAGTGCTCTAGATGAGTTCTGACCAAGGTAGAGTAAAGAGAAATAATTACTTCTCATGATCTAGACTCAATACTCCTCTTGATGCATCCTAGGATGGTGTTTGTATCAATTAACAAAATGCAAAGTGAATGGATAAAATAGAAATCTAAATCAAATTAATATTTGGGGTGTGACCACCCTTGGTCTTCAAAACAGCATTTTTCCATGGTATCATAGGAAGAACGTCAACCACATACCATATAAGGAAAACCCTCTCTACAAATCTATGTTATTGGAGGAGCGACGGTACAGAATTCACATCTAAAATATTTTAAACCGCCTAGATTCATATACACAAGTGCAGTATTTTTTAGCCAGTTCTCTGATTCTGATTGCCACAGATGGACTCAGATTTATGAGAAAATACCATAAACCTCTTCTCTGAAAACTGGCTTACATTAAATATTCTTTGATATGAGTTGATACTTGAAACATTACAAAGCAAGGGCTAGGTAATCCAAGGAGAATGGTTTCTGCATCATGAACCTTTGCTCCTTTGTTCTTCATCCCAGTTTGGTTTATAATATAGCTTTGAAAAAGCAACTAAAGAGAGAGTAGGAACAGGATAAATTTCTATGAGTGGAGAAAGTATATGAAATCTCTCTTTCAGCAAAGTTTAGAGTAGTTCTGGGAAACTAATTAATGGTACATTAAAAAAAAAACTTGCCACACATATTATACTCTTATTAGCCATGATTGTGTCTATCTGTACTTGCTCATATTGATATATAATGACTAACCTTTCATTCAGCAAGGTGAAATCTGTTGCTTTCCTCTGATATTTGTTTGAACTAGGCCAAAAGTCAAGATTCATCCTCTTGCAAAGCGATATTCTTATCCATTGTCTCGAGCAGCACATTGTGCCAAGCTGCAAATTCTGAGTGATGACGAATTAAATATATCCAGCAAAGCAGATCTCACCATGGCTGTTTCAGAAGTGGATTGCCTTCCTCAGCGCCTGTCTGCCAAACTGCAACTGGAGAAAAATGAGAGCAGAAGGTAGAGTCCTTCCTTCCCCTTGGCGATTTTTATTTTCAAAGCATGGTCTTGATGTGCTCTTCATGTGAAAATAAATATCATACTGTGAAGGGCGAGGGGAAGGAGTGGAGCAAATACCACTCCAGATTTTAGCACAGTAGCCCGTGGCAGAAAGAACTTGGCTGAAAACGGGGAAGATGGGAGATGGAGCAACCTATATGGATGGGTGTGGAAAGGAGATGACAAGTTATCATTTGGGACCTTTTCTTGGACCTTCCGTGATCTGCACCAACGTGTGGACGGCAGGTTCCAATTCTGAGATACTATACGGCAGTGATGGCTAACCTTTTGAGCTCGGTGTGTCAAAATTCGCAAGAAAACCTAGCTTAACTCGGCTGCTGTGTCACTTCTAGAAATATCCATAATTTTGTGATATTTGTAGCTCTAGTAAGAAAGTTATATTTTTGATATATGTATTTTATTAGAAGCAAAAATGAATAATTCTTTACATTTGCTAAGTCTTCAATTGAAAGTTGGTATTTCATACACTTCAAGAACAAGCAAGCACTACACGCCCAGGTGCCAGGGCGACCAGGTGTGTCACCTAAAAGGGCTAGGCGTGTCACCTGTGACACGCGTGTCATAGGTTGGCCATCACCACTATACGGAATAAGGCCATGCAAAAGAGGCCCTAGAAGCGTCCAATGAACCTGTAACACAGTGTCTTATTTGAAGCCTGTCCTTTCAGCTGTCAGGTTCAGCCGGGCAGTCTAGATCACATGAGCTCTTCAGCCGTTGCCATTTCATAGCAAGATCTACATTTTGTATGTCTTTTATTTTCCTTGGTTTAGGTTTGAAGAAAGGCTGCAGGAATTATTAGTCAAAGACTCTGAGACTTCCCAGGATTTTGCATCCCTTCCACTTTACCTTCCTGATAGCCTGCTGTCTGTGCCTCAGATTATCCAGCCACTGGCAAAAACACCTGTGTCAGGAAGCCCAAAGGTAAAATTCAGAATAACAGAATTAAGACAGAAAAATATTACCAAAAGTTTACATGGATATAAACTGATTGAATATTGATAAAAATTTGTGTGCAATTCCTTGTAAATTTAAATTCACCAGACTTTGCAGTGATGAATTGCTGACTTTTCTCGCAGTTTGCTTTCATTCATATTATACAGTCAACCCTGCACAGTTCTTAGCAGTTCCTGGTAGTGTCTTGTTTATGACAGTGGATTGCATCTAACCTAAATCAGTTCTTTTTGGGTCACATTAAAATCTTTGGGACTAACATGATGAATTTGTTTCTCTGATTTCCCTGGGGTTGTCTTGACCAATTATAGACAGTGTAGCCTAGGGGTAGCAAAAGCTTGTGGTACTCTATGATGGACCTAAGCATCATAGTGTTAAGACTCTAATACTGCCTGCCTTGTTCATATTGTGCTTTTCAGTGCTCCTTAGTTCAGCAGAGTAATGCACTTGAATAACATTAGCATATACTTTGATGTGATTATGATTATGCAGATCATAAAACACATGCTCCCTGTGTCCACTGCTGGCCGTAAATTGTGCTGTGAGAAAGTCTTGCCTCTTTAGAATTGTTTGGTGTAACAATATGTTGACTTTCAAGTGTGATGCCATCTAGCTAAGCCAATGTGAAGACTGATGCATGCTGGGAAATGCAATAAATACTTCTGGGCTTTATTGAATTCAATGTATCTGGTCACAGATGAAGGTACTGTGATCCTTTTCTGTTTTCCAAAACACTGATTTTGAAAACACTTTTCTCTCTGTTCAGGCTGACAGTAGCAAAGAACTGAAGAATGCAGACACTTCTTTTTCACAAAGACTTGCATACCTAAAACAACTGATTAAGGTTAACAAAGAAGAAGAAATGACTTGTGAGCTCCATTTGTCTACGTTGTTGGATATGACAGAAGACTGATGAAAGACAGACTATGACAGAGATCTAAAAAGGAAATGCACATTTTGAACCGTAAAAGCTCTTGTGGATGGTTCTTTGTCTTCATCATTCAGCACTTAGAATCATACTGTTATGGTTCAAGAGTGATGCTGATTTGCTCAAGTTTTGTTCTTGTTCTCCTGTGCATACTTGGGAATAAACCCTATTAATTTTTTGGGACTAGTTTCTAGTTTCTGATTTTGTACAGAACTGAATATTTTTATGCTATGTCATAAAGTTTCTTCATGCTGTCCAAGTAGCATCTCTAAACCCCATTTTTTGTCATCCATGTGCAAATATAATTTTCCTTTTTGGGCTGCATTTGTATATAGATCAGAGCAATTTCTAAGTTTTATTCTTCGGGGGGAAAAAGCTGATTAATGTTATATGAACATTGACCCCTTTCATGGCTGGTGGTTTGGGATTCAGGGTTGCTTACGCTTCTCTATAGATGTAGGAGCGAATGAAACTATCACCTAGGCTGTCCCTGGATTTGTTTTATTGCATAGAAAAAGTGGTATCTTAAAGTTAAGCACACACATTATATGGCAGGCAGAGAACTGACATCTGTGCAGGAATTTCCATGAACTCTGTGGTCATTTGTTTGAAAGATTTTCATTATCAAGGAGACTCCGATCAGGGGCTTTAGAAATAAAAATATTTTATTAGCTTAAGGCTTTTTCAGGTATATTATGTGAACAGAGACGTTCTGGTCAAGCTACTGCGAATTTGCTGTGTCAAGCAAAAGCAAGCAGGCAAGCAAGCAGAAATTCCTAGCTTCAGAGGTGGACCTAGAAATGCTTGTGTTTTGAAGTCAAAGGCAGCTTTTGTAAATAGCATTATATCTTTGCTAGGTAGGGAAGAACAAAAGATTTATGTTGTGCAGTTACTTACAAGTATGGTGAAGCTGAAACCTGAGGTTCTAAGATAGTATAATCAAAAACAATTGAGAAATCTTTCAGCATTTTAATTTATATAGATCAAGGCCAAGGAAAGCTTGCTCTCACTTGCTTTATGCACGTAAGTGTTGTATCCAGATTTCTAATCCAGACTGGATTTCAGTGTACCTGTTCACAGTGCTAACACAGGCATGCTTTTTCTTGCTCTCTCTCGACCTAAACTGTAATAAAAGAAAAGTTTTAAGTTCTGTAGGGATGTAGATACTGTAAAGGAATGCTTGGGGAAGATCTAGTAACCTGTCCCTAGGAGCAAGGTGAGCATTTATCTGGGTATACCTTGCACCTGGCTACACCTTACAGCTTTGTTGGAGCTTGGGGAGGTAGTGTTATTCATTGCCATTTCAGGCTGCATGATGACAGCTGACACTTTTAGTTTTTTATTGCACGGAAAGTTGTAGCTTTCTGGTAGTCGTATTCTGAAATAAAGAGATCAGCAACCTTTCCTAATCAGAATTTGTTTGTTTTTACTTGTTTCACTTGTTCCTTTGGAATAGTTAATATGCCTACAACTTGGTATTTTGCACCAATAAAAACTTCTGTATTGTTTAAAAATGACTGCTCTGTGTAAATAAATGTTGCTTTTGCAAATAATAGGTTTGTTGACTATTTCTACCACAAGTGAAACCTTCTTTGTGGTGAGACCTTTGCATAAGCTGCCAGTGCCAGCTTTTGGGTGAGGAGGGAAAGTTTGCTCTTCTCAGAGCTGCTGGCAAATGGAACGTGGATGCACTGGGTGTTAAAGCCCGATTTGCTGCAGTTTCTTGACTTGCTTTGTAAGCCGCCCACCCATCAGCCCACAGTTACACATTGGGTGCTCATGATCAAACTACATCAACACTTTTTGTTCCTGGAAAATACTTACTGTATGCCAGTATCTCTGTGTGTGCATGTTCCTATATAAAGACCTTCAGAAATACAGGTTCTTGCCCTTAATATTGACGTACAGTAATAATTTCTCAAGGAATACAGTTTCTGAGACCAGTGTTTTTTAATGATGCAAAATGATGCCCCCCCTTTTAAAAAGCAATACAAAATAGATTTGCTGAATACAGTATGATAACCAGCCACGGTTTTGTTAATATATTTTTAAAACTTGTTATTTTCCAGAAACAAACAAAAAATTCTGATAACAATGTTAAACATACATATGACAAAATAGTGGATGTTTATTTCTGGTCTTCTTAGCCATCATGATATTTTGGTATTCTGCTTCTTTTTACCAATCACTTGTTCTTCCTCCTGTTCTTTTTCTATCTTCAGTTCTTTAACCCTGCAATAAATGTTCTCTCTCCATCTTCTCTGGATAGTCAATAAAGGATTGCCAATTTTTAGTAAAAGGAGACACATTCCTTCATGACAATTGTCAGTTTCCCCATTTCTGACAGCTACATTCTTGTTGACTTCCATACTTGAGCAAAAATAAGTTGAAAAACACCTTTATAAAATGTCTGATTTTAACTGCACCTAGGTTTGTATTACTTTTTGTATCATCTCCTGGTTTATTTTGCACCAAAATGTTTTTACTTTTGGATAAGCCCAACATATGTTCTCATGTTTTCCCCCCATTTCTAACATTCATTCAGACATCTTTTGTATATATTAGCCAATTTTTATGCCATCTGTACATTCTTTTATAAAAAATCTGAAGATTAATCTTAGATCTTTTGACCACATTGTTTCCATTGCTCCATGTGTATTTTGTAAATTCATTGCCCATTTCACCATATATCCTTTGACTTGTTCTTAATCGATTTCAAATTTCAATAAAAATGTATAGATTACAGAAATCAATTTTCTCTTTTCTTTTTTTTTGTCCCATTCTTGTTTTTCTGTTTCAGATTGCCATTTCTTTTTATCCAGTTTAAAACAATCCATTAGTTGAACATACATTGTACATCGTAACCTTCTATTATTGTTATATTAATTTCATGTTCTTTTTCTTGATTCCAAACAAACAGATGTTCACATCTAAGCCTAAGCCTAACCTTTTCTTCCTAATTATCTGAGATGAGCCTTGTGGTGAGAGCCGAAGAGGCAATTTCACATACAGCCAACTTTTATTTGTTCCAGACTTTTAACAACACATATTTTTACAAAATGATTACTAAAAGCTACAGTTGCTTTCACTTTATACTATAGATATGTATGCCATCCAAATCTTAGATCGTATCCTTCGAATAGAACATTTTAGTATTTTCAAGTCAGATCCATTCTTTTAACCATAGTAAACAACAAGCAATAAAATACAATTTCAAATTTGGTTACACCACCTCTTTCTTTCATATATTGGAACAATTTGAAGCTGATTCTAGGTTTCCTCCCTTGGCATAAACACTTCAAATCCTTTTGCCATTGTTTGAAAACTACATCGTTAACAATTACTGGGATCAACTGAAATAAAAACATCTTCGGCAACACATTCACTTTAATCACAGATTCTACCCAGCTTCCAGGGTCGTCCATCTGTTAAAATCTCGCTTTATTAAAACACGACTTACTTTAATAAAGATGTGTATCCCCTCCCCATTTGCATCCCATATTCACATTTTGCCATGATAGTTGTCCATTTTTAAGAACCTATACAACTGATTTCCTGGATTTTTAAACCCTCCAATGTTTGTGCTTTTTCCACTTCTTCCATGAGTCCCTTTTTGTTTTGATGCGATGCTGTTGCTTTTTCATTGCATTACCCTTGTTTAGTTAATTCCTAAAAAACTCTTGCCTGGTCACACTTTTCTTCAACTTCTGAACCACACACCAAAGACTAAGACTACAATTAGCAATGCTTTGCAACACTCGCTGCTCTGGCTGCATTCACACCTAAGTTTCAATCCAGTTTCGATCCGCTTTCACAGCAAACACATCAACAGAGGGACTACCCCTTTTCTTTCCACTTTAATCCAAAAGCGCATTTTCTGAGTTAGATTATAACGCTGAGAGAAAACAGCTTGACAATTACGGGTGTCCTTTAGTAATTTACTGAGCACAAAGACCCTCAAGAGTTTGTTTATCTAAAAGAAGAAGCCTTCATCATTGTCATCCTCATCAGAGTCAACACACCACCCGCCCTGTCCCTCTCAGAGTGACTAACTTGTTGCTAGGATGACATTTCACGCCTCTTTTGATTGGCTAGAGTGATTATGGGCTTATATCACTCCAGATCGAATGTTTCCCAGTGCACTTTGGGGGTTGTAGTTCTTATAAGCCAAAACGTTCACAGAGGCATCCAGTAAAGACTTCATTTCCCAGCATGCCGTGGACCTAGATTAACTAAGTGGGCGTGTCCGTCGTCCTCGACTTTACCTGTACGAGGGTAATAGTGCAGTATTGGCTGCTGCTGCTGCTACGGCGGAGGGAGCGTCGCCTCAGGCTGGAGCTGCTGGAGGAAGAAGAGAATGGATGGAGATGGCACGTAAGTGAGGCGCGTCGACCTTCTCGTTCAGACGTGTTTCTGATCTCTCTTGAAAAACCTCTATTCTTAAGAGTAAATCGAGTTGTCTTTAAGTCAGGGGAACATCGCTCTGCCAGATTGCTTCGGTTTCCTATGTTGCAGCCTTGAATGCAAGCGCAGTGGGATGAGCGAGCGAGCGAGACTCAAAGGCTGTGGTCGCACATAAGGTTGAATCCAGCTTCAGTCCGCCTTCAGAGCGAGAGGAAACACATCAGCACAGTGACCAGTACTTTTCTTTCCACGTTGTCCATCCCAAAGGGGAGTTTTCTGAGTTATTTAACACTGAAGCTTGTCATTTGCTGATGCATTCTGTCACTCTGAAAGTGGAACGAAGCTGGATTAAACCTTAAGTGTGACCACAGCCTGAAAGATAACAGTTTGTCACTTTGCTGATGTCTTTCCCGCTCTGAAAGCGGACTGAGGCTGGATTAAACCTTGGGTGTTTTTCCACTGTCACTAGAAGTACCCATTAAGTACCCATTAATGGTTACTTAATGGCATTAATGTACCCATTAATGGGTACTTAATGGGTACTTCTAGTGACAGTGGAAAAACATCCCTTGAGTATGACCACAGCCTGAAAGAAAACACCTTGTCACTTCGCTGATGCATTCTGTCACTCTTAAAGTAGACTGAAACTGGATTAAACCTTAAGTGTGACCATACCCTGAAAGAAAACAACTTGTCCCTTTGCTGTCACATTTTTTCACTCTGAAAGTGGACTGAAGCTGGATTAAACTTTAAGTGTGACCACAGCCTGAAAGAAAACACCTTGTCACTTTGCTGATGCATTCTCTCACTCTGAAAGTGGACTGAAGCTGGATTAAACTTTAAGTGTGACCACAGCCTGAAAGAAAACACCTTGTCACTTTGCTGATGCATTCTCTCACTCTGAAAGTGGACTGAAAGTGGATTAAACCTTAAATTCAAGCAAAGTTCCTGCTGCCTGGTACAGATCAGTCACTCCTTTGAAGCTGCAAAATCTGCAGAAAATTTAATCAGTCTTTGCAAACACACTGGCCTCCCTAATTCCTTAGATTAGCGAATGAGCTAAGGCTCTATTCTGATTGTGCTAATTCCCACCACATTTGCCTGTGGGAATGCATTAAAATGCAACTCATTTTCCTTTCTCCAGTAGGATAGTACAGAATGTTGGTGTTTCTCTATTTTACAAATAAACAACAATAGATTTTCATTTAATCTGCAAAAATGAAATATATATCTTGGAGTTGGATTTGAACTTTTTAACTGTAATGTTTTTGAGTTTTAAACTGTTAAAACTCAGCTGTTCTTTACTGAAATTTTCTTTACTGGCCAGGTAATATTTCTTGCTAGGCATGATGTCATCCTTCTAGGGCAAATAATCTTGCATGTAACATTTCATTGATTTAGAAGGCCAAAACCCCCTGTTGTGTTGAATAGAAAATGACACCCCCACAAATGTACTTACATGCAAGAGGGCCTTTTCTGTGGTGGCCCTTAGACTCTGGAACAGACTTCCTCTTGAGGTTTGCCAGGCACCTGCGCTATATAGTTTTTGGCATCTGGGGAAAATGTATCTTTTCATCCAGGCATTTGCCATTTAAATAGCTTCGTCAGGGTGCTGTCCTGTTGGGGAGGGGGGTGGGTATATTTTTAATTGTTTTAATATTTGATACGTTTTATTCTTATTGTAACTTGCCCTGGGACCATTTGGTGTAGGGCAGCATATAAATTCCTTAAATAAAATAAACAAATAAATAAATGTACAGCATCTTGCCTATGATAATTGAGTTGGTTTATTATTCTTTAAAGCATTTCTGTACCACTTTTTAATATAAACATTTCAAAGTGGTTTGCAGTAAAATATGAAAACAAGGGGCTCATGGAATGGACATTAAGTCAGTCTGAAGGTGATATCCTGTCTTTTGGAGGAGTTTTTCTTTTAAATCCTATGGGTCAACTATTTCTTGGCTGAAATATTCTAAGGTAAGTTGTATCTGTTTTCCATGCTTCCCTTGTTAGGTGTCTGCGGAGGAGAAGAGGAGGCCCATATAAAACAGAACCAGCTACCAACTTAACCCGCTGGCGTCTTGGTGTTGAAAAGGGACGGCAGTGGTGGTACTACGTGCCAGACAATGAGGAGAGTGATCGAGAGCAAACCGGGTTGGAGGCTCACTGTTTAGGTTTGGACACGGTAGGTTTGGTCCTAAATACAAGCAGAAAACTTGCCTGTTGTATTGATACTAGGGATGTGCACGAATATTTGTAGCATTCTAAATTTGTACAAATTCGGCCAAATTCAGACATTCGAATTTGAATTGAATGTTGGCACATTTGAAGATTGACATTCGAATTCGAATGGAATATTTCCAGACATTCATATAAAGCTTTGTATGGGATTCCTGTGGGATTTGTATGGGACTGAACATTCATATCAGATTCGAATCCTTCTACATTTGAAGGGGATCTAATTGAACGAATATAAATTTCCTTGCATTCGATTCAATACAAAAAAAAAAAAAAAAAAAAACATTCACGCACATCTCTAATTGATACTGGCTGATTCCTTTGATCTGGCTTTATAAGTAGCAGTTTTCAAACTTTTCTTTGACTGGGCGTACGTTAATTTGCCTACAGTAGAGTACTGCATAAGATTCCCAGGCATTTTCTCATGTGTGCTTTGGGCTGATGCAAATGATGACCAAGGTCACTGTGGCACAAGGGTTCCTTGGGTCTGTTGATTGAGGGGAAAGAATGGTAGCCCCATGGGGGACTTGCTCCTAATGGGAGTTTTCTGTCATGAGAATTACTGCAGTAAGATTTCAGGAAATCAGAGGGCTTAGAAATCTCTAAACTAAATCTTATCGGAAGCTGCAGTGTCTGTTTCTGTGCCTTTCACAGCCATCTTAGAAATCAGTGTTTCACAAGATGGCAGCTTTGCCCAATGCTGGGAAAAGAAGGTGGAGGTGAAAGCTGCCTGTGTTCAGCTCTGTGAAACAGTGCTGCTGGTATTTTTCATTCTTATATCATGGAATTCATAAAACTGGTTTTCCCTTCAGCTTGCATACTCTGCTGGAGAAAAAGAATCTTGAAAAATTATTGGCCCTTTTTGCACTAGCAACGAAGACCCCATTAGGAACCCGATAGGTCCTCAGTTGGTGTGGATTAGTCATGCACTGTCCGCACACAAGATCCCTTGAGGGCCCCATTTATACCCATAAGTACTAGCAAAATCCCGATTTAATGGGGTCTTTGGGCCCTTAAATCTGGATTAATGGTAGACCCCTTTAACGGTGTCTTCAATTTGGTCTTGCACCGTGAAGACCGGATCAGAGGATGCGTGTCCACACGTTTACTGGGGCAATGAAATCGAGGGGCAGGCTTAGAGGCTGCCATTTGCAGTGGGGTGGCTCCAGCTCTGGCCCTCAACACATGCTCTACGTAGGCCCTCACGTCCTTCTTAGCTGCCTACAAATCTGAGCACAAGCTTTGTAGCCGCTATGTAAGCCGCTCTGAAGCCGTGTCTCTCCATCATGGCCCCTGTAACCAGAAGTGACCCCTGATTGAAAGCTATGGCAGGTCAATCGAGCCATGCCACTGGCGGAGCTTCCTGCTTGGGCCTAATTGGGCCTAATCGGAACCTTAGGATGGGTGCTACGACATCTGCACAGCAGCCCTGTTTAACATTGCCATCGGGGGCTAGACAGCCCATAAGGACGTATGGGGCCCTCACCAAGATGTGGATCTCCTAAGAGTCGATTCAAAGAGGTTGGGATATCAAAGATATGGATCTCGTAAATCTGGATTAATGGAGGTAAGTGCAAAAACAGCCATTGAATGGATGACAAGAGCCCTATGCTGCCTTTGTGCTATTTCCTTTCCTGCTGCTTCTGACTGTTCCTGCAGTTTTCATGTGCTTTTTTTGGAAAACTGATTCACCCTAATACATGTAAGTTGCATATGGGCTCTCCGGAGAGACATATCACCTCCCAAGCCCTCATAAATAGAAAATATGTGTAATAATATAAAAATGTATGTACTTCCATTTGCAGTCAGATTTCCATTTGGGTTGGCCAGTTTCCTCTTTTCTTCCCTTGTTGTGGTCAGGAAGAAATGAGAGCAGAGCTGGACGTCCTTCCGCTTGTTCTTCTAGTTGTGGAAGGTTGACCAAGAAACTGTTCTTCTCTTATTCAGACATCCCCATTCCTCCTCCATTGTATTTTGCAGAGTAAATTCTTCCCAGAGTTGCCCAAGGCCCACACGTCACAGGAGGCAGCACTGAATGGACTGAAGTTTTACGCAGGCCTGCAAGAAGAAGATGGCCATTGGGTTGGGGACTATAGTGGTCCTCTTTTTTTGCTGCCTGGTATGATTTACACAGCTAACTGATTTCTTTTTCATACATTTTATCTGTATTTATCCAATATCTCAGTCGTTTGGATGTGGAAGAATATTCTAAATATTTATTATTCAATTGAATTTGGCCAAATTTGGACATTCAAATTTGAGTCAAATGTCCGGACATTTGGTTTCTGTTATTTGAACAAATATGAATATTTTGAACTATTCAAACAAATTATTCAGACATTCGTACGTGTATGGACGTGGACACATTACATACATATTTGTGTGCATCTTATTCGTATCCGTATGCATTTGTACAGATACGGACGGGACAAAAATGGGATGCGTGTGAGAGAAAAACAGGATGTGTACGACACATGCGAATGTTGTCGACATTCGTATCAAATACGAATCGAATATTCGTACGAATAGATACAAAAACATTCAAATTGGTTTGAATTTAAACACATGCAGTTTTTTCTCTGTTTGTACGAATTGAGACATTTGAATATTTGATTCAAATTGAATGTTGAAAATTTCATTCATGCGTACCCCTACTCAGTTGTTTTCCAAAATGCCTCACAGTGACTTACAAAATCAAAGAACATAAGGCGTTGACAGGTAACAATGCTGAGTAAGGCATAATAAAATGTGAAGGTAGCATGGAAAAGTTGAAAATTAAGTTGAAAACAGCCACAACAATGGACTGGATGCTGGGAATCAAATTGAAGCTAAGTTCATGCAAGAGGGAGTCACTGTTGAGGTATTGTTCCTACATCCAGAGTGGCATTCTATTTGTGGACTGAGTAATTTTCCCTTAAAGGGTTGGCTTCAGAGCTTGTGAGTTTTCTTCAGAGGACTGATTGCTTCCAAGTACTTGCAGCACCGTCTATTGTTCTTTCCCACCAGGACTCCTTATTACGTCCTATGTTGCCAAGGTCCAATTACCACAAGAGACCCAGAAGGAGATAGTACGCTACTTACGCTCAGTTCAACTCCCGGACGGAGGATGGGGCCTGTAAGTCATGTTGAACTATATCCAGAAGCAGAAAAGTCAGTACAGCACAGAGTACTGTACACTAGGAATGTAAAGACTCCTAGCTGGAGTCCTGGTGATTTCATGGATTTACAAGTACACTTAGTACTAAAAAACAAAGTCAGAATAAAATAAAATACAAATAAGTCAGAATAAAATAAAATACACATAAAATATAAAAGATAGCATACATCCTTCCAAAAGTCTGGAAAACAACACATGGTAAGATCTTCAAAATCAGGAGAGAAATTATGGTAGCGAGTTTTCTATACCTTTTACATGGGGCTCACTTGCTCCAGAGTAGGCTACAAGTGCAGCTGAGAGCTTAGGGTCATTGCAGGAGTTATTTAACAGTCCTGGGCCTCTCTAACTGGTTCATTTTTATGAAGTGCTGTTTGGCACAAACGTACTTTAGATATTTAGTTCTACTGTTTAGCTGCAGACACATCCCAGAGTGCATTAGAGTAATCTAAATAAGAATTTATGATGATTCTCTCTGCTAGGTTATCCTTATTCAAATTAGGCTTCGGGTTTGCCACTCGCCTAAGCTGGTGGAAAGCATTTTCACTTACAGAAGCTAATTAAGAGTCCAAGGAGACCTTCAGCTGTGAGTCTGGTCTTCTTCCAGTGAGGTAGAGTCCCATCTAAGTTGTTCCATCTCATCTAGACTGAGCCTCAGTTTGTTGTTTGTTTCTCACTAGTTAGAATAATAAAAATACAGCCCTGTGTTGCAACAAACACAAACGCTTATACATCAACAAAGTCTGGAACAAAACTTATTAGCACTTCCAATGCAATAACATTGTGTCAAAACCAATTCAGTTCAGTTCAGTTGACTGTGGCCTGTCAGGAAATGAAACATCACATAGAATTTACAAGCAGAAATGTATAAGCTGTTTATAACCTGTAGAATTTTTGTTTTCCCTTTGATAAAAATGGCTAAGACTGGTACAGTTAATCTTTTTAAACCCCAGGGCTAATAGATGGGGTTTTTTGTTTGTTTGTTTGTTTGTTTCCTGGTAGGCATGTTGAAGACTCCTCCAAGGTTTTTTGTACTGCTCTCAACTATGTAGCCATGCGAATCCTTGGCGTCAGCCCTGATGATCCAGGACTGTTGCGTGCTCGGAACAACCTCCATAGCAAAGGTGACTACCGAGCTGGAGGCCAGGTGTTTAGGTCTTTTGTTTTTCTGTCAACTGTTGACATCCTGTTGAAAGAGGCTTGGAATAGGGGCTTGTTGTCTGCATGCTAGTGTCAAAAATAAGTCCATTTTAAACAAGAGAAAAAAAAGAGAAAAGCGAGACGTTGATCTTCAGTTACTAGAAAAGAGCCTCAGTCTGAATTCTGTATGGTACCCAAGACAGCAAGAAGTTATTTAGATTGAACTAACTCTAATGGTGATTGTTCTTTGCCTGGGAGCCATATAAAAGAAAAGACAGAACTTTTGGAATAGCCTTATTATTAAAATATTGGTGTCCTGAACTTTGGTCTCTGTAACTAAGGATTATGAGAATTGTAGACCGCAAGGACTCATTTTTGAAAACCTGTATTTTATTCTGTTACTGTATGACCTCTTCCTGGTTTGGCTTTCAGGTGGTGCTGTAGGAATTGCTTCCTGGGGCAAATTTTGGCTGGCAGTCTTGAATGTCTACAGCTGGGAAGGCTTGAACACACTTTTCCCTGAGATGTGGTATGAATTACCATATTTAAGAGTGTTGCTGTCCTAACACTGGGTACATCTGCATGTGATATTTAACCAAGTAAGGGCTAAATGAGTGCCTTGCAGCTCACATGACACATGGGGGTTCCTGCTCCTGTATAGGACTAAAAGGCATTTGGAATACCTCTTTGGCTGTGTTCAGACATAATAAATGGGGGCATCTCAGAGAGACAGAGACAGTACAGTGTGGCCCTGGTGTTCCCACGCCGACTCTAATCCACCTTTTCTAGCACAGAATGTGCAGGAGAAGGGGGAAGGTCAGACTGGGGTTTGAACACTTCCACCTCAGAGCCTTCACTAATCCTTCTCATAGGCACCTCAGAACTGCTTTCTCTTTCTCTCTCTCTCCCTGTCTGATTGCAGTCTTTCTTAAGCCAGGTTTTCCCACTCTGAAAATGGCACATCTGCTCCTCCTTTCAGGGTATGGGAGGTGTTTTCTCCTCCTGCAACTCATTGAGGAGGGTGGGCAGAGTCTGAGTAGTCCCAGCAGCTGCAAAAGAGGTACCTCTCTGCAGAAGGTTTATCATCATCATCATAGATTAAAACACAAATACTTATAACCTTACAGGATAAAATAGATTCAGGAAAGCAAAATAGACGCATTGTTTTGTGTTATACGTAGCTGAAGATTTTATTCATACTTTTGTATCTAAACTGCAAATAATAATATAGTACTGAAGCTAGTATAGTGTGACTCCCTGGTAAATGGTATTCCATATTTAGTGCCTTAAGCCCTCAGTTTCCAAAGATTGATTATTAATGGATGCTGACTCTGACATCTGGAATTCATGTTCAGTTTCTTATAGAGGTTAGCATCTGAGATGTGTTTTGGACTGGTACTTGAAGAAGCAAGTTACCATCGCTTTCCGTGTTATTATCTGCCTGAGACCTTGGTGTATAAGGCAGTACAGAAATGTGAATAAGTAAATAAAAGCATGAGGTAGAGTTGTGAACGGAACTTTTCTCAGGTCTCAGCTAAGTTTTAATCCAGTTTCAGTCCATGTTCAGAATGAGACAGCACATCAGCAAAGTAATTAGTCATTTTCTTCCATCGTCATCCAGCCCAAAGGTGGATTTTCTGGGTTAGTGCCGAAAGAAAACAGCTTGTCGCTTTGGTAACATGTTCTCTTGCTCTGAAAGTGTACTGAAGCTGGGTTAAAACGTAGGTGTAGGTGGGCCTTTAAATTCCTTTATCGCAGTGTGCGTGTTTTGCCAGTGCTTTATTGCTGGGTTTCTTTTTTGATTTGTATCAGGCTGTTTCCTCTGTGGATGCCTGCTCACCCTTCCACTCTCTGGTGTCACTGCCGTCAGGTTTACATGCCGATGTCCTACTGCTACAGTGTCCGCCTTTCAGCTGAAGAGGACGAACTTGTCCTGAGTCTCCGAGAGGTAGCTCTTTGTGCGGATTACATTCCTTTGCCCTTCCACTTTTATACTTGCCTTCTGCAATTTCACTGAAGATAAACTAGAGGCCAGGCACACTGTCATGCTTTCTACACAATGAGAACTTCTGCTGAAAATATGCCTTTTCCCGTGTCTTAGAAGATTGCTGTTGGCAAAAGAAGTCTGGCATTGCAGCCCTGTGTGTTTGCAGTCATTACTGCTGTTGAGGAAGAACAAACACCGATCCTTCCTTCAACATTTTGGAAAAAGGCAGTATATAAATAAGCGCTTCACTGCGGCACCAACAAGAGCCTCACTTTACAAATTACCTCCCTTCTGTATAGGTTGGGAGATATCCCAGGAGCAGAATAGGTCTCTGAGGTAGGGATGCCCACGAATACTCGCAACTTTTCGATATTTGTATATGAATCAAATGTTACGAGATTCATACATTGACTTTTGTATTTGTACAAATGTTTCGGAACATTTGTATGAACCTTTGGAACATTGGTGAACTGGGGAGGTGGGAAAGTGGCTGCACCCATCACATCTGCAATGGATCCAGAGTGAATTTGGCATGGTTTGAGGGCAGATTTGACATTTTCAGAGCAGATAAAACTTCAAAATACAGTCATTTAGATGAGATAGTAGAAAGGTGAACTTTACTGTTGTTGATAGGTGCCATCAAAGTGGGGCCAACTCCAAGTAAACTCCATGGAAACTTCTATGAAGTTCTTTGGGCAGACTCAGAAGGGTTCCTATTATCTTCTTCTGGTCAAACATGCACTCTCTGTTTTTCAGGCAGGTGCTCTACCACTGAGTTAACAGCCATGCTGCTAGAGGTGGATAGTCTAGAAGTAAGATTTGTAGAACAAGGCCCTTTCTCCACTTACTGTGGTTAATCTGGATTTAGAAGATCTGGATCTCTGGAAAGGGGTCCTTACTGAATCTGGTCCATCCGGATTTAGAAGATCTGGGTCATTGGAAAGTGGTCTTCACTGAATCTGGCCATGTAGCCCCTGATGGCAGTGGGTGCTAGACAGGTTTGCAGTGTGAATGGTGAAGCATCCATCCGGAGGATCTGTTTGGCCTGAAGTGGAAGGGCTACTGGTGGCACAGCGTGGCGCAGTTGGCCAGCGCAGACATTGCTCAAGGCTCACTTCCATTGACAGTGGGTGTGGTGGAGAGTCACAGCTTCGTAACTGCCTACATAGCAACTACGAAGCCTGGCACACCAGGACATGCAGGGCTCTGTAGCTGTGAGTGGTGGGGCACTGCAAATGGTGGCCACTGAGTCTGCCCCTGGACCTCATTGCCCAGGTTGCAGTGTGAATGCGTGTCTTCTGATCTGGTCTTCACGGCTGAAGACTGGATTGAAGACACCTTTAAAGAAGTCTACAGTAAATCTGGATTTAAGGGTCCAAAGACCCCATTAAATCCCGACTTTGCTCTGCTAGTGTGAACAGATGAGGTCCTAAAGGGGTCTTGTGTACAAACAGGGCATTACAGATCAGTACCAATTGGATATCGATTGGGTGCCTAATGGGTTCCAGATGAGGTCTTCCTTGCTAGCGGAGAAACACCTAAAAATTCTGAGCAATTCAGTGTAACTCCAAGCTACGACCACTCTTTCCAGCTTTTGTTGTGCTCTACTGAAGGGTAACCTGCTGTGCCCTCGTTTCTCAGGAGCTCTATGTGCAAGACTATTCCAGCATCGACTGGCCGGCCCAGAGAAACAACGTGGCTGCAGGTGATATATACACACCTCACAGCTGGCTCCATACATTCGTCTTTGGTGAGTGATGTGCTGTTTCCACCTGTGCAAGATGATGGCCATTTGCATTTTTGCCATGATGGCACTTTTTGCCCCATTTCCTAGCTGAAACTCAGACCAGTATCGTTCCAAGGAAAATGAATCTGTAGCTCCTGCTAGATGTGCTACTAATGTTCTCCTTGACTGTGTATTTACAGTTGTAACCTAGTTAAGCATGCACTGAGCTTTGGAACTTCATTACCCATTTGAGCTTAGGAGAACCCAGGGAAGGGGCAGAGAGAGTGGGGGAAATGACGACCCCACTTCCTGTGCAGTACAGCCCCTTCCCTCCCCCCCCCCCCAGCTCAGAGACAGGACAGAGAGATTTGTTTCTCAGTGCACCTTTTGGTCACCTCTACCCTTTCCTGACAGGTAGAGAGCTGTAGGTTGGATTTGAAATGCCATCTCGCTCTCTTTGAGAAGTTCTTGATTGACAACCTTCCCCTTGGCACATCCACAGTTTGGGAAGGTGCTTTGGAAGCAGCAGAACACAGTGGCAGTGCCTACAGCTTCTTCCATGGGAGCGCCACTGGAGGCTGGCATCTGCAGCTTTACTATCCACTGTAAAGTCCATTTTGTATTTTTCTTGGAAGCATGTAGATCTGCCGACTTAAGGCCTCTCTCCCTCCCTACTTCTGAAGGAGCTGAGTAAGAGTCCTAGCAGGAACTTTTCTGTTCCCATTAATCTCACTTTTCTGTACCTGTTTCTGCTCTCATCCCAGCAATACTAAACACCTACGAGAGATTCCACAGCAAAGTTCTGAGACGCCGCGCCATGGAGGAGGTGTACGATCACATCAGAGCAGATGACCGATTTAGCAAATGCATCAGCGTTGGACCAGTAGGCCTCTTTTAAGTTTGCACTTAAGTTGAATGAAAAGTGGGTTGACTTGTAGATACCAGGGGGTCTGCCTCAGCACAGTTATGATCACGGTGGAACAGCAGACAGAAGTACCCACAACCTAGCTGCAACATCCATCATCCCAACTGATCACAATAGCTGATTTGATCTATATGGTAGGCTAAGCGGGTACCCTTTTCCTCTTTCCATAACTTCATTTGGAACTATGAGTGTGGTGGAGGAGGAGTGTGAGCTATTCTAGGTGTGTACTGTGCTTGGCCAACAGTACAGAGTAGCTAACACCCACAAGCAACATGCTTCTCCGCCCAGATGAATCTTGGCTGCAGTCTTATGAACAAGCTGACTTGGATGAGTTTTCCCTTGGTAGAAAAGGGTCAAAGAAGAGGAGTTGGCTTTTCTACGCCACTTTTCTTACCCGTTTAATGGGACTCTCAGCAGCTGACAAAGGTTTCTGTTCTTCTCCCCAAAACAAAACACCCTACAGTATGAGGTGGGTACGGCTGTGAGAGCTTATAAGAGAGCTGTGATTAGCCCAAGGTCACCCAGCTGGTTTTGTGGAGGAGTGTGAAATCAAACCCAGTATTCCCAGATAAGAGTCTGGCTCCTTAACCACTAGACCACACTTGCTAAAAGAACATGTGGTTTGTCAGCAGAAGATTCTCAGCTCTGCCCTGACATTTGGACAGCTGTGCAAATGCAAGCTGCATTGTGCTTACCATGGCAACAGCCCAGTACACATGGCAGGGGTTACCACAGCCATTGCCATAACAATTTGGACAGACCAGGACATATGGTCCACACTGTGAATGCCTTTAGTTAAGTTGGAGAAGGCACTGGTGCTCGCAGTCCAAACTCAGACCACTGTCCCTAAACTCCAGTGGAATGATGTATTATTTCAGGCAGTTAAATGCAAAAAGGCTCCTGGTCTCAACTAAAGCGCTCACTTGTCCAGCTGGCTGGCTGTTGTTACTGGGACGATGTACCTTTGGACGTGATTGTCCATTCTGTCCGGCCCTTCATAGTGGTCCTTGAATGCTTGGACTTGCTAGTTCTCCTATGCTTGGGGATAGGTGAGCAGGTCAGAGGCCTGCAAGAGTGATCAGGCTTTGCCTTGCCTCCTCAACACCAGCTGAACCTGGGATAGAGGCAGCATTTGGCATGCATGTCTCAACTACTCCCTTCCCACTTCAATTTTATTTTTTATTTAAACTTTAGAAGGTTGAACTTGGTATTGATCCTCTGGGATCTTATATTATGAAGTATTGGTGGGCCTAAGTATTGTTAGGCACAACTGGTGTCAAGACACAGCATTTTAAGTTCCAAAAGATACTCCAGATAGAGTGAGTGAGTGAGTGAGTGTGTCTTTATAGAGAAGCAAAAAATTATTTATTTACTCTTATTTATATCCTGCCCTTCATCCAGAAGTCGTGTGGTCGATTAGAGCCCAATTTAGTGTTTTTAAAGATGCATTGCTTGATCTTTTTCTGCCCATTCAGATTTCAAAAACAGTTAACATGCTAGTGCGGTGGTATGTGGAGGGAGACAAGTCTATTTCCTTCCAACATCACGTCGCCAGGATCCCAGACTACCTCTGGTAAGACTTTGCTGAGGCTCAACTTGCATGCCACTTTTGCCGTAGCGCATCAGATGTTTTCAGTTTCTCTGGGTGTACACTGGGGCTGTCACTGAAGCTTGCCAGCTTTAAGTAAAAGAGGATTGCTTAACACTGTATGTGTGCTGCTTAAACAGCCAATTTGAAGCCCCAACAAAAGGACTGCTTATTGCAAGTTGCTGTGAATTAGTGAGACCAGGGTGGGCAGCATGGGGAGGGGGCAGTGCTCATCTAGTTCTGTCCTCAGGTGTCTCTCGATGCAGCACCAACCCAGAACTAGTTGCGCTGGATGCATCTGCTGCAGAATTGTGTTCACCCAGTATCACCCAGTGTATGTATGTCTTCTGGCTTCTTGCAGGTTGGGCCTGGATGGCATGAAGATGCAGGTAATATGCCCGGCTTAGATGGTTGTTTGTTCTCCTCCGGAGTTCAGCTATGGTCTCATGCAGCTATGACTTTGTTTAACCTAGAGAAGCTGGTACCTTAGAATTGGTCAGGAAGACAGACAGAAGGAGAATAAGCTTTTTATTTATTATCTTGCTTACTAGTATCTTTTCAAACCTTTAAAGGAAAAAAATGCATTAGCACAGATCGTGACTGAAGCTGTCTTCAGTTGAACCACTGATCACATTGGAGGAAAGGTTGAAGGATCTAGGAAAGTTTAGCCTACAGAAGAGAATACTGAGAAGTGACATGATAGCGGTCTTCATGGGAGGACTAGAAACAACAGTATGAAACTTTAAGGGAGTCAATTCAGATTAGATATTAGGAAAAACTTCCTGACAGTGAGGGTGATCGGTCAGTGGAATAGGTTGCCATGGGAGGTTGTGAGCGCTGGAGGTCTTCAAGCAGAGGCTGGAGCTATATCTGTCTGGAATGGTTTAAGAAATCTTGCATTGAGCAGGGGGTTGGACTTGATGACCCTAGGGTCCCTTCCAACTCTATGATTCTATGGAGTGAGATCATTATATACATTCTTTGGTTGGGTTGGTTATTACCTTCTGAAATCAAAGTAAACAGATGTGGGCCAGAATATTACAAGACCTAGGACAGCATGCCATCTGGCTTACAGAGTCAGAGATTTTCAGGAGCCACAAGAACTTTCTTTTTTTCCTTTGGCCTTGCATTGTTCTTCGTTGTGCTGTGAGGTCTGGAGGCTTGCCTGGTCCCATAGGTGTTCTGTGTCTTAAGAGGCAACATAGAATAGCCCTTCCAATGTTGAGCTATGATTAGTTGAGCTGAGGTGGACATGTGGTTTAAATTAATGTTATTGATTCTGAGAAGCAGTAGTAATGCTAAATTCTGGGTCTTCTTTCGGAATCATCCTGACTTCTGATTGAATAGGTCATCAGAAGGTTTAAAGAAATGGCAGTTTTCATATGATTTGGCTAGTCCAGAGAATTTTGCTTAGAAACCCTCAAAGATATGGTGCGGAAAGGTTCCTTTGCAATCAACAACTGAATGTGTTCTGCAGCATGGAAGATAATGCAAATCATTTGAAAGGGCTTCTTTCTGTTCTCTCTTCTTCCTCTTAGGGCACCAATGGATCACAGCTTTGGGATACAGCATTTGCAGTCCAAGCTTTCCTTGAGGTAATTCAGATTTATATGAATTACTTTGGTACAAGTTCATATGTTTGTCTAGACTTAGGAAGACAATTACTCTCACTCCTAAACATATGGCTCCAAGATGTAGATGAATTGAGTGGCTTCTAGGAAGCTGTCTTACAAAATAAAGCAGGTTTAGCCAGGCAAGGCAGAAAATGGTGGCATATCAATTTGATAATTAGACTTAACCCCAGTAACTTTCTGTAAAAAAGATCCCAGGAAGTTAGTGCAGACAGCACAATGTCCTCCTTGTGCCGCTCAGCTTGGATCTTCATGCAGGTCGCCCTTTGGAGAGTAGAGGGTGTGGTGGGCAACAAAGACAAACCTGCTGCTCCCAGCCTTACCAAAGTGACTGTGTGCAGCATTAAGCTGTGTGGTGAGGAGGTGAAGGGGTCTGCTGCTACTCATTGGAGCACATCATCTGGCTCAACGAGCTAACTTCTCCAGCAGATTTGACAAGCTGAAAATCTTCACCTCAGGGAGGTCACAGGTGAGGACTTCTATCCATAGAAGAGAGGATAAGTGCAGTGTCCACTGCCCAACGCTATCCACCCCCCCCCCAGTATTTCTACCAGAATCACCCCAATTCTATAAACCTTGGCCCAGCATTGGCAGAGTTCACCCACGTACTCCCTTCTTGTCTCCTAAGAATATAAACAAGAAGGCTTTTCTTCCAGCTGTCTGCTGGTTCTCTGCAATTAATGTTTCTTTCCCACTGCTTGAATACTTTGTTAATGTTTCATGGCAAAGCAATCTCCCAGGCACTCTTTAAGATGAACAAAATAATAATTGATTTATTGTAACAGTACTCAATGTTGGCAACAGTTTTGAACTTAAATACAGAACACTGAAGTAATCTTATCTTCAAGCAACTTTAAACATAGCATGTTAACAATAGTTACACGGTTAGAACAATCCCCTTAACTGTAATAGTTTCACTATGAATCACAATACTCAGGACTCTCTAACTAATCTCCCCCCAGGTAAGAAATAATCAAGAGCCTGTTTCTCCCTGCCCACCCTCAGTGTGTTAACCCAGGAAAGAACCTTGAACACTCGCTGTTAGGGCTTATATAGACTGCTGTCAGGTTGCTGGCATGCCCTGATTGGCTCTGGGGAGGAGCAAAATTCCCTCTCCCACAGAGTCACAGTAAACCATGCCCTCTAAAGACTTAACATCAAAACAACCGGGTTAAAAATACAATCTACAAACCTACCTTCATAATGCAGTTATCTCAGCAAGCCTATTCCCTAATGGAAGTAAGTAAGTGGGGACAGGATCCCCACTGCTAACACTGAGGGTGCTGAGGCAGCCTGCAGGAGCAAAGAGCAGGAGGGCTGAACCCATTCCATCCTGGTTGTGAGGGGAACTCAGAGAGTAAAGTAGGGATATTCCAGAATAACAAAATATAGCAGAATAAGAAAGTGGCGTCTGGATGCAGTAGAGACTGAAGGCCTATGTCCCATCAACAGCACCTGAGGATGCCAGCATGTGTAGAAATTTGAAGTTGAGTCCTTGGCCGCATCCCCATGCTCTCTGTTTAGTGCGGACTGGACAATTTTTAATCCGGGTGTAGGGCCAAATTTGTATTGAGCCATCCCCATGTGTTTCAGAAGCTGATATTTGTCTTGCACATTCGCCTGACTTGGCAATTGAGGGAGGGGGGTGGAATAATGATCATGGAAAGAGACTTGTTTGTGTTCAGTCACCATTTATTGCCAAAAATGCCCAAACCATTGCGATCTCCAGCACACAGGACAGGAACGGCAAGCACAGGACATGAAACCTGCCTGCTAATGAAGCGAGTGTCAATCTCCTCCCCTAATAACCTGGGAGTGTCCCCATGTGCGGACTCAGCCTCCAAAATACCATCCTGGTGCCGCCTGACGGGACTCCACCTTTTCTGCAGCTATATAAAAGCAGAAGGGGTAGAGAGATGCTGAAGAACACCTGGCACTGCCTGATAGGCCTCTTCCCCACACAAAATGCAATTAGTGTTGAGAGGTGGTGTACATGAGAGTGTATTTCTAAAAATAGTACTATTTTTAAAATACTTCCACTGTTCAATATCTCTGTCAGCCCTTGTTGGTGGTTATAGATAGGGGAAGGGAGGAACCACCAGTACTGTTGCCTTATTTTCCCCTCCCCAAATGCTTTATATAATTCTCATAATGTATTATTCCATTCATATAAAATGTTATAATATTATTTATGTAATGTATTAGTGTATTAATTTAATGTATGATGTATTACTTTGTTTTACATTGTATATTTTTTTCTTTTTCATGGTTGCTGTAAACCGCCTTGAGTAATTTATTAGAAAGGCGATATACAAATAAACTGAATGAATGAATGAATGAATGAATGAATGAAAATAATGCGGGCTTGTCTTCCGAACTGTAGCGAGAACAGTTTTCTTCAGGACTAAATTTATGTGGATTTGGGCGATTTTGTCCGCATGTAGCCTGGTTTGGGGGCTTTGCATGGGGATGTTCCTTGCTGAATTCTGATTCGATTTGAACTATATAGTGCATGGGGACGCAACCCTTGTCAACTTTTCATCCCCAAATGTGAAAGGTTGTTTACTGTTTGAATTAGAGGAAAGGGCAATTTTTATATTTTTAAAAAAATTGAGGTATGTCTGCTTGGAGCTTAAATTGCAGATACGTTCTGTATGGTTTACTCAAAATGCATTGGATTATAATCTTACTTTACTAGATTTTGTTAGAATTTGTTCAAGCAAAGCACTAAAATGAACTATAACAGAAATCATTTTGCATTTTGGCTGCATCCAAATGTCCGTTACTTATTCTACAATATTTGGATATTCCAGAATAAAGTGTGAGTATTCCAGAATATCCATGATTGGGGAATATCCAAATATAGCAGAATAAGTAAGTGATCTCTGGGTGCAGCCCCAGTCTGGTCTGGGTAGGCCTTAACGAGGAAATAAGTGTTTATATTTTTCCCCCTCCAAGGCTGATGCCCATAGGAGACCTGAATTTATTTCCTGTCTGCGCCGTGCACACAACTTCTTCAAAATTTCACAGGTAAGGGCATGGTCCACCACGAGCCAATTCATTGTAACCCATCCTTCACCTTAAGGATCTTGGAAGGGATAAAATGGGAAAAAATGAAAGTAGAGAAAACAAAAGAAAGATAATTATCAGAAGGCTACAAATCTGAGTGTAGGTCAACAGTATGGAGGAAGAACACCTGAAGGTACTTCAATACCTGAAGAGTTGAAAAGGTGCTTTTAAACCAAGGACCCACAAGTGTACAGTGATGGAAACAGGTTCATCTCCAGCTAGAAGTTCTGATAGGAACTTGAAAGTGAATAATTAGTAGATGAAAATTATTTTCTAAAAAGTCTCACCACTATGCTGCTATACTTTATTTTTTAGTGATTCCAGTGATTGCAATGCATAACCTGGAAATATTTCATCCTCATTCATTTCAAAACTTAGATTGTAGAAATGTAAAGAACATTATATAAACTTATCATGTTCCAACAAGAAGATGATATCAAACTAGGGATGTGCACAATTTTTTGTGTGTTCAATTCGTATAGAATCAAATTCAAAAGAAATTCTTATTCATTTGACTAGATCTCCTTTGAATGTAGTAGGATTAGAATTTGAAACAAATGTTCGATATGAATCCAATTCGAATCCCCTACACATCTGCACTGAACGTGTCAAATCTGTTCTCAATCCAGTCTGAATCCACTAGGGATCCATTGCAGATGTGACTGGGGCAGCCGCTATCCCACCTCTCCAGATTCACTAATGTTAACTAAGCTTCATGCAGGTGTATTCCAATGTCAATCTTCAAATCTACAATCTTCAAATCTTCAGTTTGTATTCAAATGTCAATCTTCAAGTGTACCAACATTCAATTTGAACGTCCGAATTTATATGAATTTTGAATGTGACAAATATTTGTGCACATTTCTATATCAAACACATCCATGTGTCTAGAAGATCCTAAAATTGTTATTTATTAAAATGCTGTTCCTCTTTCTAATTGCTGCTTCTTTCCATGTTCAAATGTCATTTTCTTCCCTCTTCTAGATTCCTGATAACCCACCTGATTATGAGAAATACTATCGTCAGATGAACAAGGTACAATTGCTTAAGCTAGGCAAGTCTTGTTGGCTATACAGTAGTACCTCTGTATCTGCTGATCTGTGGTTTCACTTATCCAGCCTCCCTGCCCTGCCGGGACAGTTCCCATTAGCCCTGCCTGAGGCTTCCTGGAGGCCTGGGGCAGTGAGAAATAGTGTGAAAATCATGCAAGATTGCCCATGGTTCCCATGGTTCCACAGGATTTCATGGGAAATTTAGCGCAATTTTGCACTGTTTGAAATGTCCAAAGTAGGGCCTTGGAACCAATCCCCCACAGATATGCAGGCCATTAGGTACTTTGACCAGAAATATTGGTGGTTTTACAAGTGCACTACTGTGGAACCCATGGAGTGGATCACATGGGAATGAGGTGTGAACTTTATATGTGGTCTTGAGTTTCTTACAGGTAAAGCAGTTTCTCAATTTCAGCATAAATCTAGTTTCAGTTTCTTCACAGCTTGATTCTTCTCTCATCTTTAACTCCAGTGTGATCTTAATACTTTCTAGGGTGGGTTTTCCTTCAGCACACTTGATTGTGGTTGGATTGTAAGTGACTGCACTGCAGAAGGACTCAAGTCAGTGATGCTACTTCAAGAAAAGTGTCCATTCATAAAGGATCATGTTCCGCCTGTTCGACTCTTTGATGCTGTGAATGTGGTGAGTCTAAGGAGTAAACTTAATCAGAGGTCAATTGCTTTTTCTGAGCTATTGCTCCAGTACTAGATTGAGAACCAAACCAGTGACAAGAGATTTCCAGGCAATACCTGTAACTAGGCAGGAAGGGTAGGTAGGATTGTAGGTGCTGCCAAGTTGGTGGTGTGGTTTGTCTTTGCCTCCCCAGTCTTGGAGCCCCCTATGTCATACCCCCCCCACACACACAGACACCTTTCAGGTTCCAGCTTTGCATCCCCTGCAGCTAAGCAGCTTCCAGCACCTTGTCTTAGGGGGAAAAGGTGTAAAGGAACATGATACTTCTCATAAAAGGGCAGCAGCTCCTTCTCTGGAGCTGCTCTAACAACTGGAGCTCAGCTGCTTCTGCACTTCCCAGAGCAACAAGTGCTCCCGCGTACCCATCACTGCAAAGATTTCAGAAGGAACCCTGCCTTTCTGAGCTGCTTTCCCATTTTTTAAGGGTCGCACGTTTCCTTCCACTATGGGTAGTATTTTAAAAGTGAAGATCCCTTGGGTGGTACATGGGGGCATTAGGGACATCCTTTGCAGTGACCTCTAAGTAGCTCAGGACTTTGAATTTGTCCTAGAAGTGCACAAGCATTGCCACTTGTGAGAGCATTTCTGGCTTTTTGAAGCCTTTGAGCCACTCCTTCAAAATCCATCTTACATAGATTAGATTGCCTGTTTTTCTCTCTGTTTTCTTTCAGTTGCTGAATATGCGAAATGCTGATGGCGGTTTCTCAACGTATGAAACTAAGCGTGGAGGCAGGCTGCTGGAGCTATTGAATCCTTCTGAGGTCTTCGGTAAGAGGACAGACCAAACTTCAAATGGCAAGGATAGGAGGCAGATAAATGTTTGTGTGTGTGAGTGAGAGAAAATTTAAAATGATGGGCACTTGTAGCCACATGTGGTGGAGTTGTCATTTTATGCAGAGTTTCTGGGCTATGATCCAGGCTGCTATAAATGTAATAAAGCAGCATACTGTCACTCTAATACCACCAGTGATTTTTCCTTTTCTGTTTAAGGACCGTGATGCATTACTAAAGCATCAAACTCTTATCAAAGCTTTAGTTACCGCTGCTAAGGCAGAGATTGCCATGAACTGGAAAAAGGCTAATCTTTGTTGAAAGAGAAGTGGCTTCACAGAGTGGGGACTATTGCTCTCAATGACTTGGTGCCTGTGCAAATTGCAAAGATGCCTGCAGATAAGGAACAGACCTAATTTTTGGAGAAATGGGCATCATTTCTGGAAAGAGCAAAGACTGAAAATCACTTGGGACCTAATTCTGCATTTCTCTCTTCCTTTTTGAACCACAGTGTCCAGTCAGTATTTCCTCACTTAATTATCTAATGCTTCCTTTTTTCATAGAAAAATATTGTGGTTCTGTGTTCTTTTTTGCTATATTTATTCTTTGTTATTTACTACTGTACAACTGTTCAATGATTGTCTTGTATATGAAAAATTAAAAGAGAGAGATCACTTCATTGTAGAACAAAAATGGACAAGGTTCACTGGTCCTTCCAAATGGCCCCTCCAAATTTAAATTAAATTTTAGATTAAAACCAATTGTCAAAAGTGTCATTTGGAAGGGGAAAAATTTCAAAACAATTTCAGGATGCACAAATTACAGTTTCTTCATCCCGGAGGGCAGTTTCTGGACTGACATGATTCATTTTGTGATTTGCAGGTGATATTATGATAGATTATACCTATGTAGAGTGCACTTCGGCAGTGATGCAAGGATTGAGGCATTTCCAAGAATGTTTTCCAGAGCACAGGGCACTGGAAATCAGGTAAAAGGAATGGGAAAAAGAAGGCGTTTTGGAGAACCTGACGCCCCGTTCTGACACAGGATTTGAAGTTGGCTCAAGTTCCCCCGCCCCAGCAGTTTCCAAGGGATCTCCCGTTTCTGTGGACTAAAGGTCCAAAAACGCAGAAAATCCCTATTTGGATTAAAAGAGGTCTTGCTGCTGAATCTAGTAATAATCCTCACTATTTGGCAATGGGAACGCAAGTGTTTTTTTGGGGGGAGGAACCATGCTTTAGGGGCATGTTTTCCAGTTCTTTGCTCTCTATCACAGGCTGCCTAAAAGGGAGGAGAGTGGCGAAGAGAGAGGGTGCAGATTATAACAGGGCCTGTACGTTTGTAACAAGAGATCAAAAGCCTGCCTACTTTCTCCAGTGCAATTGTTGGCTCCAGCCTCCCTTCCCTTCCTCCCTACTTCCCTCCCCAATGAAAAGCTGTGGTTTCTCCTGCCCTCATTCCTTCTCTCCCTGCGGCTGTCTGCCATTATGCTCTGGTGGGGGTAGAGGGGGTACAGCAGAGTTACATGTATCCGAACAAGAGATCAGTGAACAATAGGGAAAGCTGTTAGCTTGTGTAAAATCCTGTGTGATCTCTCCCTTCTAGCCTCTTCAGTCAGCTTTTTTTGCCTCACCCCCTGCCATTTTGCACAGCCCTGATCTGGCGCTCTAGCGCTAAACAAAGGGAGAGTGATCATTGCCTTTTTAACGTGAGAAGAGGTTGCTACGGAGGGGTGAACTTGTGAACAAAAGGGGTGGTGTTTTAATTGTTCACCCCAATGAAGTCAGGGTATGACGATGCCCAATTGCTGACTGCATGCGAAGGAGATGCCACTGAGGGAGAGGAGGGGTTTTCCCCCATGAGACTCTGCATTACAAGCTGGCATTGGGAATGCCAAAAAACAGACCTTGCTGCTGATTTAATAAAACCAGGATTAAATTGCCCAGTTGAAAATTAGCCTCAGTTTTAGGGAGGGGCAATTTCCCATTATGGAATGGAAGCAGAAAACTAGTTACGTATTTAAATCTCAAGGCAAGTTGGGGTAAACAAGATCAGTGCAGGTAGCCAGTAAAATGTGCAGAACCTATGAAGTCTGCTGCAAGATAGCTGAGAGTTCTGGGCAAAATGGGCCTACATTTTGATTTGGGATGAGGTTGGTTTTCACAGCCTGTGTTATCAAAATGAGAGTTTTTGTCTTTTTTGATGGCGGGTTAAAGATGACAGGAACATTGGCATGTTGCCAAATATTTCTTACATTTGCCTTTGTTAGGGAGACACTTCAAAAAGCTCTTCGTTATTGTCAGAAAACGCAAAGGACCGATGGTTCCTGGGAAGGGTAAGTTTCTCAGCGAACTTTGGAAGTAAAACATGCTAATAAGAGTAGTGATAACATAATGAATAAGATATGTGTGCCCATAGCATGGCCACCTTTCTCACGTGCTCCAGAAAATTCTTGGATTTCTCTGTGTCTTCCATGACAGACCTGTAGCAAGTGGCTCAGATTCTCAAGTGGGGCAATATTACATTCAGAACAAATGTTTTTGTGGGAGTGTAGACAGGGGAAAGCAGTTTGGGGAAAAGCCTAATGGAATGAGAGGCAAATCAAATCAGCAGGTCCCCCTGAAGTATAAACTAAGGTAATTAAAAGAAGCCAAATGATGCTAATTAATCCTCTGTTTTTTGGTAAATCTTTTTGTAAAGAATTCTAAGAATTGGGTAGCTGCAGGGAAACTGCAAGGGCCTTTTCCTTACAGAAAGAAGATATGAAAACCATGCTTGCTGGCTGGCTGCCAGATCTATAATGTAGGGTGAACTGTTCCCTGTGCTTTGAAAATCCTTCAGAAATCTGCTTATCCGGCAGTCTCCCGGACATTTTCAGGCACACAGATGTGTTGCTGAAAGGCTGGGTTAAAAAGCAGTAAGTCTGGGAAATAGGATGAATCAGAAAAAGATGCAGATGTTCTCAGACAAATGCGGCAGACTCACATAGGGTTATTCCCTTGTGTGCTAGCTGACCACGACCGCCAGGGGGAGCCTACCTTAATTTTAATTGCTTGGTAACTGTGCGTGCTTCCCGAGTTCATCCTTGGTCGTGTAGCTGGCCACTTTATCTGAATACAGTCATGATATCTTGCTCCAAAGAGGATTCATTGGATCAGAGGGCTAGGACTCTGATGACTCCTCTTTCCCCTGCAGGCCTGGGGAATTCGGGTAGCACCCCAGTCCAGCCAGGTGCAACCTGGCAAGCCCTGCAATTTTCCTATCAGGGGCTGAATCTTCCACCTGTGGCAACAGGCAATTCTAAAAAGCTGCCAAATGCATCATTTGATGACAAACTAACACTTTCAGGGATGTATAACATTAACATCACTAGTTACATCATGATTTTGTAGTAAAAAACCTGAAAAATAGTTTTTTAAAGCAAGGTCTACTTGTGGAAAGTTTTTGGTAACATTGGTTGGTGTGAGTTTAAGAGTTCAAATGATCAAAACAATTACTGAAGGACAAGCAAAGCTTCACAAAACTTTCTTTTGGTTTGGCTTTTATGCTGAACAAAAATACAGCAAAGCTAGGATTTGGAACTATAAAAATCTAATATGTGCATTTAATTCCTGATTAAAGATACTTGATCTTTATCATTCAATTTACTTCTGTATAGTACTGAGTATTGAATGGCTTGTAGGGATGCATCTCCATGTAGAAAATCACTAGTCTCCATAGGTACAGTTCACAGAATGTCTTTGGTCTTCAGATACTTGGTGCTTTTTATGATACTTTCTTCCTTTCCAGGTCCTGGGGTGTGTGCTTTACCTATGGCACATGGTTTGGTCTGGAAGCATTTGCCTGCATGCAGCATACCTACCACAATGGGTGAGTGAACACATTTTCTGAATTTCACAATAAAACAGAGTATTTGTTCTGGAGTGATGAAAGAGCCCTTCTTTTGAATGCTTTTTTTTCATATTACCTGTTTTTTGTGGGAGGAAGGGAAGTTGTTCTGCACTCATGACCGAAGCGTGATTTTGAGCTTCAGCTAAGTTGCAGCAAATGCAGATAATCACTTCTTTCTCTCTCCCTCCCCTCTCTGTTTGAAATTACAACATAAAATAAAAATGCAAGAACTTGCAACTGATTCTTAACTATCCAGCATCATCTTCCACTGTTAATGTTTCCAAAGAGTCTCAATAATAAAGACCGTGGACGTGTTTCCATTGCACAGCCCAGATGCCTTCGACAGGTCTCCTGGGATGGCCAGTCTTCATGGCACCTCTGATGCAGCTTCTTTGTGGCTCACATGGGTTGGCTAAGGCACCTGGCTCCACTTTTGTTCAGCCAGGTCATCCTCTGCAGCTGTGCGCAGAGAACATTGGCCTCCATGCACAGTTGCCTCTAGAGTCACCATGGCTCATTTTCCTGAGCTGTGGCAAGGTGGCTAGGTGTAGGCAGTATACAATCCAGCAACAACTTTGAACGGCCTTTGGTGAACCCTTAGTGTGCCTCATATGAAAACTGCTGGTGTATGGTACCACAGAGCCAATTCTTGTGTTCTTTAGGAAAAATTGGGTAATTTTAAGTATGGGTGTTTTTCCATGGTCACTTAGTACCCATTTTAGCACCCATTAAGGAGCCATTTGGGTGAGAGCCGGATGAACCCTTTTCCACCACGGCACCCATTAGGGACACATTTGTTTCCACCGTGCCTCGGGAAATCCGGATAATATGGGTACTTTTTGGCCTTTAATCCGGATTTTCTGTAGACCCCATTAATGGGGTCTACAATGGCGTCTTCAGCCAGAAAATCCGGATTAAAGGGAGCCTGTTTCCATGTTAGTTTGGCAATGGGGTCTAGAGGAGGCTAGGGGGAGGGGGCACCCTTGGGGGGGGGAGCCCTGAAACCTAAGCTTCAAAGTCGTTTCGAAGTTACTTTGAAGTCTGTGCAAAATAGATCTGGAGCGTCTTTGACGTCTGTGCTGATCTTTGGAGAGAACTTTGAAGTGACTCCGAAGTGACTCCGAAGTCACTTCGAAGTTTACTCCAAAGATCAGCACTGACTTCAAGGATGCTCCAGAGCTGTTTTGCACAGACTTCAAAGTGACTTCGGAGCCGCTTCGGAGATTGCACCCCCTGCCCCCCAAACACCTGGGGTGACAGGCAGACCCCTTGTGGGTAGATCTGGATTTCCAAATGGGTACTCCGGTGTTTCCATGGCAGGGAGGCTAGCACCCATTGCTATTGGGTGCTAGACCACCCATGGAAACACATTGGGTACTTCCCTTAATCCAGATATACTAGATCCGTATTAAGGGAAGTACCCATTCCCTAGATCCAGATCTTCTTAGATCCAGATTAAAGGACCGCGGTGGAAAAACACCTTATGTGAACTGAAGTTTATTCTGTTTCTTTTCAGAAACATCCTCAGTATGTTTTGCAATTGTGCTACAGTTCTGTCCAAGTTCCAACTGAGGTTTCTAAGACTCATTCATGCATTTGTGAAATACTTTCTTCTCAATCTTTGCCTGCATTCAGACATTAGTTACGATTTCCACTATACTGGGATATTTTGGAGTAAAGCATAGATATTCCGGTATATCCATGCTTTATTCTGGATTATCCAGATGTAGCGGAATAATCCATTGATGTCTAGATGCAGCCTCTGTTGCCTCCTACTCTCCTCTCTAAGGTTGAGAGCAGGCTGGAAGGGAGCCTTCTAGACAGAATATTGTGACTACTCTCTTTTTATATGTCTTAGTTGTGTAATCCGCTTCAGAGAGCAGGCCCATCCTATGCAGCAAAGAGTTATCTTCTGAGCTACTTCCAGGGACCTACAAAGTTGTGCCCTTCCACTCATAATTAATCTCTGCCTGTTCCCTGCCTTGGACCCTGCATTCATTGTGGTGTTTCCCTCCTCCAGGGTCATGGGACTTCTCTCTGAAATGACCATTTTTCTGCCTTTTCTTTTCCAGGGTTGCCTGCAAGGAGGTGACCAAGGCCTGCGAGTTCCTGGTGTCCAAGCAAATGGTGGATGGGGGCTGGGGAGAAAACTTTGAATCGTGTGAAGAGCGAAGATACGTCCAGAATGCCACGTCGCAGATCCACAATACCTGCTGGGCTCTCCTGGGTCTGATGGCTGCTCGGTAAAAGCATATGGCTGGAAAAACAAAAAACAAACCCACCACCGATTGTCCATTTGCAATTTATTCACATGCCATTGGTCTCCAAAAGGGACAAAGGGATAAAAATACTCCCCAATATTTTTTATCACCTTAATTGGCAGTTAGGTGGCTGAATCCTAGAGAGGACTTCAACCAAATGAGGTCCTGTGTAGCAGAGTGGAAGAGGCTCATCTTGGGCAAAGGCAGGTGCCTTCTCCCTCCCCATTTCTCTTGAACTCGAAATCCATATCCAGCCTTAGCAAACACTACTGAAAGGATCACAGCTGTGAGATACTCTGGGGAAAAATCCGGAGTCCTGAAGAACCATTGTGATGATTATTCTTGAGTAGGGATTTTTTTGGCATTTGATTCGTAACAATTTGAATGCTAGAAAAATTTGTATTTGTTCTAATAGATCCCCTACGAATGTGGTAGGATTCTATTAGATACAAATGTATTTGTACAAATTTGCACCAATATCCAATATGAACGTATCTGATGCGCATCTGACACAAATGCATACATATCCAGTACATATCCTATAACATATCTGCCTTGAAAGTGTCAAATCCAACCTGAATCCACTCTGAATCTGCTCTCAAACCATGTCAGATTCACTCTGGATCTGTTGCAGATGTGACTGGTGCAGCTGCTTTCCCACCTCCCCAGTTACACGAATTTCCAAATTGTTCTTATGAATGTCCGAAACATTCGTATTTGTATGAATGTTAACATACGAATGTCAAAATTCAGATGGATTTGTACAAATAAAAAATGTTACGAATATTCATGCACATCCCTACTCTTGAGACTTCTTTTCTACCATGTGAACTAACATCACATGTAGCTGCTTCTTTTCCATGCAGCCACGTAGAAGCACTCAATGCATTTACACTGGAGGGAACCAAAATACAATTTCCCCTCATTATTTACAAGGGTTTATGAGTTCCTGCACCATCTCAATAGGAAACACAGGGAAGGTATCTAAAGGAGCGCCTTCTCCCTTAAGATCTGGAGGGGAGGCCCTCCTGGTTATCCCATCTCCATCAGCAGCTAGGCGAGTGGGCACCTGGGAGAGGGCTTTCTCAGTAGTGGCCCCCGGGCTGTGGAATGGTCTCCCCCTGGAGGTGCGTCAGGCCTCTTTTCTGTTTACATTCAGGAAGGTGGTGAAGACATACCTCTTCACCCAGACTTTTGGTTAAATGCTCCCTCCGCTTTCCCCACTGCACACTCTACTGTTTTTTAAAAACTGTTTTTGTATTTTTTTTTAATTATTATGTTGGATTTTTAAACTTTGTACTGGTTTTAGTATTTTATACAGTTTTGACCCTTGGGTATTGGGCGGGATATAAATATAAATATAAATAAAATAAATAAGTAGGGATGTGCATGAATGTTTTTTTGGCTTTTGATCTGAAATGAACTGAACGTTCAAAAATCCATCTTTGTATGAATAGATGACATTCAAATGTAAAATTCTATTCAATACAAATCAATTTGTACGTATTTGTACGAACGTTCAATACGTATCTCATACGAATGGATACATATCTGATACGAATGGATACATATCTGATACGTTTCCTCAGCTTAATGAGCGTCTGAACTATTCATATGAATGTCGGAAAACATTCGTATTTGTTTGAATGTTAGCATATGAATATCGTAACATTTGATATGAGTTTGAATGTCCGAATTGGGCTGAATTTCTAATGTTATAAATATATGTGCACATCCTACAGCCAGTTTGGTCTAGTGGTTAGGGAGCCGGACTCTTATCTGGGAATACTGGGTTCGATTCCACCCTCCCCCACGAAGCCAGTTGGGTGACCTTGGGCTAGTCACACCTCTCTTCTGAGCTCTCACAGCCCCACCTACCTCACAGGGTATTCTGTTGTGGGGAGAAGAATAGAAAGCTTTGTTAGTCGCTTTGAGTCCCCTAAAATGGGTGAGAAAAGTGGGGTAGAAAAGCCAACTCTTCTTCTTCTTCTGGATTGGCATATTTTTCACTTGCAAATAACAAGGGAATCTCAAGTGCTTCCCCACTAACACTGCATTGAAAACTCATGCCTCTCAAAATGTGAACAAGTCGAGATGGCTCTACTGAGTGCCTGTATCCAGACCGTTAAAGCCATCTGGGAGCATCATAGCCATGTCCTTAATGTTTATTCTGAAGTTTCAGCTCCAGCAAGGCTCTGATTAGGCCCATTCTAACATGGTGGGATTTTTTCCCTCTTTCTTTGCAATACTGCAACTCTTGTAAGGAGCATTTCTAAATTTGGGGATTACCTGCCCTAGCGTTCCTGTTCAACTGTGTCCTCTCTCTATCTTGCAGGTACCCAGATGTAACAGTTTTAGAAAAAGGAATCCAACTTTTGATTGACCAACAGCTGCCAAACGGTGACTGGCCTCAGGTAAAGAGTCTCTGTTTTCAGCCGATTTCACGTTAGTGGTGAGCATGAACAAGCTGCATTTCTTTAAGGAAAATTTCACGATCCTTACCTGGCATTTGTGAACATTCATAGAAACAAACACTGCACCCCTCGTCTGCTTAATGGTTCATAGTCCTTGTTTTATGCTCAGTTCCTCCTCTTCTTTTACAGCTCACCCTTCATAATGTGCTCTTTTTATAATGATTTTTCAGAGTTCTGACTAGGGGTGTGCAAGAATATTTGAAACATTCAAAATTCGATAGAATTGGTTTGAATTTGGACATTCAAATTCAAATTGATTGTCTATACACTTGTTTGTTAAAATTCAAGCGAATTTGAATCTTTTGAATCATTTGTAGAAATGATCTGGACATTCGTACATGTACGGATACATGCGCGTTACATACGTGTCCGTACAGATCTTATTCGCAGCCGTACGCATTTGTACGGATACGTGTGGGATGAAAACGGGATGCCAACAGGATAAAAATGGGATGTGTACAGATGCGTACGGACATATGAAAGTTGTTGACGTTCGTATCTGCAAATACAAATTGAAAATTCATATGTGAATGTATTCAAATTGGATTCAAATTTGAATACATTACTTTTTTCTCTTTTTGTTCAAATTCAAATATTCTAGTCAAATTAAATCCAAAAGTTGCATTCGTGCACTCCCCTAATTCTGACGCATCCTCATGTACATGCCCATATTAGTGTGTGCTATTTCCTTTCTGACTGCTCTCCAGGTCATGAGGATCAGTCCTGAACTTACTAATCTTTGGAAGGGTTGGGTTTTGAACTCCCTGTTGGCATTCACCATGAGCAGAAATGCATTCAAACTGGTACAGACCCCACTGTGAACCAGTTACTGTGAACTGTCTAGATTAGGGTTGTGGAGGAATATCCAACAAAGTTGGAATTGGGCCTGTAGGCCCTATTCATCCATGAATAGAATATTCAGCTATCATTGAAGCTTTAGTTGAAGCTTTGGTGGATACCGCATCCACCCTTCCTCTGCTCTCCCCCCCCCCCCCCGTGGACCCCGTCAAGCCAATTACCTGCTGCATGGGAACTAATTTTGAATATTCATACATGAATACGAAGCCCCCCCACATTTGTGGGGGTGGGATTTGGCCAAAGCCGAATTTTTCCACATTCGATTCACACCAAATCAAGTGTGAAAAATGGTTTCGTGCACACCCCTAGTCTAGATCTCTTCTGCTGTTGGGCCCTTGGTGGTCAAGATGATTTTAACAGCAGTGAATATACCCGCCATGTTTGTATCTCTTCCATATCCTTCTATTGCAAGTGTTTAGGCAGTCCTTTCATTATAAATATGCAAAGCAGGTAATACCTGGTCAGTACATAAATGTGTAGTTGAGGCTTCCCCACAAAATCCCAAAGATTAGTATCTACACATCTTTTCTTTTGTGGCTCTTGTATCTTAATGTCTTCTTGTGCTTCTTGTTGTCCTATAAAAAGTGAGAGAGCAGCTCAAGACTATATTCTTTTGTCATGTAGGGTAATATTTCTGGAGTCTTCAACAAGACCTGTGCGATCAACTACAATTCTTACCGAAACGTCTTCCCCATCTGGACTCTGGGACGGTTTTGTCGCCTGTTCCCCGATAACCCTCTTGCTGGCAAGTTCTTGAATGAAGCTCTAAGAAATGGAATGACTGGTCTTGCTGAAGGAAAGTAAATTGCCCTGGGCCTTTTCCTAAGCTTGGGGCCTGATGCCAGTGCAGCAGAGGTGGATAGCTAGTGTCCCTGCAATTCTTTTTCCAAGTTGCAGAAGTCTTTTTTGTCACAGAGAAGAAATAGTTGAAGGCATCACACTGACAACCCCACCAGAATGCTTCCCTGAACTTAGGCCCATAGCCTGGTCCATATATATGGGGGGCAGGGGCAACAAAATTTGAAGGGGGGCTCTGTCCTCTCTGCTCCCCCAGCCCCTAGCTAGGGGCCTGCTTACAACTGCTGCATAAAGAAAGTGGCACAGGGACAGTGGTTTTTTTTTTTCTTGACAGGCAGGCAGTCTGAGCCTCTATTTGGTATATGTGACACTAACCTTTCGCAATATAGCAGACACAGGATTAAAAAAAAGTACTATTACATTTGCTGGGCTTTATATGGGTGAACAGTAAACTGGGTAAAATGTAACCTTACGATGAGTCTACTCTACACACACAGGCAACAACAGGATATAACTTTTTTATATATATAATTTTTATAGAAATCCGACATAAGAACAGCAGTATAACAAAATAAACTCAACATTCCACACTTCGTACATTTAGGGTTTGGGAAGGGCAGCCTGGGTTCAACAACAAGCAAGCCGACTATTCAAAAAGACTGAAGGGAATGATGGCTGTTGATGTAGATGAAGGTGCAAATCTGGCCACTTCTAAGAACGGAGTCTGCCTGTCCAAAAATCAGGTCCTTTCATGTGCGTCCTGCATTGTATGCCATTGTGCTGTAATAAAGTCATGAAGAATATTGGTCCTGACCCTGCCAAATCATAAATCTTTGGAGAGAGACTGTGACTCTTTCCAGAATTGAGCAGTTATCAATGATTTTATGAGGTTCTTGTGTTTGCGAGAGGAGTGCTCTTTCAGAAACAAAAGTAAGAAGACTAAGGCTGGAGTTAACACAATATTTTGACCAATAATAGCTTGAATATTCTACTGAACTACATCCCAGAAGTCCGCCACAATCGGAGACTCCCAACGCATACGTTTGTACGTGCCAATCGCCCGACATCCCCTCCAGCACAGTGAAGATGAAGTTTTAGTAATTTGGTACAACCTTGAAGGGGTGAGGTGCCATCTGTAAAGTACCATGTATTCCGGCATATAAGACGACTGGGCGTATAAGACGACTCCCGACTTTTGAGAAGATTTTCCTGGGTTAAAAAGTAGTCTTATATGCCAGAATATACAGTACCTAAACTTCCTGATACTTTTGATGTTTTGATGACATACACAGCTTAGGAGGTAATCCAGGCCACGTGTCTTCCTCAAATGTCATCAAACAATCCAATTCCCACAAAGTTCTTCTTTCTTTAAACTAGAAAGTTTTGAACCAAGCAGGATTCCATATATCCTAGACAACATCTTTTTTTCATTGGGTTTATCTTCACTTATAATACATTCATATGGGGTCAGTTTTTGGGAATCACCATATTTTCATTTGTTTCCCATGATAAAATTGTACAGCCCATGTAGCTCCAACCAGCCTGAACGTGAGGGTCTTAAGGCCTCTTGAAAAACTTCAAAGGAAAAAAGTAGGGATGTGCACAAATAAAACATTTGGTACTTGTACAAATTCATACGAACTAGGACGTTCGTATATGAATTGAATGTTACAACATTTGTACATTCAATATTTGTATGAGGGCTTTGAAACATTTGTGAACTGGGGAGGCAGGAAAGTGGCTGTGCCAGTCACATCTGCAACAGATCCAGAGTGGATTGAGAGTGGATTCAGACATGGATTGAGAAGGGATTCAAAGTGGATTCAGGATGGATTTGATGCTTTCAGAGCCGGATATGTTATGGGATACATATCAGATACGTGTTGGATATGTACGTGTTTGTATTGGATATTTGTACAAATACATTAGTATAGAATAGAATCCTACCACATTCAAAGGGAATCTGTTCGAACAAATACGAATTTTCTTACATTTGGTTTGATACAAATAGAATGCAAAAAACTCCATTCCTGCACATCCTTAGAAGAAAGGCTTGGCGCTTCCACCAACACCTCACCTAGGACAAGCAGATTAAGCTCTTTCAAAGTATTTAATACCAAACAGGGTATCACTTTTTTAGGGTAATACAGCTAAATAAAGAGGTTTCTCATTGTTGCCGTGGTTGTTCTTATTTTTCAGCTACACTTTAAACCTTTCCTTTAGCAAAAGATGGCAGTTCCAGATTCTCTCCCACCACTGTCTATACACACAGCAATAAAATAGTGTGTGAAGGACGTAGAATTGGGCAACATGAGTCTGCAGGAGTAATTATGTATGAGTCTACTCCTCTGTGAAAAAGTGCCCCACAACTTGAAAATTAACCCCACAAAACAGAACAAAAATATTAGAAGTGTTGTAACTTTTATTATTCTTATTTTTATTTTTAATACAACCTTAAAACTTCAGGGTTCGTTATTTCCCCTTCATACAGTAATCATACATCAATCAATTGTTAACTACAGGTGACTTCCTCCATTTTTATGATCTTCTCTTAATTGCTTTCCACTGAACCCTTTAATATCAGTCAACATCCTTTCAGCATTCCAGGCAAAGATCTTCCCAGATAATTAAGGTAAACAAAGGCTGATTTCTGTGGCAATCTCTTTCTTTGTTTTGCACAGAATTCTCCAGGCAGCAGCCAAACTAGAAGGTGGGAGGATTATTCTTCCTTGGCCAGTAATCTAATGTGTAAATGTTTAATATTGGCCGTGACTGAGAAATCGTGGGGCACGCATTTCTTGTGTCTTTTCTTACAGAGGCATTATTTCATGTGAAATGTCTTCATTGGGCCTGGCACAGAGTTGTGATAGGTCTATATAATATCAAATCCACATGCCCAGCCTCATGCCAAAATGCCAATTCAAATTTGCCATAAGATGTATAAGGCAGCACTGCATGGCAGTGTCTCCTGGCTGGTTTTGCCATGGCTAAGAGAGAGAAGAGGGTTTTGGGGGGCACCCAGGCTACACTTGGATGTCACGCCACATCCTAGTAAGCTTTGGCAATGGGAAACCAGCCTGGCAGTTCTCCGTTAAGGAGTACAACAGTGTTCGTGCCTTAATGGGAAATGCTGCATCTCTCTTGACTATCTCTACAGGCTAATCTGTTCATCCTTATCAGATGCCAAGGCAAGGAGGCTGTCCATATGGACAGCAGCTGAACAGGCACACACATTTTGCATTATGACACATCATCTGAGATTCATTTTTATTTTATGTATATTGTTTTTACCAATATTTTGCTTTATACACATCAAAAAAGAAACTGGAACAGATAAGAGTTAAATCCTACTGGTACTCCTTGCAGTGACCAACAGGTGGCACTGTCTACTGTAAAAAACAAGTGCACCATAAGGATTAAAGTTATGACTTAGTTGCTTGTCTTTGTAGTACTTCATGCTGTAACTCTGATGGCAGGAATTTTTCCTGCCCCTTTCTTGCATTTATCTCGTGAGAGTGTGTGCCATGCAGACCTTTCTGGGTTGATCAGGTTCAAAGATACTTCCCCAGCTTTAAGATCTACAGTCTGAACAACCTGTTGGAGGACCTCAACCTTTGGTCTTTTGCCTGGCCTTCACCTGGGCAAGGGGCCTTTCTGTACGTGGCCCCATAGTCAACCCACAGTGCACTCCCAGATGGAGCATCTGCACTGCAAGGGGCTGTTGCCAACTCAGAAGCAGCCCCTTCCATGCAAGAGCATGCTGCGAGTTGACTACGTGTGGAGCACAATTTTGTGCTCTGCACGTTGACTTGCCCTGCTCAGATCTATCCTTCCCTGGCTCTGCAAAGGCCCATCAGTACCTCTATGGGGCTTGGAGGGGCACGTGATACACTGCACAAGTGCACTTGTGTGTTAAGTGACTGCTAGTGTTGGTGCATGTGTGTGGCACATCACTTTTGTCCTGGTGTTGGTGCTGGTGTATGCACAGTGGTGCCCAGACCATGCATCCGCAACTCAAGTAAGCCTGTAGACATGTGGGGAGAGAGATGGCAAGTGCGAATGCTGGTACACATTGGGCCAAGTTTACCATTCCTTTCCCTGAGACAGGATGGAAAGTGTGAACTTCCCCCAGTTTGGGCACTCTTAAGCTCTTGTAGCACACTTTCTGTGGCTGCCTGGTGTCTCCTCTAAAGTGAGGGATGAGCCATTGGCCTGACATTTGCCATTCTGCTGCAATTGCCAGCTTGCTGTTGTGGTGAGCAAACACTGCAGGACCACACACAGTTAACATCTCTGGATTTGGCTGAGGATGTGTGGGCGGGCTGTTTTTCCCCTTCACCCCATACCCAACTCACCCATCTGGGGTTGAGCCTTTCCAGTTACATCAAGTGTAGAGTGAGCCACCCACAGCCCATCTGTAGTGGCAGTGGGGTTTGCTAGCACTGGGGCGAGAAACTGACCTTCACTGCTCCACCTCTGAAGGGTCTACTACCCTCCTTTGTAGGTCATCCAAGGTAGAGGAGACTGGCATAGACATGAAAGCTGCCTCCATTCACCCGAACTCCTGGCCATGTGTTTCCTGATATGACAGACAGCCTCTGTGGTCATGCTTTACTCGGAGCTAGGAAAGGAAAAGAAAGAGGAAGCAGCATCCTTGCTCCTCCCCTCTTCCTCCTCAGATGAGGGATGTGGGGAAAAGAGCAGGAAGAAAAGGTTTCTTAGAAGGAAGAACCATCACAGTTGCTTCCACTCCAGAAGCAGGAGCAGATCCAGCAGGAACTCCATGTCTCTAGCCATGTCTTTTTCTTCTAGGGACTTGTCCTGGACACAGGGAGTGTCATGGCCCATGGGCCTCTTCCCATCTCTAGGGGACTCTTGGATGCTACCTCCCCTCTGACTAATAAGTTTTCTGCTTGTGAGGAGAGCAAATTAACAGGTTCTGGCCAGACCCTTCTACCAGATGAGGACCCGGACTGTCCCTCACCACCAAATATTTCTGTCTCAGCGCTCATCTGCATGCAAACATGGAAGCTCATGCGGATTTTTCTGGCTTGACTTTTTCATCCGTTGTACAAACTAACACTGATTCCATTGTGGAATAGCCACTCTTTAGCCTACATGGATGGCTGTAGCAGAACAAGAGAGCATTCCGTGCAGAACTGGCAGCATCACAATAGTATGGAAACATTCTAAGCCTGTTGAATTTTCTGTGAGCCTTTCAGTGCACTGGGGCGAGTTACCTGTCCAGCCAAGGCTGTTGCTTACAAAACTAATCCTTCCTCACCAACGAGGAAGAGGATGACTGAGGAGAGAGAATGGATTAAAAGAATTCAGGAAGAAAACGCACACCTGAAAAATCAAATTAGGCTTCTCAAGGAAAACTATGATTTACGTACTCTCTTGGGTCAACAGTGTGACAAAGGCGGCCAGGCCCTGTTCTTTCCTTCTCAGATTTCTCCTGCATATACCGATGCTGATCTGTTGCCAAAAGGAGGTAAGGTCTGAGCTTTGGCCTTCTGGTAAAACGTTTGCACTCTAGTCCGTATGAATGTATATGACTACACTGGGTGTAACCTTCTTAACCAAATGACAGAGGATTCTTTCCCTAAAGTTTCAGTGAGAAAAGCTGTATAAATCAAGATGGAGTTGCTCCAGTTTATTTTATTTGTACCCTATTTGTATACATTTTTATTAATATTTATTCACACAGATGCACATCTATATAGCACTGTCACTAGCAAAAATAGATAGGTTGCAGCTACATGGAGCTCTTGCTTCTGAAAATGCCTGGATGGCTTATGGTCCTGATCAGAGGCCTTTTTGCACTTGGGTTGGTAGCGCGTGATTAGGGAACTTCTGGGAAAGGGCATCTGCACTTGGAGGAGGCTGCTAGAGCCTCCAAGCACCCCCTGTCTTCCCAGAAGTTCACTAAACATGCACTACCTGTGGCGCACACAATCATGCATGCCATAGAATGCTGCCAAAAAGCAACTCCCATAGGCCCTTAGATTAGGAACTTTTGTTCCTAGTCCTTGGAGGTCTGGAGTGCAGCCCTGGAGTTTACACAAGCTTTTATAGCTGCAGCATGGGATCAGTGCTGGTGGCATTGCTCGGCCCCATGCCTTCCCACAATCCAGAGCAGCAGGCCAGGCTGTTCTGGCCCTGCTAATCCAAAATAAAGGCAGCTAAGTGTGGAAAGGGTCTTAGGCCATCATGAGACAGGCTGGCCCAGGGAAAAAGCGGTGGGTCTCTTCTGGGGATTCTTATACCAGCCTGTTGCTGCTCTGGCACTCAAGGCCACAGCAGGATGTTTTAAGGCCACGTTGGATGCTTTACAGGTGCAAATGCAGCTGATTATTCTGACAAAGGGCGTAGGAGGGAGAGAGTGCTATAGAAGTAACCAGAGACTGTGAGAGGGGATACTCTGCCCTCCTGTGTTTCCCAATGTCTTGTGTGAAAGCACAGATCTCAGGCGTCTATGAGTGCTACAAGAAGAGTGAATGGTTGCCGCCTGAACACCTCAGGTAAGTTCTGGTAAATGTTGGTTAATGTGTGGAGCATGATTTTGTGCTCCACACCTAATCAATGATTAGTGAACTTCTGGTGAGGGCAGGCATGCTTGGAGGCTGTAACAGCCTCCAACACATGCAGATGCTCTTCACCAGAGGTTCACAAATTTCTCACTAGCAGCTGTAGTGTGAATAGGCCTCTAGCTGATAACCTGCAGTTCTTCTTCTTGTTGTTTTAGTTCAACATACTGGAAGAGAAGATTTTAATCGCCCCCCACGCATCATTTCCAAGGAGACGACCTTCCTGCCCAGTCCCAGTGCCCTGACTCAGCACAAGCAGCTCCACAGTGGTCTCCCTTTCCAGCCAAGAACTGGGGAAAAGAAACCCACACATTTATCAAGCATGTCATGTTCTACCATTGGAGGGAAACAGTCTGAAGAACCGACAGATGACTTGGGGCTCAAAAAACCATGGTACGCAGATGGCCCTTTTCCTGGAGGTGACAAGGCTCAGGCTTCATCTCCACTTAGCACTGGTGAGACACCATCCTGCTGATTTAATATAGATAGGAGATAAAAGGCCGAGCAGCACAAACTTGCTAGAAGTAGGACTACTCACAACATCCTATTGATTGCAAATGAGGTGGGTGGGCAGAAGGGGAGAGAACCTTAAATATATACCATGACTGATCAGAAAATGTATTGCTTTGAGATTCAGCTTAAGCGTGCAACAATTGTTGGGCATTTTCAAAGGAGCGTGATTAACCAACATTGGCTAGTGCTTGCGCTTGGTGTGCTAGTCAACTTTGGCTATCCCCCGGGTGATCGAATACTTACCTGATTCGATTACAGGGCTGGTCCTCCTCTCAGCGCTGCCATTTCGGCTGCGATGCCCTCCATGACAGCAACACTGACGCTCTGTGCACACACAGTCACGTCTATGGTTGTCTGAGGTGCCAGTGCCCTTGTGCAGAACCTGAGATGGGCCTAGAGCACTGGAAGAGGTGCGGATGGTCGTGCTACTGGATGCTCCAGGTAAGTTCCTGGTAAATGTTGGTTAAGGTGTGGAGCACGATTTCGTGCTCCACACCTAATCACCAATTAGTGAGCTTCTGGTGAGGCAGGGCATGCTTCTTGTAGCAGCCTCCTTGAAATGCAGATGATCTTTACCAGAAGTTCACTGATTGTTCACTACTGGCTGTAGTGTGAATAGACCCCTTGCCTGGGTCGATCACTGCCAGTCAGTTTAAGCTATGTTACAGCTTTGATATATGGGCAACTCAGAGGGAACAGGACTAATGGTCGCTGCCCTGAGCTATTTAGAAGAAAGGTGAGGTAATGGATATATCTGCAGAGCAGAGGTGCACATGAGCAGCAAAATGGAGGCTCAGCTCACATTGAGCCCATCCTCCATGTCATGGAACCAGCTTGTGCTGTCCTGTAGAAATGTTGCCCATCTCACTGAGGAAGCAGCTGGCTTTGGCTTGGCCCATCCTGATAAGGTGGAGGTGCCCTGGGCACTGCAAGAGCCTCTACAGCCTCCTTGTGGTACTTTTCTGGCTGTAAAGTGGAGATATTTAAATATCTGAAACCAGATACTTCAAAACTGGTGTTCTTTCCATTTTTCACATTGTTTGCAGTCTTCTTTTTTTATACCGTGTTCCCTTTTCCTTGTCCTCCACATCTATTTCTTCAGGTTTCAACAATGATTGGTCGATTGCCTGCAAAGTCCCTCCCCCTCATTCTGAGAGTCATTCAGGAGATATCACCGTCCCTTTCTTGAACTTGATTTTCTGCCTTTTTCACTTTTTGTTCAGAAACACGACCCTTAAATGTTCACATTATCTCCAGTTTCATAAGAGAATCAGACATACAGATATTCATTTTCTTTCTGCCATTTTATTCAAATACTGGCTTTTCACTCTTCTTGTAGGACTCATTCGCCATGTTTTTCTCCACCTCTTCCCTCATGCCCACTGGGGAAGGCAAAATCACCTCTGTCAAGGCTCACACATGGCTGTAAAAACACTGTAGTATGCTACACAGAGCCACATAGAGCCACACTTACAAGGCCACCGCAACCTATTATGGCCACACAGAGCCTTTACACTCCCTTTATATTGACTTGACATGTGGCACACGTTCTCCCCATTGCACATACCAGAAATATGCCCTCAACTTTTTCATCCTGTTCCAGGTTTGGTCTAGTGCGGTAATGGCCAACCTATGACACGCGTGTCACAGGTGACACGCCAAGCCCTTTTGGGTGACACCCATGGTCACCCTGGTACCTGGACGTGTCGTGCTTGCTTGTTCTTGAAGTGTATGAAATACCAACTTTCAATTGAAGATTTAGCAACAAAAGTCACTAATGTAAAGAATTATTTGTTTTTGGTTTTAATAAAATACATGTATCAAAAATATAACTTTTTTACTAGAGCTACAAATATCACAGAATTATGGATATTTCTAGATGTGACACAGCACCCGAGTTAAGCTACGTTTTCGTGCAAATTTTGACACACCAAGCTCAAAAGGTTCACCATCACTGGTCTAGTGCTTAAGGAGCTGGACTCTTATCTGGGAAAACTGGATTTGATTCCACACTCCTCCACAAAGCCAGCTGGGTGGCCTTGAGCTAGTCACAGCTCTCTTCTGAGTTCTCACAACCCCACCCACCTCACAGGGTGTTCTTTTGTGGGGAGAAGAACAGGAGGTTTGTCAACTGTTTCAAGTCCCCTTAAATGGGTGAGAAAAGTGGGGTAGAAAACCCAACTCTTCTTTTTCCTTCAGCAGGACACTTTTTTTCCAAAATGTCTGCCCTAAGTCAAGGGGATGATGCAAACAACTATATGTGGTGGAACATTCCAGTGTTGCTCCTATTCCTGCCCATAAATGTAGCCATAAATGCAAAATGGAATACAGTTTCAAGCAGGGAGGTCTCTGTGAGGCTCTTCTACATGCCTAGAGGGTCTGGTCAAGCAAAGGTTCCAGTCAGTGATTTTCTTTAATGACCTTTTTAATTTTTAAGTAACCTGATACTGAACACACTTTATTGTAGCTCATTACAAGGCTGGAAGACCACTCAGTTCAAAGGACTTGCAGAATCATCCAACATCATGGCCAGAAACTTCCTCAGATCCAACCAGTGCATCAAACAAAGAGGCCAGCCAGGCACAGACCATGTTTTCCGATGACCTGAAACTCAACAAGGGTGGTTCAGCTTCGAGGATTTTGGAAAGCCAAGCCTATTGCCATTTAGGTGGTATCAAAAGCTCAAGCACAGACAAGGCCCAGCATGAATTTCAGGAGATGCCTAGGAAAAAGAGAGTCTGGTTCTCAGATACCTCAAGCACAGACCAGATACGGAAGTCTCATACATTCTACATCAATGGTAATGCTGTGCAGAAATACTATCAGTGATCGGTGTTAACAGTTTCAAGAAAATGAAGTCCATTTCTGCATGGTGCAAATTATCCCACACTGTGCTGAGTCAAATTAGATGATCTGGCCCATGAGAGGCTGGGTTGCTGGTGGGTCGCATGGAGGGCTGTTGTCCTCATTGCAGGTGGACGATCCTGGTCCAAGTTTTGGAGGCTGGAGCAACTGAGGGCAAATTTGGCTTGCACCTAACTCAGAATGCTCTCTTCAGACCAGGAGGAGGCTGGAGAGCCATCTGCTCGGGGGTCTGCCTGTCCTAACTTTGAAGTTGCACACTGCTGACATTTTACTAGGCCCTGGAAATGGCCCTGAAAGTGGGACATTTCTGGAACCTAGCAAAATGTTGCTGGAGTCTAAACAAACTATATAAACTATTGCCATTGCTTATGCCTTTTTTCACAGGGGAGGCATAAGATCTCCTGGTCCAAGATCTGTTAGTTGAGAAGTTTTAATTGTTCTGCAAATATATTGTTCTTAGGTACAAATTCCATGTCCAGGAATGGGCCAGGTATCGCTGTTAAGCTAATGCCATATGTCAAAAGAGGTTCTAGACCTTGCATGGTCCAGATAGATGGTGCAGATCTTACCAAAGATACTGTTCTGAGAATAAATGAAATGTTATTCTGTGACTTGACTGATAAGCTCCAATGGTGCTGGCAACGATCCATCCTATAGCAGCCACCTCTATACTGCTTTGCCCTCAACTCTAGGCTTCCAACCCTGTCTGTTCCACTCCCTACCTTGTCCTCACTAGACATGGGGATAAAGACTGTGTTTCTTGTTGAATCTCTGGATAGTAGGGGTGTCCGCCAGCTTTCCATGTGGAGGCCTCAGCTACATTTGCTGAATTTAATCTGCAGCAAAGAAAAGCTGTGAGTTTTCTTGCTTCCATAGCGTTGTCCCTCTGTACTCATCTGTGCTAGAAGCAGCAGCTTTTTCTGTCTCGGCTGTGCCTTTTTGATAGAGATTGTGGGCTGTGGTTTCGGAGGAAATGCACAGTAACAGAAGCTGCTACTTGACGTTAATCTTTTGCCCTAGAGTGGCAGAACCTGATCATTTGTAACTCCATGTCCCAAGACTGGTGGGGTTGCTGGATTTAGGTTAATGAATTCAGGTTCAACCTGTGCGTATGAGCAGTTCTTTCTCTGCCCATAAAGGCTTTAGTGCCTTTCACTTTTCCAGTTGTGGAGGTAGAAGATAAGCCTTTCCCTTGCACTTCCTGTTGGATTACTGCTTGGGACAGGACGTTCAATGTGTACCGAATTATCATAGTTGAACTCTCTTCATTGGCCCTTAGGAACCTGCTAATATGAGGAGTGGGAGGCCATCTTTTCTTTCCAAATTTCTCTTCCCAGTAAGAACAGATATCGCTCTAAGACCCCATGTGAGCAAAAGTGGTATCCAGAGGATCTTTTGCAATTGTCACGAGTAAAGAGCAAGGTATTTGTTTTATCCACCTGACCAGCTATCGCCCTGAAGATTTCAGGTTCCCAGCATTCCATTCAAATAAAACAAAGTCAGCCAAAACCTGAAGTTCTGCTCCAGTAGGAAACCTTATTCATGCTGACTGAAATTTATGCTGTAGGTGACACATGTCTCAGTGTCAACATAATGGAACCATCTCTCTTCTCATGGCAAAGAACAGGTTTCAGTCTTACTTACTAGCCTCATTTCTTTGACTTCTTTTAGAAATGGAGATTGCTGAAAATAGCAAGAGAAATGGACGCATAGTGGGAGAGATTGCCTTCCAGTTAGACAGACGTATCCTTGCATATGTGTTTCCTGGAATCACACGGCTCTATGGATTCACAGTGTCCAATATTCCAGAAAAAATCAAACAGGTATGTTTTTTTAAGGTTTGAAAATTAGTTTGTCAGTTTATTAAGATTTTGGTCTTGCAGGCTTCAAAAAGGGAGGGCCAAAGTAAATTTACCTGTAAATTTTCATATATTTTGGAAAGAGACTCCCTTACAAGATTTGTTCAAGGCTGTGCGCAGACATGTTTATACTGTGCCGTGGAATGTGCAGTGAGGATTGTGGTGTTGCGTTATCCGATTGGGACTCTGCACTTACCTTAATGCTGATTTAACACACTCGCTGTGCAGCATAAATGAAATGCAAAGTTTCCTTCCAGTCCAGGCAGAACAGCAGGAACAGAACAACAAGAGCAGGAAAGGCAGCTCAGACGTTATTGGCTGCCTCAACTCGCTTGATGGCGAGTGTTGACTCAGCTCTTGCAGCTTCCAATGGGGAAGCTATGGAGCTGTTGTTGAGTCAGGATGGCCGGTCGTCACCATGCGATAAGTATGCTGCGCTTTTACCTTTAACTGCAGATTTATTCCACAAGGCTGGAGGCAGCCCAAATTTCTATTGCATTTATGAACAGCCCTTCATCAAACGTCCATAAAATCTAAGACAGGCCTTTTTCACCCTCAACCTGCTGGGATAGTCTGGGGATACTCCTGCACACAGCATCTATATGCCCAGAGCCGCTTCTGTTCTGGAAGCGGCTATGTGCATGCCAGATCATCCTCTGGTCACTCAAAGGTGCCCCACAACTTTACTAGATGCATCTGGAATGTGGCTAATGTAGTCTGGCATGCACCCTTTGCAGCTCTTCTGAGTGAAGGGTGCATGGGGTGGGTGGCACAGCCATAATTGCATACTGCACCCCCAGTTGATGTGGCTGGTGTGCACAGCCATTCCTGTGCAAGGCAGTTGCCTCCAGTACAGCGGTGATCGTATTTACCCAGCATGCAGTGAAGTGAAGGTAAGTTTGGGGTGGATCAGGTATTCCAAAAGATGGATGCCTAATCCATCCCACTTTTTCACTGGTTTGGGGGCCAAAGTAAGGTGCAGAAACACTCTTGCAGTAAAATCCAATAAGCCACCAAGGCCCTGGTCACACCTGTATGAGACAGGACATCCTGGTTCATAATTTGAACTGAGGTTGTACCAGCTCTGTTCAGATCTAGATCATCATAGGTCATCCTCAGACCATCCTCACTTTAGTGTGCATCACTCACACCTTTCTCTGTGATCAACCTGAGCCTCCTCCATGAAACTCTTGGCTCTCCACCCCTTTTGCTGCTTCAAATCTATCTCCTTTCTTATTGGATGCTGTTGTTGTGTCTCTCAAGGGAGGCGAGGGTGTGTGTTTGCAGCTTCTTTTAAAGCCTGCCTCCTCACCTCCATGCTCATCCTTCCTTTTTTATGTTCTTCTCCATGCAATTAATTTTTAAAATAATAACGATAGTATATTTGTCTAAAACTGCTAGACAGAGGAATCCTACACATAAACTGAGGAGGGGGGAGGTGCTGAAAGGAAAGACTGGAACCCACCCACCACAGCATGGTTCAGCCTCCTTTAGCCCACCCACCTCACCTTACACTGAGGAAGAGAAGACGGCGTGGCATCCCAGGACAGGCTGAATCCTCTGGAAAAGAAGATTCTGGTTAAAATGATCAGACAGGGATAAGCTGGCTTGGAAAACAAATTGAATAAAATAATGTGAGTAATTATTTAATTTAATTGTCTTAAATGAAAGGTATGACCAGGGCCTTAGATTCAAACAAAATTGCAAAGTTTTGTTGCAACTTGCCTTGAGTCTTTAAGTTAAAGGGCAAGTTGTAAATACAGATAAATAAGCTTGATAGATGTGCTTGGGAAAGCAGAAAGCTATACATTCCAGTAAAACATTTTATATATGAGTGTGTGTGTCTTCTTTAAAAAACTCCTAGGTCTCCATGAAATCTCTAGATGGATCTGTGGATGAGAAAATGTATCGAGCCATGACCCAGCGTTACCAAGATGTGACTGGCCGTCTGGAGAAGATGGGCTACAACACAGAAATCCACCCCCTGTTTAGTGAATTCCTTATCAACACCTACGGGATCCTAAAGCAAACACCTGACCTGAGCTCCAAACCCATACACAACAGCCCTTCTGATCTCAGGAAGATGGTGATTGATATTGTCCCGCCAAAGTTTCTTGGAGACACTTTACTGCTATTGAACTGCTTGTGTGAACTTTCTAAAGAAGACAACAAAGCCCTCTTCGCCTGGTAGTAGTGCGTAACCCAACTTTGACCTCATATCTCTAACAGAAAGAACATACATAAAAACATACCATATATATAATACAAGGACACCCGGCATTGAGTAGTGTGGACTCTTCTTGCACTTGGCTCCCCCTCAATGGTTGTCCATTTCCCCCCTTTGAAAATTGCTTTTGCTTTTGGTTACTGGTTGCTTTATTTATTTTAAAAGATCATACTTTAATTTTTGGCTAAACACTGAGAGAAATATTTTTTTCAAAAATCATGAAAACAATTTCTGATATTCAGTTCCCTTATGTAAAATGTAACGCAGCATCATTTGTTAAGATGGAAAGAGAAGCCGGCCTGTCTAAAATCTTCAGTTTCTACTCAGGATATACTGCTGTAAGGGACAGTCAAATTCCACATGATGACAGAGCACAGCAGTTGAAGTGTCCCTCAGCCCCTCAGTAATCTTTGAACGCTATATTATCATCCCATCAGAGCAAACATTAAAGCTGTGGAACTTTTCTTCCCTGGTTTTGATGTTTCCAGTCTGGGCTGTTTAGATAAATGTTTTGGGAATGACTGTGAAAAGTAAGCCACTTTCTTGTGTTCAAGTGACTGGCCAGCAAATGAAGGAAAATCCACCTGGCTGTGATGAGGGGAAGCAATAGGAAGCACTACGAAAGCTCATCCTATTGCTCTGCCATTACAATGCTCTATAGGCATTGGAATAGCTTGCCACTTGTCTGAGACAAAATGGAGCACTCTTCTTAGCCCACTGCTTTCATGGTGGTGTTCTTGCACTTTAGGTAGGATCCACCACAATGTAGATCCAGCCTGTGACTTTACTTGTGGATATCTGCCTCTTATATTTGACATGAATTACTAGAAAACTTTTCTGTGTGTCTGCTAGAAGCTGGTACTGGAAATTACTAAGATACGTTATACCTTGCATCAATGGCAGGCAATGAAATGTAAGGTCCTTTCTGCACATACCGCGAAGACCCCATTAGGGACCCGATAGGTACACTATTGGTACAGATCAGTTACATGCCTTCCACACACATGAAGGAAGGAAGGAAGGAAGGAAGGAAGGAAGGAAGGAAGGAAGGAAGGAAAAGGAAGGAAGGAAGGAAGGAAGGAAGGAAGGAAGGAAGGAAGGAAAAGGATTGAGCTGTTCTGAATCCGTGTTCTTCTGGTTTTTAGGCACTTAATCTACTTCTGGGCTTGGGGAAAGAATGTTAGAACAATTTATTTTCTGTGTATTCTGTTATTTAACTCTGAAGTTGCTGTAGTTGGATGACTGTCATAATAATGCTGATTGATGCCAGGCTTCAAATTCACAGCAGAGGAGTGGACAGTCCAAAGTATCAGTTTGGTAAAGAAAGTTGTTGAACTTTAGGATGGTTAATGAGCAATCTAGATATTGAGAAATGTCCATGCCCGGAAGGCAAATGCTCTCTGGATTTAAAGCTCTAGTGTTCACCAAAATAGAAGCAAGGCAGGGAAAGCATCCATTGTTCTTTGTAAGACGAGGGGAAAAAAGAAGGCAGAAGATGTCAAAATTAGTGGAGTGTGTCCCCAATTTTTCCGAGGGCAATAATAAAGAGGTATGTTTTGATTTATTTTCTCAGTAAAGAGGCTATATTAGATAATCAGTTAAATCTGTGTAATTTGTTTCCTAAGCCAACCTCAATTTCTAAAAGTTAGCACAGATTTTCCTAAAAGCACAGGATACGATCCACTTGTAGGTGGCAGAAAAATTTAGGTGGGCCACGGCAAGGAATGTCTTCCTAAACTTTTATAAGAAACATCATCAATAGAACTGAACCAAGGGGGCAGGGATGGGAGATTGCTAAATCTAATCTTTGGTTTGTTGATTGCTGGGCTGTGAATCACCAAAGTCTAGAAAACCCTGAGTTAGCATATTCCAGTTACCTACACACAGGCACGCACTTGTGACCGCATTGGTGGCAATAAGATTAGGGATGTGCATAAATATTTGTAACATTTGAAATCTGTATGAATTTATATGACTTTGGACATTTGAATTTGAATTGAATGTTGTTACATATGAAGACTGACATTTGAATTTGAATCAAATGTTTTGATGCATTTGTATGAAGCTTCGTATGCATATGTATGGGATGCGTATGCTATTCAAATGCATTCATATGGGATTCTTATGGGACTGAACATTCATATTGAATATGAATCCTACCCCATTTGAAGGGGATCTATTTGAACAAATATGAATTTTCTGGCATCCGATTTGATACAAATCGAATACAAAATAAACATTCATGCACATCCCTAAATAAGATTAATAGAACAGAGAGGTGAATTGTCTGAAATTAAGACCATGTTAAAAGGGATCCCTGTACTTCTCTTAAAGGACAAGAGGACTGAAGCTAAAACAAACCTCTCCCACCTCCAAAACCCTGCAAGAACCTGATGAACCAACCAATACAATATGAATGCATTCCTTTATGTCTCCATTTGTAGCTCTAAACATATGCGAACACATTTAAATTAGGGTCAAACACTCAACCTAAACTCTTAGAATTGTTGTGCCCAACCTGGAAAGACATCTTGGAATTTTAATGTCCCCATGTGGCCGATCTCCACTTCTCTGTCCATGGAAGTATTGGGGGTGGGTGGGGGAACTCTCGGCACTCTGGAACCTTGGGAGGGGATTCTTAAGGCCACGCACAAGATCATAGCTCTCAAGTCAATGCCACACTCCCTGATACAGCTAATTGCCACACCATAAGAGGCTACTGCACATAAACATGGAAGCCCAGGTCGCCCTCTGAGCATGGGAACACAGATCCTCTCACTGTAACCTGGCCTGGTGGCAATTGTCCAATCCCGGTGATGCCATGAGGATGGAGATGCCTCCCTGCAGGGAGCTGCAGCCAAAGTCTCATGTTTTCAGAACTACTGTTAATATAGATTGACTATTAAGAATGCTTCTATTTTAGGACCTACCTTTCTGTTTTCAAAGTAAGTAATAGAATCTCCCAGCAAAACCCACAGCTGCTGCTGTTTCATCCTTTCCTATAACGAATTATCCTTTGCACAGGTAATAGATAAGATTGGCGAGGCTATCTCTCAGACAGAGGGCTGTGTGCTCCTGGATACGGACGCAGGTCCTTCCACCAATCGGACAGTTTACACCTTTGTGGGAAAGCCTGAAGATATTATTGAGGGTGCGCTGAATGCAGCCAGAACAGCTTTTCACCTCATTGACATGACAAAACATAAAGGTAATCAGAGTGAGAGTCAAAGGAATCAACCAAGAATAAAAGAGAATGAAAAAGTTTCCTGCTGACATCTTCTTGAACTCCTAAATCTGATAGCATAATGTGAGCGTCATGTGCACCATAAAAACTTGTATGGTTAAACCTGTTCTCTGGTGGTTTAGCTGCTTCTTGGATACTGAAGAGATGGCATTACGGTAAATAGTGTAGTACAAGGGCTCACCAATGTAGCACCAAAGGTTTCGGTTTTATCTTCTCTAGTGTTTCCAAGGCAGCTAAGCCCAGAGCAGCCTAAATCTTGGAGGAAAGGAGACACCACAGGAGGTGATATCCATAGCATTTCTTCAAAATCCCAAATAGGGCTGCGCATAAGGCACATTTCCCCCTTAAATTTGATTTGAGGGGGGAAATTTTGGTTTTGGGCAAAGCCTCCCCTCACCATGAATGTAAGGGGTGTTGTCTTTGCACATGAATATTAATCAAACGTTTGTGCATGAAGAGGACCCCCATCCCTTTCCTTGTGTCCCTTTTGTTGCCGGTTCTGCTCCCACCATCATGCCCTCCCCAGAGGCTCAACCCAGGCCTCCTAGAGGTGCATGTGCAGCTGGAATGGCCACCCCATTTGGGAATTGTGGGAAATTTCATGTGAATTCCCAGGAATAGCAGAAAATCTTTTCCTGTGATTCCTGAATGGGGTGACCTCTCCAGCTTGCTCACACCTCTGAGAGGTGTGGGCTGAGCCTTTGAGATGGGTGTGATGGTGGTTATGGCAGCGGCAGTCAGATCTGAAGGTAAGGGGCTGTGGCTAGGGGGGGATGTGAGGTGGTGGGTGGGCAGAGTCGGCCATGTTGAATACATTCACTTCACGTGCAATGCATCCAAGCTTCAAATCTGAATGCAAATTCAAAGCTGCTGAACGTTTTTCACCTATCCCTAATCCTAAATAGACTAAAAATGTTAGCAATCCTTATTCCTCTCTCCTCATCCTAAAGTACCTGATGTAATTGGTATAGGAATAAAAGGAGAGAACTCCCACGACTGTTAATTTGAGCTCTTGGAGTCAAAGCAAGAAACACATGTGACAGACCACCAAGGTCATCTCATATGTTGACCTCTAAGTAGGGATGTGCATGAATATTCATAACATTTATTATTTGTATGAATTCATATGAATTCAGACATTCGTATATGAATGGAATGTTATGACATTCGTACATTGACATTCGTACGAATACAAATGTTTTGGAACATTTGTACCAAGCTTTGGAACATTCGTAAAATGGGGAGGTGGGAAAGCAGCTGTGCTGGTCACATTTGAAATGGATCCAGAGTGAATTTGACATGGTTTGAGAGCAGATTCAAAGTGGCTTCAGGATGGATTTGATGCTTTCAGGATACGTATCGGATATATATGTGTTTTTATTGGATATATGTATGAATGTGTACAAACACATTTGTATCAAATATGATCTTACAACGTTCAAAGGGGATCTATTGGAATGAATACAAAATTTCTTACATTTGATTTTTGTGCTCATCCCTACCTCTAAGCCTTTTGAGAACAAGTGTTCTTCTAGTGATCACTAAGACAGTCATTATAATCTGCTAATTAAGGCGGCATAAGGATTGGTTCTTGGAGCACTCCAGGTGGCAATCTGAGGGCAGGACATACAAATTCACTACCTGATAGCCCCTGAGGCTTCCCAGATGGTCCCAAGAGTGCCTAGGTGTAAGACATATTGAATCACCTTGATCTTTTTGAGGCATAATTTTGAATTTGTGGACTGCCACATTTTGTCAGGATTAATTAAACGATTCCTAATGAATAAGCACATTTATTTTAATCAGTTATCATATTCTAGATCTGTCAATCATCTTTAATCCTCATGCACAATTTACAGTTAGTCGTGAAATTGGGAAAACAAAAAAGAAAACCAGATGTTTATAGATCTATATGTAATAGGGATGTGCATGAATATTTGAAACATTCAAAATTCAATCAAATTTGTTTGAATTTGGACATTCGAATTCAAATTGAATGTCTATAAATTCAAATTTAAAGATCTGAACAAATTTTGAATTTTTGACTCTATTGTGCAAATTATTTGGACATTCGTATGTGTATGGATACGTACGTGATGCATACTTGTCTGTACGCATCTTTCCTGCATCCCTTCGCATTTGTTGTCAACATTCGTATTTGCAAATTTGAATTGAACATTCACATGAACAGATCTGAATGTATTAAATCCAAATCAAATCTGAATACATTCAAATTTTAAAGATTCTAATCGATTGAATTTTTGGATATTTGATTAGAATCAAATCTCAAAAGTTGCATTCGTGCATACTCCTAGTACGCAATCAGTTTTGCATTTCTTCTCCAGAACTTCTCTGCTGCTTGTCTCTTCCACCCCATTCCTTATTGCACAGTCTATTTCTAAAAGTGCACACTTCCAGACACTGTTGTTGTTGTTTTAGTATGCTCATTTTACATTGGTTTGTTTTGTTTTTAATGTTGTAACCAGCCCTGAGACCTTTGGTGGGATAAAAATGCAAACAAGCAACAAACAAACTGGACTTTCCTGTTTCAGGTGAACATCCCCGGATGGGAGCCCTGGACGTTTGCCCTTTCATCCCCGTGAGGAACGTGACCATGGAAGAATGTGTGCGCTGTGCCAATCTCTTTGGAAAGCGTTTGGCAGAGGAACTGCATGTGCCTGGTGAGTAGGTCACAGCAAAAGGAAAACTGGGTGGGATTTGAAGGAAAGAGGCAGATTGTCCAGAACTTCAGAGTGGAACTCGTTTTAAGCACTTTCTTCACTGCTCTTCATTCTTGCTGGGCATATAGGATACACATGTGCATTTGGCTGTTCTGTGTTAAATATGGCAGGAGGCCAAAGTCCAGTGCTGGATGTGACCTATTCAGAATGCACCTCTATGTGTAAGCTCTGTATTGGCTTACACTATGAGGCCAAGTTCCCACTTGGCAATTTAATCTGGTTTTAAACTGGGGGTCTGGTTTTTCGTGTTCCCACTGTTACCTTATAATGCAGATTCACTCTCCATTCTTCAGTGCCAGGCAACCCCCTCCCTTATCTCCTCCCCTCAGCAGAACCCCTGAGTTCATTGGGGCAGGCAATTCAAACCACACCCTCTATATAAACCTGCCCCCATATCAGATTATGGAGTCCTTGGGCAGCAGTTTTTGTTCACTATTTCTCCCCCCCCCCACACACACACCATAGCACAGCTTCTTTCTCATGTTAACAAGGCAGTAGAAAATTAAAGATCACTTTCCCTTCTTATAATGGTATTTTGCACTAGATTGGTAGATCAAAGCAGCACAAAATGGCAGAGAGTGAGGCAAAAGGAGTTGATGACAGATTGGAAGGAAGGAAGGAGGGAGGGAGCAGGCAGGCTTTTACACAAAATTGACACACTTTGCATCCCCCTGACGGAAGCTGCTAAAGTTTGATTACTGCCAGTGAGTCCGTCTTCTTGAAATCAGGCACTTTCACATACTCCTCTCGCTGCTACATTTGTTTGAGCTTGATACATTGTTGTGTGTGCCTTAGCTGCTGTGGGCTTCACTGATTTTTTACCTCCTTCTCCTCCGTTTTCAGCCAGCAGTAGATTTCCTTAGCCCATAATGAAGAGCCGGGGGAAGAGGGAGGAAAACACACCTTCTCATTGGGTCAGGGAAAACTGAGGAGAACTCCCCTAAAGCATTTTTCCCTCCCCCCCAAAAACACTTACATTCCCATTTTGCTAAATAAAGTGGGGCATTTCTAAATCCAGCAGCGAGTCCTTTTTTGATCCAAATATAGATAACCCATGCTTCCAGACCTTTAATCCTCAGAAACTCTAGATTCTTTTAAAACTTTGGGAATAGTGAGGGCTCAGTCTCTAAGCTCATTATATTCTGTTTGGGAGTGCACCCTTAGATGCAGTAGGAGAGTTGTTCACCTGCCAGACTGCCTATTCATTGTCCTTTAAACCTGCCTTCCTTTTCTAGTCTATCTGTATGGTAAGGCAGCCTCAAAGGAGAGCAGAAGATCTTTACCAGCGGTCCGAGCAGGAGAATATGAAGCCCTTCCAGAAAAAGTAAGACACTTTTCTGTGTGGATGCTTGAAGAATGGAAGCCAATTTGGAAGTTCAAGCAGCATATCATTTTAGGAGAAAATGCTTGCATATTAAGGATTAGTCTATGGTACTGAGATAACTGAGATCAAATTTGACGGATTAGGTGTACCAACAATGTAACTGCAACAGTCAAAAGAATTACTGAGTTACAAAGCCTCCATTAAATTCAAGGAAATAATTATCTATCAGCCACAATCAAATCTTTAGTCCCATTCAGTTTTGGGCACAAGTGTACACAATATTCTTGAAGTGCCCTGAGGAAAGAGGGATGGTTTGGTGGTCTCCATAGCTGTCAGCCCGTCTTAAGCTCCTCTTTCTTTTGTTAAACTTTTTAAACTTGTTCTAACATGCCAGGTCCATTTCTTCCCCACCCAGAAATGCTTTGTTTCTTGCCTTTTATTTTCACCCAAGATCCATTCTCCCCAAATGCAACACACCCAAAGGCACATTGGGACTGGATTTCACACACTTTTCTTAAAAGCCAGCTTTGAATTAGATAATGCGTGAAGAAAATAGCTAGACACTTTTCTCTTCACTCCAGAGGGTGATTGAAGATGTACTAAAACCTAGAAGTAGCCTTCTTTAAGTGCCACCCAAATGAATCTTCCAGTGCATTCAGTGGGTTCCCGATGTAATTAGTGGAGGCAGCAGCTGCAGTGGAGTAAAATGAAAAGCATGTTGTGAGAGGGAAGCCCCCCCCCCATGACTGTTGCCACCACTTTGAATTTCACCTTTTACCAGGTGAGGGGAGGCACAAGGAGGGAGACTTGGGTGGGGGGCAGGACAGGGACGCTGACCCAAAACAGGGAGGTGGGCCAGTTTTAGTGGGGGGCAGGCTACAGGGGGGTGACTAGCTATGGCAGGGAGTTGGGGAACGATCCAGCTTGATGAAGGGACACAGGGGAGAGGATCTGAACAATGGGGTGTAGGGGCACAGGGGAGGATCTGTGGGTGGGAGGTTGGGGAACAGGATAGGTCCAGCGAAGAGGTTATGGGAGTGTTGGCATGGTGGGTTGGGGGAAAGCCAAAACCTACTGGATTCTAGGCAGCCTTTCTGCTTCAGTAAGAGTTCGGTTTTTCCCTGCACTTGAGTCCATTTTGTCTCAGTGCTGGGACAATCTGCATAGTGGATAATTCCAATCAGGGAAGGAAAATCTGCATAAAAACCGGATGCAGACTTTCAGATGTGACCCCTCTGGACCCAGGATGGCCTCTGTTTGGATAAAAGGCAAGGGAACCATGGCCTGTTTCCAGATGGATGATAAAACCTGAGATTATCCCTGCGTTATGTTGGAATAGTCACATGAGTCTGAGGCAATCCCAACATATCCCTAGGATATTGGGGTGATATCCTGCAATAATAGTAGGAAAAGCAAGTCCCAATCTAGCTTTTATGAAAAATTCATAAGACTGGATGGTTGCTTACATTATCTACCATTTTGGAAATGGTCACACTGTGCATGCACAGGGCTAAGCTGGACCTAAAATGGTGGTTCTATAAGTGTTCAAGGTGGCAATAGTGCCCTTCCAGGTATTTAATAGGTATTGCAATATTGTGGGAAACCACCTATCCAGACCAGGTAAGTCCTTTTGTTTGCCTCATTCATGGTGGCTCAGCCGTTTGGGTAACTAGCGATTATTCCAGGAGTGGATTCTTCTAGAACATTGCAAAATAGTGCAATGTTTAGGTGTACCTGGAGGTGGCCTAAGATGTTTTTCTTTCATTTTCCATTTGAATTGCTACTTTAATTGCTTCAAAAGTGTATTGTTTAAAAATTGCTATTGTTTGCTTCATCATTTTAAACTGTCCTAAAATGTTTACAAATGTTTAAAATGAAAACAAAATGAAATTGACCCTCCCTTTTTTATCTCCCCCCTCCCCCAAGCTGAAAAATACAGAATGGACTCCCGATTTTGGTCCTGCAGCCTTTGTCCCAAGATGGGGAGCCACAGTAACAGGTGCTCGGACATTCCTCATAGCATATAACATCAATTTGCTCTGCACGAAGGAGCAGGCACACAGGATAGCACTCAACATTCGGGAGCAGGGCCGTGGAAAGGACCAGGTACTCCAAAGATGCACCTGTCAGTAATCTTATGACTAGCATTAATGTGGCAAGACCAGAAGTACTTTGGCACTACATTCACTGTTCCTAAACCTTTTGTCTTTTCCTTGAGAGCAGTTCATAAAATTGGTTCAGGGTTGGAACCCAGGAGGGCTTACCTTATCTTCTAGGGCCCTGGTCATGCCTATATGAGACAGTACATCCTCAGGCCATCCTTACTTTGGGCTGCATTGCTCACACCTTTCTCCATGATCAACCTGAGCCTCCTCCATGGAACTGTTGGTGCTCCACCCCTTTTGCTGCATCAAATCTATCTCTTTTCTTATTGGATGCTGTTCTGCCACTCAAGGGAGGTGAGGGTGTATGTTTGCAGTTTGTTTTTAAGCCTGCTCTCCCACCTCCATGCCCGCCTTCTTTTTTTATGTGCTTTTCTTCTCCATGTGATTTATTTTTAAAAAATTGTGGGAAAATGCTAGATAGAAGAATCATACACATAAACTGAGGAGAGAAGGGGAGGTGCCTCACAAACTCCGCATGTGCACACTGGCTGAAAGGAAAGACTGAACCCCACCCACAACAGCACGGTTCAGCCTCCTTTAGCTTCCCCCACCTCACACTGAGGAAATGAAGAGGCCCTGGCATGCCTGGATGGGCTGAGTCCTCTGGAAAAGAGGACCTCAGTTAAAACAATCTGATGGGGATAAGCCAGCTTGAAAAACAAATTGAATAAAAGTAATGTGAGTAATGTGACCTGAAGTCATCTGAAAATAAAGATGTGACCAGGGCCTAAGAGTGTTGGTGATGGGACAGGCAGGGAGTCGAATCTCATGAAGAGGAAATGTAGGCATTGCCTAAAGTGGCTAAACTGGGTAAGGCACATCCACCTGGTTGCCTATTGAGTGCTGTGTGAGATGCAGCACTCTAAAGGTGGGTTGGAACTAAGGCACAGGAAAGAGCTTCTCCATGAACCCCTGAGCCTGATGGCTAATATGGCTCACGCTGCCCTAAAACCGGCATGGAGTTGGCTCAGTCTGAGAAATGCCTGTGCCACAACACTCTATCAAAGAAGTGTATACAACTCCTCCTTGTTTTTACTGCAAGATCCTAATGTGGCTATTTCCCTGGCCTATATGATTTCAAAGAAATGTTGCAAGAGCATTTTAGAAAATTCAAAGCCTTGATAGAATTTGGGTGGGAAAGAAAATAGCTGGAATGTGGATTGATGTACTGATGTCTGTTTGCCAACACTCACGAGTTCCTGTACGGCTGAAGTGGTTGCTTCTTCTTGTAGCCCGGGCGACTGAAGCAGGTGCAAGGCATGGGCTGGTACTTGGAGGAACAAAATATTGCTCAGGTTTCTACAAACTTGTTGGACTTTGAAGTCACTCCCCTTCATACAGTCTTTGAGGAGATCTGCACTGATGCCAAGGTAAATGGTATAAGTATGCTGACCATACGGGTCCAAATTTGAGTGATATGTCCTGTGAGAAATAGGCCTTTGACCATGACACATTGGAGCCCCCTTTCCCTTTCATTCCATTGGTGTGACAGTTATCCCGTACTGTAGTCACAGAAGAGCGGACCACAGGCACCATGAGAAGAAGGCTGAGACTCTAGGGATAAATTCTGGATTAATTCATTCCCATTCTTGTCGTAGGAGCTCAATCTGCCAGTAGTGGGATCTCAGCTTGTGGGTTTGATCCCCAAAAAGGCCATACTGGATGCAGCAGAATTTTATATTAAGAAAGAAAATCTTTTCATCCTTGAAGAGGATCACAAAATCCGACTGGTGAGTTTTTGACATTCATTGGTGTCCAAATCCAGCAGCAAGACCTCTTTTGATCTGAATACAGATAATCCATGTTTCGGGACTTTTAATCCTCAGAAATTGCAGATTCTTTAAAAACTTTGGGAACGGTGAACATTCAAAACGGTTTCAAAGCTCATTATATTCTGTTTGGGAACGCACCTGTAGTGTATTCTAGTATTTTCTCAGTAAATTTTGCAGAAAACCCTAAGCAGCTTTTGTTTTTGCCTGATTGCTAGAGCAATCCACAGCAACCCACACCTCAGATCTGCTGTTTCAGAGGGATCTGAATGTGGTGGGCCTCTTCCTCAGCCTTACACTGGTTGAAGTTGCCCCCCTTGGTGTTAGTTACAGTGCTCAAGGCTGGTTTTACACTCAGTTAAAAAAAGCGACTCTGAAGTGGTTTAAGGGATACCCCATTCAATCAGGTTTAGCTGTAGGGAAATCACACCAAAATGTATGATTGCAGATCTAAAGTGCAGCATTTCCTTTTTTCTTCACAATTCAAAGTTCAGTGCTTCTCTCTACATATTATTCGATGTGCTTTTCAAAGTCTTCCCATTGCGCAGATTTATAGAGGATGAACATGGGTGTTCCGGAGGAGCAGAGAAAGGGAAAATCTGACCTTTGTGGTAAAAGCAGAAAAGACTGAGAAGTTGAACAAGCCAACCCATTACAGCTGTCATGTGTAGTTTAGGACAAGAGTTTGGTAGGGGTTGGAGCAAACCCTTGCATGCAATGGTGCTTTGGTGTGTCAGGAAATCAAATGCATGGGATGTACTTTAACCATTTCTGGTCTGTTCCGTCCTAACCCAAAACTCACAGAATTTCATCCATAATTCATATTGAATTAGGAGGTAACGCTTGTGTGTAGTGAGAGCCTTAGAGACAGTGTGCGAGGGAAATTAATCTGCCTCTCCCCATCTTCTTGCCTGGAAAAGGTTGATTAGAGAGGGAGTGAGAATAGAAGGGGCACACACTATGGCCATGTCCCCATGCACTCCGTTGAGTGCGGATTGGACTATTTTTAGTCTGGATGCAGGGCTGAGTTTGAATTGATCTGTCCCCATGCATTTGCTGATAACGTGGGCTCAATTCGAATATGGGTGTCCCCATGCAAACCGCGCTAACCCCCTACATGTGGGAACAGCATCTTTTTCTCTCCATCCCCTCTTGCCTGAAAGAAAGCCAGGCTGGTGTCACCAACCCCTGTGCCGCCCGCTGTAGTGATGGCAGGGAAATGCCACCCAACACCTCCATCCCTGATCGTGGCACATAGGGCTGAAAGGCAATAAAAATAGATAATAAAAATAATATGAAAAAGCCGGATCACTTTGCAAAGCCACTATGGGGCTTGGTGGCAATTTACCAGAGGTGTGCACCTCCACTCCACCTGGTACGGCAGTTTAGCACTCGTGCACAATTTTGATTAAATTATCATGCCTGGCTTGGTGATCGGGGAGGGTAGGGTGGGATAATGGTCACAGAAAGAGACTCATAGGACAACGATTGCATATTTGCTATAAAACTGGGGCACTCCATTATTGTATGCATGTTTCAGAAGCTGCATTTGTCTTGTACATTTGCTTGACTTGGCAATTGAGGAAGGGCAGTGGAATAATGGCCATAGAAAGAGACTTGTTTGTGTCCAGTCACTGTTTATTGCTAAAAATGCCCAAACAGTTGCGATCTCCAATGTACAGGACAGGAACGGTGAGCACAGGACATGAAACCTCCCCGCTAATGATGCGAGTGTCAATCTCTTCCCCAAATAGCCCAGGAGCATCCCCACGTGTGGACTCAGACTCCAAAATAATACAAACTTGTCTCCCAAACAGTAGTGAGAACAGCTTCCTAGAGGACTAAATTTAGCGTGGATTTGGGCGATTTGGTCTGCATGTAGCCTTGTTAGGGGGCTTTACATGGGGACACTCCTTGCCGAATTTGGATTCAATTTGGACTATATAATGCGTGGGGACGCAGCCTATGGCTCTTAAGGTACTTCTGAGTTGCTTTCTTTGCTCTGTGTGAATGCAACGCTACTGTAATACCTCAAGAGGATGATTCTTGAAATGAACAGTAGGTGGAGCAAGATGCATTATATCCAGAACTCCTCCAGAGGTTTTGAACCTACTTTCAAGGCCTTATGTAAAATTAGAACAGGGCTCTATTTACACTACGGCCTGTAGTGCATGATTAGGGGACTTCTGGAGAAGTGCATGCACACCTTGATGTCCCCTGTCTTCCCAGGAGTTCCCTAATCATGCACTAAGTGCGGAGCACAAAATCATGTTCCACATCTTTACCAGCCTTCTCCAATTACTTACCATAAGCATCCAGGCAGCAGCCATTCACACCTTTTCTGGTACAGTGGGTTCGTCTGAGGTGCCACTTAAGTGTGCTGGCACTTTGGATGACCATAGATGCGATTGCGCATGCACAGACCATCAGCGTCGTCATGGTGATGGCACCGACACATGTGCTGTCATGGAAATGATGGCACCCAGAAGAGGACCAGGCACAGGTGAGTGACCGATTGCGTGGGGCTTACACTGTTAGTGACGTTCAGTCATCGCACTGCTTTCCTGTCCAGTGGATGGGAAGGGAAGTGCAAAATCGCCTCTGGTCTTCACTGATCTGGTGAGGTGCCTCCTCTGGAGGTGTGTGGAGGCAAGGGCTATTTGCCGTTTGACAGAAAACCTCCTTGTCTCCATTTCAGAGTGACTCGGAGGTGCCTCAACTGAAGATGACAAAATCATGCCCTCACAAAATGGTACCTCCACTGGTGACCTTGGAAATGGGGCAGTGTGACTGCTGCAGGGAGCTTTCTGTCCTTGCAAGTTGAGAAGTGGAGGCAGAAAGCATTTTACAGGATGACTAGGTCTTTAAAGGTATACATGGCCTTACGCTGACAGAAAGGAGGTATGGATAAATCCATCTCACATAGGAAACAATTAGATGGGGAAAAGGAAAAAAAGGAAACATTTTTTCCTGTTTTCTTTCTTCTTGGCTTGATCCAGTATGGCCTGAATGTTATTTGGATACAGCTGAAGTTGCAAGTTATAACCTTGACCTCTGGAAGATTTGTGAGGTTAATGATTGCAGTGTAAGAGCTTATCTGCATTTGCTGTGTTGTGGCACAAAGGTTACACCAGCTTCCCCATTTCTGGCAGCAATGGCTCTCATGCAGTTTCTTGAGCAACCCCATGCAGACTTCTTTAGCAGAGTCTTCCCTGATTGGAAGATGCTGACAAAATGCTGCTTTACATGGGAATCCCAGCAGTTGAGAGATGCATAAGTATCATTTAATCCACTCAAACATAAATAAGCCTTCTGAGAAACTGCAGCTGGTGTCAACCCAGGTATTCTTCCACATTCTCCTCCGGCTCTTCAGTCGGAAAAGACTGGGTTGCCGCTACTGCTCCTTCCTGCTCTCGACCACTAGGTGGCAGAGGTTTTCACCGGGTATATATACAGCCCTCCCTGCCATGTGGTCCCCAGTTTTTCACTGGTCGCTCCTTCCTGCTAGCAGCAAAACTTTTCTTAGCGTATGGAGAGAGAAGACGGCGTTTTTGAAGAACAAGAACAACAGAGTTCGAGGCGCAGAGACTGGGGGCTCGACAAGTTGCTGGCTGGCATCTCGGAGCTGTTGCTCGCCCCCCCACCCCCTTCCAAAGGGAGGAGTTTCGCCGCTTCGTGCGGCGTCTTCAGGAGCCGTTAGCGGCATTATTTCTCGCCCCTCCGGAGGAGGAAGAAGACACACCTCCACCTCGCCTCGGGAACCGGAGTCTGCCTCCGTGCCCCCCGATGGCTGCCCGCCTTCGAGAGGCCGAGTTTGCGGCCGCAGCCCAGCCGGCCACTGCCGCAGTAGCCTCGGCTGAGGCACTGCGCGCGCGCTCCGCAAACAGAGCGAGCAAGGACGCCAAACGCGCAGCTAGCTCCTCGGCGTCCTCCCGCGCCATGGCGGCGAAAGTGAAACCAAGCGGCAGCAGCGTGGACCCCGTTGTGAGTATTTCCACCCCGGGGGGACGCCCAGCGCCCGTGGCCCCTATTCCCTTACCGGAGCCAGGCGCAGAACAAGGCCAGGACCCACAGGAGGCCCCGGGGCCCGCCCCATTGACCCACAAGGACATCATTGATATTTTTAATGCAATGCTTGAGCAAAGGGACAGGAAGTGTAAAGAAAATAAGATCCCCGCCCTCTTCTGAATCCCCTTCCTCCTCTTCTTCGGAAGACCATAGGCCTAAAAAGAGGAAGAGAAAGCGAAAGCATTTGGAGCCTAGGCCTGTGCCCCCCCCCCCAGCAGCCTCAGCACCTTCCTCTGCTTGCAGGCCAGCCTAGGCAAGATGTGGAGCTTCAACCTCCCCTTTCCACAGTTCCAGAGGAAGGGGAACTGCCGGACTCCTCTTCTGAATTAGCTGAGCCCCAGGAGGAAACCCTATCACAACAAGGCCAACGCCTTTTCTCAGGGGAAGAGTTCGGCCCTTTGGTGGAAGTGTTGATGAACTTTTATGACTTACAACCTCAGGTGCCAGTTACACCTGAGCTCAGGGCCGAAGCTCAAAAGTTCTTGATGGTTCCTCCTTCAACCTCATCAGTTCTTCCGATCCCTTCAGTTTTTAAATCCATAGTCCAGGCAGAATGGATTTCTCCGGCCCAGTCTAAGAAATTGCCGCCCTTACCACAAAAATTTTTTGGGGAGACGGATGCGGTAGACCCTATGTGGGCAGTACCGGAAGTAGACCAACCTATCTCCGCCCTGGCATCCAATCAGGTTATTCCTGGCTCTCTTCTTAAAGATGCGGTGGACAAGAAGTTAGAATCGAATCTGAAAAAGGCTTATGAATGTCAATCGCTTTCTGCCAGGGGGTCAGCCACCATTTCCATGTTCGTGCGTGCAGGGCTCTGCTGGACTGACGAGTTGATGGCCAACCCGGTCATTCCTGAAGCAGACAAAGCCGTATTGATGAACATTCGCTCTGTCCTAGCCTTTGCAGCGGACGCCTCCATGGACATATTGCAGCTCCTAGGAAGAGCCATGGCAGGAAATGTGGTATCCAGGAGGTCCCTATGGTTGAAATACTGGAAAGTGGGCCAGAATTCCAAGATTAAGCTCCTTTCTATTCCTTACCAGGGAAAAAAATTGTTTGGCGATCAAGCCTTGAAAAGTCTGCTAGTGGAGGATCGGGAGAAACGTAAGGTTATGCCTTCCTCAGCACCTCACGAACCTTACAGGAGTCGGGACCGCAAGTTCTACCCTCCCAAGGGATCCTTCTTCAGGCCTAACCCCTCCGCCCCTACGCCACGAGCACCGGAGCAAAGGAGAGAGGCCCCTAAGCCCCAGTGGAGTAGATTCCCCCAGTCTCAGAAGCCTAGCACCAGCAAGGGCTCCTTTCGCAGTAACAAATCAGGAGGAAAGACTTTCTAGCAACACAGCAGCCCTGGTGGGGGGCAGGTTGCAACTATTTAGTGATTTCTGGTCGCAGTGTTCCACAGACTCTTGGGTTAATTCGATAGTTGCTTCTGGTTACCAGTTAGAGTTCATTAAGGTTCCCAGAGGAAGGTTGGTTTCCTCCTCTCTGTCTGCGGACCCTGCCAGGAGGCAGGCAGTGCAACAGGCCATATCTAAGCTATTGCAAGATAAGGCCATTGAGTTAGTTCCTTTTCATGAGGGGGGCCAAGGTGTTTACTCAATTTTGTTCTCTGTTAATAAAAAAGATGGTTCCCTTCGAGCTATTCTGGACCTTAAGTTTCTTAATAAGTTTCTACGAAAGAGGCGTTTTAAGTTCGAAAGTATGGCCAACATTCGAACCCACATCTTTAAAGGGGATTTTCTTTTTTCGATAGATTACAATCTGCATACCATCACATCCTTATTCATCAGGATTATAGGAGGTTCTTGCGTTTTCGTATTGGGGGGCGGGACTACCAATACCGCTCGCTAGCCTTTGGGCTCACTTCGAGCCCTAGAGTGTTTTGTAAAGTTTTTCAAGTGGCTTTGGAGAGAGTGCGTCTAGAAGGAATTCAGGCCTATTCGTACCTAGACGATATAATTTTTATAGCCAAATCAGAGGAGTCTGCACAGGGATCTGTCTCGCGTGCGGTGGCCATCATAGAAAATTTTGGTTTTCTAATTAATTGGGACAAGAGTTCGGTTAGGCCTTCCACCTCCTTGATCCACCTAGGGGCCCTGATAAACATGAAAGCGGACCTTATCCAGCCTAGTCCGGAGAGAGTGGCCTCACTCATAGCCTTGGCCAACTCTGTGCTCAGACTACCCAGGGTTAATGTTCTCACTCTGGCCTCCCTTCTGGGCAAGATGATTTTGATCATCGACATGTCTGCATGGGCACACATACACTCTAGAAGGCTACAATGGTTCCTCCTGCCTTACGGTCCCCTCATCGCTACCTCAAGAGGGCTGCTGGTAGCCGTGCCAGCAGAGGTCAGGGACTCTTTGACCTGGTGGACCAGTGCAGGTAACCTGACGATTGGGGTCCCGATTGGGTCCCCGCATAGGATATTGGTCACTACTGATTCGAGTCTTTGTGGCTGGGGGGCACACTGTGCAGGTCGTACCGCACAGGGTTTGTGGTCAGCAGAAGAGGCTAAGGCATCTATTAATTTCCTAGAGTTGAAAGCTATTTTCCTAGCTTTACAAGCTTTCACTCACCTTCTTTCCGGCAAGCACGTGCTAGTGGCCATGGACAATGTGACAGCTAAGGCACACATCAATAGGCAGGGGGGCACCAGGTCCAAGTCCTTGATGTTGCTCACCTTTGACTTGTTTCTCTGGGCAGAAAATAACTTGTTGTCTATTTCTTCCATTCATATTCAGGGTGCGGCAAATTCGGTAGCGGACAGTTTATCAAGGGTACTGCTACCTCATGCAGAGTGGTGCCTCAGCCCACAAGTGTTTCAGCTCATGGCCCACCGCTGGGGGATGCCGATAATAGATCTCTTTGCATCACGGGACAACACACAAGTAGAGACCTTCATTTCACGACACAAGGAGCCAGGGGCCTTTGCCTCAGACGCCCTATCGGCCTTCTGGCCAGTCGGGCTGCTGTACGCATTTCCCCCACTATCCATGCTGGCTTGGCTGATTCGCAGGGTGCGGTTGGACGGGGCTCAAATGATATTGGTCGCCCCGTTTTGGCCGAGACGGCCGTGGTTTCCTCCCCTGCTGTCCATGTGCCTGGAGCTGCCCCTGCGCCTACCAGTCTCCCAGGACCTTCTCAGTCAGAAAGGCACTCTACATCCAGACCCTTCCTGGTTGGTCCTGACGGCCTGGAGAATCAGCAGAAATTCCTCCAAGTGATGGGACTTCAAGAGGATGCCATCCATACTGTCCTAGCTTCCAGGCGCCCCTCTACTAACAGGCTGTATAATGTAGCCTGGAAAGCCTTCTGGTCCTGGTGCCAGGCTCATCAGGTGGCACCAGACAACCCTTCACCAACTCAGGTGGTAGCCTTTTTACAAGCGGGGTTGGCTAAGGGTCTTGCGCTTAACACTATCAGAAAACAGGTCTCAGCAATCTCGGCCACACTGGAGTTTGCTGGTATTCCTTCCATTTCTCAGGAGCCCCTCATTAAACGATTTCTGACAGGGGCTAAAGCTTTAACGCCACCCGTTTCTCATTGATACCCGTGCTGGGATCTGCATTTAGTCCTGTCTGTCATCAAGGGCCTGCCCTTTGAGCCAATAAGGAAGATCTCTCTGCGACATCTCACCTACAAGGTGGCTTTCCTAGTAGCCCTCACGTCGGCTAGGAGGGTCTCAGAGCTGGCTGCCCTGTCTATTGAGGAGCACCTGTGCCAAATCGTCCCAGACTCTATTATACTCAGACTGGATCCAACTTTCTGACCTACGATCGATACACCTTTCCATAGGGATCAGCAGATTCATCTACCTTCCCTGTGCCCTAAACCTTCAGATCCCAGGGAGGTAGATTGGCATAAGGTTGATATGCGCAGAGCGGTCAAGGTTTACCTACAGAGGACCGCACAAATTAGAAAGACGTCCAGCCTATTCGTCTGTTTCCACCCGGCCCACATCAGGGCCAAAGCTTCAGTCAAAGTCATCTCCTCCTGGTTGAGAGCCTGCATTTCAATGGCTTACAAGATTAAGAAAGTGGACCTCCCGGGACCCATTCTAGCGCACTCCACACGTTCTCAGGCAACGACAGCTGCCTTCGGCCGGGAAGCATCCATTGAGGAGATATGTTGGGCGGCAACGTGGAGTACTCCCTCCACGTTTACCAGGCACTACAAGCTCGACAAGTACTGCTCAGCAGAGGCTGAGTTTGGTCACCGAGTGCTGCAACATGTGGTACCATAGTGGTAAGAATGCATGCAGTACGACTTGGGTGGTGAATGGTGGAGAAGAATTTTTTCCTTCCCGCCCTACCAGTAGTAAGCTTTGGTATGTCCCAGTCTTTTCCGACTGAAGAGCCAGAGGAGAATGGGACGATGTACCTTGGCTGGACGTGATCGTCCATTCTGTCCGGCTCTGAAGTCGGACCCACCCGGAAAAAATTAATGTGTTTGATTTGTATTTCAGAGTCTTTTTTCTGACAGCATACAAGCTCTTCCCAGTGAAAAACTGGGGACCACATGGCAGGGAGGGCTGCATATATACCCGGTGAAAACCTCTGCCACCTAGTGGTCGAGAGCAGGAAGGAGCAGTAGCGGCAACCCAGTCTTTTCCGACTTCAGAGCCGGACAGAATGGACGATCACGTCCAGCCAAGGTACATCGTCCCAGTACTTGTCTTGTCATGCCTATCTCACCAATGACGTTTGTCCAGTAAAGATACCTGGCTGTTTCCGATTTCAGGTTTTGTTTAATGAAATGAATTTTTATTTATCTTTAATCACACAGGTAATCAACAGGTTGGGGCTGGACTCTTTGTCTCCATTCAACCCCAAGGAGCGCATAATTGAGTATGGAAGCTTTGCTTTGCTTTTGTTTGCGGTCTTAATTCTCAGTTTCAAAGCAATGAATTTTGTATTCTCTGCACCTTCAAAAATGTACAGGGTTCAAATAGTGCAGCTTGTAAACTCATGGCTTCCCGAGGTCCTGTAATTTTTCCTCCATTTTTCTCTCCCTCCCCATCCCCTGCAATTTTTCTCCTGGTCTGATAGAACAAATGGGAATATTTGGAATAAGTCATCATTTTTCTTTTCCTTTTCTGAGAAAAAATTTAATCCATCTGGTCCATATTTTTAATTAGAAAGAGTTTTGTTTTCTTGAACACTGAATGTGTCTCCAAATTTACTGTAGAGCCACTCATGGATTTTATTCTTGGCAGGGCATTTTTGTAGGCACAATTAACAGCACATGTGAAAGAACACTTGGGAGTCAGGACTGAGGAGAAGCTTCTTCTCTCTTCTCCTTCTCCACTACCCCCTTCAGTCCTGGAAGGACCGGTGAAGAATAGCAGCAATTGAGCCAATTTGCTCTAGTGGTTAGGAAGTCAGATTCTTATCTGGGAATACTGAGTTTGATTCCGCACTCCCACGTGAAGCTAGCTGGGTGACCTTGGGCTAGTCACAGTTCTGAGCTCTCACAGCCCCACCTACTTCACAGGGTGTTCTGTTGCTGGGAGAATAGAAAGCTTTCTCAGGCACTTTGAGTCCTCTTAAATGGGTCAGAACCCTCGAAGCCAATGCTAGGTGAATGTACAGCATTGGGCTTTAATTCACATGGGCTGCATCCAGACATGTTTATACTGTGCAGTGGAATGCAGGGTCCCAATCAAGGTATTACACGGGACGATTGATGGATTGCTGTGGCATTGCATTATTGGATCAGAACTGCGCATTTACCTTAATACTGGATAAATGACACCTGCTGTGCAGTATAAAGAAAATCTATGTGATAATTCCAAGAAAATCCACATCATTTTCAACATGAGTGGAAATGCAGTCTGACATGGGAGGGAGACATGGTAGAAGTTTTGGATGAGTATTTTTGAGCCACTTGACTCACAGAGCTCTACCTATGGAACTCGAGGTGTCACTTAGGCATCAAATCCAGCCCCCTACAGAATGTGTTGTGCTTGTTTCCAAGGACTGATTTGAATTATTACACACCCCTGTTCCAAGATGATTGCACAGCATAAAAAGCAGAGAGATGTCTTCTTGACTTTCTATTTTGTTCCCATTACATGTGCTGAGGTTGTCTTTGTCTTCTGAAGGGACATGTTGCAGAATGGCAAAGAAAGTGGGAACCTCATGTCATTACCTCTTCACACATTTGTGCAGAAAGTTGGTGCCAGGTCAGCTGCTCCTGGAGGAGGATCAGTATCAGCTGCAATGTCCTCTATGGTAAATATGTTGTTTAGCCTGTTTAGCCATAAATGCAGAATTATCTTTTAACTCTTTCTGCACTTACCGTGGGGGCACTCTATGAAGCTGATGGGTAGGAAAGTCAGATGAGACAAGGGGAAATATTTCTTCACCCCAAGGGTCATCAGCATATGTAGTTTGCTGCCAGAAGAGGTGGTAACAGCAATCAGCCTAGAAAGCTTTAAGGAAGAATTAGACAACTTTATGGATGGCAGATGTATCAATGGCTACTAGAATGGATGCCTAAGTACATCTTTCAGGCTGGGTGGTGGTGGCAAGCAGAATGCCTCTAGGGCCATTTGCTGGGATTCAAGAGCAGGAGGTTTGCCCTTGTCTCTGCTTGAGATGCCCAAGGGCAATTGGTGGGCCACTGTGTGAGACAGGATGCTGGACTAGATGGGCTGTGGCCTGATCCAGCAGGGCTCCTCTTATGTTCTTAATCCGTATTAGCTAGATCCGTATTAGCTAGATCAATCACAGTCAAAGGCATCGGCATTGAGTGGGCCTGAGAACAGCAAATGTGTCATTAGCTTAACTCCCAACCTGACCCACCTCCAGATGGCACCCATGAGCCCTTGGGTCAGTTTCTAGCTCTGGAAACCAGGGCTGGTGTCTTGGTGCTCACAGTATTTACTTTTGTTCTGAGTCTAGGTCTTGCTCATTCCAACAAATGTTTTTATAGTATTATCCTTGGTAATACATGATTTCCCTGCCATGTGCTGATAAAGTAAAATAGACAAGGCCTCAAAGACTGCATCTGCACATGGTAAATAAAATGCATCCATAAGCCTTCAGTGTGGATTAGAGTTGGGATATTACCACCTCTAAGCCACTTTTGAGCTGCCCTTTTAATGTATGCACAGGTGCAACAGAACTCTTGATTCTCTTTCTGGTGTAGAAGGGCATTGTGGTCTAACAGTGTTATCTTCTCTTAGGGAGCAGCCCTGGGCTGCATGGTAGGGTTGATGACATACGGAAAACGCCAGTTTGAAGACTTAGATCCTGTTATGAGACAGTTAATACCTCCATTTCATCAGGCCATGAATGAGCTGATAGCCATGGTGGATGCCGACTCTTTGGCTTTTAGCAGCTACATGGTGAGTGGCACTAATCAGATTTTGACGTCAAAACTGAATCTCTGTCGATAAACGTTGAACCACACAAAAAGCATGATCACTTCTAATGAGTTTGGTTTCCCAACAGACATTAAAGTAGTTGAAAGTCAAACTTGGAACATAATGCTGCATCTAAACTCTTCCCTGACACTCTGAACTATTGGTCTGTACAACCTGCTTCTGTGTGGGAAAAATGTTCTGCCCCCATAAAGTAATAATAATTCAGATGCGTACCTGCTGAGGTCTTTATCAGCATTTTTGTACGCGAAAGCAAATATCTTTTCAGATATTTTTGTGCAAAAATGCTGATGCTAAGAACATTCCTGCAAAAAGAAAAAAAAAAAAGAGAGAGAGAAATGATACAACTGGGATTCCATACCAATGTACAAATTGGTTGATGTGATAGGGGAGTAAAGAGGAAACTCGTTCCTGGCAGCTACCTAGACTGTTATCAGCACTTTTGTACAGGAAAGCAAAATGTCTTCCAAGTGCTTTTGTGCAAAAGTGCAGGTCCCTAAGAGTGTCCCTGTACCTTGGTGTGGCCCTTACCTTTAAGGATGAGCACCAATGGGTTTTTTGCATTCAATTAGTATCAAATCGAATGTAAGAAAATTAGTATGCATTCGAATAGATCCTCTTAGAATATGGTAGGATTCTATTAGATACAAATTCATATGAATATCGGATACGAATCTGATACGAACTAATATGTATCCGATAAGAACGAATACATATCCTCACAAATGAATATGCATCTGATATACGTAGCTCTGAAAGAATCAAATCTGACCTGAATCCACTTTTAATCTCCTCTCAATCCATGTCAAATGCAATCTGGATCAATTGCAGATGTGACTGGTGCAGCCACTTTCCCATCTCCCCACTTAACAAATGTCCAAACTATTCATACAAATGTCCAGAACATTCGTATTCGTATGAATGTCCGAATTTGGATGAATTTGTGCAAATATGTTATGAATATTCGTGCACATCCCACCATCCCTAATGAGTTCTGTACTGTGTAATTTTTACTGGTGTCGTGTACCGCCCTTTGGTGGAAAGGGCGTTATAAATAAACGTTATTATTATTATTATTATTACTTACCTTTTGTTACCTTTGCTGTTGGGACATTTCTTTAAAATCATAGCGATTCACACATTGTCATTTGTTTCGTCTTGCCTGTATCTTAATCTGAAAGGTATAGAAGTAACAAAGAACAGCTTGTTTTAAATACAGCTTACGTTTTGTTTCCCTTGTGGTTCTGTTCTGAGCTGATTGTTGAGCAAAGGGAAGTTCACTGAATAATGAATGACTAAGCATAGATTAACGATCCATACTTTCTCCCCCTTTCAATGCAGGATGCTATGAAGCTTCCAAAGAACACACCTGAGGAGAAACAAAGGTATCTATCAGGGCCTTGGCTTATAATATAATAAAAACATGTATGTAGATTGTATACATCTAATTGATGTAGCTGTTTAACATGGCTTCCCTCTGCTCCCCAAGCTCTGAAACATATATATTGCAGAGACTTTATTTTGTTTGAATTCTAGTCTACACTGTACCAGAACAAGAAGGGAGGAGTTAGAACATAAGAACATAAGAGAAGCCCCGCTGGATCAGGCCACAGCCCATCTAGTCCAGCATCCTCTCGCACACAGTGGCCCACCAAATGCTCATGGGCATCTCAAGCAGAGACAAGGACAAACCTTCTCCTGTTCTCAAATCCCAGCAGATGGCCTTAGAAGCGCCCCCCCCCCCCAGAGTTGTCTTCATATGAAGGGAATGGAGGCCCTCTGTTTCAGGATGAGCTCATCAGCAATGCAGAGTCACCATAACTGTTCAGTTCCAGGCAACTGACTCCCAATCCAAGGCACTGCATATCCCAGCTGATGATTGGCCCAAGTCCCATGCTCCTTGTGTTTGGAGCACAAGGATGGGGCTGAACAGGACTCCAGGACTATCTTCTCAGTCTTCCTAATGACCAACTGCTGTCTTTGAAGGCCTCATACCCCATTCCATGCTGAAGTTTCAAAACTGATCTTCAAGGAGGTGCATAGGCTTTGGGGATGTTATAATGGTCATGATGCATGGATGCCTTGACATTTTGCTAAATCTGGAATCGCTTTGTTTTCCTTGTTCTTGATCAAGGGCAGAAGCCCCAACCTTGGACCAGAATAGATGGCATTAGTAAGGAATAGGGATCCCATAGGATGGTTGTGGAACAGAATAGTGCTAGTCAAGAGGCCTGTTCACACTACACCCCATAGTGCATAATTAGGGAACTTCTGGGGAAGAGCATCTGCACCTTGAGGAGGCTGTTACAGCCTCCAGGCACCCCCTGCCTCCACAGATGTCCCCTATTCCCATTCCATATCTTTACTAATCTTATCTAATTACTTACCAAAAGCATTCAGAGACTACCATCTGCACCTTTTCCGGTGCTGTGGGTTCGTCTGAGGTGCCACGCAAGCATGCTGGCACCTTGGAGAACCATAGACACGACTGTGCATGTGCAGAGTGTCAGCGTCGCCATGGCGATGGCACTGTTGCACATGCAGTCACAGAGGGTGCTGCAACCAAAATGGTGGCACCCAGAAGAAGACCAGCCCCAAGACCGGTCTCTGGTGAGCAAGTGACTGATCACGCAGGACTTAAGCTGTAAGTGACTAGCTCTTGCAAGTGTGAGTGCTAGTCAATGTTGGGTAATTACACACCTTTCCCGCCAAGTGAATGGGAAGTGAAGTGCAAAATCACCCCTGTATGGACAAAATGCACTAGGGAGCAGCTTATTCCAGGAGAACAGGCAAGGGTGGAAAGAGCCAAGAATCTTCCATTAGTGAAGGACCAGAGTTGAATATAACTCTCAATACAGAATCTTGTGACACTCTATAGACTTTTCTGGAACATTTTCTCAGTTACTCCCTAAGTTGTAGTCTGTGAAAGCTGTGGCCAAAATTAATGCCTCTTCCATCCTGGGATGTTTGAGTTCTCCTGTTGCTTCCTTACCTTCTGTAGACGAGCAGAGGCCATGCAGCAGGGGCTGAAGAATGCCATCGGTGTCCCTTTCTCATTGGCAGAAAAAGTTCATTCCTTGTGGCCTTTGCTAAAAGAAGTGGCGCAGCATGGGAACATTGCCTGCAAATCAGATATTCAGGTATTTAATCTAGGCACAGCTAAGAAAACTTTACTTTTTTAAAAAATAAAGGCTGAATAATTATTTTCATGGACTGGCTGGCAGTGGGGAAGAATGTATGATAATATCCCATAGAAAGCAAAGTCTAAGGCGTGCCTTCTCCCATATCGACCTGCCCGCATCTTAAGATCTGCAGGAGAGGCCCTCCTGGTTATCCTACCACCTTCAGCAGCTAGGCGGGTGGGCACCCAGGAGAGGGCTTTCTCGGTAGTGGCCCCCAGGCTGTGGAATGGTCTCCTGCTGGAGGTGCGTCAGGCCCCTTCTCTGTTCAGGAAGGTGGTGAAGACGTACCTCTTCATTCAGGCCTTTGGTTAAATGCTCCCTTCGCTTCCCTCATTGCAGACTCTACGGTTTTTTTTAACTGTTTTTGTATCTTTTAAAAAAATATTATTATGCTGGATTTCTAAACCTTGTACTGGTTTTAGTATTGTTTGATACAGTTTTGATAGGTTTGTTTTTGAATGTTGTGAGCCGCCCAGAGACCCTTGGGTATGGGGCGGGATATAAATATAAATAAATAAATAAATAATAAGGGAAGGCCACCTGGGTGCTTTGGGCAGAGTGTGTTTTGGACAGGAAGCTCATGCTAAAATTCTTGCTCAGCCATCCATTTTAGTAACAGTCCAGGGGAACATGACTATTCTTCTCCAAGTGCATCTAAATCAAATGAAAATGCATGCTGAAAACTGGAAATAATTGTGCTTTTAAGCTTGTTGGACAAATTCCTGTTTTGGGTGGTTTTTTTTTTTTTTGAGTGAGACAATGAGGACTATTCAAAAAATAAAGGAACATTTTAAAGTTGGATCTGAAATAGTCCTTTGATTCCAGTGTATTGCATGAATACAATTATGGAGCCTCCAACTTTGACCTGGTAAACACGTCTTTTTGATGCTAGCTGAGGCCTGTAGAATGTAGTGCATGATTAGGAAACTTCAGGGGAAGAGCATTCACACCTTGAGGAGGCAGTTACAGCCTCCAGGCACCCCCTGCCTTCACAGAAGTTCCCTAATTGCATTCCACATCTTTACTAATCTTAACTAATTACAAACCTGATGTGTCTGGCAGTGAGCATCCGCACCTATTCCAGTGCTCTCGGGTCACCTGAAGTGCCACATAAGTTTGCTGGCATCTTGTACGACCATAGATGCCACTGCTTGTGTGCAGAGTGTCAGCGTCATCATGGCAACAGCGCTGATGCACACACAGCTGTGGAGGGCACTGCAACCAAAGTGGTGGCACCCTGAAGAGGGCCGGCCCCAGGATTGGTCACAGGTTTGCACTGGCACACCAGCAGCTCAGCTCCCATTGGCTGCCCCATGCCACGAGGAAGCAGCTGTGGACCTGCATTTTGGGTGAGGACAATAAGTCGTTGCTCCGCAGCCAGGTAAGCTGCGATTTTTCTACTAGATGCAGATTTTTTCCCTGCTGGGACTTTAGCCATTGCTGTAATTTTGTTTTTGTGTTCGATACAATTGTTTTAAATAAAAATTACTTCTGTAGTACAGTTGAGTGGTTACATTTTCCTTCTTCACCTTTCCTTGAACTTAGCTCTCTAATTATGTATGTGTGAAAGCATTCACAGAACTAAAAGATCTGCAATAAATGTAGAAACCTTGACACCTCTTTAATATGTTTCGTATGCAGGTAGCAGCCAAAGCATTGGAAGCTGGTGTGTTTGGCGCCTACTTCAATGTTGTCATCAACCTTAAGGATATAACAGATGAAGTATTTAAGCATCAGGTAAGATCATCTATACTGTGGCACTTAGAGATGTGCATGAATTTTTTTTTGCATTCGATTCAAATCTAATTGAATGTAAGAAAATTCATATTTGTTCAAATAGATCCCCTTTGAATGTAGCAGGATTCTATTCGGTACAAATGTATTCGTACAAATTCATACGAATATCCGATACGAATGCATATGTATCCGATACGTATCCTGTAACATATCCACTCTGAAAGCATCAAATCCACCCTGAATCCACTTTGAATTCACTCTCAACCCATGTCGAATGCATTCTGGATATGTTGCAGATGTGACTGGTGCAGCTGCTTTCTCACTTCCCCAGATTCACAAATGTTTCAAAGTATTCATACAAATATGAATGTCAATATATGAATGTCATAATACTCTATTCATATATGAATGTCCGGATTTGTACAAATTCACATAAATATCGAATGTTATGAATATTTGTGTGCATCTCTAGTGGCACCAGCAATATTAATCTCCATTTAGGTGTCCTACATATATATGATCCGGTTCATACAACCAGCTAAGGTTATCTTCAGAAAAATGCTAGTTAACTGAGTTCTTTGCAGTTCATAGCTGCATTATAGGACTAGATGGTAAAACAGAACAAAAGAATATTGCACACAGCAGAGTTAAAAGTTAAATAGACGTAGGCACATTGCCAGTGTGCCTTTATGTCAGTGGTTCTCAACCTTCCTAATGCCACGACCCCTTAATGGAGTTCCTCACGTTGTGGAGACCCCAACCACAGTGGCGTAGCAGCTGGAAGGTGGGAGTGAAGGGTGGCGGGAGACTCGTCGCGACCCCTCTGAAAGGGTAATTCGACCCCCAAAGGGGTCCTGACCCCCAGGTTGAGAACCACTGCTTTATGGGTACAGCTCCCAGGAGCTCAAAAGGGCAAAAAGTAGCCTTGGATACCTGCCTGTGACTCTTTGTGGAATCCAGCCATGATCTGTTCCAGGAGCATTAAGCTTTGCACCTGGAAATATGCCAGTTAAAAGAACTCAGAAACTTAATGAGAAACCTTCTTTCCTAATTTGCAAAGAACAGGGAAAGCCCTGAAATCAAATCAAGTTGAGAATAGTGAAGACCTCTCTCTCTCTCACACACATGCATACACACATGTACACACACATATATGTATACACATGTACACACATGTACATACATACATACAGGGTGTTTCCAGACTTACACTGTACTGTGCTGTCCTGCCAGTGTTGCTTCCCACCTGACAGAAGTGACAATCGGAAACTGGGCAGGGAAAGTGCAGTCATTTTCGGTCCACCTGACAAGGTGATCGGAAGCTGCCCTGTCCCTTTGATGCGGCTTCCTATAACTCAAATGGGACACTCCATTGCCCACAGTAGCGGCGCAGCATGTCCCTGAAAGCACAAAGTAAAAAGATGCTGATTGATGAGCATCTTTTTACTTCCATCGAATGCTGCACCACTGCTGTGGGCTGAAGAAAGCTGCATGGGTTTGAGTCTGGGCGCAGCCATACACACTTGATGTTGCAGTAATTGATAGATAAGAGGCCTCCATTGGCATAAGGGAGAGTTTTCAGGAGGTTGTTGCTGATTACACCATGACTGCAAGTTTTGTCTGGGTTAAATATTAACAGCTTTTCCTGTGTTAAACATTCAGTTTCAAATGAATCCCCAATGTCTAGGGAAGGGCAGTGCCTGAGGAGTTGGTGAGGCACCTCCCCTTCTTTCCTCATTTTATGTGTATGATTCCTGTATCTAGCATTTTCCCATAAATTTATTATTATTTTTTAAAATTAATCACACGGAGAAGAAAAGACATTAAAAAAGGAAGGTTATGTGTGGAAGTGGGGGAACAGGCTTAAAAAGAACCATAAACATACACCCTTGCCTCCTCTGAGTGACACAGCGGCATCCATTAAGGAGGTAGATTTAATGCAGCAAAAAGGGCGGAGAGTCAAGAGTCCCATGGAGGAGGCTCAGGTCAATCACAGAGAAAGGTGTGAGAGATTCAGCCCAAAGCGGAGACGGTCTGAGGATTTATGTGTAAACAGAGATGGTACGACCTCAGTTTGAATGATTAATAGAACATCCTGTCTTATATAGATGTGACCAGGGCCTTGGTTCCTGAGGTGGTTTAGGTGGACTAGGAACAGGGTAGTGATGAGCACATGTAAATGCACCACTCTAGTGGTGCCTAGTTGTTTGGACAGCTCACTCCTAGGCCACTGAGGGGGCATCTACTACACTCAAGTGGATGCAGCCAAAGAAATCTGTAATGTAAGAAACCTCCAACATCCAGTGTCTGTGTATTCCTTTTGCCGTCTTTGACATTTCTGGATCAGAACTGAAGCTTGTCATGTTCTTTTCAGATGCATGGGAAACTGGCTTATTTACTAGAGGAGGCTAAGAAAAGTGCCGCGTATGTGCTGGAGCAGTTGGAAAAACGGACAGAGTAAAGGATGCTTTGTAGAAGTAACTATTTCCTGAACTATGTATAATTATTACTGTCAGGTTGCATGCAGATACACAAAATATCTGCTGAATTCTGTACCAAAGTATCCTTGTCTTCTGTATTATAGGTACCAGGATTCAATTGTAAGTACAGAATTCAGAGTGCTGTGTTCATAGCTCTGTGTATTGTTTTCTCAGTACTAACAGTAGACTTGTTTTTCATGGTCTTCAGCACACAGACCATTGATTTGCTTTGTTATAGACAATCTTTAATTTGAAAACCTTTTTTTATTTAAAGTGCTTAGGGCTAGGGTTACCAAGTGCAGCTGACATTCTCTGGTGCTGGACCCTGAATGATGTATGTATTTGTAAAAAATACTTTAAAACTGATTTATACACAAACTATCTTGCAGCACACTAAAGCTGCCTCAGACTTGCAGAATAAATCCACAGTTAAAGGTAAAAGCACAGCTTACCTGCTGTGCAGCGATGACCGGCTATCCTGATTAGATAAGCAGCTCTGTAGCTTCCCATCAGAAGCTGTGAGAGCTGAGTCAGCGTGTGCGGCCATGTGGGTTGAGACAGCCAATCACATTTGAGCTGCTTTCCTGCCATCATCCTGCCCTTCTTGCTGTTCTGCCCCAGCTGGCAGGAAAATTCAAATTTTGTTTCTACCGTGCAGCGAGTGTCTTTAGATCAGCATTAAGGTAAGTGCGCAGTAGCGATCGGATAATGAGGCACAACAATGATGCATCAATCATTGTGTGTGACGCCCCGATCATGACTGCGCATTCCGCTGCACAGTATAAATAAGTCTGCATGCAGCCTAAGATAAAGCAGACTGAAGTAGGAAGGCATTCTCCCTCAGTTTCACCCAGAATGCTTTGCTCTTGAAAAAGAGCTCCACCATTGGACCACTGGAGGAGGAGAGATCCAGGCCACAAAGAAGCCTCACTTGAGCATTAGTTGGGCCGTCTGGCAAGAAAGCAAGAGGAGGGATGTGTTCACAGTCATAAAATATTAGCAAATCCCAGCTAAAGTCTGCAAAATTGCAGGTCTCAGTTGCTTGACAGCAGCCCTGAAAGCTCCCAGAAAAAGCTATTTTTCAGTCCTGCTCTTGAGAAGTCTTAAACTGGAAATGCTATGGACTCACCCATGTGACTATGAGTAACACCAAGGAAAGGCAGTTTTAGATACCTTCACTGATTCCATGTGGCATTTGCCTTTGTTATTCCTCTCACAAAAGGATTTAATCTATATTATATTTACCAAGTACTGTATTTACCAACCACCTGAGTTCAAACTGTAGTTTGCTCTGTGAGCTGTTGCTGGAAAGTGACTCTTTTACAGTACTTGGTACTGGTACCTCCTGAGTATACAAAATGGCAGGCTACGTCACCCTTTGTAATAGAGCATGCCACTGGTTGCTGTGGCTGACGTGATAAAGAGTGTCAGTATGGATGTGGTCACACTTAAGGTTTAGTCCAGCTTCGGTCCACTTTCAGAGTGAGAGAGCACATCAGCAGTGACCAGTAATTTTCTTTCCAAGTTATCTGTTCCAAAAGTGAATTTTCTGAGTTATGTAACACTGAAGGAAAACAGCTTGTCACTTTGCTGCTGTATTCTCTTGTTCTGAAATTGGACTGAAGATGGATTAAACCTGAAGTGTGACTATATCCTTTGTTTAAGCTGTATTCAGGCAATGTGAGTTTTGGCCTGGGGTTTCTTTATATATTATTTTTTTTCCTGTTTGTATTTGTGAACCACTTTTTATCCTGAGGTCCCAGAGTGGTTTATGTAACACGTCATGGATTCACTCTGCATAAAGCTGGACCACTGCTTACAGATGATGGAAGATCATTCCAGATTGCTTTTTATCCTCCACTCTCTTTGGGCTTATCTGGTGACAGCTGAGGGAGGAAGAGGCTGCTGCTGAGAACTGATGGAAGCTCTTCCCAGTTTGCTTCTTTCTACCTCTGCTCTATTCTGCACCAAAGAATCCTATAGACAGTCCTACGTTGATTTACAGACTTTCATTCTGGAAAAACAGAATGGAAACCACACTCTGGTTTTTTTTTTTGTTTAAGATACTGGGTCTTCAAAACTTGGATTTCTGGATTTCTTCAGTTTTTACATTTCATTCTGTAGAGAGGACTGCAATTTGATTCAAGTGTATAAGGTGCCTCAGCCAACTTCTAGTTCATAGAAGAAAGTCTACTTCACCAACAGAGACAATGTGCAGATACAACATAGATGGTGTAGTCTCAGGAGTCTCCAGGGAGCAGACATACATCACAGAGTACTGCCCACACCATCCTCAGAACCATACATGGAAACTACAAAAACTGAACAGTAGAATCTTGGTGGAAATCTGGGAGTTAGTAGAATTGTGCCAAAGAGGGGCATTGACTTGTTTTGAGCTGCCTTCCTGAAGATTATATTGACTTGTAGTGTGTGTGGAATTGGCCATTCAGGGCATGTCAGTGGAGGAATAGAACACCTTCATTCACTTGCACTGAGGGAGTCCCCACATAGTATTTAAGACTGAATGAGCTTTGATTGCATGATGATGGAGAACAGACACCTGCATTCAAAAGGAGACAATGCCAGAACACATGGATTCCAGGGTGCCTACAGCAGAGATATTTTTTACAGAATGCAGTGTGGCAGTTCGTATTTCGTTCGTATCCCTTGGAATTCAAATGACTTTACACAGTTTACAAGTCAAACATTAACACAAAGAATAATAAAAAAATTGAATTAATCACAGTCACTCAGTCTAAGATATTCTGGTCATTTAATATGACCGTTAAGCTGTGCTCAACGTCATACTACACACCAATAAGCTCTTTGGAACCTCTCAGCTTTCACAGGTCTGGGCTACATGGAACAATAGTAAATTACAAGAGATGGAGTGATTTATTAAACATACAATATTTTAGAATCCGATTTTTAAGCCACATAGATTAGGGTTAAAAAGTATTCCTAACAAGATTTTTTTTTTTTTTAAAAAGCTATGTTTTCACATGTCCTGAGCAAACAAAATGTTGCGCAACTGAATGTATTTGTACATAAAATTATTCCGCACAAAGGCACTCAGTGGGGTAGAACTGAATAGCTCCTTTCTGTGAAAGAACCATGTGTTAATCCAACATTACAAACTGCAATATAATGCAATCTAACATTACAAACTGAAGTTCAGATTTTCACAATTTTCAGGGGCTGTTGGCACCTCTGAAGTGATCACAGGTGCCAGTTAAAGAGTTCCAAAGGAATGAGTAAAGAAATATATTCTTAGGGTGTTTTTTAAAAATGACTTCAATGTGGGAGTCATGGAAACTTCAGCTGGAAGAGTGTTTCAAACAGCGGGGCCTACAACTGCAAATGCTCTTATTCCAGCCCTGATTCCCAATGCCTCCCATGGACCAAGGATTTTAAGAAAGAACACACCAAGTGCATAGGATGGGTGCTATACAGGGAAAATAAGCCTGGATGGGTCCAGATACCGAACCCTTTAGAACTTTATTAGTCACTGCCAACACATTGAATTGGGCAAGGAAAATAAGCCAATAACCAATGCAGCAATTGAAGTTTGTGTGTGTGTGTGTTGGCTGATGTAAAGGTGGCAGCTGTCAGGCTGGCAAAGAAAGACCACGAGACTCTTTTGTTTAAAAAGATGAACAATGATTTATTTCAGCTCATCGATAAGGCATTTCTTGTTGGGAGCAACTTGGAACTGAAAGCCCAGCATATTTATACGTTTCATAGCTGGGCGGAGTTTGGCCTTCAACCAATGAGCAATAACTATTTTTCAAAACCCAGTTTAAACTTGGAGCCAAAATGTATCACTTGACCCCAGCAGGGAGGGAGGGAGTCAACTGTCACTTCCAAAACAACAGGCAGCTACTATATAAATATATACAGAATCACATAGGTGGCAGAGATCTTACATTCAAATATTATGGCAGGCAGCTAGCCCTGCCTGACAGCAGCTGCCTTACTAAACAAAGGTGAGTAAACTCTCTTCTCATGACCAACTCGATCTGTTGTTCAAAACTGAGGAAGGGATCAACAAAGATATCTAGGTAACAAACCTTATCTTTATAAGAAAGGATTTTTCCTCTTAAACAGATCTCAGAATCCCTTTGTGAATCAAATGGAAGACTTAACCAAAGTAACCTATCCTGTACTGAGCATAGGTTCACTCCCTGGGTAAGCGTGTTCACATACCACCACCACTGCTACCACTATCCTTGAACTCAGAAACCCCTCTCTGGTACTAACCAGCTACGCAAGGCTAAAATGACCAGAAGTGGCCTCTTTCAATGATCAGCTTCCTTTTCAGAAATCCACGCATCATCTCTGGGATTCAAATCTTTATCTCCCTCCCAGCTGCATGGATCAAGAATACAAGCTGTTGAGCTTAGCCCCCAAAGAGACCCGTCCATGTACATGCCTGCAAGTGAGGAATATATTTTTCCAAGTGGCAAAATCAATCTAACAGGTAGTTGATCACAGCAAGTGGAATTTCACCAGACTTCAGGCTATGGTTTCAGCTTTAGATACTTGTTTCAGAAAAGAAACTTCAGAATCAAGAGCAGTCTGGTCATAAAATGTCTGTACTGGGTTATTCAGATGTTTCTTCGGCTATAGAGGATGGATAAATATAACTCACCTGGGTCATGTAATTGCCTTCACCACCACACCTCAGCTAGGTTTGCGCTGACATGGTGTACCGAGTCTTCAAATTAATCAGGCGATCTTTGTTCCTAGGTGGAGTCAGGTATTACAAGAATGTTTGCAATATGGGAGTAATGGCAGGGACGCATGAAAAGTCAATAAAAAAGTCTCTTTATGATTAGCATATTTGTCCTCCTCCTGCAATACCAGCTTTCTCTGGTCTCTGAGTGGTAGGTAAATATGTGAGGTGTTATTGCTTTCTATGCATAAGTGAAGAAGAATTACTGCAAGCAAGACCCAGCAAGAAAGAAGAAGACACAGGGGTGCTTTCACATTTGGTACTGTATGCAATTTCAGCTTTTATTTCTTGGGGTTTTTGTGAGGGGTACATAAATGATCAGCATTTGTCTAAAAAGATGAAATTACAGCATTTGTGTTTGCAATCAGATTAGACAACATTAGCTTCCAAGGTGGATGGAGGGCTGACAGATTATTTCTTTTGGAACATCATGGATTCATGAGCCATTCCTAGTACATATTTCCACTTGGATCAGTTTAATAACCTTCAGGTTAAGCATTACTAGTTGTAAACAGCTTTTATTCAGCTCATGTAGTTGTTGTCTAAGTCTAGCAAACAACTGGATATATAGAATTTGATTTAACCTTAACAGTATTTCCTTCAGTGGATCATCAGTCTATACCAGAAGAGGTGGTAACAGGAACTAGCCTGGATAGTTTTAAGAAAGGGTTAGAAAATTCTTGCCAGACAGGTGAATCAAATGCTACTAGAATGAATGCTTAGGTGCTACAGTCAGGTTGGAAAGACAGAGAGGATGTCTCCAAAGGCTATTTACAGAGAACTGAGAACATGTGAAGCTTTTGCCATTATCTTCTACTTGAGTTGCCCAGAAGCAATTGGTAGACTACCGTGGAGACAAGATGCTGGACTAGATGGGCTGTGGTCTGATCCAGTAGGGCTCCTCATATGTTCCCATATTATGCATCCTGGCATAAAAATACAGTTGTGATCTAATGAGGGTAAAGGGCCACCAAGCTGAGAAGAAGACAATCTATCCCTGCCCAGATGACCATTTATGGGGTAAAATTTCTTGGTGGTCCTGTAAATCAGTGACAAACTACATTCACAGTAATAGATAAAACATGAACAGACTGCAAATGGGAACAGGGCACAGGGGAATTTTTCTTACTGATGGCTTAGAAAGACTGTTCTAGGTTTACCTTGAGAATTTAATTTATTACCATATTTTATTTATTTAAAACATATATATATATATATTCACACACAGTATAGCTTCTCACTTGAAAACAAGGGCAAGACCAGAGCCCTGCACTCACACCACCATTAAAAGCATTTTGAAAAGTGCTACCACAGAGTTTGGATCACTTCCTGTATTTAATGGCTTCAGGCAGCCACCAAGGGGCTGGTAAGTCCCCCTACGCAGTGGTGGTGTAGCCGTGTGGGAAGGGAAGAGCTGCCACTGTAAAGTGAAGAGTGGGACAAATTGTTTTCAGAGCTCATTAATACACTTAGCCATTGAAGTGCTGTATAGTCTTACAGTGGCAGCCTGGTAGATGCTGCACTCAGACTATGCCATCAGGACCAAATTGTTGTGGAATCCTGCTCACTTACGGTGCATTCATGGTTCCATAAAGATGCCTTGGAGATCCAGCCTGAGTTGCAAGCATGACAACTTGTATGCTGAAATTGGCACAATGTATTTTGCTTAATTGACAATAATGTTGGGTACCAGCATGTCTCTACTAACACTGGTCTTATGTAAGCCACTCTTGCATCCCATTGCAACAAACGTATAGATTTATTATGTGGAAACCTTTGGATTATTGAAAACAAAACGGAAATTAAATTAACATTATAGAAGAATGTCATTAGTGCACTCCCCTTCACTCAAAAAATAAACCTGTAACATCTTATAAATGCCGCAGAAGTAGGTCTTGCTGAGTTTATGGGCTTATTTGTCAGGACACATACTTAGGACTGATATAATTAGAGGTAGCCCTTGAAACTTCCATGACTCAGGAAAGAAAAATGGTAAAGATATTCTCTAATAAAACCTGGCTTCTCTTGAGATTCAACATCAGTATGAAGATGAAGTCCTTCTGGACTGTTTATTTTAAATTTCTACTTTAAAAATAAATAAATACCAGCCCTGGGATTTCCTGCCCCTTTAAAGCCCAGTAGATGTTCGTGTGTCCGTCCATCTGTCCGTCCATCCATCTATCCCATTTAACCAAAGGCCAGGGCAAAGCGGTATAGCTACACTGCCTTCTTAAACATGTTCAGTGGAGGTGCCTAAAGCTATGTGTTGTTCCTTGCTGAAAACCACGACGAAGCTGGGAATCCTTAACAATACAGAATGAGCAGCCTGGTGTTATGCAGAATTAAAAAGAAATAAGCTATTAACGATCACAGGAAAAGACAAGTATTACATGATAACATTTGAGAGCCCTCTCACACCTGGAGGAACTTCTAAAGTTACAAAAGGTTTGCCAGAAAAGTGTTGCCTGGCTTTGGCTAGTATGAGGGGAAATGAGGAAATGTCTAATTTCATGCTGTCGCTTTACTGCAGGCTGTGAGCTCTTTCTCAGATGTGGAACTCTAACCCAGGTAATCTTTGCCTTGTTATCTGTCTGATGGAGGTAATTCTCAATCTCTTGCTTGAGTGGGTAAAGGTTTCATGAAGGGACTTTGGGCCTTTTCACACTTCAGCGGTCAGGACACTCCCACGTGCTCTGGGACAGTGCATCCACACACCACAGTGCCACCTCTTTCCCAGAGCAGACCGGAACATGCAGGAGTGCCCTGGTTGCCTCTAACTCCACAGGTTTACTGGGAGCACCAAGGGCTCTCTCAGTACAGCCCTAGATGCAGAGATTGCACTGCTTCCTTGTGTGAATACAGTGCAGGACAATCAATAAAACAACTATGTAGGTCAGAGTGTTTTTTTTTTTACATGCAACCAGCAGTAATGTAATTGAGAACATTTCTTGCAATGAATGATATTTGCTTAGACAATCTGCAGGGCCTAGTTCCTGGCTTTGTGGAATAAAAACATCACTCATTGCTATTCTGCTCCATCCCTGGATTCAACCTAGATTTCTGGCTTTTTCTAAGATGTCAATTTATTCTTACATTGCATTCATGCTTGGCCTGGGCTGCACAATTATTACTGCAGAAGAAGCATAGCTAATGGTGTGATCTAGCAGCAAGGTTGCAGGCCTGAGCCCATCATAAAAAAAAGTGTATGTCTTCCCATGCCCAAACTGTGGAGTAAGTTTTAATGATTTCCAGACAGTGGATGCACCTACACCATAGAAGCAGATTGGGGTGTCTCCATTGCCAGTCTTCCCCCCTCTTTCCACTGCCACTGGGTGAGGCCACATTTAGGAGCCCCTGTGCCTGTGCATAGAGGGCAAGCTCAGCCTGCATGCATCTGCTCATCCGCTCTTTAGCTTACTGGAGTTAAATCCAGACCCGTTTATACTGCGCAATGGAATGCCTAGTCCTGAGTAAGGCATCACACATGACAATTGATGGATCCAATCAGTACTGCACATTTACCTTAATGCTGGATAAAGGACACCTGTTGCACAGTATAAACAAAATCTGAATATTATAAAGGCTGGTACAGAGTTTGCTGACAGTGGTTACTCTTTTTCTGTTTGTAATGTTTTGAGATTGATGAAAACATCTGGAATAACTTCCAAATGGTATATTTTCATTTGACACTCCTGTAGGAATGCCTGGTGGAATACCACCTCAGCAACCCTACCCCCCTCCTCCTGGGCAACATCCCGGGCCAGGCTTGCAGATATGCCCAAGTTATCCTGGTCCTCCTCCTCCTCCATCTTGTGGAGTCCCTGGCCCATATGCTCCCGCTCCCCATGGACCACACCATCATGGACATCATCCACCACCTGGACCACCTGGAATAGTACCTGGAGGACCTGGATGCCATCCACCACCACCTGGTTGTCATCCTCCTGGAAGCCATCATGGGCATCACAAACATCACAAACATCATAAACATGACCATGGTCATGGTCATGCCCATGGTCATCATGGCCATCATGGCCATCACGGCCACAAGGTAAGAGTTACTAGTTTGTTATCTAAATAAGCCTAGCTGTAGATGATACAGAGTTGCAAAATCTTTGGGCTCCCAACAATGCAGCACAGATATAGCCACAAAGAAGGAAGTTATGATCAAAGTTCTCAAAGTCATGCCAAAGAAAACAAAGGTTCTTTTGGATTTATTTTTTTTAACAATCTAAAACATGCATTATTCAGAAGATTAATTATGGTAAAATGAGTATAAGCAAGAGAAAAAATTAAGTTACAGAGATTAATTTGAGGAGTGGGTCAAAACGATCAGGAGAAAGTACATTAGAAATCAACAAAAAAACTGAAATACTACCAGTCCTTATGTATTTGAATCTGTTTTTCTTTCAGCACTGTGGCAGTTCTAGTAGCAGCTCAGATTCAGACTGAAGATGGTCTTTACTACAAGCTATTCCAACACAGTCCTATTCTGAGATTCCTCCCTACGCTGTTAACGTGCAACTTGTTCCCAATGCTTCATTCTCTCCAGAAATAAAATAGTGCAACAGTTCCAGAATGGGATGCACATGTTGAGTACATATGCCATATTAAAAGCATTGAATTTTGCAGGAGTGATACTTGTTTCCACACTGAGAACATGAGTAGAATACATGCTTGTCCATTGACTACCAGGTAGCACTGAATGAAAATATTATTCTGGGACTTTTAACACGAGGATGAATATTAATGCAAAGTGATAAATGACATTACAGTACTTGTACAACAGTGTGAAAATGGGTTTATTTACCAAGAGTGCACATTTGGCTCAAGTAGGGATCTTATTCCAGAAACAGCATTACCAAGAATACATTGAAATTGCAAGTTTATTGCTCATCAATCAACATGGCTTTGCAGCATGTCTTGACTTGATGTTTCACACTGTGATCTCATAAGAAGGGGTGCCTTGCGATTAATGCAAAGGAAAGGATAGTAGCTGCAGTCAGAATTAAGATATGAGACATAATTTTCCACAGGAAGGTTAGATACATGAAAAAGGCACTAGAGTGTAGAAAATCAGAATCCATCAGGACAATGTCTACCTGTTGCACTTGTATAATTTAAGCTCAGCTCAATATGATTCAGGAAAAGATAACAAAACCTGAGGCAAGACAACTGGCTTCTTCCAGCATCTTCCCTTTACTTAATGGTTTCACATGTAAAATATAGCGGGAAAAGGATGTTGCAGTGGCATGAAGCCTCAGAGGAAACCAGAAGCCAGGAAGCAGTCTAACAGGTCACAGTGGCTGCTCTCTGGATTCAAAGGAGAAACGCTCCACAGAGGGAAACTGAGCACCACAGCGAGGAATGAAGTAGTTGGCTCTGGCTAAGAAGGCACAAAAGCAGTTCAGCTTACAGAGTACACTGTGTGCACTCACTATGTTACCCTGGAAGCCACTGATTCATGCAGCTGTTTAGGAGCTGTGTGGAAAAACCCGAGTAACCAGGTGTATGCTAATGGAGTCGCAAGTCAACACCTGCAGTGAAGCGTCACGTTACTAGCCTCCCTATGACAACAAAGCTGCTTAGAAACCTTTGAGATATTTTGCTTTAAAGAGAATAGAAGAAGAGTTGGCATTTCTATCCAGCTTTTCTTGCCCATTCATGGGGACTCAAGTGACTGACAAAGCTTTCTGTTCTTCTCCCCACAACAGAACACCGTGTGAGGTAGGTGGGGCTGTGAGAGCTCAGAAGAGAGCTGTGACTAGCCCAAGGTCACCCAGCTGGCTTTTGGTTAGGAGGGCAGAATCAAACCTGGTTTTCCCAGATAAGAGTCCGGCTCCTTAACCACTGGACCAAAAAGAGGTCTTTCAGCTCCTCCAACAAGGAGAAAACCAAAAACTCCTGATATGGCAGTATAAGAACAAGGTCCCAGAAACAGATGGCTGGGTGGTGCGGTGCTGATAGAGCACTGGGGCAGAGGCAGATTTATATAGAGCCCTTTGGGAACTGTTATGAGTATTCTTTTGTGCTGAATGTGAATGTTTTATTGTTCCACTGTTAGCACCCTAAACTTACAGTACAAAAATTGCATAAACAATGTTTTAAGGCATGACAAAGTACAATGTTTAGTGCCTTCCTCCATCTTGGTTTTAATTAGCACCATAAGCTTGAATTTCTTCATGAAATTTAAAATGAGCCTACAGATTCTGGCTATAAAAATAAATCCCTTGTAGATCGGTTTGGTGTCAGCTGCCCTTTGGCAGCTTATATTTGCTAAGAACCATACAACAATTTAAAGACCTTAATGCTTTTGGTGTTTGTTGGGAGGCCGTACTTCCCAGCAGCTAACAAATCCACCTAATGAATCTGTCAAAGAAACCAGGCTGTGAGAGACTGGCATAGTCCTTTTCCCGGAAAATGGCTGCCTGATCTCCTAGAGCAATCTTCTGAAGGACATCCATATCCACATCACTGCCTAAGGCCACCACAGTGGGCATCACATTCTGCTTCTTCATGGAGTCAATGGCCTCCTCTAGATTTTTGTTCCCTGTGATTCCATCTGTAATGAAGACAAAAGAAAGCTCGGCATTGCGCCGGGCTGCTCTTTGGCCATCTCTTGGGTTGATGACCAGATTGTTGATAGCGTAGATGATGCCAGATCCAATGTTTGAAGAGGAGTCCAGATATTTGATTTGAGATAAGGCATCTGAGATGACAGTTATATTGTGTGTCAGTGGGAAAACCACCACATGGCCATTCTCACTTCCATATTGTAGGAGGGCAATGCGTGCATTCATGTTGTCACTGTTGCTTCTTGCCAGTGTAAGGTGTCGGGCCACATCTTCTATAAAATGATGAGCTCGCTGGAAGTTTAGCTCACCAATTCTTTCAGAGCCATCCAACAGGAAGACAGTGTCAACTGGACGCTGTGTGCACTGGGCAACAGCAAGCTCTGCAAGGAAAAAAGTAAACAGAGTCAGAACCTAAGACATGTCTGGAGATCTTTTGACTCAACAGGTTTAAAAATGTATAAACCGTTGTGCTGAAAAAGCACATACTCCAGGTCCCACAACATATTTTCTGAAGGGACCACTTGGTTACAGCTAAGCAGGCTTATCCTATGTCAGTAGAACCATGCATGATGCTTTTGGTTCCAGGACGGAAAAAAGGCAGGCTATAAAATAAGAACATTAACATTTACATAATCCAGGATAATACTATCAAAATGTCTAATAATTCTGCAAATTGTTCAAGTGGTGAACCTAAGTTTAAGGCTACATCTACATGTGCCCCAGCATGAGGGTGGATGGTGATTGCACCATAGTTGCTAGGGCAAAGCTGAAATAGCCATGGAAAATGTCAACGTTTCCTTTCATCCCTTTCACGCTCCTCAGATCTTTTTTACAGGCAGAACCACCAGAATATTTAAACCTGTTCCAACAATTTGGTGGCCCTGGAAGCTGTTAGAATTGGAAGCTGTTGCATCTCATGCACTGACATTTGCCCGCCCCAGACCCTGGCTGACTAGAGGCTCAGCTGAAGTTGCCCTCTCTCTACTCATTTATTTACTCTTAACATCTGCTTCCTTCTAAACAAAAGATTAACAATCCAAAGTTATTTCTGTACAACTTAGGCTCACAGAATGTATTTACTGCTTTCTAAGGCTTCATCCCTAGGTATTAAAAATAGCACCTCAGAAGTGGTTTAGAGATGGTAGCGTGTAGCAGCTAGAGTTCCCAACCCACCTCTCATCTGCTTCTGATCTGCTTTTTAAAGTAATCTGTGTATGGATGCAGTATGAGTCTGGAATGAGATTGGTATATGGCAGTGGTTCTCAACCTGAGGGTTGGGACCCCTTTGGGGGTTGAATTACCCTTTCAGAGGGGTCGCGACAAGTCTCCTGCCACCCTTCCCTCCCACCACCCAGCTGCCCCACCCCCATGGTTGGGGGTCTCCACAACATGAGGAACTCCATTAAGGGTCGTGGCATTAGGAAGGTTGAGAACTGCTGGTATATGGGATTGTTCAATATTTATCATTTATTCAAGCTTGAAAGGTATCTGCCAAACCAGCAGGAAGCCTATTTAATAATATGAAAGAATACAGCGAAGAAATCCATCTGAATAAAAGTTGTACCTCTTATGTTGATGGGTCCCAATGTTCGTAACTAATATAGTTTCTGTTGCTTCATTTGTTTTTCCTGCCATTATTCATTTTTTTTTTTTTAGCCTACCCCTAAATGTCCTGGTTCATCTTCCTGGGGGTAAACATATCCCAGATTGGGAATCATTATCTTATACCATGGTTTCGGATAGTGTGTTTTTGGCTGTATGCTTTTATATGCAGTAAGAAACTTGCCACATCCTCTTGTCTAATAGGAATCACTTTTCACAAAACTGAAAGTAATTATTGGTTGTGTGAAACTGGCCATTAGGGGGACCATTCCTTGAAGCACATCTCTACGACTTGAAGAACTCTGTGGTTTCCTGGAACAGAACCTCTGCCCTATATTGAAAGTGACTGGAAGGTCTCCTTTGCATACTTGCAATTTGCATACTTGAAAAGCTCCCAGAGCATGCACTGCCCAGTTGTGTCTCAGCTGTGTGTCATTCCTTGCGGTATCAGCCATCATATCGCATTAAAATAAAGAAAGATTTGCTTCTGGGCGACTGGGTCTACTAAGTAGGGATGTACACAAATATTCATAACATTTGATATAGGTATGAATTCGGACATTTGTAAACGAATGGGATGTTCCGGCATTTGTACATTGACATTGTATGAATACAAATGTTTCGGAACATTTGTACAAAGCTTTGGAACATTTGTGGACCCGGGGTGGGTGAGTGAGAAAGTGGCTGCGCCAGTCACATCTGCAAGGGATCTAGAGTGTATTCAACATGGACTGAGAGCAGGTTCAAAGTGGATTCAGGGAGGATTTGATGGTTTCAGAATGGATATGTTACGAGATACATATCAGATACGTATCGGATACGTATGCATTTGTATTGGATATTTGTACAAATTTATACTAATACATTCGTATCAAATAGAATCCTACCCATTTAAAAGGCACCTATTCGAATGAATATGAATTTTCTTACATTCAATTTGATATGAATGAAATGCAATAAACTTCATTTGTGCACATCCTTACTACTAAGTGTGACGGTTTCAGGGATACAGGTTGCAGAATTATTAGACATGTTTTGCTTTCTGGCCTTGCAGGCTTCTAGCAAGCTGCAATAGCCAGCCTTGGTGCAAACAGCCTTTTGCAAACCCTGGGTTTTGGGGCTGCAAAAAGGGCGGGAAATCCTGTGTGGGCCCTGCTGCAATGATTGGTTGCAGCTGCTTTTTGGAGGGAAAAGCTGTCCGGGGATCTGAGTGTTGGAGGGGCTAGAGCAGGAGTTCCCACCAATCAGGAGTTTCTAGCAGCATTTTATTGCAGCAATCTTCCCCGAGAAGTGACAGCCAATCAGGGCCGCAGAATAAGGTATAAAGGAACTCAGAACACTGCAGACTATGTCTTCGTGCTGGGAGAAGAGCTGAAAGGAACAGAAGAGAGCTGAATCCTGAAGGAGCTGGACCAGTAGTTGACCAGGGGTCTTTTGGCTGGAAGATCTTGAAGGAAGACTTCACTAGCAACTGACCAGACTGGATGATCAGTCAAGCAAGGACGGGCCGTGCCTTGTGATCATCTAGGGCCACGTTCTGGTACACTGGCTTGGCTTGAGCTGTGGCCGAGCAAGTCAGAGGGGGAGGAACGTGGAGAGGTTTGTCTTTTAAAAAGGGAACTATTTTCCTTTAGAAGAAGGAGAGCTGATAGGCTGGGAAGCTGGTAACCTTAAGAGACTCATAGACTTAAACCAACAAATACCTGAACCTTATTATCTTTCTAGTATTGCTTGTGAATAATAATAAACTTGTTTTAGTTTACTGTTGAAACGCTTGCTACCAGTGTTTTGTGTCCACACTGTAGTATTCACTTGGCCGTTGCACGAACTCAGCATCCTAACAGAGCCAAGCTACTCCCAGAGAGGGCAGGCACTTACAGGACCGCTGGGCATCGTGACACTAAGCAACAGATATTAGTTCTACGCTGAGGGAATTTAGAAGCTAATGGCTCTATAATTTTGAGTCAACTATTTGCAGAGAGTATCTCCTTAAGATGGAAACTTGTGGTGTCTACCACAAAACGTTCCCAGCCTCTGAATTACTGGTCTCCTTTCTTATAAAAACACTGGTTCAGGGACCAAGTACAGGAGAGAAATGTGGTGATTTTAAATCTTCTCCAGACCTCTTTGTATAATGCACAGAACACCCCAAGGAGCCTTTCACACTGGCTAAGTTTCAAAAGCTTTCCAGCGCTTGCAGATTTGCCCAAAGAGTCCCAACAGAGCTAATTTCCAACTCAGTTATAGGTGTTTTGAAGCTGTTTTTATGACACAAGAAGCAACTTTGTTTATCCCAGGAGATAGCACTGAGGCTTTGCAGTGTCAGGAATGACTTATCTGTGGAGGGATCTTGCATTGTGCCAAAAAATGGCTGATTTCCAGGGCCATTTTAGCACAATAGGAAAGTCTTCCGCACTGGGTCTTTGAAACTGGGCAATGTTCATTCCATCACTTTGAAAAAGGATCATGGCATACAGCTGCCTCTGCTGTCCTGGAGCTTCCTCAAGATGTTCTGATCATCCTTAGCTATGGATAAATAAAAGCCTGTCCACAGCTTTGCTCAGGAGCAATGAATGAGCTCCCAGATGCAGTATTTGCACTCTCTTCTGGGTGTGAACACTGCAAGTGGACAGTCAGGATAACTATAGCTATTCAGTTGTGTGATGCAAGCTGATTACCATGGCAACTTCCTAGTGCAAGCCGGATGGTGCCAGGATCTTGCAATCTGGCCTTTCCGTCCTTGGGCATCCACACTTCAAGTGCTGGCTATCTGGTTAGGGACTACAACAGCACCTGAAGTGGGTGTGCCTCCCTCTGAGCCTGATCTTAACCTCAGTGCATGGTACTGCTATACCATTCCACTGAGTTACGTGTGAACAGCATCTTCCTTGTCCCATCTTACTTATCCTACTTAGTGAGTGTTCATTAAGTAAAGTGGGAAACCAGCCACGTTATTTTCATGGAATGTCTTGCTTTTCTGTCTTGAGACCATTATTATTGATGGAATTCTAGAAGATGTCTAAAATAGCCTATTTTTAGGAAGTGCAAGATGGCCACAGTTTTTCAGAGCATGCGATACTCAGAGGTACATTGGGTATAGTTTTTGCACTTTTAACCTTTTCCCCAGCTGATCTCCACAATAGTTTATATAGTCAGATGCAGATTTTTTTTAAAAATATCATCATTATCTTCATATCTAGGGCTTTTAATAATCAGAGCTACACAATGTGCTCTATAAATTGCCTTGATAATCATGTTGATATCTCTAATATGAAAAAGAAATTGCTACTGAAATTTAATAAGTTAGTCTGTACACATATACCTGTAGGGCAGTGGTTCTCAGCCAGTGGGCCGTGACCCGTTAGGGGGTCAAACTACCCTTTCAGAGGGGTTGCGACGAATCTCCCGCCTTCCCGCCCCATTCTCACCAGAGCTGCCCCGCCCCCTGGTTGGGGGTCTCCACAACATGAGGAACTGCATTAAGGGGTCGTGGCATTATGAAGGTTCAGAACTGCTGTTGTAGGGGCTGAATCAGGGAGTTCCAGGCCACTGCTTCCACACTGAGGTGTTTCTGCACTTAGCTTCCTGTCCGTTGGATGGGGAAAGTGCATTTCCCACTAGCGTGTACTAGTGTTCAATTTGGGAATGCGAGTGCATGCCAAACCAAGCCCCAGGTGTGTACCTGGGTGCTGCCATCTTTGCGGAGCTTGGCATGACTGTGTGTGCATTGTCACCCTCACCTATCCAGGCATACGCAGTCATGTTTGGGGTAATCTCAGGTGCAAATGGTCACTCCTCTGGCTCGGAAAGGTAGGGATCAAGATGTGTGTGAAGCACGATTTCATGCGCCACTGCTAGTAGATGCTGGGGGTAGCGTCTGGTAAGGCAGGATGTATTTCTTGGTTGAAATGCCTTCTGCAAATGCAGATGCACCTTGCCAGAAGCTAACCCGTTGTCTGCTTTGAGGCCAAGTGCAAATTGGTATCTGGAGTATCTGAGAGTGCCCGGATCAGACAAACCCTGATTGTCTGTAGCTGTGGAGGTCTACTGGAAAATTCCCAGATGAAGCAATGGACCAGCATTTGGAGGAAGTCTCTGAATTTAACTTGACCATCCATGAACTTAATTTCAGCGGGATACCATCCCACTGAAGTTAAATGTGAAAAGGGCCTAAGTTTCAAATTAAATTATGCCTACTAAGGTGAGGAAGGGATTTCAGAAAGGTCATACTTAGGAAAGTTGCTAAGGCATATTGGTGCACAATTGTTCAACCAGTTATGGAGGAAAGCTTTTGATGGGAAGGAGTCATCCAATTCCAATGTTATGGTAGCAAAGAAATAGCAATTTTGCTATAACCACACCTAAATATTTAAATCATTTCTGTGCTATTTTGACTTTGAGACAGTTTCTGACTTTCAGTTGACTGAAACAGATGCCATTGATATGGTTCTAGACTTCCTCAAACAGGGGTGATTTTGTACTTCCCTTCCCATCTGCTGAACAGGGAAGGAAAATCATAAATCAACACCGACTAGCGCTCTCACGTGGAGTGCTAGTCAACGTTAGTGCTAGTCAATGTCCCCCCTCCCCCATGATTGAATACTTACCTTGATTTGACTGCAGGGCCAGTCCTCTTCAGGGTGCCGCCACTTTGGCTACTGCACCCTGTATGACTGCATGTACATCAGTGCCACTGCCATGACGATGCTGACACTCTGCGCAACCGTGGCAGGAGGGCAGCAGTGCTGCCAGCGCACTTGTGCAGCTGCCCCTTTGACCTCCTCATCCAGTAGAGGTGAGAATGCTCCCTGGCTAGACACAACAGGGAAGATGGGGGAGGATGTGGAGCACAATTTCATGCTCCACAGGAAGTACATGATTAGGGAACTTCTGGGAAGGTAGGGGGCACTTGGAGGCTGTAGCATCCTCCTCCAAGTATGCTCTTTCTCAGAAGTTCCCTAATCATGTATTACCAATCCAAGTGCACAAAGGCCTCAGGTCTACAACTAATTGCCTTTACATTTGGCTTCCCGTCCACTGGACAGGAAAAGTGCATTAGTGACTAATGTGTACTAGCGTTCCCAACCGGGAATGCTAGTACATGTTCAACTAAGCACCTTGCTCCTGGAGACTTACCGGTGTCTGAGTGCATGTCTGATCACTGGCAGGGTGCCACCATCTTGGGATTAGAACCTGGTGTGACTGCACGTGCACCGGCACCACGGTGATGATGTTGCTTTGTGCATGTGCAGCCGTGTATGACCCCTTGCACAGGAAATAGTCCGAATGGCCATGGGCTGGATGAGAAAGGTAAGAAAGGGGACGGGAATGGTAAGGGTTGGGTTGTATGTGGTGCATGATTTCATGCATCACCACTAGTCGACAACAGGTTAACATCTGGGAAGGCAGGTGATGTTTCTATGTTGTAAACACCTCCTGCAATTATAGATACACCTGCTCAGATGCTGATCTATTGCAAACTATCGTGCCAAGTGTGAATTGGCCTCAGAATGGGGACTCTTGAGATCGTTCTGGGCTGGAATAATACCAGTCCCATGTGGACGGCGTGTACTAGGCCACTGCTTAGTCCAGACTATTGACTGAGAATGGAAAAGGCCTCAGTTATGATAGGAATAGTATGCAAAATACCTGGAGATTTGCAAAGGCTGATGTAGGCTACGTTCATAAAAAGGTGACCAAAGTGTAACCTTTGCCCTTCAAAGCCTTTAATATTCACAATTCTAGGTCCTCTTTTTGCACCGATTATTACAGTAATAGAAAGTCCCCACTTATGAGCCTAGCCAGAGGAAAGAATAGTTAGAAGATGCAAAGTGGGAAGCCCATAAATACAAACACAGACAAAAAAAACCAGACAATGCACACAGAGAACAAACTGTAGCAAAGGCAACTCCAGAGGTTCTTATACAAAGTATTGCTGGTATCCACTGTGCATCAGTTTTGCCCTGTGGCTACAGAGGTGGGTAGCCACAGGGCAAAACTCAAAGTTGTGCATTTTATTAGATGTGCCAAAGGTGGTCGTGGCAAACTTTAGGCTGTATACAAACATAGCGTTATATGTTTTGAATACAGGCTGCACCTATATTCAGTCTGGTTTTTGAAGAAAGCATCTAAGAGGTGGTAACATGTGTCACCTAGTGTTTCCATTCCACCTCTAATCCACATTAAAGGCCACAAAATGCAAGTGTATTTTCTGTCCCTTTATGTGGATTACAGGGGGATGGGAATATGAGCTGCCACGTGCTACCTCCTCTTTTAAGGGGTTTTCCACATTCTCATGGATGGAGCCACACTGCCTCAGCTCTGACAGTCATGGGTCTGAAAAGCAGCAAATGTGCTTGCATGGTATGTTATTCTTAGACTTTAGCAGAGAAAAGATATGGATCTATGGTTCTCCTGAGTTACCTAGGACAGGCTTTAACAACAGAAAGACAAAGACATCCATTCATAGTCACAACATATACATATACAATGTTACCAGCTTATAAAGATTTGTTTTTCTAATATATATGTCCTGGCAGTGCTACTGATTAAATAGACAACCACTGATCCTGTTAAAATGTTCTCCTAAAATCACCCTAAAAGCTAGAGATATGAGAATTGTATCTCTGTGTGTGCCTGGTTAGCATTTCATAGCTTCATATTCTGTGGCTACAATCTCTGTGTAACGAGTGTCATATGCTGTTATGTAGCTGCTGTGCTGTTGAAGGAAAGCCAATGCAGAGTGTTATCTTTCAAATGAAGCCCCTTGTTTCTTCTTGTATGCTGTATCTGAGAGTCTTATCTTTACCTTGCTGTCTATTAATGTAGCAGCTAAATTTATTCTCCAGTGAGGGTCAAAAGTGCTAGTTTGGCACCAAAGGTGCATATAAACTTTAACAACAGTTACGGAGAGTCTCAATCCTGTTTAAAGGCCCAATGTGACTTCTCATTTTTGCCCACTTCATTGCCCCCCCCCCAATTAATTATTGCTTAGGTATGGAGCACAAAATCGTGCTCCACACGTTAACCAATCTTACCCGAAAGCTTACCTGAAGTGACTGGGGCAGTGACCATTCACTCTTCTTCCGGCACTCCATGGTCATCTGAGGTGATGTGCAAGCATGCTGGCACCTCAGAGACCATAGATGCAATTGCATGTGCGCAGATCGTGGTCAAGATGACAACGCTGACACATGCGCAATAGCGGAGGGTGCTGCAGCCAAAATGGCAGCACCCAGAGAAGGACTGAGCCCCAGATAGAATAAGGTAAGTGATCGATCGCAGAATGGCCAAAGTTGACTAGTCAACGTTGGTTAATTGCGCTCCTTTCCCGTGTAGCCGACGGGAAGGGAAGTGTGAAAATGCCCATGGATAGAAAACTCTCCATTAAAAAAAACTTATGCAGATGGATGGGTGATAACTTGCTTATCAGTTTCTGTCTGTCTGTCTGTCTGTCTGTCTGCGTGGTGAATGGGTGTGTGGAAATGCAAGAGAATTGGGAGGTCCCGTTCCTGCCTCAGGTGGGAAGCCTAGAATGGGTCAGAGGAAGGCAAGAGAGGATGCCAGGCAGAACATGTTATCTACCTCTGTTTGAGGATGCTCTGACTCAGAAAACTCTGGTAGTCTCCTGGCACTAATGAGAGTTCTGATAAGACTTCTACAAATATAATTGCTCTTCACAGGAAGCTTCTGTTACTTTTGCAGAGGCAGAGGCACAATCTCAGCAAAGGCCTATTACGGTCTCTGGATCTCCCACAATCTCACTGTGCACCATTTTAAAGGTGTCAATGAACAAGTCCATCCATTCCTGACGTTCCTGTCCAGTGGTGAACTTGGCTTTTTCGGCGGTATAGGCCAAGGTGGCCACCAGCTGGGTGTACATGCTGGGGTCCTGGATCTCCCTCGTGGAGTTCAGGAACTGGAGGATCATGGGTTTGCTGCTGGGGAAAGATATCTTGACTCCCTCAGGGCGGAATGTAACTGGGTTTTCGATCCCAGGGTTCCTCCCATCTGCAAGTGAGTGTCAAAAGAATATTTTCAGGGCTTTCTAATATGGGATGGAGCTCTGATTTCATTTCAGCTTTATTTTATACATGATGCAAGCACTGGGATGGCGACCTCTGAGTTCAGAAGAGGTTACTTGGAAGGAGGCTAAGATGAGCCTGAAGAATATATGATAGGGATTTACTGGTTCTCAGAACTTAGTACTGGCTATCTTACCAAGAAATACCTTTCTCACTGAGTTGGTCTTTGCCTGACCTACAGATAGGAGTTACATATCAAATACATTGTAAAGCCAAGAAGGAAACAAAGACTATGCAAAAGGAACAGATAAAATAAGCATTCTATATATAGCAAGGCAGGCTGATCCACTTTTGAATGTATAAAAATACATTGCTGAATTTTCCCTCCTTTTGAGATCCACATACATGTCAGATCTGCTCAATGTCACTTTGTGGATGTTACCATTTTAGAGTGCCCACATTTGCCCCACTAAGAGTGATCAAAGGATTGGCCCTGTGGTGGGGAAAAGGTGATAATCATCAACATCCATTGTAAGGTCACTCTGACAGGCACTTGGGCCTGGCTTTTTTTTTTTTGTCTATGGAGAAATATCTGGTGGTGGTGCCAATAATTTGAGGAGTGAGCAAGAGGGTGAGATGCTTCACCAAAAGACCAATCATCACCGCTTTGAGAAGCAGTGATGCTCCCAACAAGCACAGACTCCATAATTCTTTTGTGAAAAGTGGCTTTGAACTACTTGAAAGAGCTTCCCAGGAGCTACTTTATGTGACCTGGAGGTTCCTGGTCTTTCTGCTTAGCATCAGGTAAGCACCTCATATTTTTGATCTACACCATGTGGAACTGGTCTTGGAATGAAGTAGGAATGAAGTCATTATTTCTGACCTACTAACAGCTCTATCTTCTCCCTCACCCCTAAATGGAACTTTTGAAGGATCATTCAGTGAGAACATCACATGAAGGGGTAGACCTACTGGACACATAGTCACATAAATAGTAGCACCATTACTGCTCAACTTCACGGTCATACATTTCAAGAACCTGCCACACCGCACATTCTCCCTTCTACCTCTCCTTATGTGGTGCATTCTACAAGTTTTCACAACACCTTTGCTTATTTGAGCCAGTCTCTACTGCCCTTAGAAATCAGGCGTGTTAGAAGAGGTTTCATAAGAACATAAGGGAACCTCTCCTGGATCAGGCTGTAGCCCATCTAGTCAGAATTCTGGCTCTCACAGTGACCCACTAATTGCTGCTGAGATTTCTCAAGCAGAAGACAACAGCAGTACTTTCACTTGCTCCCAGCAACTTGTAAGTAGCCTTTAGAATAGGGATGTGCACAAATATTTGCAACATTCAATATTTATACAAATTCAGAAGAATTCAGACGTTCGTATACAAATTGGATCTTATGACATTTGTACACTGACATTTGTATTCATACGAATGCTTCAGAACATTTGTGAACCTGGGGAGGAGGGAAAGTGGCTGTGCCAGTCACATCTGCAACAGATCCAGAGTGCATTTGACATGGACTGAGAACGGATTTAAAGTGGATTCAGGGTGGAGTTGACACTTTCAGAGTGGATATGTTATGGGATACATATGGGAGTCACATAGGATATGTGTCAGATATGTATGCAATACATATGGGATACGTATGCATTTGTATCAGATATTCATACAAATTCATCCGAATACCCTCGTATCGAATAGAATCCTACCACTCTCAAAGGGATCTATTCGAAGAAATACTAATTTTCTTACATTCGATTTGATATGAATCACATGCAAAAAAAACCCTCAAAACACATTCATGCACATCCCTACTTTAGAGGTATCCTGCCTGTCTCTCCACTTAGAGACGGCGCCAAAGTATCAATTCTGGTAGCCATTGATACATCTGTTCTCCATAAAATTGCCTAACCTTTTCTTAAAGCTATCCAGATTTATTGCCGTCATCACCTCTTCTGGTGGTTAATTCCATAGCTTGATAACCTTCTAGATGAAAAAATATGTCCTAACTCTTCTGCTTATCAGTTTCATAGAGTGACCCCTGGTTCTAGTGTTGTGTGACGTAGAAAATATTCTTTCTTTATCCACCTTTTCCACACTATGCATGATTTTATATACTTCAGTCAAGTTCCCTGTTAAACACCATCTTTCAAGGCTGAAGAGGCCTAGGTGTTGCAAAGTAATTTCATAAGAGAGGTGTTCCAGCCCTGATCAATCCAGTTGTCCTTTTCTCCACAAGTTCCACAATTTCTATTCTCATGTGTGGTGACAAGAATTGTACACAATATTCCAATTAGTACAGCCATGCAAAGCAGAAAAGTATTTCATGATGGAGCTATGGTACAGTACTTACCTGTTTGGCAGGGCAGATCAGGGCACACAATCTGAGGATCTGAAATAAGATGAAAACAGTACAATGAAACCATTTGTTTATACCTGCTTAACATGATGCATGGAATTATAGAAAACTAGGCCTGTTTCCACACCTAAATGACTGGATTGTTCCGGTAAGACTGAATCGAACTGGAACAATCCAGGACCAGAAGGCAGTCAGCTGTACTAAGTTGTCCACATTTGCACTGCTGTTTTGTGAATGCTGTGGAACCAGCCCAAAGATAATATGACCTTCAGACCCTCACCATCTCCAGAAGCCCAGGAACATAAAAGTTTCTGGTCTATGGAGTTCCAGGAGACCCATTTTTAGCAGCACAATTTGGTGTGTCACTGAAATGGGTCTCCCACTAAGCTGAACAAAGAGGCATGCACCTTTCCAGATGCCTTTCTCTCCTATTCTAGCTGGACATTCTTTGTGGATGGTTTTAGAAGTATATGTGGAAATGCCCAAGATGTAATGTCAGAGTCATTAGGGCTCATCATCATCATCATCATCATCATCATCATCATCATCATCATCATCACAAGAGGCAGCAATTTTAATACAGTTAATTTGTTGCTGAGAATGGCTATTTGACCTGTTACCACTGTCCATTTTCTGATAAAAGTTCCATAAGACCATAAAAGGAGCCCTTCTGGATCAGGCCACAGTCCATCTAGTCGAGCATCCTGTCTCATGCAGTGGCTCAACAGTTGCCCATGGGCATCTCAAGCAGAGATGAGGGCAAACCTTCTCCTGCTCTTGAATCCCAGCAAATGGCCTTAGAGGCATCCTGCTTGTCCCCTCAGCCTGAAAGATGTACTTAGGCATTCATTCTAGTAGCCATTGATACATCTGTCATCCATAAATTTGTCTAGCCCTTCCTTAAAGCCATCTAGGATGCTATTACCACCTCTTCTGGCAGCAAATTCCCTCTGGGTGAAGACATATTTCCATAAATCCCAATCTCTATTTCTGAGCGTAAAAGAGGAAGGCATCCAGGCTGCAGAAAGAGAGGCAGCTTCTGCACAGTTCTTTTGGACCACTCCAGCTGTACGATACCCCCATTTGCTTTCCAAAGTTAGTCTAGGCTGGACCAGGCTGCAGCAGAATGAAAAGTCCTTGGTGTCTAGCCACTGCCTGCTGCTTTAGTTTTGGCCCAGATCTTTCAATCCATGCCAAGACTGTCCTCCACAACATGCACCAATGAACCCCATGCAGAACTTATCAAATTGTCCTCCCTAAACAAGTTTATGGTGAGCATAGAAATCAACATTACGCATAATGCAAATAATGCAACTTTCCCATCTCAGAGAACAAATAATACATTATATGAATACATTCTTGGAATTAAATCCTATTGGTCCAAGATTACAGTCCTAACTACAAAGCTGGAAATGCTGTTACTGGTTGAAAGCTATCTTTCGTTTCATATTACTTATTTCTCTGAGCCCCTGGTTTCTGAGAAAAAAAGATCCCCCCCCCCAAAATGGAGCTGCTGGAAGAGGCTGGAAAAAAGATTAATGAAACCTATGAATTATCACACCACACTCTAGCTCTCTTTTGCTAGATTCGGCAGAAGCAGCAGCACTGACGGACCTGGACAAAGTTCATGCTCCATACGGTCAATGAACTCATCAGCCAGCAACTCTGAGAAGAGCTTCATTTTCTGGATTTTCTCGGGATTATTACAGGCAATGGAGCGCAGGGTTTCACCCTCCTCTGGCATGTTGAACATGTCTCCAATCCCAATGGCATTAACCGTGACGTCACCACCGCAGAGAGCTGCCAAGTTAGTTTCACTGTCCCGTGGATCATGACGGCCATCTGTTACCACCACTGCAAACACTCGAGCTTTTTCTCTCCGGCTTTCTTTGATAAGAGTGTTGTAGGCAAACTGAAGTGCGGAGGGGGTCCAGGTGCCCCCAGCAATCCATTCTAACTTCTTTACAGCCTCTTTGAAGCTGGAGAGGGAGTCAATGCGTTCATCATTCAGTTGGATGGCTTCAAAGGTCCCCTCGTGGCTGTACTGCACCACTCCGACCCGAGCACCTGCCAGGAAAAGTCAGACTGATCACATTTTCATGCACTACTGCTCTGCAGATAATCTGCTGAAGTTCATAAGTGTCTACTGAAACACGGTAGCATTTGAGTTAAGGAAAGCAACCATTCAGATCATTTGAATTAAGGAAAGTGGCCACACAGTCAGGAAACATACTCTTCCATACAGCCTCATACACTTAAAAGCAGAAAGCAGGAAACAATGTTTTAACATCTTTCCAGAGTCTGTTCAGAGATTTCCTCCTTACACAACTAGTTGAAAGGAGAGGCCACTAGGTATTAACAAGCCTTTATTTCATGATTGAGGACATAGGAACTGTTAGAAGGTGGACCAGAAGTCCCCAGAAGATCTCCAAGTGTCCTATCACCCTTCTCACTTTTAATTTAAAAAATACAACCCTGCAGAAAATTGGCTTGATCAAATGTTCCTCCTTTCCTAGATGGACTTCTATATCATGGGTTGCTGTGTGATGCCTCATCAGAGAAGTGAGCCTAGCTATTTGCTAGTGCATATCCTAGACTGAGAGATTTTTTAAGAGTTCATTTCAATTGTCTTCCTTCCAAACTAGTTTTAGTGGAGCTGTAGGAGCAGTGTGGTATGTACTATTTGTGACCGGTCTTCTCACTTCAGGACCATCTTGAGTGTAGAAGTTATATGCATGGACATAATATAATCATTAAACCCTTTCTGATTTCTCTTTGAACAATGTCCCTTTTAAAAACACAGTATACGCTTATCCTTTATCTAATCTTTAGGGCCATTAAAAAGTGAACCCAGATTTCTTGACTTTGGATGTTGTTTCCCAAGATATTTAAGACAGAAAGTATATGGGAATGAGGAGTGTCCTGAAATTAGCATACAGAAAATGCTGAATATAGCAAATCTGTCAGATTCCATTCCTCACAAGCCTTTTGTATTACCAACCCTAAAGTTAGGCTTATTTCTTGCATTAAAAGTTTCTGATCCATGTAGCAAATAGAGGGAAATTCACAATACTTAATTAACCAAGAAATCAATGTTATTATATGTTTCTCATCATACTTTGTAATTTGTAGTTTGTAATTTAGGAAGCTGATTTTGACAAATGTAAATGTCTTACATCATTTCTTGCTCATATGTATATTTTAAATTATTATGCATTAAGGGTATTTTATCATGTTCTATGTTTAAGCTTTAGTGCTGTTGTTTTTGCATTTTTGTTCTGCCCTTCAGTGGAAAGGGCATTAGAAATAAACGCTATTATTATTATTATGTAACTTTAAATTTAAATTTGCTCTCTGACTCTCTTTTTAAAAATGTCCTTAAATATTCATTTTTAATATAAAGTTTTCTTACTACACGCAAAATATAATGCAATTTTAATATTAGCTTATTGGGCACATTTTCCCCTAAAAGATACTCTTCTGTAAGTGTATTTTAAACATGGAAATGCATTACTGAATTTGGAGGATAAATTTGCAAAGCAACTGCATTTCAGTTTGCATTTTAATTTCAGTTATTTGTGGGAAGGCAAATGCCACACATCAGAAAAAAATAATTTACTATATAGAAAGAGAGAACCCTTAAGTTTTTAGGGATAGGCTATCCATAGTAGGAAAGAAATAAGAGCTGCAAAATCTTGGGTTAGGCATCAGTTTTGCCACTGACCTGTCTGAGATTTTGGATCCTTGGCAATGGAACCGAGTCTGCTGACCACATTGATGACAAAGTTCTTTTCCAAGGTGAAATTGGTGTAGCCAATACTCTCCGAGCTGTCTATGATGAAGACTATGTCCAAGGGGCCACACCGCTTTTCACAGTCTACAGAAACCAGAGAAGTAGTCAGAAGTAGATAAAAATATCACAGACCTGCTCCAGGGAATCTCTGACCTGAGAGTGCTGGAAATGATTGCAAGACAGGGCCCTTTCTACACTTGCTGGTGTTCTGCCGCAGTGTACTAAGGCTCTTCTTTCAGCACACAGTGCGGAATATAGAAGGACCCACCCAGTAGGGCGTAGATCTGGATCAAAGAGGCATGCACAGAGCACACAATTCTAGTTTCCAGATTACTTATTTTGGCAGCACAATGAGTTATGCCATTGAAATGGGTCTCCGAGGGTCTCTGTTGCCAGGAACATTTGTTCCAAGCCATCAAAACTACAGAGCCGGCTCTGAAGCTCATGGAAGCTACAGGGCCAGCACAGAAGCTAGACCAGAAATGCCATCGCTGCTGCCACCACCACGCAGATGGTGTTGCTGCAGTCTTAGTACAATTCATCCCAGCTTTGAGCTGGATTGCTAGATCCAAATGACCAAGTTCAGATCTATGCTGGTGAGTTCAAAAAGGCCCTTATATACAAAGTCACACATTTGCTCCAAATCATTTGACATTAAGAAAGCTAGCATATAAAACAACAGCTTTTATAGGCCCAATTACGGCTTTCCACTGACATACTAATAAGCGGTTAAAGTCACAAAAGCATTAACTCCTTGCCTTTTTACTCTGGAATTATCCAAGGATAAGGTAATAATTTGGAGGGACTGTAACTCAGTGGCAATGCAACCAAGGGACATTTTGAACTTCTCTTCCTCTCTGACAGGAAAGGAGTATAATCATACAATGGTGACTAGCACTTGCAGTTGTAAGCCCCGCATGATCGGTCACTCACCTGTGACTGACCCCGGGGCCTGTCCTCTTCTGGGAGTTGCAAATTTGGTTGTGGCACCCTCCACAACTGGATCAGTGCTGTCACCATGACGACGCGGATGCTCTGCTCAAGCGCAGTTCCATCTATGGTCATCTGATGTGCCAGCATGCTTGTGGGGCACCTCAGACAACTGCGGAGCACCAGAAGATGTGCAAATGGCCATCACCTGGACATGCCAGGTAAACTTTCAGTGAAGATTGGTAAAAGTGTGGAGCACGATTTCATGATCCACACCTAGTTCATGACTAGGGAACTTCTGGAAAAGCAGGGGGTGCCTGGGGGCTGTAACAGCCTCCTCAAGGTGTGGGTGCTCTTCCCCAGAAGTTCCCTAATCATGCACTATGGGCTGTAGTGTGAATAGGCCTCAGCCTGGAAAGCAGAGGGTTGCTGGTTCCATCTGCATCCTCTTTCTAGAAGTAGACAATGCCAAAGTACTTCTGTATCTCTAGCAAGAAAACTGCATAGAGGTGCCTGTGTACTCCACCCAGGAGTTGGTCACAACTTTATGTTGCTCAAGCAACATGGTAGTAATTAGGAATGACTCTTTCTGCTTTTCAGCAACAGCAGAGCTTTCTTCAGAGGAAGAAGGAGTCCACTGGTACATCTCACAGGCATAAATTACATTTTCTTAAGAGAGTCATTGCACTCCAAATCAAGGGAAACTCAAAAGGAGACCTGCTAATCTTTACATTTCAGAAATTATTTTCATTGTGTTTACTGCAATAAATAAATGTAAGGAGCCATTTAGCAGATGCAGAAGAGTCTATAAACTAACCACAACAACCACAGGTCTCTCTGATGTAGGTCATCACGTCACAGTCCTATCAACAGCAAAAAGAAAAAGAATTGTAGTAAGTGTTTCAGTGATCTGATAGGTATTGCAAAACCTACTAGCAAATCAGGCAGCACAACCTGTATAACTAGTTTAGAAATGTATACTTGATAGGGATGTGTGCAAATATTTGTAACATTTGTTATTTGTCCAAATTGTCCGAATTCATACATTAACATTTGTACGGATATGAATGTTTCAGACATTTGTACGAATAGTTCAGAAATTTGTTAAACTGGGGAGGTGGGAAGCATCTGTGCCACTCACATCTGCAACAGATCCAGATTGCACTCAACATGGATCGAGAGTGGATTAAAAGTGGATTCAGATTGGATTTGATGCTTTCAGAGCATATATTTTATGGGATACATATTGGATATATATTGGATACATATCAGATATGTATGCATTCGTGTCGGATACGTGTTAGATACGTACCGGATACATATTTGTTCATATCGGGTATTTTTACGAATTCATACAAATAAATTTGTGTTGAATAGAATCCTACCACATTTAAAGGGGATCTATTCGAACAAATATGAATTTTCTAACATTCATTACGAATTGAATGCCAAAAACACATCTGTGCACATCCCTAATACTTAATGCTCTATCTTTTTGAAAAAAAAAATAGTCTGGATGCATCAATTTATTTTAATTTTATCCATTTATTTATATATCCATCCTGCCCTATAACCAAAGGGTTTATAGTGGTCACAATAAAAGCACTATAAAAACTTCCTCAGCATAGCTTAATTTGTACCAGAGTTTAGATAGAAAATCTATTTTCAGGGCCAGAGAACACATAAAGGCCCTTTAGAACACATAAAGAGTTAGGAGAGTCCTCTGAACATGGGCAGAATATACCTTTGCTTAACTTTTAAGTTATCACATCTAACTCACAGGCATCCAGAACAGGATTCCAGACTTTGGAGAATTTCCTTTTTGGAAATACAGGATCTTGAGATCCAATGCTAGCTAATGATAACTGTAGCTGTAATTTATGCTAAAAGCTCTTCCAAGTTGCTTTAGTGTGTACAAGTCAATAAATGAAATGCCTCCTTCTATACATAAACAGCTGCAAATGAGGACCTCTTGGTAGTCCCATCACCCATGGATACTTGAAGGTTGACAATGTAGATAGGAGGAATTCTCCATAGTGGGTCTCAGGCAGTTCAATATTTTCCCCTCTGAAACATCCCAGACACTAAGGTTATATGCCTTTGGGTGCTTAATTAAGGTACCCCATTCCAGCCAGGCCTTTGGCTCTTAACATTGTTCCATTCCTTATGTGGCTCCATGCTTGCTTCTTTACCTTTGCTGATCTTTCAGTTTTTTTAAAAAAATAATTTGTTGACCACTCTGAAGCCTTCAGGTGAAATGTAGGATGTAAGTTAAATAATAAACATTTTCCATATAACAATGAAGCAACAATTTAAATCTTTTATTCTGACACTGGTCACTAATACTAAACTCTACTTACAGTTAGACCAGGATCTCCAGAAGAACCAGGCCCACCCTGTGGAAAGAGAGTAAAGAAAGCATAAATTTCTCATTTGCAGTAAAGACTGAACTTGAACCTCCACTGTCTCACATTCAAGAGTTTCCAAAACCTGTGTGTAAAGAAAAATCAATGTTTCTTACCAAAATCTCTCTTTGTGTTTCCTGTGCTTACTTGCACCTATGATCTATTCACTGTCAAATGCATGGCAGAGCTATTGGGGCACAGGAGAGACCAAGGTTGTGGTCACACCTTCACTTTAAACCTTCTTCAGTCCATCTTCAGGTCTGACTGCTCACACCTTTCCATTTCTATCTGCTTTCTCTGTGGACTTTCCATTCAGGAAAGTCCAAATGGGGGGTGGAAAGATTTAAATAAATAAAAAGTTGAACGGCACTTTTGAGTAATAATTGTGTGTGATTAATTAACTGCTTAAAATTGTTACTAAAACATGCAAGTTAACTTTTTTATTTTGAAAATCGTATTACCCTGTTATTGTATTTGTACCTGTACATTTTAGTTTCCTTGATACCATTGTATGACTGATCAATAAACAATAATCATGGTTTTGACAATATGTTGCCTTGTTATCTGGCATAGCTCATTCTCTGAACAGCACAATGTGGTGAGAATTCAGGATTTAGCACTGTTTATGAGTAAAACTGCTTTTACCAAAGGCCTATTTTGACCACTATACAAAAATGTAATGGAAGCTGAACTCAGATGAATCAAGGAAACAAACTGTACTGTTCCAACAGAGAATCCTACACATATGATTTTAATATATCATACTTAATTTCTAAGTATGATATAAGGTATGACTAGGAAAATTTATCTAGCCTTATAGATTCAAAAAAGTCATATGGAAATACAAAAACTCTAAATATCTGACTTAAACTTTATCCACACTAGATCCTAAAGGACCAGGATCTGGTGTAGGAGGCCAGGATCTGATGTAGCATCTCACAGCTTTCATGGCTGGATGTGGACTATTTTTGATGCTCAGATAAAGTGGTCTAAATGAAACTGAGCTGATAAATTACCTTCTTCCAATCAATGCTTGTACATGAGATAGGAGATGCCCTTTGTCTAGCCCCAAGGTGACTGTTGTTGGGGTCCCTAGGATGGGAAATAAGAGGGCTGGGAGCCTTTTGAATGAATTCCTCAATAATGGAGAATTGATCTTCCTGGCCCCTATTAAGGAATGAAGCTTTGTGCATAATAAACTAGTTATGCTCCTACAGATAAGCTCTAGAATATTAAAGTGAGGAAGTTGCACACATGAGATAACAGTCAACACAAATCATAGCTACAATACCGGAGGGCCTATATCTCCACGGGGTCCTCTGGGTCCAGGCTCACCAGGTGGACCAGGATCAGCCTGCAGAAAAGAAGTATGTTTACCTGCTTGAAGATTTACACATATAACAATGCATTACAAAGTATATGGAAGACTGGTTATTGATCTGGAGCTTGGGCAAAACTCCATTTGTTTACCTGGACCACCTACGATAGTTAAGTTTATAACATCTGAAATATTATTATCAATCATTTCTGAAGTGCTTGGCAGCACACAAAGTCTGTATCACCATATCAATGACTGTAAAAACCAGAACAGGTCCACTAAAAGAGATAGTCCAAGCATTTGTTATGTATGTCATCTTTATTTGCTCAAGGGAAGGGATTTACTACTCTCCCATGTGCTTTACTGTGTTAATATTTCATAGAAACTTGGAATCATAATTGTGGAATTAGAAGGGACCACAAAAATAATCTAATCCAAGGCTCTTCAAAGTTTGAGAAAGCAACCCAAACTGTGGTTGAGAAATGGCTGTTTAGCCTTTTGATGAAGAACTGTAGAGTCCAACTCAACTCTGCCCAGACTATAGACTGTCATACTACGTACTAATTACTTTCAGGGCCTTTTTGCAGTTGGCTCTCTGGGACAGCCACGCATGCTCTGACACAGTGCATTCTCACACTGTGGGGCCACTTCCGTTCCAGAGTGGCCCCAAGCATGCACAGCCATCCCTATCTTTTGTAGCTGTGCAGCATTCCCACATGTAGACTTTGCATTACTTCTGCGCAAAGGCTATGTGTGGGTGGTGGGGGAAGGTGAGGCTGCACAGTCACCCATTGAGTTGCCCCATCATTGTACCAATGGCCTGTACACATGGCTGTTGCTGCAATGAGGGGGATGCTCCTGGATGGAAGTGTGCACACTTCACCCAGATCTGAGTGAAGTTTGGGATGAGCTGGCACTTGCAATGCAAACTCTGGCCTCCATCCCTGATCTTTACTTCCATGGTAGGTGCTTATTTTTAAAACTGTGTGACACAGGGTTTTTCTTGTGTCCACAAATGGGGTGATCCTTTATGGGGTGATTCCTTAAATAAGAACCCCCCCCCCAAAAAAAAAGCCCTGTTTGATTGCACTGTCTGCTTAGGTATTCAAATTACATGTAAGAGCTCAGGTGTGTTCTCTGTGCTACCCTGCCCTTTTGAGCATTAAATTCAAGGATCTGCAGCGTCAAATGACCATGGGAGTAATTGTTTTAGTCATAAAGAATCCTGTGTAATCAGAAGTTTATTCAGGGTAAGAATATGGGGTTCAGCTGAACATACAATCTCTCTGCAGACCTTTCAGGTCAATGGAAAGAGTAGGCATTTGCCAGAATCATGATCCTGACAAGGAGAAAAGCAACACAAATTGGAAAATTGTACTAATGAGGGATGTGCACGAATATTTGTGAGATTTTAAATTTGGACGAATTTGGATGAATTTGGACATTCAAATTAAAATTGAATGTTGGTACATTTGAAGACTGACATTTGAATTTGAATAGAATGTTTTGATACATTCGTATAAAGCTTTGTATGGGATCTGTATGGGATTGAAGATTCATACTGAATTTGCATCCTACCACATTTGAAGTGGATCTATTCCAACAAATATGAATTTTCTTGCATTCGACTCAGTGCAAATCAAATTAAAAAAAAATGTGCACACAGCAAATGTCTACACCAAATCAGCCCAGATGTTTAAAATGCCCTAACTTACTAACTACCAAACCAGCTGAATGCATGTTGCATACTTACAGGTTCGCCTCTTTCTCCCTTTACTCCTGGAGGGCCTTTTGGTCCAAAATCACCTCGTGCACCCTGTTGCATGAATGGCAAAAAAAAAAAGGAAAGGATATTTTGATGTTTCCCCCCACATCATTCTTTCCAAAACCCAATTTCCCTTTTATTATTTCTTTGGGAAGACATAGTTGAAGCAATTCTGTCCACTGTTGCTTAGAGGTACAAAGCAAGTACCAATCAGCAATGTTTTCATAGACTAAGCATCACAAAAAAATACCTGCCAATTTTAGGTTTTGCTGAAGGCCAGGAGGAAATTCTACAGCATGACCAGAAATAACCTTGGAGAAAGTCTGTTTCTAGAGCCTGTGAAAATATCACTGGCTTCTGTGTGCCACATGGACTGTTCCACCTGAGCAGGCTGTACCAATGGTGGTGGATGGAGCAGACTCAACTTTGGGAACACATAGAGGACCACCAAGTCGACTCTCTTTGGAGTGGCTGTGGTTTTCACACCTGGGAGCATGCCAACTGAGAGGCCCATGTGACCAGCACATTTCTGAAGAGGCTGTAACTCCAGGGGAGCTTTTGGCATGCAGAGCTAGCCTTCTCTGGTGCCAGATGGTGTGGTCTGTAGGATCCTGCACAAGTTGCTTTACAGCATTCCCACAATGGGCCAGAACACTTGCTTCAGTCTTGGAACATAAAGTGCCTCAAAACTCTTGAGCTCACAATCTTTTAAATTACAGCCCAAGCTCTCTCTCACAATGTGGGAATAGCCCCACATTTCAGCCACTTTCTGTGCTCCATGGAATACAGGTGTGTGGAGCTAATTGCACATTCAAGTTTGCCACAGACATTAAAGCACTTCATTCATCAACACCGTTATGGACGCAGCTTGAGAAAAGACATGGAGTGTTTTCACATTTCCCTTTCCATTCGCTGGATGGGAAAGGAGAGTGATTAACCAATGTTGACTAGCGCTCACACTTGGAGTGCCAGTCAACTTTGGCTGTCCGCCTACCCTGCACAAAGGAATAGTTACCTGATTTGGTCATGGGGCTGGTCCTTCTCTGGGCGCTGCCATTTTGGCTGCAATAACCTCCAGGACTATACATGCTGATGCTGACGCTCTGTGCATGTGCAGTCATGTCTATGGTTTCCAAGGTGCCAGTGTGCTTGTGTAGCACCTCAGATGACCCCGGAGCACTGGAAGAGGTGCAGATGGTCGTGCCACTGGACACTCCAGGTAAGTTCCTGGTAAATGTAGGTTAAGGTGTGGAACATGATTTCTGGTGAGGTGGAGCATGTTTGGAGGCTGTAGCAGATGCTTTTCACCAGAAGTTTACTAATTGTTCACTAGAGGTTGTAGTGCAAATAGGCCTCAGGGGTGTGCTAAATGCAATTTTGAATGCATTTGTAAAAGTTTCAAATTAGTGTTGTTTACATGGGGGCAGAGAAGGGCAACACTATGGTGATACTATCTAAGTATACCATCTCCTGAGGCAGGTCAAAGGAGATGAACAATTGGAGAAGGAGGTAAAGGAGGTAGCCCATAAAGATAGGGTAGTTATAATGGGGGACTTCAATTATCCTCACATAGACTGGGTGAACTCCTGTTCAACTCAGGAAAGAGAGAGAAAATTCCTAGACCTGCTAAATGACTGTTCCATGGAACAAATGGTCATGGAACCAACCAGGGGAAATGCAGTCCTGGACTTGATCCTAAGTAATGCTCAGGACCTGGTAAAGGACGTCACTGTAGCTGATCCAATTGGGAACAGTGACCACAATGCAATAACCTTCAACTTAAATACAGGGAGTAAGTTCTTAATAAAGTCTAACACAGAGACCTTAAACTTTCACAAGGGAAACTTCCCCAAAATGAGGAAATTAGTGAAAAGGAAATTGAAAGGGAAAGTCAAAAGAGTTAAATCACTTCAAAATGCATGGAGACTACTTAAAAACACAATAACGGAAGTGCAACTAGAATGCATTCCTAAAAGAAGAAAGGGGACTTCTAGGTCCAAGAAGAAACCAATGTGGCTCACAAATGCAGTAGATGAAGTCATTAAAAACAAGAAGAGTTCATTTAGGAAATGGAAGGCTTGTCCAAATGAGGAGAACAGGAGGGAACATAGACACTGGCAACACGAATGCAAGACGGCCATTAGGAAAGCTAAGAAAGATTTTGAGGAGCACATTGCTAAAAACATCAAAAGAAATAACAAGAACTTCTTTAAGTATATCAGAAGTAGGAATCCAACCAGGAGAGCAGTTGGACCACTAGATAGTAAAGGAGAGAAAGGGGTAATTAAAGAAGACACGGAGATTGCAGAGAGACTAAACGAATTTTTTGCTTCTGTATTCACGGAGGAAGACAGAAGACACATGCCAGTAGCTGAGCCTGTGTTTTCTGAAGAGTTAAACTGTACAGAAATAACCAAGGAAGAGGTCCTGGCATGTCTTAATAAACTAAATGTTAACAAGTCACCGGGACCAGATGGTATTCATCCAAGAGTCCTTAAGGAACTCAAATGCGAAATTGCCGAACTTCTAGCAAAAATATATAATCTTTCCCTAACATCAGGCTCCGTACCTGAGGACTGGAGGGTAGCAAATGTAACACCAATATTCAAAAAAGGATCCAGGGGTGATCCAGGCAACTACAGACCAGTTAGCTTAACGTCAGTTCCGTGTAAGGTGATGGAAACCATTATTAAAGACAAAATTAGTGTGCATATGGAGCAGCAGGCATTGCTGAACAAAAGCCAGCATGGCTTCTGCAAAGGTAAATCATGCCTCACAAATTTGTTGGAATTCTTTGAGAGTGTCAATAAACACGTGGATAAAGGTGAACCAGTGGACATTGTCTATCTGGACTTTCAGAAGGCTTTTGACAAAGTCCCACATCAAAGGCTACTGAGTAAACTCACCAGCCATGGAATAAAAGGACAGGTTCTGTCCTGGATTTGTGACTGGCTTAAGGGCAGAAAGCAGAGAGTAGTAGTAAACGGCAATTTCTCAGGGTGGAAAGAAGTAAAAAGTGGGGTCCCTCAAGGCTCAGTACTGGGACCAATGCTTTTTAATTTATTCATCAATGATCTAGAAAAAGGGGTACATAGTAAAATAGCAAAGTTTGCTGATGATACTAAATTATTTAGGGTAGTAAAATCTGAAAGAGATTGCCAAGAGCTCCAGAGGGATCTCTTAGCATTGGGTGAGTGGGCAACCAAGTGGCAAATGTGCTTTAATCTTAACAAGTGTAAAGTAATGCACATTGGGGCCAAGAATCCAAATTACGTCTATAAACTGATGGGGTCTGAGCTTTCTGCAACACGCCAGGAAAGGGATCTCGGGGTTTTGGTGGACAGTTCAATGAAGGTGTCAACCCAGTGTGCGGCAGCAGCAAAAAAAGCAAATTCAATGCTGGGAATAATTAGGAAGGGAATAGAAAATAAGTCAGCAAATGTCATTTTGCCCCTTTATAAATCTATAGTGAGGCCACATTTGGAATACTGTGTACAATTCTGGTCACCACACCTCAAAAAGGATATTGTGGAACTAGAGAAGGTGCAGAGAAGGGCAACCAGAATGATTAAGGGTCTGGAACACCTCCCTTACGAAACCAGGCTGCAACGTCTAGGCCTCTTCAGTCTGGAGAGACGGCGTTTGAGAGGGGACCTGATTGAAGTATATAAAATTATGCACGGCATAGAAAAGGTGGATAGAGAAAATTTCTTTTCTCTATCGCACAACACTAGAACCAGGGGGCACTCTATGAAGCTGATGGGTAGGAGCGTAAGGTCTGACAGGGGGAAGTATTTCTTCACACAGAGGGTCATCGGCCTATGGAATGTGCTGCCAGAAGAGGTGGTGACAGCTACCAGTCTGGATGGCTTTAAGGTAGGGTTAGACAAATTTATGGATGACAGATGTATCAATGGCTACTAGAACGAATGCCTAGGTGCATCTTTCAGGCTGAGGGGGGGGGGAGGAAATAGGGCGCTTCTAGGGCCATCTGCTGGGACTCAAGAGCAGGAGAGGGTTTGTCCTTGTCTCTGCTTGAGATGCCCATGGGCATTTGGTGGGCCGCTGTGTGCGACGGGGTGCTGGACTAGATGGGCTGTGGCCTGATCCAGCAAGGCTTCTCTTATGTTCTTATGTTCTTATGTTCTTATGTTCTTATCTTCATGGCAATATGCATTTTGGAGGCTGTTGAGGCTTTCCTCTGGCTGATGTCGGCCTTCTCAAGGCTAAATAAATGATGGGCCAAGCTTTGAAAGGTCCCAAAATATAAGTCTCCATGAAATGTTGTAACTGAATGTTACAACACCATAGGACTTTGCCACCCACCCACCCCACCCCAAGGCTCTGAGGGACAAAGCAGGAGAAAATCAGCCAACATATAGCCCCTCATGAACTTATCTGGTGCTCCAGTCAGAATGCTTCAGGCCCTATGTACACTGGGACATAACCTGTTACATAATCTGTTACCAGGTTCATTAGCAAAAGAAAAGAATGATACTATACCTCTGGGCCTGGAATCCCCTTCTCTCCTTTTTCACCCTTGAAATAGAAGAAAAAGATCTGTCAGCTTTCACATTGGTCTATCATGATTTTACTAAGATCTAGCAAGGAACAGTAATCTGAAATAAATAATATCATGAGCCAGCCAGCTGGCCAGCCCTTCAGCCTTCCTGATCTGTAAGAATTTCCACTGAGCTGAATGGGAAATATGCCACCTGGAGCACAGGCTAAACAACCTTCAAAATCAACAATACCTCCCTCAATCCCTATATTATTTAGGCAAATGTTAGCTGCTTCCAGAGAAAGATAAAAGTTGCATTTTCTTAGCTTAGGACTGATTTGTTCATAAGTGGCAGGATCTGCACCTGCTTCTTCCAGTGACACTCTAATTAAAATGCTGCTGGGAAAGGCCATGCGTAGCTAGGAGCACTGCATTCTTTTTCCAGTAGTAGGTGCTATTTGCACACTAGTTACTTCCCTGGCAGCATGAAAATCATGGCCTGGGAACTTTCATTCCGTGGCTTCAGTGGTTCTCCTTGGGGAACTTCAGAATCCAGGAAATGGCCCTGCATAATGCACTGGCTACCACCAAGCTGACCAAGTAAATCCCCTCAACTAGTGGCGGCACATTGGCAAAATGACCATTGGGAGAGTGGAACTAAGTGCTTGGATAGCACAGTGCTATACAGACCCTCTGCCCTTGCAGCTGAATTATGGCATCCTACAACACCAAGCAGATCCTGCCAGGCTGGACTAAGAAGGGGCCTATAGGCTTCCCTTCTGCACACAGGTGTGGTTTAAGGGAAGTCCCTTCTCCTCCGCATACACTCATACACCAGTTTCGTCTAGTGGTTAGGGAGCCGAACTCTTATCTGGGAATACAGGGTTTGATTCTGCACTCCTCCACAAAGCCGGCTAGGTGGCCTTGGGTTAGTCATAGCTCTCTTCTAAGCTCTCATAGCTCCCCCACCTCACAGGGTGTTCTGTTGTAGGGAGTAGAACAGAAATCTTTGTAAGTCACTTTGAGTCCCCTTAAATGGGTGAGAAAAGTAGGGTAGAAAAGTCTTCTTCTTCTCCTTCTTCTTCTCCTTCTCCTTCTCCTTCTCCTTCTCCTCCTCCTCCTCCTTCTTCTTCTTCGGAAATGCCCTCCCAGCCACGCTGCAAGGTACTTCCTTACATCCATTAATGGCGCACTAGTGGGTCTGAAGACACACTGCCCAAGGCTCTTGCCTTCTAAATCCTATTTCACACCCTCAACCCCAGGAGCCTTGGTGGACATCACACCCTCCAGTGGACATCTTATGCTACCAAAAATGAAGACATGACACCCAAGGTAGTTTGGAGAACTGTCTCCTGTGGTAAATAGAGACATGGCCTAAGTCTCAATCCCAAAAGCTTAAAAACAGGTAGTGTTAACTACATAGCCTTCAAAATGAACTACTATTAAACATTAGTTAAATTAAAATACCACAACCCAGATGTATTGAATCCCAGTTGCTGGTGTAGCTCTTATCAGGTATGTAAGGTTGCTAAAGGAGAGACAGCTATTTTGTCAGATGCTTAAGGTGAAGCATTTCCAGAGTAAGCAACAGAGCTTCTTCCAAAGGTCTTCTCCAGCTGTCTGAAGGCACACTGCCAGGAAGTAATTACTACATTATTGTTTGCTCCAGTTTTAGGAGGTGCCAATATGGATGACAGCAGATAACCTTGTTCTTTTCATGAACCCGTGCTTGGTCTCACAGAGGTGTTGAGGACCACACATCAATTCCTTGTCCACCTCAGCCTCACCTCATCTCCTTTTCCACAAGCCTGCTTTCCCAAGCAATGTGTGCAGGTTGATTTGGCCCTGTTGCCTGTGAAATTGTTCATGAGAAGAATTTTAAAAGGCAGATATGCTACATGAATAAAACATACCGGCAGTCCTCTGGGACCAGGGTAGTTAAAACCAGGTCTTCCTCTGTCTCCCTATGGAAAATAAACAAACAAATGGTTATGCTTTCCCTGGCTAATATGGGCTAACAAGCAGATGCTTACTGATCAACCGGAATACAAGTACAAATTTAGTTGGCAATAAAAAGAAGGGACTTTAAGTTGCTGACAGTAATAATAAGCCTAATTAGTAATAATAATTGCATTATGCTCCATCAGTACTACATAGCATCATGTGAAAACTCAAGTATGGCATGCTTAAGAAATGGTACTCTTCTTGTTGCTGGAAAAGTGGCATGGAAATTAGATGTACATTAAGATATAAAGTGCGAGCCCAAATCTATTAACTCAACTTTCACCCCTTTATTTATAATTTCAAATAGTATACATATATCTCAAATTTACATTAGAATTCTTACATATCATATGTCTTTTACATTTGAGATACTGTTGTTTTCCTTCCCTTCCTCTTCCCACCCCAGCCAAGGGTGCCATTCTCAAATTCCACTTGTTTCCATAGTGGAGATTTCTTTTATTGTTCCTTGAACCACTGGATTCCCCACCCTTCTCCTTAGACAGGTCAATACTTTCCTCCAAGAGGTCGCCAATTTGGTGCCTCATATATCTTAATTGCCGTTCCCCTAGGGAATCAAAAAGCATTTGTTCTGCTATCTATATTATACATCAATTATTAATGGCAGCAGTTATTGTAAAGAATTAGAAAATTAAAGGAACTCAACTTTTATTGATTTCTTACCTTTGGTCCTGCAGGACCTGGATCACCTCTTTCACCTGTATCACCAGGATCTCCTCGGGAACCCTGGAATGAAGTATTGTAGATTGCAAAGAATAAGAGAGTGAGGAAGTGATTCATAAGACCCCTATAGGCAAGAATGGTGTCATAAAATTTATTTCAAAATGTTCATTATACAAGCCTGTCATGGCAAATTTACTTAAAAGGGGGAAAAATAATGAAATAATAACACCAGCAATGATAATCAGTAAGTAAAATTTTGTAATGGACAGCTGATACTCAGCAGCAGCACCATCAACACCTGGAGAAGCCATTCCAAAGAGATGGATCCACTGCACCTTCACTTGGGTCAAATTTGTACTGATGCCGTCTATCCCAAGACAGAGTGGGAAATCGCATCCTGGGATTAATCACACATCTGTATTGGGGCAGTCTGTCCTGCACCAGCCTCTGAGTTGGCTTTGAAACCTGTGTCAGTCTCTGTGCTGGCTCCAAAGCCAACACCTGCTTTGGAGGTAGTATGGAGAGCCTTTGAATGTTCTGAAGGCTAGGAATGACGTCTCCTGGGGTGGGGGCATTTTGATGCACTGCTGAAATGTGCTCGCCATGGATACCCTCTGTCCAATCCCCAACACATCAGTAGACCTCGATATCAAGATCTATTGACATCCAACTAAGCACCATTTTGGGCACTGCCTGTCTAGGAGGAGCAGGGCCTCCCATATTCTACACCACTCTGCAGAAGGGAATCTAGACTCCTTCCTCTCATAGGGCAGTATCCTATGTGCAAAGGGACTTGGTTACTGCAAGACAAACTTCCACAGGCCAAAGCAAGACTGTACAGAAGTAGTTTCCTGAGATAATATGATCACAGGATGTTTTTTTAAAAACTGTTTTACTAAGCCCTGAATTTTGTAGACATGGTATGGCAGCCTATTGGTCATTTGTGCAGTGCAAGTTATTTTATTTACATGATCACATGCCCATGGCCATAAGAGGACCCCTGCTGGATTAGGACGCAGCCCATCTCCTCTGGCAATCTGTCTTGTATCCCGTCTAACCAATTCATTCTGTCCATTGTCAAGAAGAGAATGGCAAAACCTTCACTTGCTCTCGAATCCCAACACATAGTCATTAGAGGCCTACATTTAACCTTCACTGTGGCTTCTACCTCGGTCTTAAGGGCAGCCCCACAGAAAGCACAAAACTGCAACTGAGGCCTGAACCAGAAATAAAGTTCTAATAGGAAACACAAAAAGCTCGATCATCAACAACAACAACAACAGCAGCAGCATTTATTTATAACACCCGTTCCTCCAAGGGATAGTACATGGGGGTGGAGTGGTTGACATGTACAACAGGGCACAGAGAAACTGAATTCAGATCCTGAGTAGCTGCGGATGAATGAGTGCCCACCACAGAAGCTGACAATACGTCTCTTGTGAGCTGCATGGGAGAAGGCAATGTTTACCTACTGGAAATGCACTTAGATGATACTTACAGGTTTGCCTGCTTCTCCAACATTACCCTGACCACCTCGGGGGCCAGGTAATCCTCGTTCTCCCTATAAGACATACAAATGTGTGGAAGAATTAGACATACTTTTTATGTCAACATGTAGACCTAAAGACTCGAGAGATCTAGCTAGAAAGTGCAACCATCACACATTGCAAGAAGTGAATGTTTGTCCAGTAATTCTTTGCTCTGCTGTGGAAATAGTGTGAAATATCCTATCAAACACTGATAAAGCTACATTAATCACTTTGCCATTAGTTGGCTGACATCATCAGCCTTAGCCATAATAGAATTCATAATAGAATTCACAAGCTCTATGCGAACAAGCAAACCAAAGCAGAAATCATACAAAACTGAATGAATACAGATTGTGAGGCACTTGAAGAATCACTCACATAAGTATCAGGGAAGAAACAGCTAGACCGTTGCACTTGTCTCTTTTTGTTTCCCCTCTGCTTGTTGCTAGAGGGAATCATGGGTAAGATCTACCCATAGGCCTATGTCACATGTCACAGAGTAATAGCTTTTGGATGGAAAGATACCGATGCATGGACAATGGATTGATCCGTTTATTTATATAGCAGCATTAGTAGAGAAATGGTTCCATTATGTGGTGGAGCAACTGAAGTTCGGTTTTCTCCTAGAAGGTAGGATACTCTATACAGGACATGTAAGGGCTGATGAAACACTTATGAGTTGGGAAATAATAATTTCACGTGCTCAACAAGATAGAAGAAGCAACATACTTAAGGCCTATATGGATATGATGATTCATCAAAATCAAGAAAACTTCTAAGTTGATCCATCACCTAAGGGGAAAGGAGGGGGCAGGAACTGACAGAACTGTATTGTTTTCTGACTTTGAGTGTATATTCACATTGAAGATGAAGAAGATGATGATGAAGAAGAAGATGAAGATGATGGTGAAGAAGGTGTTGTAAGAGCTAGTAGCATTGTTTGCTAATGACTGAGAATATTTGCTGTGATGGTTCCTTTTTTTCATACCCTTTCTCCTTTGTTTCCAACTTCTCCTGGTAGCCCTCTTTGTCCTTCAGGACCAGGATCTCCCTATGGAAACAGGAAAAAAAATCTGTTAGATAATCAGCATGTTCAGTCTAATGGCTTATTCTCACTTGCTCCAAAAATATGCTCTTGTACAGATTTGTACTGGAACAGAAATTGACAATTAAAAGCAACATTGTTAAGCTAATTCTGAAGAACTCCATCTGCAAAAATGTTGTGCAAATGGCCACTGAGAAAACTGGAGGGAAAACAGTTTGGGTGAAGCTTGGGCAAAGAGTCTGCAAACTGCCTTCCTTCTGAACGAGCCCTTATATTAAGACGATTTCCACACTTCCGGGGGATGGAGCATTCCAGCTGGAATGGCTCATTACTATAAACCCTGTACTGCTTTAGTTCAAATCTACAGGAACTGAAAACATCCTGTGTCACTTGGGATTCTTGTTGCCCTGTAACATTAATTATAATGATTTTCCAGCATCCCTGCTTAAAGGATCAACAATTATATGTTTTGAAATCTTTTTAAACAACATTAGATTCCCTGTGGGCAAAACTGAATACATCAGCTGCTTCTTCCACAACAGAAGAAGACAGATACTTGGCTGAGCTCTCCTTGCATTCACATAGGCCATTTCTGCACTTGATCTTATTCTGGAATATATTCCAGAACAATGACCTGCTGTCTGCACACTGGCATGGACTATGGCATCATTTCGCTTAATCACACTATGTCCACATAAGATGAAGTGTGGACAAGGTTGGGTTGTCTCAAGTGACATCCTCGCCCAGTTTGGCCGTTGACCTTATTACTTTTAATGGCTTTTAGTATAGATTAGAGATGGGATGAGGACATGAGTGCCCACATGTTCCAACCCCTAAACTGCTTTCAAATCACTTTTTAAATGTGTGTAGATGCAGCCTAAGTTGTGTTGACATTCTGTTCTAGGATATCTAGTAGCATTCATAAAGCCTTCCATGCTAACTCAGTACCGGGAGTGCTACTGCTTCCAAACTGGTGAACAGTTATCATTAAGTGAACAGTTATCAGTAAAGCTTTTACCTTTTTTAATGACTTTAATCCTGCAAAGCACTGTGGGAGCTTTACAAAAAGCAAACAAACAGGCTGCTTCCACACCTGCCTCCCATGGTACTGTTTAACTAGTCTACCCCAGCCTGTACTGACCCAAGTCCAGCAGCATCCCTCTGCACTGCAAGGGCTGGAATGATGTTGTCCTGGTCCAACACCAGCAGGAATGTGGAGACACATTTCCTGCTCTGGTCCAGGCAAAATGTACTACTGCCACAAGCCCCATCCACCTTTCCCCATGATTGGGCCATGTCCCTGTCACTCCAATGCCATGCCTGGTACACCAGGAAAGGCCAAACTACTCCTGCATCAGGATGTTGAAGATAATTTTTGAAGCTTGCATAATGAGCTATTGAAAATGCCGCAACTCCTCCTTTTACGCTTATGCAGGCTTTGAGGATGGGACTGTGGCATTTTCCTTGTTCTGGTCCAGATGTGGAAACTCTAGAACAAGCAAGTCCACTGCTAAACTGTCCATAGGATGGTTCTGGATCAGTTCACCAGTAGTCCTGTGGAGAAAGAGTGCACTAGGGACCTGTCTGTTCCAGTCTACTAGGCATGGAATGGCCCACAGAATGACAAAACTGTGAACTAGAAGAGACCACAAGGATTATTTATTTAAACTGTAGTAAAGGAAGAATCCTTTAATTACCCTAATGTTTCTTGAGGTCCACTAGCGTACATCTGAGAACCCTCCAGATGATGAGGGGAAATGACCATCCATCCATCCATCCATCCATCCATCCATCCATCCATCCATCCATCCATCCATCCATCCATCCATCCATCCATCCATATGTAAATATGTAAATACGTACATTCGTACATATTTAGAGTTTGTATCCATATGTATTGAGAATTGTTTTCTGAACTTACTCTCTCGCCCTTGGTTCCAGCATTTCCAGGGGCCCCTTTTGTTCCAGGATCACCACGACGGCCCTTAAATAGAAACCCAGGGGTGGGGGTGGGGAGCAAAACAGAGATATGTGACAATTCTATATGGGACCTAGTTTTCTTCTGGATATGACTGCTAGCTTGAGTCTACAACATGAATGGGGGAGAGAATATCTTTAATTGCAGGAAAGGTACTTTCAGACAAAGCCTAAAAGGTTTAAATTTAGTTCAATACCATCTGATTAGACTGTGAAATCAGGAAAGTATAAAGGTGTCCACTTCTTCAAAGATCAACCATATAGTCCAGGGCTGCCCTATCAGGGCTGAACTGTAACTCTCAGGTGGGGCTGGCATGGAATACTTGGAGTTGTTGTTCAGAGACTTTTGGAGGGCTGCTCAACTGACACTGAAAGTGCAGCATATGACAGAAGAACCTATTTAGTTTTTCGTCCCCCCATATGGTGAAACTGCAGCTAGACCTCCTGAGAGTGTTGTGTGTGCACCTTTTCCTTCTGATTAAACTCTGGAATTATATTGATTTCAGTGATTTTACCTTGAATCGCTTAACCCTCCAATGAAATCTAGAGGCCTTCAAAATGTCTACAATATCAGCATATGTTCACCTTTTTGATCTCAAGATATTAATGTTGGTTGCTTGTCTAATACAATGTGCCTGTCTGAAAAGTACTGTATCAACATGAATCTCATTCCAGCTTAGCTGACTGAGTAAACCTAGATGAAATACTTCTCTGCAGACCTTGATCTTTAAGAGGTTTGCCACAGAGAATTTCCACATTTCCTGGCCTCAGATGGGGAGCAGGAATGCTGGTATGAAGCAGCCCCATCACATCATGTTGATTCATGGCGGCAATATACATGCTGTGAGCCGAGTCCTATCCACAGTGAGTGTCCAGAGTTCTGGATGGCACTTAAAGGTACATGGTCAGGAAAGGTAGCATTTTGCCAACAGCATCTCCACAACTGACCTGGGCAGCTGGGCCTTCCCACCCTTCCACCATGTGCACAGGGCCTCAGTTCTGAATATTCTGGTCCCAATGTACCACATCCCATTCTCACTATCAACTGGGAACAGTCCTGGGAGCAAGTGATACTTATTTTCAGGGCATATTCAGCTGGGGAAGGCTTGAAACTTGGCTGCTGTCCTCTCTTTCAGTCACAAAGCTCACTCCCTTCTTTTTTAGTGTGTGACAGGATCCATTTGAGAAGAAAAGATGACTAGGAGGAAAATCTAGGACAGAAGGGCAATGCAAAGTGTAAACAAGGAATTGTGGCAATTGGGAAGCTTACAGGTTCTCCTTTGGGTCCAAGAGCTCCAGGGCCACCTTTTGCTCCCTTGATACCAGGATTACCAGGGGATCCAGTGTTGCCTTTTGGTCCCTTTTTGGAAAATAAAAGGAAGAAGATGTTAGAATGTATTTGAAATAGTTACATCCAGCATCCAGTATCCTGACTCTGTTACTAAGACATGGATCTGTACATGGGCACTCATAGAGCCTGTGGATCTTATGGCCATTTCTGCATGGGCCATGAAGATCCCATTAGGAACCTGAAAAGACCTCATTAGGAACAGAACTGTCACTTACCTTCTGCATGGAAAAACTCATGAGGACCTCATAAGGAATGTGCTGTCTGCATGAGTGCCTCCGGATTCCATTCCTAACAGAGTCTTTGGGCCCTTAGATTTGGATTAGTGGAGGACCCCTTTAAGGAGGACCCCATGAAGACCACATCACAGAGTGCATTTCTGCATGCCTGCCAGCTGGATGGGGTCCAGGGGCAGGCCTAGCGGAAGTGACACATATCAGGTCAATTGCGCCACGCCACCAGGGTGGAACTTCCTCCTAGGGCCTAATCGGAGCCTTAGGAGGCATCCCATTACCATTGGGTGCCCGGGGTCTCTGTGGCAATCTGGAACTCCATGGGCCTGATTTGTTGACGATCGGATCCTGAAGTTCCAGATCACCTTAATATGGATTTAAGGAGGTAACCTCGAATGACCTAGAAAATATTATTCAGAGATGAGGCCAAAATTAGTACCAGCACTTTGAATTGAAATTATCATCTACCTTCCCTTGCTTATTCATCTAAGTGAAATAGAAAGGTGGGAAAATAAGAATTAAAATGTCTGAGAAAAGGCATTGGTTATGGCTGACAGATCAGGACTGGGGAGGGGACGGTGACCAATCTGGCTGCCTGATTACCCTCTTGCTCACCCTGCTGGCTCAGGTTCTGGTGTGGATCCTCTCCCAGAATTAGTCCAGCCAGAGTGGCAGCAGGATTACTGGTTGGCTCACTTGCAACCACTGTGGTCACTGGTCCCAATCACTGGTCCCAATCCACTGTGTCAATGGTCCCAATCCACTGCATTAATAACCAGAAATGTACAAAACTATACAATATGAAGGAACATGGCCATTTTTCAATTTTTTTAAAAAAGAATTCTCATCAGAAGCTGTGAAACTGATTTAGATACAACTTTATCAAAACATTTTTGGCTTTTACCAAATGTAGGGAAGGAACATGCCATGGTATGCCTGGCTTCAGTATTCTTCAAACTGGGGCCCTTTCTGCACTTGGCCTTATTCTGGAACATATCCCAGAATAGGCACCTGCTATCTGCATACTCGTGTAGACTTTGGTAGGCCCCAGGTGAGGCCTGCCTGACATGGTCTACATTAGCTTGTGGCCAGCAGACCGCTATCCTGAGATATATTCCCGAATAAGGCCAAGTGCCAAGGGCCTAGGATAAAACTGGGACAAACTGAGGACTGTTCTTAGAACATTTTCATTCAACAACTTAGAAATTTAGAAAATGGAGAATAAATTGCAAGTTTGCAAGCACTGAAAAGCTATTCTTCAAAATCTAAACGAGTGAGAATTAAGATAGGTCTGGTAGAAGAAACTGAAACATTTGCCAGAAAGGACAGACAGAATTTTGCCACAGTGGAATTTTACATGCATTTTCTAATTGGGTTTGGGTCATCAAATATGAATCTGAAAAATAGCTCCCCTGAAAAACACCCCCACAAGTTGAAAGGAAGGAAGATGTCTTGTTTGAGTATAAACTGTCTCCTCATGAGTATAAACTACTCATTGCAGCCCCATTTAACCTATGTTCAGTTTTCATTTCAGCAAAATGAAATGTTTTGGCTTATAATAAGGTAGCACAGCTAAACACTCAGCAGTTTCACAAGCAGTTTAAGACAGAGAGCATCACACCCTGCTTCCTCTTTCTCCAGGAGGTCCAGGAGGCCCGTTTCGGCCAGGTCGACCAGGATCACCCTGAAATAGAAGTAGTGAGCAGTGATTACATATCATGCAAACTGAATATGAGTGGATTGAAGATGCTTTCTTTGTGATCATGTACAGACTGGAAACCATGGGCATTTTCACATTTCCCTTCCAGTACTCCCTTGCGAGCGCTAGGTAACAACTGCCTAAGCCCCACAAAATTGGTCAGTCACTAAAGATCGATCCCGGGGAAGGTTCTCTTCTGGGCGCCACCATTTTGGCTGCAGTGCTCTCCACGACTGCGCGTGTGCCAGCGCCGTTGCCATGATGCTGATGCTCTGCGCACGTGCAGTCGAGTCTATGAACTGGTTCAAACTGAACAAAGTGGTTTGACCTGTTCAGACAACCCCCCTGGTCTGGTTTGAGTTTGAACTGCCCACTCGAAGAGGGAGTGGTTTAGGTCCAAATTCAGTCTGGTCAGTTTAATTTGACCCAGTCTGAAAATGAACTTCCCTGGTCCTTCTCTAGTGGGCATAGTCTGACTGTCCACATTATGTTGGTTCCAATGAATAGGCTGCCTCTTTTCCAAGAACTGTATTTCATTCTCAGAGACTGCGTAGGGGTCTTTACAGACACCTTTAAAATAAAATAAAAATGATACAGACCTTTACTCCTTCATCTCCTGGGGGTCCTTGATCTCCAGCACTTCCAGGATAGCCATCAAGGCCCTGGAAAGAAAGGTATTTTTTTTAAAAAAGGAAAAAAAACTGATTCTTAGGTAAATGTAAGTTACAGAAATGGCTTTTGTAACTCCAGATGAAAGACTAGGGAGGCACTCACTCTATGGTAACCACCCTTCCTTTCCTTAATGTCACAGAAATACAAACTTTTTTCTGTGACAAACATCTCCTCAAGAAACACATCTGATTCTACTGTCTGATCAGTTTTTTCTGGATGTCTATTATATTTCTTGTCAGTCTACTACTTTCTATTTCACTTTATCCTGCTGCATTCTAAAGATAACATTACGTTGTGAATTTCAGAGCCAGAGCATGTGCAACAATGCCTGGAATATGTTACCCTTTCGCCGGGGTCGCCTTTACAGCCTGGAGGTCCAATGCGTCCCAGTTTGCCCTAAAAAAATGATACAAGTCATGAATATCAACCAGGAAGACAAAACAGAAGTTTCTTACAAAGCAGAGAACACAGTACAGTCACAACAAGTAATCCTCTAACTTATGCTATCACTTGGGAAGCCCCTGTAATATAAGATAATTTGCGGCCTGAATGGAAGAAGTTATTGGGCCTATTCACACTACAGCCGGTAGTGCATGATTAGTGAACTTCTGGTGAAGAGCGTCTTGCACTTCGAGGAGGTTGCTACAGCTTCCAAATGTGCCCTTCCCAGGAGTTCACTAATTGTTGATTAACCAACCACTAATCCGGATTAGTGACACCTTTGCACACTTCGGATCTGGATCTAGTCTACTCCTGTGCAGATAATGTGTGTTTTGGCAGCTCCTTGATCTGGATTGCTCTGCAAATGACGTGTTCATAGCAGCTCCTTGATCCAGATTAAGAAGTACATGCAGAAAAAGTCAGAGCTTTCTCTCTCTGCCTTGCCAGTGTGATCCAGAGGTGTGTAGACATTTGGCACTGAGATGGCTACAAAAGCTGCTGAAGAGATAACCTGTGGTCCATCCAACTGCCTTAGCCACTAAAAGCATTAACATATCATAAAAATGGCTAGTAGCCAACTACAGAAAAAAAAAAATCTCTTTTCAATTGTTCCTCTCCAGCTTAGCCTGAGATCTTCCACTATTTTTAACACTGAAACTGATTAACCTCATCCATTTTTAATACTCAAGCTTCTCAGAAATTACAAGTGGGTGAATACAAGGTTAGCTGGTGAGGGCTATTTACTAGGGATTTGCACAAATATTCAAACATTCAAAATTGGACTGAATTCATTTGAATTTGGGCATTCAAATTCAAACTGAATGTCTATAAATTTGAATTTAAACATTTGAACAAAGTTTGAATTTTTGAAATATTCATACGCATTATTCATACTTGCCCGTATGGATCTTTCCCGCATCCGTACACATTTCTACAGATCCGAGCAGGATGAAAACGGGAGTATACAGGATGCATATAGGATGTGTATGGGATGCGTACAGATGTGTACACGCACATATGAATGTTGTTGACATTTGTATTTGGAAATATGGATTGAAAATTTGCACGGATAGCTTCTAATGTATTCAAATCAAATTGAATGTGAATACATTCAAATTTTATACATTCAAATCGATTCGAATTTTCAGATATTCAATTTGAATTGAATCCTGAAAGTTGCATGTGTGCACACCCCTACTATTTACTACACTGCCTAAAAACCTTGCATAGGTGTGAATAATTCAATTAAGACAACCTGTGGCAGAAAAACTTCCATATCCAAACTCTTATAAGGCAGTCCCTATTTCTCCTGTCTCCTGTGAATTGCAGTAGAATTAATTAATTAATTGTTCCAAATTCCATGGTCTGGATGCCTTGTTATGGGAAGTTTAGTGGATGGCTGTGCTCCATGCAGACAAAATAATACTATGGAAAACACTTCTTTGTTCAAAGATCTTTCAGTGCATCTCAGCTGGCACATTTTCCTCTTTCTTGGTAGGACAGTATTTTCATAACTTTCCAAAACCATTCAACCAGCTTAATGTAGCCTGTTGATGCAAAGCTACATTCTATCCCTCTGTTCTTTATTTCCTTTCTTTAAATATGTCCCTCTGTCAAAGCACAACACTTTTTATATGTGGCTGTCCATCTTACCTTTTGCCCATCAGTGCCATTCCTTCCAGACAAGCCTGGATCCCCCTGAAATAAAAGAACGTGAGCATTAGAACGGCAGGACTAGAAACTTAGGACTGAAACAATGAATAATTTTGAAGATTTCTTCTTACCCTTCGTCCATCGCCTCCAAAGTCTCCCTGCAAAGGATGAGCGAAAATTGAACAATTATGAATTAAGAATGATTGCACAAACTATACACTTAATCTCTAATTATACTTCAGATTTTGCTAACTGGAGCACTTTGATTAACCATCAACGGATCTCTAAGCATGGGACAGAGTCCTGAAATAAGAAAAGCACCAGATCTCTCCCTTCCGCACACTAGTGTGGATTGCCCACCCCCTCCCCTTGGGATTGGATACTCATCTCATTCAAACCTGGGGCCCAGTTCTCCTCTGGGTGCTGCCATTATGGCAGCAGTGCCTCCATGACTGTGCGTGCATCAGCGCCATCATCTTGACAACGCAGACACTCTGTACACACACAGTCGCGTCTATGGTCTTCAAGAGGTGTCAGAGCGCTTGTGCGGCACCTCAAATGACCCTGGAGCACCAGCAAGAGTGAATGGTTGTGCCGCTGGACACTGCAGGTAAATGTTGGTAAAGGAGTGGAGCATGATCTCGTGCTCCACAGCTAATCAACAATTAGTGTCCTTCTGGGGAGGGCGAGCATGCTTGGGGGCTGTAACAGCCTACTTGACGTCCGTATGCTCTTCCCCAGAGATGCACTAATTATGCACTAGAGACTGTAGTGCAAGAAGGCCTCTGCTCTGTCCTGGGATTTGGCAGGTAAGTGCAAAAAGAGGGAAAGTGCCCCTATCCCACATTTTCCTCTGCAAAATATGGTTCTTTTGGCAGGTTGGAATAATCCTTTGGAAGGCTTTCCCCTCTTCAAATTGTGGAATGGAGTGTTGGTATATTTACAATCCACTTTTCTCAAAGGAGACAGGGGAAGTACGAAGAGCATTCTTTTGTGAAACTGTGCTGACTAGCCAATAAGTTGATTTTACTACATGTGAGTAACAAGGGAGAACCACAAACCTTCTGACATGGAACCCATGAGTAGCAAAGCCATGAATAATGATTGATATATAAGTGACATCTGTTAGACATGTGCATTTTATTTAAGCTTAATATGATACTTAATATTTCTTTAGTATCCTCACCTACTCCTTATTCTAATCTGGGCTAGCCCATGGACATTGCAATGATAAATATTCCACATTACTTAAGTTAATAAAGAATAATAATTTAGCTTCACTTAAAAAAAAATCAAATAATCAGCTTGATTTCCATTTTAAAAATTGTGGCAATTTTACCACACAAATAAAGCATAGGGCCTTTTTGCGTATTGCAAAAAGGAGATGTCCAGGGATGTTCCAAGATGGAGCATTCACACTATGTGAAGACACTTCCATCCTGGAAGCCTCTCTGCGTGTAGCAGAATGTCCCCTGCATAGAATAGTGCTGGAGCATGAAAAAGTGCTCCATAGCTATAAAAGACACCAAGGCAAGTGAAGATGCAAATTTGCCGTGTCCCCAGGGTAAGGATATTCCGAGGTGAATGTGAGTTCACCTCGGGAAAGTCTCCATGCAAAGCCCTAATTTGGGCTACATGAGGGACAAAAAGCAAAAAAATCAAAGCAACCCCCCCTTTATACCTGTTCTTACCCCGAATTAGGGGGCAAGAACGAGTTATCCTGGGGGCATGGGGGCACTCCTGGGTTACGATCACAGCATTAGTGGGTGGGGTTTTGCTGTCACCACCACGAATGCTGTGATCGCAACTGTCCTCCCTTACCTGAGTGCTTAATCACCCAGGCAAGGGCTTGCTTTACCCTAAACGATTGCCTGACAGCTGCCCTGCAGTCAGCTGAGCAGCTGTCAGGCGGGTATAGGGGCTGTCATGTGCATGAGCAGAGCTCCACTAAAATGATTAAAACAGACACGACTTTTGCATCTGTTTTAAACATCTTACGGCAGCTCTGCTTGTGCTCTTTACAGCCCTATACCTGCCTGATGGCTGCTTAGCTGACTGCAGGGCAGCTGTCAGGTGATTGTTTGGGGTAAAGAAAGCCTTTACCTGGACAATTAAGTGCTCGGGCAAAGGAGGTGGTGGAGAAAACTGCGGCATCCTGATGCAGGGATTTACTGCGGTTTTCATGGGGATGGGCGGGTTTGGCTTGAACCCGCCTTGTTCTCCACTGCCATGGGGACTCCTTAATGTGAATTAAGATTCGCATTAAGGCTGCCCTGAATCCACCACGAGGCATTGGCAGCCCCATAGGGATGTAGTAGTCTCTTTTAAAAATGTGAAATGGTTTGAAAGATTTTTCTAACCGTAGTTACAAAACTGCTTACCTTTTCTCCTTTTAATCCAGGAATACCCTATAAAAGATTGAAACATACAGTCGGTTAGCATTTGTTGATTCAGGTTGTTTTGCTATGACATAACAAGGAAAGTGGATCAATTTAAAACTCAGGCCATTTCTACATTTCTCCCCATTCTGGGCCAGGGTGGAATGTCTTGGCCCAAGATATGCAACCCATCCCACCCAGGGATGGGTTGTTGATGAGATAGAATAGGGTTGTCCACATTCTGACAGCCCCCCCCCCCCCACACTTTTCTAGGGCTCCAGCATGTTGAAGTCAGTGTGGAGCCTTTGAAGTCTGGAAACAAATGTTCCTGGCCTTTGTAGTTGCCAGAAGGGTGTGTTTTGGCAGTGTGATGACTTCTGGCACCACTTCTAGCAGTGCTTTCCATGTAAAGCTCTACCGGTAGACTGCGATAGGTTGCCATTTTGGGTGCCCTATTGGTATGGAGCCTTCTGGTGAACAGACTAAGATATAATTTATATAGCTTTCAGTTTTCTAATTAATATATTTCTGGTACAAATAAACCTAATAGCTAGTTGCTAAAAACAAGAAACCACCTAAAAACAATTTATAGACCATTTATCCCAACTAGAAATATTATCTAAAACCCTATGTTACCTTTATACCTTATGATTTGTATCCTCTTGTGACTCTGTTCTTCAGTCTAGTATTTCTGTTTGGGTCTTATAAATTTAGAATGACATGCAAGATCACACACTTTAGAACCAAAGAGAAAATTTATTGTGGACTGATAGACCTGACAAAAGACCACTCGTGTTTTTGTTGAAGAGTCTACAACTGGCCTTTTCATATTTGATAGCTAAGGAAACTCCTGGGGAACTCCTGAACACAGCACCTGCATTTTGTGGAGCTGCCGTTTCCTCACATGCAGCTCTCTGTGTGCAGGAGTTCCCCAGCAGTTTGTAGATGTAGAGCAATTCTAATTGCCCTACGATCTACAGACAATGCCACCAGCATAGCGGAGGGAGGGATGGCTCAATCGCGGTTAGTGCTGCATTGCCCTGTTACCATGGAACGGTGCGAAGTAAAAAGATACTGATCAATCAGCATCTTTTTACTTTGCTTCTTCAGGGCATGCTGTGTCCCCACTGTGGGCAATGGCGCGTTACGTCTGAATGATGGGAGGCCGCTTTGCAGGGACAGCACAGCTTCCAATCGCCCATTATATATGAATAAATACTTAAATATAAGACATAAAATATTTTACCTTTGGACCAGGATATCCAATTGGACCTTCAATTCCCGGATCACCCTATATGTAAAAAGGCAAAAAGACAAATATCAGGTATAGTTTAAATAATATATTAGTACAATATATATATATATATATATATTTATTATTGGGAACAAACTCTACTGTCTTTATGAGCAAACCTGTGTTGTGTTGTGGTCTTAGTGATTTTACATCACGCTATCAGTCACTGATACAAGTTTGCACTGCAAACACTTTCTGTTCCTGTTTAGTAAGTAGTGACCTGAAAGCGGTGGGATGAGCTTGTGTTAAATAGAACAACGGCCAGGGAAATGGAGGGTCACAGGTTTCAATCCCAAGAACTTCTCAGGAGAAGGTAGTGGGAAACTGTTTATGCAGATTTGCCAAGAAAACCTGCATGGATCTGTTCATATAATCAGCATGAGTAGACACCATCTCAGTGGTCTCCAAAACTGCTGTGCATGTCCAAGCCCTTGGGGGGATGAAGGCTCAGAACCAATATTAGATGAACCAGCACATCTTTTAAGTTCTTAAATATGCTGGCTCCTAATGTAGAAGTTGGACATTATCACTGATCTAGAATTATGGTAATATATTTAAAGAATCTACAAAGATTATGCACACTGATGTTAACACTTGATTGGCTGACTGACTGATTGATTGCACTGCATTTATACCTCTCCTGTGGATTTGCTTAACACCTTTGTAGGGACTGATGCGCGCAGGACAACCAACCTTGCCCACCCCACCCACAACTACTCCTTCTGGCCATCCATTACTATATTTGAAGTCAGCTACTTACCTGTCGGCCTTTCAAACCTGGTGCACCAGGAATTCCCATGTTACCTTTTGCACCCTAAAAAACAAAATAAGTACAAGAACAGCATTTTTTGCATTTGCCATGATGCAAGAAACAATTTTATCTGTCTGCGGTAGGGATGGGCACAAATGTATTTTTAATATTCGAATCTGAGTAGATTCAAATGTCTTAAAATCCAATTCGAATCCGTAACATTCAAATCTGTACATGTGAATGTTAGATTCGTATTTAAAGATACAAATGTTGGCAACATTCATATCTGTTATACGTATCTGTGTGCATGCCAGAAAAATCCGTATGCATCCCATATTATTCTGTATGCATCATGTTTTAAACCTGTATTTTAAGCGCAAGATACGGATAATTTTCGGGCCGATTCATATACGACAGATATGAATCTACACATTTGTTCAAATGTCAAATTCGGATTTTCAAAAATCCGATTCGAGTTCAAATGCCAAAATTCGTTGGATTTGAATAGAATATTTGAGTTTTTGAATATTCGTGCACATCCCTAGTCTGTGGGAACCAAACAGTGTCCATGTTAAGAGATTTAGAACTAGTAATACCTAGAGGACTGCAGTAGTTTCTTTGGGTTTGTGTAAGTTAGATTTCCTCCAAACCCACAAGAACATGGAATCTATGAATACCAAGGCACTGACCTCCAAAGGAAATGGGGGATAAAGAGAAAAATGCCTCCTTTTTCCTACAACCTAAACTTAAACACACAAGCAAAGAGAGTTCTAGTTGCTCTCTCCCCCTCAGTCCTAGCCCTAGGAACATACAGAGGTCAATGGGAGGGGAAGGAGAGAACAGTGCAAAGTCATCTTGAGTGTTGCTAAACCTTCTCTTTTTCTTTGAAGAAATTAAGGGTGTTTCAGTACTGGCTGGTATATACTGGACCAGCAAGCATACTAAGAGCATCCCTTCCACATACATGTGTGGTCTAAGGTTGGCTCAATTTTAGTCTAAGAGGAGCCCCGGTAGACTTTGTGTGGTTCTCTACATTCTCCCTTCCTAGAAACACCATATGTGATCATAGAGGAGCTATAAAATTATTCCTTCACTACCATGAATATGAAGGTATCATTGTACGTTGCTTAATTTAATGTGATTACTTTATTGTGTTTGCCCTGAACTTTTTGATTGATTGATTTGTATACTTGTATTCCACCTGCTCCAGAACTACTCAAGGTGGCCACAAAAGTCGATAAATACAGTAAAAGAAGAAGAGTCTGTGTGAAAGGCCCTAATAATGATAATGAGGATGATGCAGTACGGAGATCTGAAAACTGAACTTCAATGACTGTGGCACAAACCAGTAGAGGTGGTCCAGTGGTGATTAGGACACTGGGTGCTGTACCTAAAGACCTAAGCCAGCACTGGAAAACAACTGGCGTTGACAAAAATATAATCTGTCAGTTGCAAAAGGCCACCCTGCTCAGTTCTGCATGCATTATATGCCGATACATCACGTAGCCCTAGCACAGGTGGAGACACTTCTGAAGCTGTGTAAATGCAAGTAGAGGCACTCTGCCTTTGAAATCGGATTTTTCCAAATTGATGAGTTTTACCTTTCAATTTATATTTTTATAACATATAAATAAATGTCCTAGAGAACAACCAATACATATATTTTCCCCTACCCTTCTATACTGGCCTTTAACTCCAGAGAGTTAAAAGCACCTGCAACACAAAGATGTTACCCCACTCCCACCTTAAAGAGCATCAGTCTAGAGGCATCTTGGGTCATTTAGAGCCCCCAAAAAGTCACCTCCCCCAAATCCCCACCTGAAAGACAGATCATATCCCTTGCTTATTACGTTGGATTGCATGTGAACTTCGACTTACCTTCTGTCCTCGAAGACCCTTTGGCCCAGGAGGACCTTCAATTTCTAGGCAGCTCATTTTGTAGCACTGAAAAGAAACCAAATGGAAATTAAATTTCATAGCCCTTGACGTTACAGAACGAACTAAGCCCTAAGAGGGAAGCTTAATCAACAGTTCTGTTCCTCTTCAATGATTCTAGGCAGTTTTCCCCTTAACTGCCATGCGAAAGTATCCCATGGCAAGATTAGGGATGGTGGCCGGCGTTTGCATCATAACTTCCACCCACTTACCTGGGGCATTGCTATGGTGATTGGCAATGGAGTGTGTGACCGCACAACAGTGGCCACCCCACCCCACCTCCATGCAACGTTTGCATGGGATGCTTTTACAGCTATGTGGCTATCAATGATCCAGGTGGTTCTGGGCTGCTCTGTGACCGAGGCGGCACTGCACTATGCAGATGCTCTGCCTCAAGAGGGTGCCAGGCTGTTCTGACCGCCTTAGTGCAAAGAGGCCCTCTGTGAATTCTGCACCCTTCCTAGAGGGAAGACTAAGTGAGAATGGCTACCTACCCCTTCTATAAGCCTCTTGCTAGGCAAATCAACTATACAGTATTCTTTCAATATGAACTGATCACCTATTGAGCTAGACTTCCTGCAGTTCCTCCCCGTTTACCATTCATAGAAATCTTGGGTACAATTGCACAAGCCTTTTTCAAGCATCCAGACGGTGGCCATTTGTGCCTCTTCTGGTGCATCGGGGTTGTCTAGGGGCTGTGCAAGTGCGCTGGCACCTGGAACAACCACAGAAGGGACTTCACATGCGCAGAGCGCTGACACACATGCAGTTGTGGAGGGTGTTGCAACCAAAATGGCAGTGCCCAGAAGAGGACTGGCCAAATTCAATGTATTATTTAGCATCTTATTATTTTTATTTGTTCATTTTATTTTTTATTTTCTATTGCTTAAACCCACCCTGGGGCCTTTGGATTTAGAGTGGGATAAAAATGCAAACAAACACACACAGCGCAGGGAGAGCAGGGACTAAACAGAGTGTTCTGGCTTGCAGCCCATTCGCAATTGGCTTTATTCTGGAATAAGAACCTGCTGACCACATGCTAGTGCAGCCTACAGCAGGACTCAGGTGAGGCCTGCTGGAGTCGGCATTAGCATGTGGACAATAGACTCCTATCCTGAGATATATTCCAGAATACAGCCAAGTGCAAACAGGCCCATAGTGGATGTGCGTATGAAACATAGTGGATTTGGCCCATAGTGGATGTCCTATGAGCCATGAAACTTCTCTGTTTCTCCCATTCCTGCCAGCATGTGCAATATTTTTCTGTGTCATCAGCCTCTACTTACCTCTGCATAGGCTTCATGTTTCTGTTGTGAAAAAAGAGAAATGGAAAATTGTAGTTAACTGCATGAAGAACAAAACTTATCACAAAGTCCTTTTCTGTCTCAAAGATATGCATTCATGTTTTTCTATATATGTCAAAACTTGCACATTTTCTAGCATTTTTACCTCAGTCCATTTTTAACATGTGTGTCAAGTTTTTATTACTAAAAACTGTGACAAAGATCAGAATTGGGAAAGAAGGGCCTTTTCGTACTTAACTTCTGTGGGACAGCGCCTCACTTAAGTTGGGTTCAAAGACAATGGCTGGTGTTTGCACTGTGACTGCCGGTACCTTTCCCAAATTTACCTGTTGAAGTGTGGATAGGCCATCCTGGGCTGCTGCACTGCCATAGCAATGGCTGTGGCAACTTTTGTTGCTACAGTGATCACGACACGGCCTATGACTGTGCAGCTGTGACGCCTTGCTCCCATAGAGAGTTCGCACCAGGAAGCAGTGTGGGCGCTGCACTCTGAAGTTTACTGGGAGTACCCTAGGAGCTCCTGGTAAAGCTGTGGAGCAATTTTTACTGCTTCACAGCTAAAGATGATCAGGGGCCTACTCACAGTACAGCCCAGAGAGATTCTGGAGCAAATTTTATTTAGCTTTTTGAAAAACTAATTTGTGGTTTGCTTTTGTCTTGTGCGTTGGGTGGTTAGTAGCATCCCCTAGCTTCTACCATTAGGACTCCTCCACCTATTATTCCCATCTAAGCACAGGAACCTCCCATTTTCCCCAAAACATGGAAGCCATCACTTCAGAACAAAAAAGGGAAACAAATAAATAAACACACCTATTCTGTGCACTTCCATAGCAAAAACTGCTTTGTTTTAGAGGCCATGATTTAAAACTGAGGCCCTGTCCCCATGCAATTGAAAGTCTGCTGGAACTCTTCTTTTGCCTCTGAGCGGCCCCATTTCAGGCTTTACAAGGCGCTTAGGGAGCTTAGGAAACTGAGACACCCGCGATAAAATACGTGCACTTTAAAGAAGAGTTCCAGCGCTCTTTTGGCGATTCGCGGGTTTTGCTCGCTATATCTGCCTTGAGGACGCTCCGTGGCAAAAGGGGCGGAGATTGCTTGCCTGCACACACAGCCAAAAAGCATTCACACATCTGAGAAATGCAGCAGGTTCGCTTCCTTTCCTTTGTAAAAAGAGCCAGAATTGCTCAGAATTGCAACATTGTTATCAGTGATCTGTGAAAGCCTTAAAAGAGAATGAGCGAAGGATTGCGCTGCCGATGCCTGCAGCCGCTGACTTTGCTGGGGCAGAAAGCCTTTTCTAACAGAGAACTGAGTGAAAGTAAGTGCTGAAAGTGAATGAATGAGCGATCATCTGCCTTTGCTAGGGGCGGGAAGCCGTTTCAGGAGACAGAGATCTGGCTATTTTTCCTTTTAACAAGAAAGGGGGCGGGGGGGGGGGAGATGCGGGGAAAGGAAACAGGCTTCCTTGGGGACGGAAAGTCCGTTTAGATTGTGGCTACCACGGGGACGCTTATTCCGGAAGTGGAGGGAACTTTTAAAGTCAGCTATAACAGAGTGACAGCAGAGGAAGCCGAGAGGGGCTAATAAGTCTTTTGGGGACAGGGCCATATATGATTATGATGATAGAAAAGAGGACTGGGGTGTATTTTAGACTGGAGATCAGAAAAGTATCTCATCAGTGCTATTATGCGGAAACACAGCAATAGCTTTTGCTCCAACAATGGTTGACACTACTTGTAGCTAGAGATTAGACCAAATAATACTATCAAATCAAAAGCTTTAAATAATAGTTTAACAATTACTTTTTTTCTCAGTATATTTTTCTAAATTTTTAAATAAAATTTCAACCTTTTAAACATTTAAATAAGGCATCTCTCCCTTGGGCTGACTGATTTTCTCACTTTTATGTGGGTTCCAAAGAAATGTAATAATTGGCCACCTTCAAATAGGTTCCCAGGGTGCCCTCCCAGATGAGTGGGTAACTGGGTGTCCAACAGTGTATGGGAACTTTTTGCCTAAAATACAGTGCTTTAAGTTGTCGTTCAGCAATGTTCCAAAACTTTGCCACAAATGTAACATTTTAACACAACATTGGCTCGGAAGCCCTCCACAAACCCTGAAAGGCTTCTGAAGCAAAATTATATTCTGAGACTTGTGTTATTTTTCTTCGAGAAACAAGCCAATTCTTACCATAACTTGGATGATCCTACTAATGGTTTCGTCATCTATCTCAAGGGTATCTTTCTTTGTGATTGGATCTTTCTTTGAAATGGCATAGTTGTTGCGGTAAAGCTCGTGTGGGGAGTTAGCGATTTCTCGGAGACCTTGTTCATAGATATTCTGGCTAGGGGCCACTGCAAACAGCTTGATTCCTGCATCTCGGGCCTTTTCTGCTTGGAATTTCATTCCTCCACAGGGGCTGCCTGTGACGTGGCCATCAGTAATCACTACAGCGTAATTCACGGTCCCAGGAGAAGTATTGGCTAGGATCTGTTTCGTCATATTTGAGATAGCACAGTCTGTGAAGGTACCTCGGCCGATATACTGAATGTTTTTCAACCGACTTTCATATTCAGATCTGCTAGTGGTAAAATCACTATAGATTTCCACCACGTCTGAAAAATGAAGTCCTCCAAATTGCCAAGAGATGGCTACTTGGTTCTGGTAACGCTCGTTTTCCAGGCTATTGATAAACCTAGGGATGAACTCCTTGATTTGTTGCACAAGACTCTGGATGGGCACCGTCTGCAAGGCAATGCTCTCCGATGTGTCAATCACAAAATACACCATGATTGGACAGTTGGTATCTGTGTAGAGAGATGAAAAAAAAAGTACTTGATCTTGATACTGTTTCTTGGCAGTTCAGCAATATAAGCAACCCTCTTCCTAACACTGGAAGTCCACCCACTTCCTGATGATGACTTCAGTTCCTGGTTTCTTCATTCACATTAACTTGGACAGACGAAAGCTGGGGCACAGCAACACTTGGGGAACTTCAGGTCGTTTCTGCATTTACTTTAAGTATCCTGGGACAGGGCATGTCAGGCTGGGACAGGATGCTTCTGGCATGGACAATGTCATGCCTCGTGCCCTCTCTGACTCCTTGGATGATGAGGTCCCTGGTCATGCCAGCCAAGATGAGGGGCCCACCTTGGAAACTGACTCTGTACCCCTAGATGTGGTCAGTACAGATTCTGACGCTGGGCCACGCCCAGAGCCGAGTTCTCTCTGGAGAGTGAGAACACTTGTGCTACTCCGCACGCACCCATGCCAAACAGTTGCACCTGAGGGGAGTAGACAGTCTGAGCCCTTCATAAGGAAGTCACACCCAGCAGCTGCCATTGCAAATGAAGGATTTTCCTGGCACCCCCTGTCTTGTGTAACCTCTGGCCCCCTGACCTTTGACTGAATGATGACGAATCTCTGGTAACCTGACTTGTCTGACTACGCTTGATTCTATATTCTGACTAACTCTTGGAACTGACTTGGCTCCTTGATACCACTAGCCATGCATGCACGCGTACATGAGCATATGCTTTGCTGCTGCTGCCTGCTCTGGACATGACAGACAGGGTTGTCCTGTGGCAGACCCTGCCAGGAGCTCCAAAGGCCGCACCAGATGTAGAGCTGTTTCGGTGAAGCACTCTGTTGAACTGCTGAAATTAACTTCTAGGTGTGTGTGCCTTTCACACACAGTCTGCAGTTCTAGATTAATCTAAGTTGCGCTCCAATAGACTTCAGTGTTGAGGTTCACTAATAGAGTGGTGTAGAGTGGTTCATTGTGTGCTCTCTCCTGTGTGGATAGAGCGTTCCTGGAAAGGAGGGGTCCATGGTATCCCATGATAGTGCATGGAAGCCCTTAGACCCCTAATAGTAAGGGCACAAATGGCTTCAGGTTGAGCAGCCCTCTCCTAATGCATTAACGGAGATACTTCCCTATACAACCAAGTTTAATGTCTAGGATCCACAAAAAGCAAGGTATAAAAGAACTAAGCCTTACAATTACACAAACACAGTCCTAATACGTATCACTGCATCACAGTGCATATTCATACAATTGTAACTAGCTTCCTTTCTAACAACCTCTACATAAGTGACTTAATTTATTCCTCAGTGGCTGCTTCTAAACTAGTGGAATAAATCCGCAGTTAAATCTAAAAGTGCAGTATACTCACTGCCCAGTGATGACCAGGCATCCCAACTGGAAAGGTACCTCTGTAGCTCCCCCTGTCAGAGCTGTGAGAGTTGAGGAGGCGCCTGCCCTCAGGCGGGTTGAGGCAACCAATCAAATTTTCAGCTGCCCTTCCTGCTTACCTGACATCTCATCTGCTTTTCTCGCCCTGCTGCCTGCATTGGCTTGAAGCTCCAGATGTTCTTTATACTTAGCAGTGAGTGCCATTGATCAGCATTAAGGTAAGTGTACAGTCCCGCTCATATAATGCAGTGCCATGACAATCGATCAGTTGTCGCAAGTGACAGCTCAATTGGGACTTCACATTCCAACGTGCAGTAAAAACATGTCAGGACGCAGCCAGTACTTCCAAAATTGACTTAGACCACTTTCCTTTATTTAAATTTGTCTCTAAAGCCTTTACTGTACTTTGCTCTCCATGATCTGAACCAGTTACCTGAACCATCCAGGCCTGCTGGTTCGGACCACAGAAAGGCACAGTCTGGAATAGCACTGTCTGCGTGGTGGCACTGGGCCAGACCAGTTTGCATCCCACCCCCCAAATTCACAAAGCTCTAAGTATTCAGTGGACTAGTACCTTTTGCCAGATCCATTTTGGTGGTGCGCATTAGTCCACTGGGACCTGTTGGTCTTCCAACAGACCTATTTAGATGGGTCTACCAGTAATCTTGATCAGGACTTCCTTAATTGGAATTACACTCCTTCTAATGCAGATGGAGCATTCCAGTGGAGAGTGGGACCCCACAGGTTTGTGCTAATATGCAGACCAGTAAGTCCCAGAAGCTGAAATACATGGGCTCTTATTCTGGTCTAAAGGTAAGTGCAAAAGGAAGGAAGGAAGGAAGGAAGGAAGGAAGGAAGGAAGGAAGGAAGGAAGGAAGGAAGGAAGGAAGGAAGGAAGGAAGGAAGGAAGGAAGGAAGGAAGGAAGGAAGGAAGGAAGGAAGGAAGGAAGGATGTTCTTCATTATGTTTGGGAAATCTGACTTCCAAGGGTAAAATGAGCTAATTGATTAGGGTAAGGATCACTTTCTAGGAAACAGAAGACAGCAACCATTTTTCTATAATTATGCCTGAAAAAAGGGAGAAAGTTAGGGCAGGCAAAACTTTTGTATTCAGATTTTTACCTGAACAGGAAGAAGCCATAGGTACCAAAACTTCATCATTTTGAGCATGGGTTGGAAGCAGAGTTGTGCAAAGCAGAACAGCTAAAAGGGTTTCTGAGAACATCTTGCAATTCTTTCATCTACTTTAGGTCCTGTAACATAACATAATAATTGCAGCTCATGAAAGGTAAGTTATGGCACTGGATAGTAACTGTGAAGCAATACAATCTGATTTCCAAGGCCTCTCACACTCTCTTTTAATCCCGCATGGAACTATTGTGGTACTCCTTTTGCAAGTAAATTCTATAAATTACAATATGCAAGAAATCAAAGGCTGTGGCTACACTTACCTGCTCAAGATGTTAGGGGGCAACTTCCTTTTTGTGGCCTGGCTAAAGTAGCTTGTCCTCTCCTTTGCCACTGGATAGTTCACACTGTGCCCAAGATCAGCAGCTTCCTTGCAAACCCACTTCTGTGCATAGGCAAGGGTGCCTCATTCTATATTGGCCAAATGCTATGGGGCAAGTGATGACATCCAGGTGTGAGGAAGCAACTTCAGAGTTGCTCCTCAGCCCTTGAACCTAAGGCACCCTTACATAAGAACCTAAGAGGCGCCATGCTGGATCTAGACTAGCCCATCCAGTCTAGCATCCTGTCTTACACAGTGTCCCATGGGCACTTCAAGCAGAGACATGGGCAAAGCTTCTCCTGCTCTCAAATCCCAGCAAATGGCCTTAGAGGCATCCTGCCTGTCCCCGCAGCCTGAAAGATGTACTTAGGCATCCATTCTAGTAGCCATTAATACATCTGTTATCCATAAATTTGTCTAACCCTTCCTTAAAGCCATCTAGGCTGGATGCTGTTACCAAATCTTTTGGCAGCAAATTCCATACAACGATGAGCCTTCTTGGGTCCCAGAGGTGTTAGCACCTCTCCCAGCCTTGGTGGACCTAGGAAAGGCATCTGTGTCTCATAAAGAAGAAGGGACACCAAACCATAATAGGGATCTGATTCGTTCGCTGATCACCACGGAAAAAGCGGAGATTGCTCTCCACTGGAAATCTGCAGATCAATTAAACATAGATAAATGGATCAATCGTACATGGTCTTTATTGATTAATGAATCCATCACAGTCCAACTCCTGAAACAAGAAGCTCAATTTATTGAGAAATGGGCACCTTTTATCATTCAGGCACAAATTGATCCTAGACTTCGACCATCTTGCTCTTTCTCAGTACCATTTTTGAAAGAAAAACTATTGATGCTTTTTCTAGATTTTCCATTCTAGACTGTACTGGATAAATCTTGATTGAACTGTATTGACTATGCGATCCTCAGAAGTGTATATTTGGTTTATGTTATGGGTTTTTGATGTTTGTTGTTATAAAATTAAATAACTTTTTAAAAAAAAATAAAGAAGGGGGCAACATTATATTACAGCTGATATAAAACTACAGTTTAACTACAAGGCCAAATATAGTACATGATCTCTGGCAAACGCCTCCCTCCCTCCCTCCTCCTCCCTCCCTCCCCTTCCCTTCCTTCCTTCCTTCCTTCCTTCCTTCGAAGAGATCTTAAAAAACAGAACTGGTCAAGAGCCTCTTATTGGAGTGACGGTATCATTATTTTACCCAAGTGTGACATCTCCATTTGGAGTGCAAAACAAAGACAAACTTCTCATGATAAACACAATATGCTGTTTGGGGCCATAACTCCTTTCTGCCTTGCGCTACACTAGTTGAAACTGATGGGGGTTATAGTCCAAAATATCTGGAAGGCAGTAGACAGCCAAATGCTGCCTTAGATTATCTGGCTGTCTGTGGCACCACATAGGTGAGAAAACTATGGACCTACAAATGCTGTCAAACTAGAATTCCTTCCTTACCTTGCCATTGGCCAAACTGACTTATAGGACTTGTTCAGTGGCAACTGAAACGCAAGCCTTGACACAGAAAAGTAGGTGAATGCCTTCTGCTTGTGAAATCAGCAAATGTTATATTAGTATACCATGGAACACAGGGGCATAAATCCTGCTGTGAGTCTGACCAAATACAAGTTAGAGCACATTTTTGTGCCTACCATGTGGTAGTGGCAGCATGCACTATTCTTGCATCTTTGAGTAGCTGTCCAGCAGAGCTTTTTTTCAGTGATGAATGTCCTTTTGAGATCTAGCCTGAAGAGGCAAGGGCAGTTGTCACCTAGGATCTGCTGTGACAAATTTGCAGGGCATCTTCAGGGCAATGTCACTGGATGCCATACTTAAAAACAGGCTAAAGAAAATGTACAGGCAACTGCCTAGTCTGGGGGTTGGGTGACTATGCGCTCTTTAGGCCCTTGCCCTTCTAACTGATGAAAGCTAGCTAACAGAGTATGACTAGGTGGTTTTAGGGAGTGGAGAACGCCTCTTTGAGGGATGTGGTGGTACTACTGGCTCCAGATAAGGTAAAGAATATTTCCTTCCTGGATAAGGTACTGGAGAGTGTTGTGGTTGCTCAACTACAAGCATTCCTGGAGGAATCTGATTATCTAGACCCATTTCAACCTGGCTTCAGGCTTGGTTAAGGCACTAAAACTGCCTTGGCTGCCTTGGTTGATGACTTCCACCGGAAGGAAGACAGGGCAGTGTCACTCTGTCTGTTCTTCTGAATCTCTCAGTGGTTTTTGATACCAGTGATCATAGTATCCTTCTGGAAAAGCTATGGCATTTGGGAGGTGGAGGCACCACATTGCAATGGCCCTACTTCTGTCTTCAAGGCCAGTGACAGAGACTGGGAGATTTCTGCTCAGTGCCCTAGTATTTCACTTATGGCGTTCTTCAAAGATCAATTTTAGCCCCAATATTCTTTAACCTCTATATGAAGCCACTGGTGAAGGTCATCAGCAGTTTTGGACTGAGATGTCATCAATATGCAGATGCCACTTGAATCAGGAGAGAGGACTGAAGTTCTTGACAGGTACCTTTGAGGAGGGTAATGGGTTGGATGAGGGGCCATAAATTGAAACTGAATTCAGACAAGATGAAAATGCTGTGTTACAGGGTCTCATGTCCATGAAGAAGGGAGGCATCCTGTTCTTGATGGAGTTTCTTTGTCCTAGCAGAGACAGGTGTATAACCTGGGGATGCTTTTGGACTCTATGCTGACACTTAAAGCTCAGGTGGAAATGGTGTCTAGGAACACCTACTTCCAACTATGGCCAATTCCATCACCTATGGCCCATTTTCGATAAGAGATATTCTGACCACACTAATCCATGGTCTGATAACTTCCAGAATGGACCTAATGTAATATGCTATATGAGGGGATGCCCTTAAGAACAGTTTGGAAGCTGGTGCAGAATGCAGCAACTAGGGTGAATTTGCACTTAGGCCTCTGGTATGCAATTAGGACAGCTCTGGTACAGCTCTGGCCTAAGTGCAAATACAGCCCTAGGCTGCTAACAGATCTAAGCTCTGCTGGTGAGGGCCTCTTCACAGGCCACCTCTTTCAGCAGTTAATGGAGGGAACATGTGAGAGGGCATTCTTGGAGATAGCCTCCAGGCTATGGGATATTCTCTACTCTGAGGTGTATCAGGCACCCTCATTTTATGGATTCAGACAACATGTGATGATGAATCTCTTTACCCTGGCCTTTGATTGAGGGGATATCATGTGTTCCCCCTGCAATGAGCACCACTGTTTTAGCTAACTTACTTTAACTGCTTTTATACTGATTTTGTTGTGGACTTGCCCTGAGACCTTCAGGTATAGGGTGTGATATAAAAACAAACAAACAAACAAACAAATCATTATACAAAGTATATACAATGCTAATTCAATTCTGGGAATAATTAGGAAGGGAATAGAAGAGGTGGTAATAGCAACCAGCCTAGATGGCTTTAAGGAAGGGATGTATGGATGGCAGATATATCAATGGCTACTCAAATGGATGCTTAAGTATATATTTCAGGGTAGAGGGACAGGCAAGATGCCTCTAAGGCCGTTTCCTGGGATTCAAGAGGAGGAGAAGGTTTGCCCTTGTCTCTGCTTGAGATTGCCCATGGGCAGTTGGTGGGGCTACTGTGTGGGACAGATTCTGGGACTATATGGACTGTGGCCTAATCCAGCAAGGACTCCTCTTATGTTCTTATCCTAGATCTGAGTAAGGCCAAGATCATTAAAACATAAAATCTATTTCTGGACTGTAGTTTTAATATTCCTAACTGGATGTCAACTCGGTTTAATACCAATAAATCTTTTCACGCTCATGCCCAAAGGTCAAGAAAGATTCTATGACTGCCCTTTCCCGTCGCTGTCAGAATAAGAAACCTTTTGAACAAGAGTGCATTCAGAGCTACTGGCTGACACACTTAGGTTGAGTCCCACCCATGTGCACAAGCTTCATAAGCATGCTCAGCTCCACAGAAGTCTTCATAGCCAAGCCAAATCCTTAATTTACCATAGCACAACCTCATCTCCCAAACATGTCTATAAAGGTGCAAGTGAGATCAGCTGGAATGACATGAGGAGATGAAACAGCACAGGTTTTCAGGTGATTTAAGTTTTGCAACCAGAAAAACAACAACAATACAGGAATACCTAAGACCTCAACTGCCTATTTTGCTAGTTTCAGCAGTTAATCAAAATACAGTACTTATCAGACAGACCAGGAACAGGTTTTCAGTACAAGCTTCACACTTTCCTACCCACCATATAAGCAGCTCTTCACTCTGGCCTTTGGCTAAATGCCCTCTATGCTTCCCCCTGCAAAAACTATTGTTTTTAAACTGCTTTTGTATAATTATTGTTATTATTATTATCATTATTATCATGCTGGTTTTTAAACTTTGTATGGATTTTAGCACAGTCTGATACAATTTTAATGTGTTCATTTTTAACTGTGTGAGCCGCCCAGAGACCTTTGGGTATGGGGGCGGGGATATAAATATAAATATTAATAAATAAATAAATCTCCCCTGGATCCTGGTAAAAACAGTATCTTTTGACTGGATTTTGATGATGTGAGTACGTCTAAAACAACTTAGACCACCTTTCCATGGCTTGAAGGGTGTGGCTGTTCACATGACTCTCCTAGGCCACTCCAGATTGAGGCCTGCCACAGGACCTGGAGGGTGGAATAGAGGAGCTCTGCTTTCAGACCAGGATTTCCAGTTCTTGACTGCACCCAGTTTCACCAGTCTGGTTTGCAGCAGCCATTTAGATGCTGGAAGCTGACTGGAAGGGTTGTGCCTGCCAAGCACAGAGTGGCAAATGATATGGAGGCTTCTGTGCACAGGTGCTGGCACCCCTTAAGCCAACCTGGGCAATGGTCATATAAATGGCCATCCAGGATAGGCATGCTGAGCCTGATCTAATTATTCCTCCAAAATGTTTCACTCCTACCCCATGTAGGATCATCAGCCACTAGCCCTAGCTGTTAACGCAGATAAATGTGATTAGATCTTGGAATTCTGAGGAACCAGAATTCACGTTAACCATCTGAAAGATCATGTAAAGCAAAAATAAAGTCAGTAAATCAAAGTTTAGTATATTTCAATTACCGTAAGTTACAAGTCATCACTTGGCTTTCTGTTCTGCTAGATCAGTTGACTTACCTAATGGCAATAATGCATTATCAGCTGATGATAATACTGATGAATCCTCCTCAGTTTTCCTCTGTCAGAACTTTTGCAAGCAAATTGCTTTAGGCCTGAATTTGATGGCCTTTCTGCACTGGCTGGTAGTACCAGGCTGGTACATTGTGAACAACTTATTCTGGCTCAGCTTTAGAGACCTTTTTGGGCGGACATCCTGAAATGGCAGGCTTCTGGCCGTGTTTCTGAATGCCCAGCTGAAATAGCACCAGGCTTGGTATACTAATCCACAGCTGTTATGACATCTGCATGCTGACTGTGGTCTGGTATACCACGGTAGATTGCTTGTGAACTGCTTGTAAGTAGTACAATTGAAATTGGTTATGGCACCATTTTGGCATCCTGTTCCATGCCATGGCCTTGTCCGGGACAAATGCTCTGGTCTACTCTACGACAGAGGCCTTCTGTGTTGTGGATGGCACATTCTATGGGTGGAGTTTGGCCAGTTTACCTGCCCAGTATGGAAAAGGCCTTAATTTCTATGCACTCCTTAGCTTCATCTGTCTAAATCACTAAGATCAGTTTGCCAGAAGTGGAAACAGTTTACAATTCTATTTACCCACTTCGTGAAAGCAAATCTAACTCTGTTTCAATATGTCTGCATTTCTCTTTAGAGGAAGAATGCAGTAAATAATTTATAACGGATGCTTAGAATGGGGATCTGTTTGGTGAATATTTATGCAAGACAGGATTTGAAGTGGCTTCTTTTACTGTAGAATGGGGTGTGTGGATGCTTTTCACTGCAATGCACATTAATGAGTATTGAATATAAATCTAAAATCCTTTTCAGCTCTTAAAAATACGCATCCTATTCAGTTGAAAATTTTGGTACAGCTTTTACCAGAGCTTAAAATGACCTCCAGCCAACCATCAGACTTAGGAAAAGAAGAGAAAATCAAAGTCTCCATCAAACATCTCCTCTCCTTTGACTTGTGGTCTGGGGAGAAGGGTTATTTATCAATTCAATACTGTACATATAACAATTCCTACAATAATTATTGTTTCACCAATACTGAGTTGGTATTTCTTCTCCAGGAGCTACCTTGAGAATCCTAAATGCAAGAATACTTCAAGCCTCTTCCCTCCTTCCTGTGATTTTTGAACTGCTGTTCATGCATCTTAGTAGAATATCCAACTATAGAGCACAAGAATGCACAAAAGTGTGGCTTCATACCCAACATGGGACTGAATTTAGCCCCCACTAAATTCACAGGGTCTTTACCTATATAACATAGTCAAGAGTCTGCTATTCTAGACAGATGTTCTGCAGCAATGGTCTTTTCATATCTGCCTGCCAAGCCAGACATGTCATAGATCATAGAAGAAATGCTTCAAGTTTTCTTCCTAACCGATCCCACAATACACTCCCGAGAAAACCTATGCATACACATTGATCACCATGGCGCCTGGGAACACACAAATGCACAAAGAGCCCACCACTGGAAACTGCAGTATACTGTACTCTTCAAAAGTGCAATGTAAAAAGAAAGCTTCTCCAGGCAACATATAAAACCATTATTACGAGAGCAGATCGAGTAACTGTGGCAACATTAAAGAGAGTAAAGTGTCTCTTTTGAGAGTAATGTGTCCTTTCAAACAACCCAGAAATATAAAAACGATCATGATTATTATACAAGGCTAAAGAGAGCAAGCTGGTTTTATGCTTCCTTGTCCTTCAGCATAAACTTTCTTTCTTTCTTTCTTTCTTTTTCTTTCTTTCTTTCTTGTAGTGTTCAGGATCATCTAGTGTTTGCTCTAGTACTAGAACCCCATAGGTAACCAAGCACTCAAGTATGCTGAAAGAGTCTCGTCCAACCATGAATGACACTTCTGGCCTTGCTATCTAAATTGTTCTTCTGGAGGCCAGTCAATATTTTTTTCAACCAACTTTAGCTGAGAAAGAAGAAAGCCTGAGACGAAACCTCACGTTTCTTAAGGATTTGATGCTAAGTGAAGACCCCAAAATTACCTCCACGGTATTACTGGTGTTGCAACTCACACTCCCTGCCCAATTTTGCCTGTAAAGAAGCCGTATGTTAAATGTTTCCCAAGCGTGTGTTGCCTTGGTTCCTTATTAAATGAAAAAGGAAACAACAGAAATGAAATAATTATAATCAGCTTACCTTGCAGACAAGATCATCAACGCTTCCTAAGGGGAAACAAGGCTGAAAAAGGAAGAGATTTCTCTTGTTCTTTGATTTCAAGAGGGACTCCACATTTTCAAGAGAATAATAAGGGAGCAGCAACTTTCTTCTTCTTAATTTTTGGGTAGGGAGAAGGAGCCAATCGGGTGTGGCAGAGGTTTCTCCAGTTGAAAACCTCTGTGTCCCCCAGCAAGCAGTCTCTGCCTACTTTATAATTCTCCTCCTTCAAGTCTGCCCTTCAGGAGCCAAGCGGTGGCTATTGTGACCAGCACCCACAGGGTGGCAGTGTGGATCTACCAATCCTTTCCAGAAAAGGGTGGGGTGCAGGATTCCCCCCATTCCCTTCTGCCAAAGGGGGCCAAGAACAGGGAGCTAGCTAGATAGGGCGGGGAGAGACTGGAACTTCAGATGCTGCAGAAATGAGAGAAGAAGGGAGTTCTTCTTTCTTCATAAGACTAAAACTTATGAAGTCAAGAGCTGCTGGTCTGCTTACTTTTCCCTGTTACTATTTTTGCTTAATTTTGCTCCCTTAACGGACAGAGCAGAATTGGCTATCTAAAATGGCTCAAAGAGGAAGTTTCCCACTTTAGACTGACCCAGTTTTGTAAACAGAAATTCTTAAATTCTTTGCACAGTGTTGTCTCTCTCTCCAGAGATTGAGGCTGCCCCCACGTAGTCGTGATCCAGGCTGTCTGAAGGGAAGCAGCAAATTCTGAGTGGCTATTTAAAATTATTTTATTTTGGGGGGTTAATGCCTCATAGTCCATTGGCTGTTCTCATAACAGACTTATTGCTTCCAGTTGCTGACCGTTGGTATCCCTGCCCTCCATTAATTAGTTTAAACTTCTGTTGAAGCCACCCAGGATAACGGTCATCACCATATTTGTAGTAGAATATCATAGTGGGCTGTGCTCTCTGTTTTTTTTTAATCCTTTAATCTGCCCTTCAACATTTATCCAAAAAACTTGGACAGTTTTGTAGGAATGTTGAGCCTACAGAAGAGAAGACTGAGAGGAGACATAGGGTGTTTTTCCACTGTCACTAAAAGTACCCATTAAGTACCCATTAATGGGTCCAAAATGGCATTTTTGTACCCATTAATGGGTACTTAATGGGTACTTCTAGTGACAGTGGAAAAACACTCATAATCGCAGTCTTCAAGTAGAAGGGCTGTCACAGTGCAGAGGGATCATCCCTATTCACTTGCACAAGATGGGAGGACTAGAAAGAATGGTATGAAACTTCAAGGGAGTCAATACAGATTAGATATTAAGAAAAACTTTCTGACAGTGAGGGCGATCACTCAGTGGAATAGGTTGCCACAGGAGGTAGTGGATTCTCCTTTGCTTGAGGTCTTCAAGCAGAGGCTGGACCTACATCCATCTGGAATGGTTTAGGAAATCTTGCATTGAGCAGGGAGTTGGACTCGATCCTAGAGGTTCCTTGCGATTCTATGATTCTATGATTCTATCCTTGAAGTCTCTTCCAACTTAACAATTCTACGATTCTTCACCTTCATTGGAAAACTCTAGGTTTTGCATGACAACTTTTTTTGGACTCTGCACTTACACAGTGACCATGTTCAAGATAGTGACTTCCAGCAGCAACATCCAGAAGGGGCTTTTTATCCTTCATCTGGACACACCCTAGTAAGTGAGTGTGGTACGTAACTCTCAGACTCCAAGTGGAGGAGGAGGATGGGGCTGCAGAGGCACTGTTTCTTCCCCATCACAAAATCCTTTCCCCCTCTTTCCTCTACTCCACTCCACTCCCTTCCCTTCTCATGTCATGTCATGTCCTTTTACATAGTTTTCCCCCCCACTAGCACTAAGTACCCATTAGGGACCCATTAAGGACCCATTAGGCCCAGAGCAGGAAGACCCCATTTCCACTGCAGACCTCATTAGAGCTACATTTGTTTCCACCAGTTCTAGGGAAATCCGGACTGAATGGATCCTTCAGGACCTATAATCCAGATTTCCTGTAGACCCCATTAAAGGTGTCTACAATGAGGTCTTCAGGCATTAAATCCGGATTATATGGAGCATGTTTCCACTGCAATCGGGCAATGGGGTCTAGAGGGGACTCCAAGGGGTGTACATCCATGAAGAGGTGCCCCGAAACCCAAAGCTCTGAAGCCTGTGCACTGTCTCCAAAGATGGCTGTGAAGCCAGCTCTGAAGAATAGCACAGGCTCTGAAGAGGACCCCATGTGAGAGCAATGCCAATCCTACGGACCTTTGTCAAAGGCTCCGGAGAATCTTTGAAGTCTACAGCAGATCAAAGCTTATGACAAAGCTTTGGAGATTCTCCGGAGCTGCTCCAGAGAATCTTCGAAGAATCTCCAGAGTGTCTACGGAGATTGCACACCCTGTCTCCCAGAAAACCTGGGGTGACAGGTGGGCCCCACATGGGTCAGTTCGGATTTGCCACATGGGTGCTCTTGGTGTTTCCACTGCAGGCAGGCTAGCACCCATTGCTATTGGGCACTGTACTGCCCATGGGGATGCATTCGGTAGCTCCCTTAATCTGGATCTACTAGATCTGGATTAGTTGAAAGACCCATTCCTTAGATACGGATCATCTTAGATTGGATTAAGGGAGGTCAGTGGAAAAAAACTCCATAGTAAGCCTGAAGGATTATGAACAGGATAAAAATATATTAAATAAATAAATTATCCAATCAATGTGCAGGTAATTCATCTGGTGCTGCTGGAAAGGGCCAGAACAGCTGTTTATTGGAATGTTTTCAGGTGTTTGGCAGTAATCACATTGGGTTGGGTGATAACCCATCAGCCCTCATGCAAGACCCCATCCACACTGCAGAGTTGTCCACCTCGAGGGCACACCACTTTGTAGAATACTGTATTGTCATGAATGATACAAAAATGTCATCATAGCCTGCTCCAGTCATGGAAAGTTTGTAAGTGATCCACTGCAGCATTCAAAACTGGTATAATGGATCAGCTGTTCATGTTGACACAAGCAGCTGGTCCAGTATGCCAGGGCTAAGAACACTGGTGCCATTTTGCCAGGCACTTGGCTCAGAATTGGGCCACTTCTTGGAACTAGCCTCTTTGCTGGTACAGCCTCCAAGTGCCCCATGCCTTCTCAGAAACCATGCACCACATCCTCCCCAACCTTCCTCAATCACTTACCTGTTGTGTCTAGCTGGGGAGCATTCACACCTCTGCTGGATGAGGAGGTTAACAGGACTGTTGCCCAAGTGCGCTGGCAGCCCTGCTGACTTCCTGATGCAACTGCGACTACACAGAGTGTCTCAACGTTGTTATGGTGGTGGTGCTGACGCATGCCCAGTTGCAAAGGGGCCGCCACAGCCAAAAAGGTGGCACCCTGAAGAGGATTGGCCCCACAATCAAATCAAGGTAAGTATTCAATCACGGGGTGGGGTGGGGGGGACAGAGGTCAGGTAACGTTGATTTGCACTCCAAGTGTGAACGCTAGTCAATGTCAGTTTATTATATTCCTTTCCCATCCAGTGGACAGGAAGAGAAGTGTGAAATTGCCCCTGGCTAAACCAGCCTGGATTTGCAGCTACAGAGGTTGACAACTACAGGACCTGGGAATGAAAGTTCCCATCTTTAATAGTTGGGCTGGGCTGGTCCATCCACAGTACCAATGGTCCTTGGTGCAGGCTGCCAGCCAGCTGACCTATCCTGGGTTAGATGTGTCCCAGAATGGATCAGGATAACCTCTGATGAGTGGAAACAGCCCTTGAGTTTTATTCCGAAAAGTGAAATTGATATCAGGATATTCTTTCTTTATGCCTGTTTTTCTCTTTTGCCACTGTTGACCTTCTGAGGGCCACAGTAAAGTGGAATGATTTCCTGCCAAAGAAATTAAGATGAACCCTTCATTCCACGTAAGTTCCATTGTATATGAACAAGCACACACCAATTCAGCCCTGCCCAAATGATAAGACTTTGTTCAATTGTAGTTTTTCCTTTGCTTGAATTCTGTGCTACAGTTTGTTAGGTTACCCTGTATCCCATGAGAGACAATTACAATTTTTTCTTCATAGAGTACAGTAAAAGAAAATAAGTTAAAATGATATGAGTTACTTCTTTGTTGCAATTAATGAGTAACTGCACCTAGAACTGTTTACCTAGATCTATCCAGGAGAAAATTATTAGTTTAAATCCATGAAATGGAGGAAAAACAGTAAAATAAACCATTAATATTATCTTCATAGACATGCTTGGTATCCCCATTGGTGAATCAAGAAGCACAAACATAAGCAAGGTCCATATTTGGACAGGGGGGCATGGGAGGGGTCTGCTCTTGGGATGGAGTGCTTGCTTTGGTCCAGCAGTGGAGTGGTGGTAACAAAAACCAGCCTAGATGACTTTAAGGAAGGGCTAGACAAATTTATGGATGGCAGGTGCATTAATGGCTACTAGAATGGATGCCTAAGTACACCCTTCAGGCTGGGGGGGCAAGCAGGATGCCTCTAAAGTCATTTGCTGGGATTCGAGAGTAGGAGAAGCTGTGCCCTTGTCTCTGTTTGAGGTGCCCATGGGCAATTGGTGGGCCACTGTGTGTGACGGAATGCTGGACTAGATGGGCTGTGGCCCGTTCCAGCAGGGCTCCTCTTATGTTCTTATGTTGATCTCCTTGACTTGTTCATTCCAGCTCATGCAAACTTTGAGGTTAGGGAACTAAAGAACCCCAGTGTCAAGATTTCCAACTGGATTCATTACACAAAGCACTGGAAATGGTTTTGGGAGTAGGTTATATTTGTTCTTTCATGTAATGGTGCTGGTGAGGTAGGTTGCTCAAACTGCCATTGGCCTTCTGCATGGAAATTACAGGGGCAACTCAGACCCATATTCATACTAAAGGTTTTTATTTGGGGACAGGTCATGTGATCCTGGGATTAGCAACCCATCTCAGGCTTGGATGGATTGCTTTTGGCATGGGGCAAGGTTGTCCACATTAGCACAGCCTACCCTGCACCAGCCCCCATGCCAGCTCGAAAATCTGCACTACCTTCAGAGGTGGCATGGGGGTCATAATGAAAGATCCTGGCCTTTGGAACTCTCTTCTGCACCATCAAAAATGGAAGCATTCTGTCCACATGTCTTTATGGTCTGTTATACTCCCCCTTTCATGCCAGTAGACATTGCAATCTATTAATAAATTGGATTATGACACCATTTTGGGTGCCCTCTGTGCAGACAGAACATGCTAAGAAGGGCCTCAGTGTGTGGAAGGTCTGATGCAGAAAGAGCCCATTCTGCAGAAGTAACACTCTTGGGAGCAGATTCCATGCCAGGAGCAAACCAGGAAACCCAGGTGGGGACTGCCTCTAGTTCCTAGGGGCCAGTAGAAGCACAATAATATGCCAATACACCAGCGTCAACTTAAGAGTTACACAGCTGTTCTAGTTCCTTGGAATAGCATTATATAGAACGCAGCTCTATTTCATTCACATGTTTCCCTCATGCATTTTCTAGAGAAGTTGTGTAGGTTGAGCACTCTGCACGTTCATTTTATGTTTGAATTAAATTTAGTGCTATTTTCTGCAGAAGCACATGATTTTCCTTTGGACTTTCAGTAGCCTTTTGTAGCCTTGCAGGTGGCCACTTCCTTCCCTCTTTGCCCATTAATGTCATCTTTCATTCATTTTCCTCCGCCCAGAGTCTGAATTTGGAGCATCTTCTACCTGGGTTTCTTCAGAAAAACACAGGAGGTATTTCTAAAGATTCCAAATAATTGCTCAGCCCTTGAATCATTCTTTGGACATCGCCCTCTCAACCCCCAAATAGTGTCAAGTTTGAAATATGCTTCATTTTTTCACATGATGGCTGTGCTGTTGGGCTGAATGTGCTCAGGGTTGAAAAAGCTCTTTATTATTGATTTTGTTTTTTAGTTACCAGAGGAACACGTGTTGTTTTCCAGCAAGTCCAGAGGGATGTGTCCATATATGACACAGACTACATAGATTCCTTTCTGTACATTTCACAACCGTGTCCTGAAGTGTGAATATTTCTTTTAACTCCCTTTTACTTCAGGCGCAGTCCAGCATCACAGCCCCAAGTAATATTTGAGCATACTTTCCTTACTCTGAGCATTTGACTTCGCTCCGCATGACTCAAGGGCTATCCAACAGAGAAACGTTTTGGCAACCGCTTCAGAGAAATAACAATATTTCTGCTGTTCAGTTTTTGTTGGTTGAATGAGTAATGCTACCTCTGTACACAGTGGTCAGTAGTGAGTGTGCATGTATGCCAGAGGACACTATTTTCCTATGAAAAATGGGGGAAGGCTGATTACTGACTTAGCCAGAAGGAGAAAATGAAACAGACTGGGAAAGGAGGGGGCTGCATTCTGCAAAATTATCTTTGTGCTGTGGCTGGAAAGAAACTATATCTGTCTGGAAAGAGTTGGGTTCTGTGGAAGGTGGGGTCTTGCTTTGGCTACAGTGAAAGAGTTTTGGTTGCAAACATCCTTGAGTCACTCTTGCCTTCTATTTTTTTTGCTGTTCTTAATATGTAGCTACTTCGTGTACAAGGAGATGACTACTGGAATATTAAATTCCCAGATCTGGGAGCTCTGTGAAAGGCAGGGTCTTACAAGATGGTGGATCCTGCTGCTAGAAGATACAGAACGTATCTTAGAGTGGGTGCTGCTCTCTCTCAGTCCGTCTCTCTTTCTCTCTCTCTCTCACACACACTCTCAGCTGTGGAAGTGTCAGACCCAAGAGGCTTTTGTTTTCCAGCTTGAATGTTTTTCTCCAAGGCTGTGATCACACCTATAGTTCAAGGTGGCCTTTGGGAGGGACACTTTTCAGATTTCTTTTCTCCCTGGGATCGTTGTGGGGGTGGGATGTCCCTCCTTAAGTCGGCTTTTCTGGAGTCCACTTTTACAGAGGACTCAGGTCCACTTTTACATAGGATTCAAACACAGAGGGATTTCAGAAATAATTGGCCAGAAAAGCACTGCTGGGAGTGGGAGAGGGAAAGCATGGAGCAAGGGTAGAAATAATACAGTACTAAGGACAGTGTAGCTTCCGTTTTCCTCCAGCAAGGGAAACAAGATTTCGTTGCAGTGAAAAGGACAGAGAAGTGAAAGTTCTTCAGTAGCTTTAGGGGAAAGAGCAGATTAATTACAGCCTCTCCTTTTCCTACCGGAACAGCTACGTTTATTTTGGGGCACAGTCCCCTTGCCCCCAACAGATGACAGAATGGTGACAGAAGTAGAAAGGGATGCAAGGAAGAGGGATTGTATGTGTGCCACCCACAGCCAGGCATTGGGCAGGAGGGAAGGCTGGATCCACTTTTCCCAGGGTGGTTCAGCCCCTCTAGCCCGGTTCTGTGCTCACACAGGGGAAATGAAAATGGACTGGCTCCCCAAGATGGCTTGAGTCCTCTGGAAAAGTCCAGAGAAGCTGGCTTGAGGAGGGACAGCCTGCCCCCAAGACGATCCCAGCAAAAACACACACTGAACGATGTGACGAGAAGCCATCTGGAAGCCATCTTGAACTATGGTTGTGATCACAGCCTTTGAGATGGAGGAGTGCACTGGCCTCAAAGCCTGAGATGCCCAGAAACATCTCAGTAGTGGGCCAAAGTGTGAGACAGGATGCTGGATGAGTTGTGGCCCAATCCAGTGGGCCTCTGCTTATGTTCTTATGTTTAGGATTTCCTGTTCTGACAATGTGCTGTCTCCTTGCATAAGCTTGTATGACCATTTAGCCTCTTTGAGGCAAATGGAAGGATGTTGCTGGTATGGAAACTGGCCTAGATGTGCATCAACCAGGGTATGACACATATAAACAGCCTCACAAGACGGTCAGGCTGCACCAGTGTGGGCTTCCCACCTCCAGCTGTGTGATGTCCTCTTCCAAGTCTATGCAGTCATAATTTACTGTAATTGATTGGCAATAGCTTTGGGACTGACTAAAGGAAGTGTGTCTTCACTTTGTTGAAAACTGCTCATGGGAATCATTTCCAAAAGAGATTTGATAGCTTGAAAAGGACATTAGATGACTTTTTAAGGGCATTCTAGAATAACTGCAAACGGAAATCATAAATGATCTTATTTAATAGCTGCATTTGTTTGTGTGATATTTGGGTTAAAGGCATCTTTATTAGATATACTTAGTATTATCATTGGGCGACTCACAGGGTGAAGGAACAGCAAACGGTTAGGATGTTCATTTTATAAGAATGGAATTGATAGATTCACTGCTGTGGCATTTTCAAAATAAATGTATATACTGTGGCTGCCTCCAGACTAGCAGATAAATCCACAGTTAAATGTAAAAGCACAGCATGCTTACTGCACAGCAACAACTGGGCTTCCCAACTGGAAAGGCAGCCCCATAGCTTCGTGCCGTCATGCAGGTTGAGACTGCCAATCAAATTTGAGCTGCCCTTCCTGCTCTCGTCTTGCTGTTCTCGCTGTTCTGCCCGCACTGGGTTTTGTTTATACTGCACAGCAAGTGTACTTGATCCAGCATGAACGTAAATGCACAGTCCCGATTCGATAATGCGTTGCCATGACGATCCATTAATTGTCACTTGTGATGCCTTGATCGGGACTGTCCATTTCACTGCACAGTATAAACGTGTATAAGCCTGTATCTTCCTTAAGAAGCAAAAAAGCTTACTGTCAGATTAAAATAAAGCCAACAGAGAAGTCACTTCAGGGTTCTTTTGCTACCAAATATATCTATAGTAATTCCTCAAAAAATACAGAATGCAATCTTATTTTGGCCTTCAGCTGGGTTTTTTCTATGGTAGCACCTACCTTGTGGAATGTCCTCCCCTAGATACTTACAAGGACAGTTTTTTAGATTCTTGCTAAAGAAATACCTAAGCCACGTCTTCATGCAATAAAAAGCCCGTTAAAAAGCTTCTTTTGCCATGGAGCATCTCCATGCATGGCTTTTCTCCGGGCTTCCAGCACCACAAAGGAGGAAAATGCGTGGAAGAAAGACCCACCTTAAACAAGACTACCAATGCACTTTTTGGAAGACCAACAACCCAAGACCCCTTGAAATAATTTGAAATAGGAGTGTGCACGAATGCAGTTTTTGGGATTTGATTTGATTTGAATAGAATATCTGAAGATTTGAATCTATTCAAACCTTTACAATTTGAATGTTGACCCAATGGGACAAGGGAAAGCTCTAAGGGGAGAGGAAAGCCTTGGCAGAACTATGTCCCTTTGTCCAGACAGGGCACTTGATATGCTGCACTTTCCCCCTTCCTCATGAGGGAAAGTGCAAAGTAAAAAGCATTAGCTTTTTAACTTGCACTTTCACTGCTGCTTCTGGACTCATTGAATGAACCAGAGTGAAATTTAAGGATTATTTGCAGAGGGGTGGCTCTGGCTCTGTCCCTCAACACACACACTATGTAGACCCGCACATCCTTCATAGCAGTTTACGAAGCTGAGGACAAGCTTTGTAGTGGCTACATAGGCAGCTATGAAGCTGCGTCTCTCCGTCATGCCCAGTGTAACTGGAATCTGACCACTGATTGTGGCTAAACAGGCCAATCATGCTGCGCCACCAATGGACCAGGGGCACGCAAGTTCCAAAGGCTGGGAACAGAGTTCCTCAGGTTCATGGTTTCTGGGAGGACCATTTGCAGTGGGCTGCCCCTTCTGGGTGCCACTTCTGGGAGCACTGCCCAAAAGGGTCCTCCATGAACTCCCTAATATGCTATTTAGGTGTATTGATAGAGCAGGTTGTAGATACCAACATATCCCTATTACCCTCATAACTTGTCCATGCAAAAATAGTGACATAGAAACAGTAGAACATGGTCTCCTATTCTGTAATCTTCATAACACTGCCCATCAAGAATTAATAAGTCCCAAGCTCAGCCCATATCCAGGGAGATGGAATTCAGAGTACGTCAAATTGTTGCTAATTGATACCAATCCTGACATGACCCTCGTGGTTGCAAAATTCTTGGCCGTAGCTATAAGAATGAGGGAGAAGATGGGAAATGAAACCCTGCAATCAAGTGACCTTGACTAGAGATGTCATGATGCATTGAAAAATTATTCTTAATCATAAATATTTTACATTGTTTTTATTGTTTCTCATTGTAAATCAATTTTATCTCTTCTTACATATTATCTTTTGAGTCTTTAGACTGAAATAAATTTGATTTAATTTGATAGAGCAGGATAGGGTGTCATTTTGGTTGCTCTATCCCATTCTATAATCTGCAGAAGGAGCATTCCAGGAAGATGGGGCTTGTGCTGTCCTAGGAAAGCATATGGAAGCCGGCCAGACCCCTTTCCTGAACTACACGAGAAGTAAGTGCGGAAAGGGCCAGAGACCATGGCAGGTTAAATAGTCCTTTATTAGATTAACATTGGCAATCTTTTCTTTGTCTGCTTGGATATATGTAAATGTTATTATTCATGCAGCTGCTTTTAAAAAAGCAAATAAACAAGCCATCTTTTGACCCAGCGTAAAGCAGGCCATATTCAAGTGACTGTTGAAAAGCTGGGCAGTGATTCTATTGACTGTTCCTTGTAAGTTGAGGTCAGACAGCTGCATACTTTCTGTTGTTGTTGTTGCTTCTGCTGCTGCTGCTCTTAACGTGTATTAATTGACTTTCTTAGGAAAGCAAGTTGATTTACTGCTATAAACAAAAGATACAATATAAGAAATGGGTTGCTTTTTGCTCATTTCTCCCTCTGCAACTTTTAAGGGTGTTTCCAATTAATATCTGGCCGGTGGGATTGGCAAAAAAAAAAAAAACATCTTTGTTCCTTTCGTTGCCATGTGTTTCAGAGATGACTTAGTGTCCTCTATTGCTTGCCACAGGCCAAATGAGACATGATGTTTGCCACTAAGATCCTGCACAGCTGCTTTTTCTTTCGCAAGTTGATAGTGCTGAGGGGGCTGGGAATATGGAAGTGGGGTTCCTGGGAATTGTGGGTGGAAATCTCTCAAGGGTGCTGATGGCTTTGGAAAGTCCAAGAACTCCCCCAAAGGACAAAGTTGGAAACTCTGGCAAATGAAGAGGAAAAGCAAGTTAAGAAGTCATTGGTGAAGGCGATGCAAACAGAAGATCCTTCTGTGGAATGTGTTCATTGCTAGGATGCGCTTTTTTTTGTTTTTTTTTAAATGTCTGCACTGCTGTAAATTCTGCTGCTTCCTTTTTGAAACAGATGTGACATCATGTCTACATTTTCAAAAGTATGGCTGTTGGGCCAGGCTGTTGTGTGAAAATGGCATCTTCGTGGTCTTCACGGTTTTCTAACCTCGTATACCAGACCAGTTGTTCATGTGTGGATGGCCCAGGAGTGGATGGCCTGCTGTATCAGGGCTGAGAAGCCAAACACTATTTTTCCAGGCACCTAGAAATTGCTCCAGAAGCGGGCAGTTTGGGGCCACCCACCTAAAACCACCCTTCTGGCCAGGGTGGGCTGCCCACAATGCAGATGGCCCAAACACCTGGCTCAGAATAGTGTGGGATAACCTGTGTCATGTGGAAATGGCCTTAATTGTCCTCCTCTATATCTTTTCCAACTCTTTTTGAGATGCAGTGACCAAAACTGGATACAGTACTCCGGATGTGGTCAAACATTCAGTCTGTATAAGGGCATTATTATAGTAGCAAGCTAGTTCTCAACTAACATTTTTTGTTATCCCTAGCATTTTTTTGGCCTTTGTGAAAACAGCAGATGCAAGCCGTGTTGACATATTCATTGAACTGTCTGCCATTAGACAGAGGCTGTGTCCAGGCAGGAGGAATACTTCACAAGGACTGTGGAGCAGCTGTCAATCTGCCAGGCAGGTTTTACGATGCTCCACGATCCCTGCAAAGTAAAACATGACGCTCCCAAGTAAGCTCTACTTACATGAGCATTGGCTGCAGAGTTTCCCTTCCCTCCACGTTTTCCTGGATGAGCCCTCCCTACTATTTTGGAGGATTGGGAGAATGTGGGGATTATCTGTTCCGCCTGTGGAGCTCCTTTACTTCACAGTAAAGATAAGCTTTGCATTTTTAATTTATATCTGGAAGAAGTAGAAGAGTTGGGTTTTCTACCCCTCTCTTCTCACCCATTTAAGGGGACTCAAAGTGGCTGACAAAGTTTTCTATTCTTCTCCCCACAACAGACACCCTGTGAAGTAGGACAGGCTGTGAGAGCTCAGAAGAGAGCTGTGACTAGCCCAAGGTCACCCAGCTGGCTTCATGTAGGAGGGTGGAATGAAACCTGGTATTCCCAGGTAAGAGTCTGACTCCTTAACCACTAGACCAAACTGGCTCAGCAGATGTAATTCTTAAGATAGGACATGTTACTAGAAGAAATTATGACAGTGGGAATCCTGAACCAGTGGCCTTCCTGCATGGCACAGGTTATTACTGGACATGCTGTTCCCTCTAGGCTATCTCACCCTTGAAGGGGTGGTATGCTGCTAGAGTGCTGCATGCAAAATGAATAGCCCATCCTGGACCACCTTTGAAACCTGGGAACAAAACTTCCTGACCTCTAGAGATTCCCAAGGGATCAGTAAAGAACAATGGATAAATATATGAACGAAATTGAAAGCATGCTGGAAAATTAGGGAGAAGAACTGCCCGGTTCAGAACATTGTAGTGGAAGAGGCCTGGTGAGGCTTTCACCTTGAAATAGGATTAAAAAATGTTGATGATCATTTTCTAAGAAAATGTTCAGAGGAGTGCTGAATGATCCATGATTTCTTCTTCCCCATGGAATCCTGGCTCTGATCTCTCAACAGGTTTCTTGCTGAGGAATCATGACACATAGTCATCGTGGGGAAGATACAGCTGTCTTTTATAAATTCTGCAGAATATCTTTCAGGTAGCAGCCAAAATCTTGTAGCCAGCCTTTGACAACCTTTGTCATTTATAACAGACCAGTTGTCAACACTTGCCAATGTCTAATAACAGTATCCAACAATCAGTTTTGAACAGCATTCCTCCCTCCTAAAGGGTGCACTCTACGGTGCATTTTTTAAAAAAATCTTAAGCAAATATAGATGATATAAAAATATTTGTTGCTGTTGAAGGAAAGCATTTAGAACACATGCTCTCCTACCTGTATTATCCTCCTAAGAAATTTTGAACGAAAAAAGAATATTAACTTTGATTGGACATGACCCTCAATGACCCTCAGACCATTTTAATATAAAAGGTCCTCTTCTCAAGACCCAGGATTTCTCCATCATCCCTAACTACTGCTAAAACTCCTTCATCACTGAACTGTAGTGCACATCACTTCAAAACAAAGAAGCCCAAAATTCTGTACCCAGAACCAGTAGGAGTAGCAGCAGGAGAACAAATAATAGGTTCCCCCCCCCAGAAAGCAAAGTGACTGATATTCCAGAAAGGTTACATATGGAAGAGACCCAGCTGATAGAAAAGCAGAAGCAGCTGGTAGAGAAAACCACTATATCAGCAAGGAAACTGACCGAAGTTTATTTGCATTTAAATTTGTTGCAACCACAAGAATTCAGGACAACATCATTGCAGTATGCCAACAAGATATAATGCTGCGTCTTGTTCCAAGTTACCAATCTTCTTCTACTCAGTCCCTCATTTACTGCCCACTTTCTGGACCTGGTATAATACCCCAGATAGTCAAAATTCTAAAGAGGCATCTAAACAACTAAAAACAGTTGAGAGTGAAGCAGACAGCTGAAGAACCTAGCCTGAGATAGGTTCTCCCAAATTTTCCAGCATGCTTCCAATTTCGTTCATGTATTTATCCATTGTTCTTTACTGATCCCTTGGGAATCTCTGTAGGTCAGGAACCTCAACAGGATAGTGCCCACAGGAAAGGTTGATGTTACCCTCTTGTTGGGTTAGGGTCTTGGTAGTAGTAGCAGTTGTTAATTATATTAATAATATTCTGTCCTCAGAAAAGTAAACTTTTGGGTGTTTTGCACATACAATTGATATTCCCCTCTTCCCTTTAAGGGTGAGATTATTGTCATGAATAACAATATTAATAAAAGTATTTCTAAAATCATCATGTGCAGTAATTATTTTTTAAATCTGCATGGACTTTAGTTGTACAACGATTTTTAAAAGCAAAGCACTTCTTGGCACTTTTAAAAGGGAGTGATAAGTAAATCCAGATGTGGCCATATTAGAATGAGTCACCCACTAAGACCAAAGCAAGGTATTAAACCGGTGGCCAACTATTTCTTATTCAGAAAACAAGAAAGCTGGAGCTTTTCTTATCCCAAGGCAAGGGAAACTGAAAATCCTTCGGCTGACCCGTTTGACACAGAAACACCAAGAAAATATTTCCAATTATGTGATGTGGGTGGGGAAACAGAGGAAATGATTTGGGTAAATCTTTGCCTTTCCTGAGTATGTGTGTGTCTCTCTGTTCATGTTAAGACAGAGACTACAACGCTGGTGCTTGGGAAGGGAGACAGGATACAACGCTCATCCTTGGAGTGAGATATAAAAGCAGTTCCTTTGGAAAAATATGCTTGAGAGGCTCAGGCAGTGATGGCTTCCAAATATACATTTTCCAGCCACCCACTGCTGTTGCTTCACTTTAGTTGTTATTCTTTGACATTTACTTAAAGAGGGATTTGCCATAGCTCAGTCATGGAGCATCTGCTTTTCCAGCATCTTCCTGGAAGAAGGCAGTGAGAAGCAACGTCTTGAGCCCTTTCCACACTGGCCCTTATTCTGGGTTCTATCCCAGAATAGGGATCTGCCAGCCACATGATAGTGGAGACTACAGCAGTCCCTGAGTGGGGCCTCCCTTAGTCCACCAGCGTGTGGATAGCAGGTCCCTGTACCAGAATATAATCCAGAATAAGGCCCAGTGCAGAAAGTGCTTGGGGGTTAGTGGGCATCTTTATTTGTGTGCCTCTTTGCACCAACTGCATCTCCCTGAGGAGCCTGGGGATGCCCGAACACAGGGCATCCACACTGCCTGGAAGCATTTCCATGCCTATAGGTATAGAACATCTGTACTAGCAGCTCTGTTTGGAGCTTAGGACTGGGCAGCACAGGTGCGGTTGCATACCACATCACCCAGTCACCATGGTAATGGCACTGCACATGCCCATTGGCACCACTGCCTGGCAGTTGCCACAATTTGCACCTTTCCAGTGCTATGTGACTCAAGAACTGACAAGTGCTCCAAGCACGGTCACTCCCAAGTGCTGTTCTTGTTTCAGAGGAACACGTGGTTCTAATCTAACCTGAGCATAATGAAGTGGGTGGGTCAATTACCAGAACATAAGTGGCAGAAATCCCAGGAGGCACGTGACCAGACAAAGCTGAGAACACATTATTGTCCATATCACATGGCATGGATGACAGTGCACAGGTCTTACTCTTCTGCTATTATTGCATCCTCCTTCACAGGAGGGAGATTGATACTAGCATCCTAAGAAAAGTTTTTAGGATGAAATCTCCCAGATCCATTTGGAATTGGATGCCACTCTTGTGAACAGTTTTTTGGTACCCCCAAAATACCATCTAGTCTGATTTTGTGGGATATGTTTCAGTTGTTCAGGTGTTGGGCTCTTTGTGGCTTATCAAGGTAAGTCAAAGGAGTGTAAGCTCTTGGATTCAGTGAGTGTTCAGTGCTTCTTGCGGGGCAGAGGGTCTGGTTCCATTTTTACTGAAGGAGCTCATAGTCTGCCATCTCCTTAACAGATTTTCCGCATGCCCAGGCAATGGGGGATAGTTGCGATTGCAGCAGAGACCCAGAGACCCCGCCCACTAATGATGCAATCATAACCCAGGAGTGTCCCCATGCCCCCAGAATAACTCATTCTTGCCCCTTAATTTGGGGTGAGAACAGTTATAAAGGGTTTTTTTGGGTGTTCTTCCATTGTCACTAAAAGTACCCATTAAGTACCCATTAATGGGTACGTAATGGCATTTTGGACCCATTAATGGGTACTAAATGGGTACTTCTAGTGACAGTGGAAAAACACTCTTTGTTTCGCTTTCTTGGAATTTGTCCCTCATGTACCCTGAATTAGGGCTTTGCATGGGGACTCTCCCGAGGTGAACTCATGTTCACCTCGCAGTATTCCAAGCATGGGGACATGTCCCTAGTGTGTAATTGCACTGTAGTACAAAAGGAGAAAGCAACAGTACAGCCAATCCAATCCAGACCTCCTCGTAGAGCTGTTGTGCAAGAAAGCAGCTCTATGCCACTGTGAGAGTGTGTGGGTGTGTGTGGATCCCCAGCAGAAGGGGAGAGCAGCCAACCATCCAGGCGAATTGGTAACGCTTTCTACTCTGCCCGCCCAGTCAAGGGAATGAGAGGAAGCCTGTCCTTCAAGGGGTTGGGGACCACCAGGCAATACACACAGGGTTGGTGTTCCAGAAAGCAGCTAGCTCTGCATGCTTCTTGGCAGGGATGGAAGAACCACCATGTGGGGTAGGGAAAGACACCTGGTCAATGGATGGGTGGGGATACCAGCTGATGCAGACCCTGCATGAACCCCACATTCATGTTGGTGATCCAAATGAGGAAGCAGGTCTGTGCTCTTCTGTGCATCAAAGAACCTCATGGAACCATCTGGGCAAATATAGTTGCCCCAAACCAGCAGCACTTTGTGCTGTTGTGTTATTGCACTATAATGCAAAAAGGGGAGCACCCTTCAATGAATGCTATCTGTCACTGGAAGTGTTCATGGTATCAGGGAAGTGGGTGGAACCGAAAGGTGTAGCTAGAACTTCCTGCCCCAGCTAAGTCATGATTTCAAGGACAGGTACACATCCAATAAGTAAGCTGATTGGAAGGGGTACTTGAAGAGGGAGGGAGAGAAAAAGATACTGTTTCTCCATGATGAGAATGGGAACCATTGTCAGTGGGAACAAGGAAATTCAAATTCACTTTTATTGGTAACATGTGGGAATGGACAGAATGTGTGCTCAGTCCTCAGGGACTTTAAATTTGGATTAATCTCATCCTGTGGGAACAGGGCCTTATTAGTGTCATCAATACCTCAGAATTGCCTCAAATGTAGGAAAGGACTTTGGACAAAATTGATAAAAGACTTGATTAAAGATATTTGCATGCATTTGCTAAGGTTCAGATGAATAGTTCACTTGCGGACCATTTTGCTCCAGAAAGTACAAAACAGAGCTGTTCCTGTCCCCTCTTCTTTTAACCTTAGAGCCTTAGTTAGAAAACATAAGGAGAAATCACTACATAACACCATACAGGTTGGGCAATACCGAAGTTAAGGTACCTGTGGATGACATGATAGCCCTCACCCCTGAACCTCTATTAACAGCTAAAGTTATTGATCTCCTCCTTACCATTTCTGCAGAAATCTCAAGACTTAAAGCCAATTTGAAGTTGTCAGAAATTATTTTCAAAAATATCTCCCCTCAGATGTCCTATGAACACTATTCATCGGAAATTCATAACGACCTTTGGATTGCTTTATAACTGAATTGCTTTGTAATTTAAGGACTAATACAAAGTCATTTTCCCTCCCACCACAACCGTGGTAAAAATTTATTTCAACAAAATCTCAGAGTGAACACCTGTCAACAAAACACAGGAATAAAATGAAGTGGTAAAATTAATACTGATTACAAAACAATAAAAGGCACAATTTTGAAAATAAATTCCTGTTGTTTTTTTTAAAGCATATTGAATTCATAGCAAGAGCACCATCAGAAATATTGAGTGAAAGCTGTCCAAACCAGATCCTTAGGTAACACTTTCAAGAATGACTGTGTAAACATACAAATGTAAACCTCAGATACTGAGGCAAGTAGCACCTACATTGATTATTCTGTTGAACAGGATAAGGACAGTGAAGTCAGGAGGACCAGACTCAACCCATATGCTTTGACATGGTTTCATAAATATATTTTAGATAACAAGACATAATAGAAGATAATTTCTAATAGATCTTATTTATTTCACTTATGTATAACATCACTGCTGAATGATTGCAGCTTCCTCCATCTAAACTGTATTTTGTGTTAGATGTTGTTTGTTTGCATTCTTTTTCTTAAAATAATGGGTGCGTCTCCATGGGAGCTAATTGCTTCACTGTGCATGGAGACGCTCTGAGGCAAAACAAGCTTAAATCCAGAGTATTTTTGGCATGTAGATGCACCCAATCTGTTTGCAGTATAATTTTTGTAACCTTCTTAATTGCCTGGACAGCAATAAGTATCTTATGAAACATTTCTGATTACAAACTGAGCAGCCTAATCAATAATCTCTATACAGTATCTTTCTGGTTATGAAAATATAATACTGGTGGATTTAACACATTACTTTTGGCAGTGAAATGAGGAATCACTTTATTTTGAGAAGGGAATCCTGATATTCACATACAATAAGCTCTCAGCCTTCATAATAAGGATAGTGCATTTAAGCTTCTTTAAGAAGCCATATTTGTTAAATGTGGTGCAAAAATTGTCATTTCAGTTATAGTTGATAATAAATCATCCTACATGTTGCCCTGTAGGCTCAAAAATTTCATGGGCATCAAAGAAATCAAGATTGGACAGGAATAGACAAAAATAGCTGGAAAGCAAGGGCACAAGTAGATTATGGCTTTGTTTTAAAATAGCTCCCATTGGCTCCTAACATTTCATTTCTGAAAACTCCACATCTCTGTTTTCCTTAGTCTACAGCTAACCTTCTGGAGACAGTTTGGTAAAATACACCCCTCAACAGAGACTGGTAATCAGGCACCCTGAAAAGGTGCCGTTCTCCATAGGCCACGTCATATTCAGCAGATTTTCCTGTGACAAGCACACGTACATTAGGCTCATTGATATGAGCACCAGCAACTAGTACATAGATTTCAATGCCTGCCTGCTGAGCTTCCTGAACTGCCCTCTCGATGGCGTTTCTGGTGATGCCCTGAGAGTTGCCATCTGAGAAGATCAGCACCTTCTTCTTAGCTCCTGAACGGGAAGATCGCTTGTATAGGTTTGTGACGTAGCTGAGGGCTGCCGTCACATCCGTGGCATCATTAATATATTCCATATTTTCAATAATGTCTGAAATCACTGTGTAGTTCTTTTCAAACTGACTCTCGAGTTTCTGCTGGTCCCGGCCACTGTATTGGACAACAGAGATCCTCACAGTGTCCTCTGAAGGTTTGGCTGCTGTCAAGAATCTTTCTGCGAGCCGCTTCACAAACTTCTTGGTGCTGTTGAAATTACGGCTCCCCACGCTGGTGGAACTATCCACAAGGAGCGTGATATCAGTTGGGCCCGTAAAAGTAACTGAAAAGAGAGGAAACAGTTGCTCGTATCAGTCATAAAAATAAGCAAAGATATATTAAGATGTGTCTAATAAGTGCTGGAAGTGTAAAACAAGTGAAGGAACATTTTACTCTGCGTGGTCGACTTGTGAAAAAGCAAAAGAAATATTGGACACAGACACATAATGTAATGAGGAATATCTTAATAATTAATGTACCATTGAGACCAGAAATGTTTTAATTAGGAGTAATAGATGAAAACTTCGATAATGTGAATACTTTGATTCTGTTTACGGTAACAGCAAGAATATTATATGCACAAAAATGGAAAGAGGACGGAATTCCTTCTGTGGAGAACTGGCTAATTAAACTGACCGAATTAGCAGAGATGGATAAATTAACAAACTTTTTTTTACAAAATAGGACAATAGATAAGTACGGTATGTAAAAGAATGGAGAACCTTCATTGATTATCTACAAGATATACAAATAGTAACTGCTGGATTTGATTGACTTTTAAGTGGGTAGCCAAAAGAAGGAAAAACTACAGATTAAGGGCACCAAAAAAGGAGATACTAAAAGAAGACCCAGAAGAATGGAGGAAGTGATTTATAGTTAACAACTGAATGATGTGATATAAATGTATGTAAGACTCTATATGGAGAATCTAAAGTTTTAAGGTTCTGTTATAAAATAATAAAAAATTATTTTAAAAAATGCTGAGGGGAAGAGATTGCTCTGTTCAAATAAAATGCATACAGGAGCCTTTGTCTAGTATGAATTAATGTCTGATGTAGCACCTCTGTTTTGATAAAAAAAGTAAACCCAAAGGGCATGGAATAAGAAAACTTCTTGTTAACTTACTTAAAATTGATTTTTTTTTAGTAAAATTAATCTACTTCAGGGTTATCATATGAAAAAAGGACAGAGTTCTTGTTCCTTTAATAGTGGCCTTGACGAGGGATTTTTAGCATGGCGAGCCCCACCTGTTGAATTTCCCCCTTGTATAGAAATATTTAATGAACAGGTACCTCCTCTTTTTTTTTCCTATGAGAAGGCTATATAAAAAGCAGGCATGAGGTTTTTGATTTCTGGAGTTATGAAGGCACTGTAAACAATATTTTTAAAATGCCTGTTTATGAAATATACAGGAAAATTGTGCTTTTCTTACTATATAAAGCATTAAAAATGTATCATTTACATTAACTAATGAAAGCCTCAGTGGCAAGGGGGATGTCTTATATTTGCAAAATAAATTTGGTTTTCTCATGGCAACAGAGCAGGCGTCCCATGGTATTTGTGTATCTGCTCCTGAAACAGCTGTCTGGTTGGCATTTATACCACAGGTGGTTGGCAGTGCCCAAAGAGGGTATACTTACTTGGGCATGTGTAGTCTGGGCATTTTCTCTCTGTAAAACAAGCAGATGAAATCACATCAGAAAACACTAGTTTCTGCCCCATTTTATTTGTATACTGCCTTTCCAATGAAAATTTGCCCAAGGTGGTTTACAACAAACAGAAAATACACCATGCAAAAGAATAATTAAGACATTATAATAAAAATACATTACAAAATTGCACATGATACAAAACACACACACACAAATTGAGGCATCTGAGGCCAAGTGGAGTCTGGGGGTGTTTCTGCACTGAGTGGTTAAACCAGTTGAACCACCCAATTAACACCCATTTAAGACACTTACCTTGGAGGCTTTCACACTGGGGACCTTTTGGAGACTCCTTCCAGGTGGCTGCTTCTGCATTTCGGTGAGCAAGATCCATTTCTAAAACGAGTCTTGCCACCAAGAACTGGATTAAAATTGAAGACCTAAAAAATTAGGTCTTCAATCCATCCCTTTGCCTGGACCTTGTGGAAGCAGGACACTTCTGCACATGGCCAGGTGAAGGGATAGATGTCCTGGTGCCCGCCATGTTGGAGAGGGTGGAAGCAGGCCAGTTTGCCTCCTTCCGCCCTCCCCTGCATGCCGCCGGAAACACGCGGTGACTGGCAGCTGCCTGCTGCAGTCCTGCGGCTCCGGGGGTGGTGTCGGCGGTGCAGGAATCCAGTGGACTTTTTGAATGGGTGCTGTGGTGTCTGCACAGCACCCAGATGATTCATCCTTCTGGATCCATTTCCCCTGCATGTGTGCGGATGCACGGGGCCTCTGAGAATCCATCTCTATTTGGAATGGATCCTCAGGAAGATGGTTCGCTGAAAAACGGATCTTCTTAGATCCGTTTTTCGGCGGCCAATGTGAAAAGACCCCAGAGCAGCTGACCAAAGGCCCCAGTCCCACAAAGAATAACCTTCTCCAACATGTTCACGCCCAGCCAGAACTGAAATGTGAGCCTCTGTATGTCTAGGCCTTTCTCTGGAGCCTCTCAAAAGGATGTTTTAATTGCATTTATAATATGCTTAATCCAGCACTGTGACACTATCAACTCTTAATATTCTCCTTGCATTAAATAGAAAGTTCCCTTTAAAAGTCAGAACATAAAGGTAAACTAGGGTGTGTTAGAAGCACTTCTGACACATTCTAGTTTACCTTTATGTAAGAATACATGAAACACTACATAAAATATTGTTGCTAATGGTTTCCCTTTATTTTCAACTCTGCATACAATTTTTGTTGTTGCAAGTATATATTTCTGTGTATCCTCTTAATTTAATATGTGTGGGTCATTAATGGACTAGCAGAAGACACCCTCTAACAAAATCTCCATCAAAGCTCTGATCAGATCCTTATAGGCTCTGGTCACACCTATATAAGACAGGATGGTTTATTCATAAATTTGAACTGATGTCGTACCAGTTCTTCTCACACCTAGATTGTTATAGGTTGTCCTCAAGCCGTCCACACTTTGGGCTGCATCACTCACACCTTTTTCTGCGATCGGGCTGAGCCTCCTCCATGGAACGCTTGGTTCTCCAGCCCTTTTGGATGCTGTTGTGTCACTCAAGGGAGGTGAGGGTGTGTGTTTGTGGTTCTTTTTTAAGCCTGCTCCCCAACTTCCATGCCCCCTTCCTTTTTTATGTGCTTTTCTTTTCCGTGTGATTAATAATAGTAATAGTAAATTTTCTGAAAATGTTAGAGAAATCATAAACATAAACTGAGGAGAGAAGGGGAGATACCTCATAGACTCCACATGTGCCATCCTCCCCTAGACGCTGGATGAAAGGAGAGACTGGACCCCACCCACCACACCACAGGTCCGCCTTTTTTAGCCCATCCCCCACTCACACTGAGGAAGCAAAGGCAGCCTGGGATGCCAGAACAGGTTGAGTTCTCCGGAAAAGAGGACTCTGATTAAAATGGTCTAATGGAGGTAGGCTGGTTTGGAAAACAAATTGAATAAAAATAATGTAAGTAACCGACCTGAAGAAAACCTGAAGTTTTCTTAAACTAAAGGTGTGACCAAGACCAGTTCTTCTCTGATCAGGCCCCCATATTCATTCTTCTTTTATCAGCAATTTTGATGCCCTCCATGTTAACTGAAAACTCACATCACCCTCTTTCTCAGGAAGCCAGGCATCAGCTGACCCCGAACCAGCTCCAACCAAAACCTTCTCACTCACCTTTGCAGACTTCAGAGGTAACATTCTCCAGGAAACTATCATCCAACAGCTCAGCATAGTTTTCTCGATGAATAGAGAGTCCTCCACAGGAAATAGCTGATAGTTGCTCGGGATTTGGAGGAGCACGGAAAATGTCACCAATACCCAGGGGAAGCACCTATAATTTGATGGATAAATTTAAGTTCTAATATTTTTTGATGCCTCAGGCTTAAAGAAAAGAGGACAAAAACTGCCCATGGACTTGAAAAATACACAAGTAATATAGTGAATATGCTAGACAGAAGGGAGGTGAGAAGTGATATTCCATACTGGTTGCTCAGTCTGTAATGCCAGCAGTGCACACTGGCATTTCCTCTTCTCAATCACCTGGATACTTTCCAGGATACTTTCATTCAGGATACTTTCCAGGATACTATTACCTACTGGTCCTTCTCAAATGCCACATTTTACCAATAATGCTTAGTTTTTGACTAATACAAAGTTCTTGACTGTGAATAACTTGCAACCGCTTCACTGTAATGGAATCACATTCTGGTGGACCTAGATGGCTCATGTTTACTGTGTTGGTCTCTAGCCTAATTCTGCTACTTCGAGCCTTACACACTGACCCCAAAATAGTTTCCTGTCCCTTTTCCTACCTAGAGTCTAATATTGATTTCACCTGGGTTGTTTGTCCACAAAGAACATTGAGTTCTGTTTTGTCCCGGAGTATGTCAGACCGCCCATCTGTGATGACGATGACCACTTTTTTGGGCGCTGTAAGGATTGGTATCAGCCTGTCTTTGGTGAACTGAAGGGCCTCCCCAGTATAGGTACCGCCCGCAATCCAGCGTAGGTTCTTCACAGCCCTGCAAGTGATAGATAAATGTAAGTGCTCTTTCTTGTTTTGCTTAAAGTCTGGTTTATTTTTTACTTTTTCTCCCAAAAATTCTAAAAAATTACATACAAGTTTTCATAAGAAACACTCAACCTTACTCTAGAAAAGTCTCTATACACTGATCTTGCAAAGTATCAACTCTCATTGTAACCCACCCTGGGACCATTTGGTGAAGGGCAGGATATAAATTTCCTAAATAAAATAAATAAATAATAAATAGGACTATCAGTGTTAGCCTAAGGCAGCTGTTATAGGAGATAATATATAGGCTGTGGCCCCACCTTCACTTTCTGGGTTTGTCTGAGCTACTGTAGGCCCCCAATTTAGGATGCTTTATGCCAAGACTTCTCAGATCTTCAAAATCACTGTTAACGTTGTTCTTAAATGGAATTAGGGATGTGCATGACTTTTTTTTGTATTTGATTGGTATTTAATTGAATGCAAGAAAATTCATATTAGTTTAAATAGATCCCCTTTGAATGTGGCAGGATTCTTATTGGATACAAATGTTTAATCCCATACGAATCACATACCTATCCCATACGAAGCTTCATACAAATGTATTGAAATATTCAATTCAAATTCAAATGTCAGTCTTTGAATGTGCCAACATTTGATTCGAATATGACTGTCTGAATTCGGCCAAATTTGTATGAATTTTGAATGTTATGAATATTCATGCACATCCCTAAATGCAATCCTTTGGTTTATCCTACCAATAAGAAACTAAGTGAATGCAACTCAGGATAGAAGCTCAATTCTTGAACATGGCATGTTAGGACATAAAATGCCAGCTAAAAAGTAAACAGATATCTATGTTAGCCAAGATGTCCGTGTGACAACAGCAGTGCCATATTTGTGTTCTTTTCGTCATGTTGGATTGAGCTTTGATTTGCCATGGATCAAAGCCCATGGCAAAACATGGCACTCCTATTGCCACACATCCCCTTCTCTACCACCCTACTGGTTTACCCCAGATCTTAAATGTTCCTTTCAAATATTCCAGATCTAAAACTGAGCTGTAAACCCTCCTGCCTTATCCACAGATGATCTCAACTTACTCCTTGAAGTCTCCAATGGTTTTGATGTTGTCAAGTCCCATGGCCACCAGCTCTTGAGTTTTGTCATGGCTGTACTGGACAACGCCAACATTGGACTCTGCTTGGCTAAACTGTTAAAGCAAAGTTAAACAAAAAGGAGTGTTTTTTTTAAGGCACCAAAGATGCTTTTCAATACATGTGAACTCTGACATACTGTGGCTCTGAACTTTGTTTCCTTTGAATGTTGTAGAAAAGAGTCTCTGCTTCAGTATTTTTCATGTGTAGCTGCTATTGAGTAGATGACACTAATCACATATCTTACCGTCACATGTTCATCCTTCATGAGCCGGTCAACGACCTTAATAATGAAATCCTTGGCAATATGGAAGTTTGACAAGCCAATGCTCTCTGAGCTGTCCAGTACGAACAGAATATCAACAGGACCACATGTACATTCTGTAACCAAGAGTACAGGATCATACCATGAAACATACAATATAATGTAGGGATATTATTTCTTCGGATCTTGAATTCATTTGTTCCACATGTAGCAGAAGTATGCAGATTTCTATAGAAAAATGTGGTTTATTTAAGGCTCACAGTTCATGCCATCTATAGTACAGTTTGTAATTAGAGATGTGCCAAACTGGGTTGACCAATTTGAACTAAACCATGGGGGTTTCAAAACCTGGTTCGATTTGAACTAGTTTGGGTTCATTAGTATTCTGCCCTTTTAAAGGACTTTTAAAATTGTATATTTATGTTTAGAACAAACTCAGACTGGATTGAACTGGTTAGAATTTCAACCAAACCAAACCACCATTGTCAAGTTTGTGCACATATGTACTTGTAACTCGAATCAAGCTTTGTACTTCAAATTAACAAGGAAGACCACCACAGAGAAATGCTTGTCTGAGAAAATAAAAACAAGATTGGTTTTGATTTTTGTTACCTGTTTAAATAGATTCTATTTTGTCAGTATGGAGGCCTTCTCTTTTCCACAGCTTGTTTTTGTGGTGCAGTAAACTTTTCTGGAGGTCTTGTATCATACTGACAGTCAAGGCTGTCTTGACTGTCAGATGTTGAATATATTCACGTATATAGAAGGCTACTACACATTTCCTGTCCTTTGACATGTGATGTCAGATATTTCCCATACAGTGGTACCTTGACATACGAGTTTAATTCGTTCCGTAACCTTGCTCTTATGTCAAATCGCTCGTATCTCAAAGCAATTTTCCCATTAATCCATTCCAGCTCCCAAAACACCACCTCAGTTGTTTTTGTTATGTACTGTACTGTATTTACATACTCGTATCTCAAATCTTGCTCTCATCTCAAAGCAAAATATCACTCGCTCGGCGGCTTGTATCTCAAAACACTTGTATGTCAGGGCACTTGTATGTCGAGGTACCACTGTACTTAGAACTTAAGAACATAAGAGGAGCTCTGCTGGATCAGGCCACAGCTCATCCAGTCCAGCATCCTGGCCCACCAGTTGCTCATAGGCATCTCAAGCAGAGACAAGGGCAAACCTTCTCCTGCTCTTGAATATCAGCAAATGGCCTTAGAAGCACCCTGCTTGTGCCCCGCCCCCCATCCTGAAAGATGTACTTATGCATCCATTCTAGTAGCCATTGATACGTCTGCCCTCCATAAATTTGCCCAACCCTTTCTTAAAGCCATCTAAGCTGGTTGCTGTTGCCACCTCTTCTGGCAGCAAATTCCACTTGACTGCTGTCCCCAAAAGGGACATGACCCCCCAGCATTTATAAGCCATTACAAAACAGATTTTGCCCCAGAGTGGGCAGGAGGAAACTAGCAACAGGTAGCGCCTGAAGAGGGGAGAGACACGTTTGCTTGCATTGATGTATCACACACTCTCCCTTTGTTTGTTTTTGCTTTGCATGTCTGGCTGGCTTCCAGTTAGCTGCTAGAGCCAGCAGCGAAGTAAGGAGTGTCACTAGTATGGAAAATCTACCATTGTTGCTGGATTTCCTATAATAGCGATACTAAGAGATATTGTCATGATAATACTGGGACCATGTTGGGAATGCTACATTAAATGCATCATTCCCAATATAATCTCTTATGTATATGCTGTAACAAAATTGTGTCAAACATCAAAACAACAGTGAATGACCTTAAAGCATCATCCAACAAATCTGAATTCCTCAGCCCCAATCTGAATTTTGGCAGTAGAGGAAGATGTTTAACAGAAAAAAGCCTTGATAGTTAAGACATTGCAAAATACTCACCACAGCAAGCTAGAAAAAAGGGGGAGAAAAAAGGGCACACTTAAATGTTGAGAATCAACTTCTTTTTCAGATTTTTTTTTAAAAATGCTGAAACTAATAGTTTCCCCTGATCTGAACAAGATTACAGCAGACAGAGCATGAAGCTCAACCACCATAGCACACCTGTACCTCCTGCTCACCTGTGCTCTCTTTTCCCTGTTTCACTTAGATCCAGGGATTAATAAGACTGCAATAAACCAGGGCACCTTTGGATCCAGCACTGAGTCACAGACACTGCTGTATTCCAGCCCACAGGCTTGGTCTCAGTCATTTGGGAGCCACAATTCTGGATCTTTGAACCTGGACTGCCTTACCTATTTGCTCTCAGTCTGCAGAGTTCTTGACTACCATGAATTCCTTGACTGCCTACTTCAGTGTAAGATTTCTGAAAGCTTTCTGGGTTTGGCTCCTGGTTTTCTGCATAGATTGGTTTTTCATATGAATTCACATGATTTGGACATTTGTAAATTAACATTCGAACAAACAGGAATGTTTTGGAACATCCATACAAATGCTTTGGAACATCCGTGAACTGGGGAAGTGGGAATCTGCAACTGATCCAGAGTGCATGCTTCATGGATTGAGAAGCAGATTCAAAGTGGATTCAGGGCGGGTATGATGCTTTCAGTGTGGATATGTTATGGGATACGTATCAGATATGTATGCATTTGTATCAGATATTTGTACAACATTCGTACAAATATATTTGTATCAAATAGAATCTTACCACATTTGAAGGGGATCGATTTGAACCAATACAACTTTTCTTACATTCGACTTGATACAAATTGAATGCAAAAAACCCCATTTGTGCACATCCCTAGCTTATGCTTCCAGACTAGTCCTAAGACCCTGCTAAAATGCAAGGCCCTCCTGGTATTTTGAGGTCATCCCGAAATAGCCTTTTGTCAGGCTCTACAGCACTGTCTCCCTGTTCCAGCTCTCTTGCTCCGAAGTCAAAGCTCCTTTTTTCCTGTCTCTTAGCTTAGCTCTTTGGCTGTTTCTGATGTCAGAGCTGGTGCTGCTGGGTCCTAAAGATAGTTTACTCATGATGCCTCTGTTATGGTTCCCACTTGTCCGTCACCAGGCCTGTCTTTGCCAGCCCTGGATCTCCTCACTCATTGTTTTCCACTCAAGCCTCTGCTTCTTAGACTTCAGCCTCAGACCTTTGCATCTTGTGGAATCTACAGTTTCTGCCCAAAGATTAAACTCCAGATTCTCCTGCCAAGTGGTCTCAAACCATCCTCTCCCGCTGCGTCAGTCACATCTGGAGAGCTGCGTCCCAGACAAGGGTGGCTGGATAAACTTTAAATGCTTGCTGTGACCCAGCTGCTAATGTTTATCTCAAGCTTATCATGTATTCCTTAATAATTACAAGAGAGGAAAGTATAATTAAAATGCAGGAAATCATTCTTTTCCACTTTTGATATCTTCTAAACGGGGTTCTTTTTGTGGGGGGTGTTTATATAGTATATTATTTACTATGCTCACAAACATAAGAATGTTTCTGAAGCAGCTTTAAAAAATCCCATGGAAGAAGTACAGTCCCAAACTCTGTAAGTAATTTGTACCATTTTGCATGAAATACAGAAAATAATACGCTTAGGTATTATTTCTCTGTTGTTTTCATATGAGCCAAATTGATTTCTTAGACTGCCAGGAAGCAAAGGCATGACCAGGCATGACCAAAAATGCAACTGACTTTGCACTGGGCTGGCCATGCAGGCATGCTGAGGTCCCAAAGTAATGCTGGTTCCAGAATGGTGAAAACCTGTTGTAAGACTATTCTGGGAACCTAAGAGAAGCCCTGCTGGATTAAGCCACACAGCCCATCTAGTCCAGCATCCTGTTCCACACAGTGGCCCACCAATTGCCCATGGGCATCTCAAGCTGAGACAAGGGCAAACCTTCTCCTGCTCCTGAATTCCAGCAAATGGCCTTAGAAGCATCTTGCTTGTCCCTCTGGCCTGAAAGATGTACTTATGCATCCATTCTAGTAGCCATTGATACATCTGTCATCCATAAATTTGTCTAAGCCTTCCTTAAAGCTATCTAGGCTGGTTGCTGTTTACCACCTCTTCTGGCAGCAAATTCCATAGACCAATGACCCTCTGGGTGAAGAAACACTTCCCCTTGTCTGATCTGAGTCCCCTACCCATCAGCTTCAAGAGTGACCTCTGGTTCTAGTGTTGTGTGATAGAGAATTTTTTTTTCTATATCGATCTTTTCTATACCATGCATGATCTTATATACTCCAATATACTTCAAACTTCAAGCAGTTCCAATTTTTTCTAGAATTTGTTTCCTTGTACATATGGCAAGTTCCATGAGCTTTAGCTAACTGCGAACTTTCAGGAGTTGGCCAAGCATGTGCAAAAAGCACAAGAAAGGGGGCATGCTTATGACAAGTTCCTGGAACTTGTCTGGTGGCCACAGCACGGGACAATGCTTAAGACAATAGCAGGGAACAGATGAATTTGCTATGGAATTTGCTGCCAGAAGAGGTGATAACAGCAACCAGCCTAGATGGCTCTAGGAAAGGGTTAGACAAATGTATGGATGACAGATGTATCAATGGCTACTAGAACGGATGCCTAAGTACATCTTTCAGGCTGGAGGGACAAGCAGTATGTCTCTAAGGCCATTTGCTGGGATTTGAGAGCAGAAGGTTTGCCCGTGTTTCTGCTTGAGATGCCCTTGGGCAATTGGAGGGCCACTTACCCGGGCTCTTTAGAGTTCAACATCACCTTGCTAAACATAAATTTCTGCATGTCTATTACGTATATGTTTTAAGCTAGAGTGTATAATTTAAAAGCCCGAAGGCTAAAATATGAAACCAATGAAATGGGGCTTGGTAAAGTCAATAAGTTGTTTTCCTCCGTTGTCCTTATTTATGGTCAATGGCACAGCTTTTTGGTTTGCTTATATTTTCATCCTGCCTTTTGCCTGGAGGTCCCAGGATGGCTCACATAAAACATTAAACAGCGATAAAAATATCACTTAAAACAAACCCACCTACTCTGAGCTTAAGGACAACATAATATGGGGTTGAACTCTGCCTGTGCTGTTCCCAAGCACGGATGAAAAAGGAGGAGGGTTGGGCATTGGGTTAGCAAACCGTCCCCATAAAAATTTAACTTGCTATGGAAACAACGAAGAATATTCAGTGATGTTATGGTGGAAACCCTGTAAAACAATTGAGCTATGGCAGTATGGCTATTAACATCAATCTCCACATCTGTTTGAAGCTGCAAATCTGGCTGCTCACCAGAGTCGCTGGAATAATTTTGTTGCTTGATACACTACTTAGCATAAGAGGAACTAACTAGCTAGCTAACTAACTAATATGAGGTTGCAGTCTAAATGTCAAAGGTCAAGGTCAAGAGTAGATCTCATATACTTACAACACATCCTCATGATGATATCTAAAATTTCACATTCCTAAAATCAAAGGAGAGAAATTGTCTTTGTTTCATTTTTAACACAATGAAGCCTAATTCATTGTGTCCCTTACTGAAGCAAAAACAAAAAAGCCCAGTCACACTTACAATAAGTTCAATAAATAGAATTTATAGCTATGAAGACTATTTAAAAATCTTTTTATCAGACTACATAAGTGGCTCCTGGTTAACAGAGAAAGCTGCATTTCTTTGGATCTTTGAAAAAAAGAGATCATATGGCTTTCAATAGTGTTCCTTCTGCGTTGATCACAAGACAAGACAATGAAGCTTAAGATAAAGTTCATCCATTGATAGTGACTGTAAATGGCTACCTTCAGCCTTACCATATGGATGGATGTATTTATTGGTAATTGAATATTTTGAAGCAGCAAGAAGAGAATTATGATTATGTTTTAGGACTTAACAAAATTCGGTTTTCTATGTGATATTCAGAGGAGAAGACAAACTAGCTAGAGTATGATTACTGTCTTGAAAGCAAAGAAGGTTAGGACACTAGTTCAAGGCTCTCCATTCTCAGGATGAGACAGACACTATTTATATTGGGCTGTCATGAATCTCTGCTATTTTGCTTTGTTAAACACTGATCTTCACACTCACTCAGTCTTCCACGAGAACACTTTATTTGGTTCACTCTTGCATAGAAAAGTCACATGATTAGCTTTACTTACATCTGGTCCTGGAGGCCCTGTGGGTCCTGGAGGTCCCTGGCAAAGAAAACCAAATTAGCAATGTTAGGAAAATTCTTGGTTACATCAGACATATTCTGAAGGGGAAACCACAGTTGTAATGCTAAGTGGAGACCCTTTGGCAGATGGCTTGCTTGGTGCCATTCTATTGTAGCTGACTCTTAATGACCAATGGATTGACATCCTCTAGAATGACTTGTCTTCTTTGATCTTTCTCAGTCCTGCCAGGGAGGTTTTCATCATTGCTGTAGCTGAGTCTACCCACTTAGTAGACTTAGTGGCTGGCTGTCCTCTTCTTTGTCTCCCTTCTACTTTCCCAAGCATCACCATGTTTTCCAAAACAGATCAGGACCAGCACCTGCCTGATCTGGATCCACAGATCCAGACCTGAATAGGCAAGTGCAGAAACAACTGCAGAGTCACACCTAAGGTTTAATCCAGTTTCAGTTCACCTTCAGAGCGAGAGAACACATCAGCAAAGTGACCAGTAATTTTCTTTCCACATTATTTATCCCAAAGCTGAATTTAACATTAAAAGAAAACAGCTTGTCGTTTTGCTGATGTATTCTCTCACTCTGAAAATAAACTGAAGCTGGATTAAACCTTAAGTGTGACCACAGCCCTTGAGAACTAAGGCCTATTCACACTATGGTCTCTAGTGCATGATTAGTGAACCTCTGGTGAACAGCATATGCATGTGAATAGGTTGTTCCAGCCTCCAAGCATGTCCACCCTGACCAGAAGTGTGCTAATTGTTGAGTAGATGTGCAGAATCATGCTCCACATGTTAACTGATGTTAACCAGAGACTTACCTAAAGCATCTGGGTCAGGAGCATTTGCTCTTCTTCCACTGCTCCAGGTTTGTTTGAGGTGCCACGCAAGTGCTCTGGCATCTCTGATGACAACTGTGTGTGCATAGAGCCTCAGCATCATGGAGGAGCCTATGGGGAATTGGTGGGCCACTCTGTGTAACAGAATGCTGGACTAGATTGGCTGTGGCCTGATCCAGCAGGGGTCCTCTTATGTTCTTATCATCAGGGTGATGGCACCGGCACATGTGCTGTTGGGGAGGACCCTGCAGCCAAAATGGTGGCACCAAGAGGAGGACTGGATCCTGGATCGAATCAGGTAAGTATTCAATTGTGTGTGGGGGGGAGGGAATGGCCAGAGTTGACTAGCACTCCAAGTGTGAGCACTTGTCAACGTTGGTTAATCCCGCTACTTTTCCTTCCAGCAGATGAGAGGGGAAGTGTGAAAACACCCCTAGAAAGATAGGCATATTGTCTATTATACACTTAAGGGGCACCACCATTTGTTCCAGACAGCATTATGCTCTTAACTGAGATATAATTTTTTAGCTATTACAGACCTAATACTGCCTTGGTCAGACTATTGTCTCCCATATTATACAAAATCCCCATGATCTGTGGTTTTTCCATTCACGAGTTTTGCTTATTTGTAAATAAGTAAATGGCTTCCAACTTGCGACTAAAAAACTAGGATTTTATATATTGGCAAGGTGATTTTGCTGCTAAGTGATTAGGAAATTGCTTTTGGAGGAGAGTTCAAGTCCCCCTTCAATAATTCCTAATGGGTTTTTGAGAGGGTAGATTTATTGAACTATCACAACAAAACTCAACTTGGTTTCTGGAAGTTCTGCTTCATAATTCACAGATTTGTTACTTACTGGGGGGCCTTCTGGTCCGCGGTATCCCTTAGCACCTTTCATGCCTCTAATCCCAGTTGCATTGCTCTGCAAGGAAAAGAAACCCATTCAATCATTTTTTAAGTGGATGCCTGTGTGGTTAGATTTGCTGTGTTAGGCTTCACTAGCAACAAAGACCCCACTCGGTTGGTGCGGATCTGTTACATACTGTACACACACAGCTCTTAAGGACCCCATTAGGACCCCATTCTGAATGTGCTGTACCTATGATTGCCAACTAAATCTGGATTTGGTCTTTGGGCACTTAAATCCAGATTAACAGTAGACCCCTTTAATGGTGTCTTCAATCCAGTCTTCTGCCATGAATACTTTTGATTCTGGTTTTTATCTTTTGTTTTGATGAAAGTAAGGAATAGAACTGCTTCCACTCCTCTTCTCTCTGCCCCAATGCACTGCTACTGAAACAACTAATTACTCCATCTCTTGCATATATTTTATAGTAAATAATATTAATATTATCCACATGAAATAATATTACCAGAAAATTTTATCTGTATTTCAAATAAAAATGTATAGGGGGCTCTGCTCTATGAAGGACAGCTTTCAACCTCTACCATGTTGTATCTGAACTTACTTCTATCCCAGGGTCTCCAATCTCTCCTTCATCCCCTTTAGGACCAGGATAGCCTTTGGTACCCTAAAGAAAACAGAAATCTAATATTTAGTGGAGACATGCTAATTCTGAGACGAGTATTCCACACCCAATCCTCACCAGATATGTTACATACAGAACAACCGTTAGATTGGTTGGCAAACAAAGAGATAATGGCAGAGAACATTCAGATCAGTGCAATCATTTATCTCTACTGCATCAAAAGTACTTGGGACAATTTTGAATTCTGGAGGTGAATCTTTATTGGATATAGTAGATAAACTGCCATCATTATACTATTTGAAGAGTTGCAAGTTAAAGAAGGACTTTTCAGTACAGATGGAAAGTTCTTTTAAGATTGTGCTGGATCCTGTAATTTTGTTGGTTGATTTTCCTGAGAAAGAAGGTGCATCGTTTGTTGGTAGCATGGGTGTGTTTTTATTTTTATTTTATTACAATTTCATTCTTTACGTACTTCATTCTACTACTGGCTCTGTAATGAAGAATGGTTAATTTAAGTACAGTATACAATTTGTTTTGTTGAAAAGAAGGGTGGTTTATATTATTTTTATTCATGCTAAGAAATGCACTGGAGCATGCAGCCTTAGGGATCATGGGAAGTGTAACCTGACGGCGGGTGGCTGAAATGGGGGTGGGCAGGGCAGGGCTGCTGTGGTGTGGTGTGGTGTAGTAAGAAGAAACAGGGTTGGAGGTTGTAGCTAATAGGGTTGGCTGGTCAGAAGGCAGGACATTATTTGTCTGAGAGTCACTGACTGAATGTACAAGTTTATCGCTTGATACTTTCAGCTGGAGAAAGAGGCAAAAGCATAAATGCAGGAAGAAGTTTGAAATGTTGGTTCATCACTTGGAGAAGAGACTGAAAGACTGAGACTTACATTAACACCAGGGTCACCTCTGTTGCCAGGATATCCCTTGAAAAGACAGAAAAAACAGCAAAAGATAAGGAATGTAAATAGTAGCAAGTTTGGCCAGATGTTTTTATATTATGATTTTACTTAATTGCCTTTATTCTCCATGCTTTGTAAACCTCAGATTATATTTTAATGGGAAGTGGTATATGCATATTTTAAAGAAATAAATACTTTCTAATTTTTGGAGTAAAACTCACAGGAAATCCAGGAAATCCATCTGTGCCATTTCCAGGTGGACCATCTTCTCCCTAGGAGGAATTGTAGAAACCGAGAGGTAATGACACCACAGAACTGCACCAACAGCAGATTGGTCTCCCCATACCCAAGTTGGAGAAACAGCTGCAGTTGAAACCCAAGTCATGATCACATTTTATATCTGACATATATTCTATGCAAATTCTCAGATTATGCCACTTACTCTTTCACCCATCAGTCCAGTGTCTCCAGGCAATCCAGGTGGCCCTGGCAGTCCTTTAGGGCCCTATAAAATTAAAACAGGAAACAATGGTGGTCACAGAAGAGGAGCCTTCGTTCAGGTAAAATTAGAGAGCTTCTATTGATTTCTGGAGCAACAGAGTATCTTCTGATAGCCATAGGCATCTTCATTGCTTTACCTTCTCCTTTGCTCAGAAGTCCAAACTGGAATGATATTACATCCTGTGGGGTTTCACAGAATGCAGTCAGGGGGGTGATGGGGCACAGATGGGCTCCAGTTGAAAGGCTTGCTTGGATCTTGCTGACTCATGTTTAGCACAATTCAGATTTCCACAAGATCTAACCAGGGCGTCTGTTTGCCCCGCCACACTTCACAATCCCTTACTGCCCCCTATCTCAGATCTTAGAATACTCTTACCTCTGGTCCAGCAGGACCTTCATCTCCTCTGTACCCTTTGGGTCCGGCTGGTCCAGGTGGACCCTAGTATAATGAAAAGATTAATCAGTGGCTTTGTTTTTGTAAACAGTTCTGCAGAAAGTAAACACCTTAATCATTTACCTTCTTCAACAACCTTCCAAGAAGCCCTTTTGCCACCTGCTTATTCCGTTCACATTCTCTTGTTCCAGAGCCCGAGGGCCACCCTTTCATGTACCACTGCCCCTTGTGCTTCTCACAGCGGTGGAACAATATGAAGAGTTACCACCTGTGATCTTAAATCTTAATATGTGATGAAGTCTATACGTTGGCTGTCCTTTGAAACCATGTTTAAATCAGGGTTTCTGTAGTGTAGCCACTTTCAGATCAACACCTGTATCTAGCTGATCTTATCTAGAAAATCTGGCTTAATTGAGGTAAGTGCAGAAAAGGCCTTTATCTTATCACAAGAGATGACAAAAATTCAAGAGAAAGGGATATTCTTGCCTATGGTGTTAGCCCAAAGATGAGTGAGTGCATCCCTTAAGCAAAATGCTTCCTCTTGGAGGACCCCTTTCCCCATCACCTCTCTTTAAGCTACTTTGTTAACAGCCTTCAGTCTTATCAGTGGGATGCCAACCAATCTTACAGGACTGGACAGTGCTCTGCATATAGATCCTGAGAGTAACTTGCTGTAAAAAGATTGACAATGTCTTACTGGCTCTCCGGGTGGTCCATAAGGTCCTTCACGGCCTTGTTCACCTTGGGGTCCTGCCTCACCCTGAAAAATAAAATAGGTTTTTGGAAAAGATTAAAAAATGCCTTACAAAATATCACAACTATAGAGAAATAGTTGGGGGAATTCATAAAACATCTCATTCTAAAATAGTAGTATATTTCTGAATCAATCAAAAGAAAACCATTAACCAAGACTACACTGTCATTAGAGTGCCTAATATTTGAGTGGTTTCTCTCTTGCCCTCCCCTATTTTTATTCTTGTGTAAATTTTTCTGTTCGGTGTGCAAATACCTATGGAACCGGTATACAAAAGAAAGACAAGAACGAAGGATCACCTTTTGCACAAAGTGCTGGGCGGTCGAGCATAATGGCTGAGTGGGGAAACTCATTAGCAATAAATATTTACAAACAACATCCTAGTGGAACTGCAAGATTGGTTTTGTATTTTGTTAATGAGGTTAAGATTCATGGAGAGACTGAGTGTGTCTGTGTCTATGGCAACTCACAGCTGCGACAGCACTGGTGAAGAGAAAACTGTGTCAGCTCATTTTCTAACAGACAAAATTCACATTAAAAAACACCCAATGGATCATTAATGTCATCCACTACTGTAGGCAACAATCCTTTCAGAGAAATGGAGTTGCTATTATAGTCAATAAAAAGGTAATAACAGTTTTGGGGTGCAATCTTAACAATGACTCAATAATGTCAGAATGGTCAGTTCAACCCAGACTTATAACACCTTATAGAAATAACACCCAAAAAAGATGCCACTTTCACTGTAGGTGACTGAAATGCTAAAGTAGAAAATAAATAAAAAATAACTGAATGACAGGCAAGAAGCAGGACACATACTAATAGTGTTTTGTCAAGATAAATTGCTGATCCTAGCAAACACTCTTTTCCAATAGCCAAAAGGTGACTCTACACTTGGACACCACCAAATGGTCAATTCTGAAATCAGATTGATTACATACTTTGCAACCAAAGATGGAAAAGCTCTAAACAGTAAATTAACAACAACAACAACCAGGAGCTGATGCAGCTCAGAATGAGCTCCTTAATATCTAAATAATATTTTTTATGACTATGCAGTGGACAAGGTGAACAGAGATGAGGGATTAGATTTGGTAGACAGAGTGCCTGAAGAAGTTTGGCTAGAGGTTTATAACAAGAGCAAGAAAGGAAAATGGCTATCTGATGTGGCTTTACAAATAGCTGAGGAAACAAGGAAAGAGGAAGGAAAAGGAGAAAGGGAAAGATATACCTTAGGGATGTGCACATTTTTTTTTGTATTCGATTTGTATTGAATTGAATGCAAGAAAATTCATATCCCTTTGAATAAATCCCCTTTGAATGGAATGGGATTTGAATTTGATACGAATGTTCAATCTCATATGAACCCCATACAAATCCCATATGAATGCATATGAATCCCATATGAAGCTTCATATGAATGTACCGAAACATTTGATTCAAATTCGAATGTCAACCTTCTAATGTGCCAATGTTTGATTTGAATATGAATGTCCGAATTTGGCCAAATTCGTACGAATTTCTAATGTTATGATTATTCATGCACATCCCTAATATACCCAACTGAATTCAGACTTCTAGAGAAAATCAAGGAGAGATGAGAAGTGCTTCTTGAATTAGCAATAAAAGAAATGGAAGAAAACAAGAGAACGGGAAAGACAAGTGATCTCTTCAAGAAACTGGAAATATCGAGGCAACGTTTCATGCAAAAATGGACAAAAAAGACAAAAGTAGTATTGACCTAGCAGAAGTAGAAGAGATTAAGAAGTGGCAAGAAAAACAATCCAAAATGATCTTAACATCATTGATAAACATGCTGGCATGGTCCCTGACCTACAGCCAGACATTCTGAAGAGTGAAGTCTAATAGACCTTAAAAAGCATTGCCAGAAAGAAGGGTAGCAGAGCTGATGGAATTCCAGCTGAACTATTTAAAGTTCTAAGAGATGACACTGTCTAGACTCTAGAACATGTGTAAGAAATCATTGTGATTTAGTGCTTTAATGGTAGAGTTTCAGGACAGCTATTAAGAGAGCAGTCTGGCAACTGGAACTAAGCAATTGCTTTCTAAAGTGTGACCTTTTGTGAGGAGTTAGAATAGGAGGGTTAAGAGCAAGTACACCCTGTTATGGAGCTGGATGCTTCTGGGCACCAATAATTTGTGAGCATGTGGCAAGTCTTGTGATAGAAGTTAAAAGGCATTCTGCAGGACCTCTTTTGCTTAAGTGCATTGAAACTTGGGATTTTCCCCTCTTTTCTATCTGACAAACTTAATTGAAGGCATTCTTTTGGCATCGGATTTCCTGCACATCTGTCCACATATGGTTTCTGTAGTTTAGTTGCACTGCTGTTTGTGAAAACATGAGATGTAAACAGGAAACTTAAATTTAGATTAAAATCAAGTGTTCTCCCTAATGTGCACACCAAGCACACTGGGTAGATTTATAGCTTTACAGCAGGGAGCAAAACTGTTTGTAGTTAAGGCAGGAAGTTCCTTCATGCCAGGGAAGCCACTGAGCGAGAATATAAACATGAGCAGAAGGTAACATACCACAGGACAAGCATTTGTAACTTGTCCTAACAGAAGAGGTAAACTGCCTGGCAGTAAAGCTTGCTGAACTTTATTTCTAGATTCCAGTGCGTGACACTTAAAGCAAATAAAAAGGGAAGAATATGGAAGATGCAAGGGACATAAGTAGTGAAAGTGTTTTCATGGTAACAAATCATAATTGAGGATATAAGACAATTCTGGGACAGTGGGATGTTATCTGTCAACACCGATCCCATTGTTTTTCTGTGAACGATGTTGAGTTCTAGCTGATAGTCACTGGCCCTTTCTACATGAGGCATTGTCCGGTGCTAGGAAAGTGTCATGGGTCACTTTTGGGTTTTGGTGTAAAGCAAATTCTATTGTTAACGAGCCACACCTGGAAGGAGTGGCTGATTCCTATTTAGCTGTTGTGGAGTCTTATGGAATAAACCATTTGATACTGTATTTAAACGGTGTCAGTTTGTTTATTAAAACACAAACATTACACGGTGTCAGAAGTGCTGCCAGAACTTCGATGGATCTATGGAAGCCTCCAGAAAAGTTGGCACTTGATGGAAAACCGGAGAAGGTAAAAACAGAAGCTTGAGCTGTACCAAGTGGCAAGTGGAGCTGATAAGAAGAGTGAAAGGCTTCAGACAGTATTGCTCCTACGTGCTGTGGGAGAAAAAGTCACCTTCCAGTTTGATGACAAAAGCTACAGGCAATGCATGATAAATTTGAAGCGTATTGTGCACCAAAGAGGAATGTTACTTATGGGAAGTATACATTTTTTTACTAGAGTGCAGCAAGAAGGAGAAAATATAGACCCTTATGTAATTGACTTGAAATTATTAGCTCGTACCTGTGAATTTGGCCAATTGAATGACTCTCTGATTAAGGATCCATTTTGTGGCATAAAATCTGAGACAGTGCGGGGAAGAATGTTGAGAGACAGTGATTTAACTCTTGAAAGAGCTATGGATTTATGTCGAGCTGAAGCAGCAGCACAGAATCACCTTTACACCAAAACCCTAAAGTAACTCATAACTGAAAGGGTCCACGGTCCTTCCTTCCATACACTAATGCAAGCTAAGGGAGGCCCCATCCCCTTATGAGCTGTCCACACAGGACAGAGCATGGAGCAGGACAGGGAGCTTAAAATGACACCCTATTTCACTCCACCAATAGACATTGATGTCAAGTTCTACTGCTACTGTGGCTGGTCTGGAACAGTGTAGCATGTGTGGAAGGTACGCATCCTTCTGTAGTGTGTCCAGACTTAAGAAAGTGCAGTGGAGGTGCAGGTGTCACACTGGACGTCTGATGCTGCATAGCGGATTTACCTACTGTGGAACAATCAACACTTGCTCCGCAGTTTCAGGTAAATTCGAATGTTCCTCCCAGTCCGGACAGGATGTCGAGAACAGCGAATAAGAGCTGACCCTGCAGCACAGCTCCCATTGGCTGCTCCTCCCACATGATGCCCACCTCACTGTGTGTGCCATGGAAGTATTGCAGCTGCCAAGGAGGAAGCTGTGGGGAGGGTGCTCTAATCCAGACGGCGTGTCATGGCTTCACAGCAGGTAAGCTGCGTATTTTCTTATAACAGCGATTTTATTCTGCTAATCTGGAAACTGCCCAGTTCTGGCATATAGCTCCTCCCTGGAACTCTGAAAGCTATGAATTGTTGCTCCTGGTCTCTGGAGACCCCAATGACAGATCCAAAACTGTTCCAGTCTTCAGCTGCTGGTGGCAGCTGGGGAAGGATGACCTGTTCCATGCATGCCCCTGACCCGCTCCAGCCTATAGCAGCATGGAACAGATCAACAGATTGTATATACTGGGTCAAGGCATCCTGCTCTATCCTGGAACAGGGAGATAAGTAAAAAACCTGGGGTTCTTTCTTAAAGGCACTCTTGAGGCTGAGGTCAACCTATCTTGTTTTTAACATGCCCTATATAATTTCTTACATGATTCTGATTCTGCCTTCAGAGCTGGCTGCTCTTGAAAATTAATCCATTGCATATTTATTTAGAAATCCTTTGTGCAGAAATGACAGTGTGTTTAAAGAATGTCTGCATCACAGACTGACAACGTAATAAAATCCTCACCAGGGTTTTTAATGTGCCCTGTTGCTGTTGAGGTTACTAACAGTTGGCATCTGCACTCTGATACAGAAGTATCCTGGCCAATCTGGTTGTCATCTGTTCAGGGGCTCCATTGGGATTAAATCTCGTACCAATCAGTTTAAGCACAATGGAAGAAATTTCTGTAAGGTTACCAACTCTGGGTTTACTTACAAGCTACACAGTTGAGCTCCCCAAAGATTCCTTGCCTATTGACTGAGTAGAAAAAAAGAATAAAACCAACATCTAAATTCTAGATGGTCTTAACAGATGAATAGGAGGGAACCTAGGACTGCACTGAGCAGTGTTGGTGGGTTTTTTTTTTTAAATGTTCTATGCTGTTTACTTTTCTTAGTGGCATCAGAACATTTTTCCACCTTCCGTAGCATAAGGTGTGTCACTGCCCATGTTTGTTTTGGACAGACAGACTCTACAGGTTGTCCAGCTCATGTGCCTGTTGGATGATTCAACTTTGGATAGACATATAAAACATTTTTCCTACTCACTCCCAGCTCATATGAAGGAGTTCAACCCTCCTATTAAAAATAGTCATTTTCCCCTTCTTGTCTACAATTGCACAGCTCCAGCTCCTGGTTTGCTGAGCACCACTGTAAGGATTCAGTCCAGGAACTCCCTAGTGAGTCATGGAGATCCTTTAAGCCAATACAACTACTCTCCTTCCACTCCTTAATAGAAACAGGCAAGAATTTAGGAAGTGAGTGAAAAAGAACATATATTTTGCAATTAAACCACCCCCTCAAAAAAAAAAAAAGACATCTAGATGGGAGAAACAATCAGATATTGTATCTTCATGATTTGTGAATGATTCTAATGAAAACTAAGAGTGTTTCCAGATGCAAAATTTCCCCAGTACTATACTGGGATTGCCACACAAACCCACGGCAATCTCAATATACTTTTGGGATAGTCTACTGAAAACATGCTATGTAGGTATTACAAAAAGTTGAGTTTTGATTGCTCAACTTTAGGGATGTGTGTGAATATTCATAACATTTGATATTCATAGAAATTCATATGAATTTGGGCATTCAAATACAAACCAAATATTATGACATTCATACATTGATATTTGTATTTGTACAAATGTTTCACAACATTCCTACAAAAGCTTTGGAACTTTCGTGAACTGGAGAGTTGGGAAAGTGGCTGCACCAGTCATATCTGCAATGGATCCAGAGTTGCATTTGACATGGACTGAGAGCAGATTCAAAGTGGATTTGGGCAGATTTGATGTTTTCAGCGTGGATATGTTACAGGATACATATCAGATAAGTATGGGATATGTATCCGTTCATATTGGATATTCGTATGACTCTCATGCAAATATATTTGAATTAAATAGAATCCTTCCAGATTCAAAGGGGATCTATTTGATCTATCAGGTGTACAGGCAAAAGGACAGGACAGGCATCTTTTTACACAACACATAGTTAAACTTTTGCTACCACAAGAATGTGGTGTTGGATAGTTTCAGCAAATTGTTTGGACCAATTCATGGAAGTCAATAGCTATTCACTTTGATGGCAGTAAGACGTGTTTGGCCTCTGAAGACCAGTTGCTGGGAGACTGTGCTCATGTCTTGTCAGCGAGCTTCCTTGTGCAGTGAAAGGTCACTGTAAGAATGGGTACTTGTCTTCACATATATGAAGTACCATTCTGGATGGCTCCATGCAGAATACCTATAAATACCAATGTTCTAAAGATTGTTACTCAGCGATCATGACAGTTGGCAACTAACCCAATAAACTTAATTACTAAGGGAATATTTAAACAAATGAAAGAATTTCTTGCTCCCTTTGCTCCCTGTGGTGGCTGAATGGACCTGATTATTATTTCTAAATTTCCTCCGTTATAAGGCAATAAAGAACAGACCCCTTTAAAGAGACTCTATAATGCAGTTATGATTATGATCGGTAAAGGCTCTTATAAAGCCTAAGGTATCTTCTTTATATCACCCTGATCAGACTGTCTCAATGATTTTGTTGGTTTTCCTTTTGGTATTGATGCCATGGGAACTAGCCCTCTCAGAACTGCTAGTGGCTTTTTCTGTGATTGAGGAATGACTGAAATGCAGGGTGCAGGTATTGGTATGCATAGCTTTTGATTTGCTCCATCTATCAGCCATTGTGACTTACTGCAAGGAGGATTACCCACTGTATGCTGCTGGAGCCATCCAGGAACAGACTACTGGACCAGATGGATTGCAAGAACTGATCCAGTGCGCATTTGTTATGTTCTTACGCCCCTTCCTCACTCAACTGTTCAATCCACCTTCAGTGCCTCCACACACATATATCTGAAAGCAAAAGCAGAGCAAGGTGTGGCCTTGCTCATGGTTGATGTATAAAAGGCCAGAGTTGAGGACAGAAGTCTGAATGGCCTTGCTTAAGGGTAGTGGCAAAACTTTCTTCAGATCTGAAATGAAGCATATCTAACCTGGAGGTACAGAATGGGCACTAAGGAATGAATAATTTGGGTAATTCAGTTCCATTGAAAGTTAATGTTTGAATCAGTTTTTACCGGTTCTCCTCTTGGTCCGCGAACGCCAGGGATACCTGGTGGCCCTCTTTCTCCATTGGCACCCTGTGTAAAAAAGAATAGCCAAAGATCAGAAACATTTGACACAGTAGACTCACCTGTGAATTGGACAGGAAGCCATGATAGTCAGCACTACTCAATAGGACAGTTCTGGTTTATAGAGACCAGTGGCTTCGCTCAGTAGAAGGCAGCAAGATTTCACCAGCTTCTTACTGCTTTCCCAGGAACCTCTACTTATCATTATCATTATTAGCATTTTATGGGGAAAGAGGTCTCAAGGTCTTTCTGCGCTTACCTGTTACAGATCTGGAATAATTGGTCTGGAACATGTAATCTGTTCCAAGGCTGGAGCAGATTGCTCTGGGCTGGAACAATGTCATGAGCATGGCAGTGGTGTGTTCCACCCAGCTTCCATGCATGTTACTTACTTGTTACTCATTTGTTATTTATATCCCGCCTTTTTCCCAAAGGGACTCAAAGCGGCATACAAAAATTAACACTCCGATACATTCAAACAACCACACTGCTAAATAAAATCCAAATATAGAATCTAAAACATATAAAACAAGCTATATAACATATATAAAAACATATACAACAAGCTATAGGGATATTGGATAACTTCATTTAAAATATAAGGAGGTCAACCTACTGAACTGGAAATCCTCCTGGAATAAAAAACATTTAAAATTGTTTATGAAAGGACACCAAAGATGGGGCCAGCCTAACTTCCCTGGGGAATGAATTCCAGAGTTTAGGTGCAGCCACTGAAAAGGCCCTATCCCTAGTTTCCACCAATTGAACAAATGAATTGGAGGGACAGAGAGAAGGACCTCGTTAGCGGATCTCAGAGCCCTGGCAGGCTCATAGCAGGAGAGTCGGTCTTTCAAGTATTGCAGTCCTAATCATTTAGGACTTTATAAGTCAAAACAGCCAGTTTAAATTGAGCCTTAGCTGGGACTGGTAGCCAATGGAGATCTTTCAACAAGGGGGTAGTGTGGTCTCTATAACCAGCTCCGATTAACAACCTAGCTGCTGACCTTTGAACCAGCCTAAGTTTCTGGACACTTTTTGCTGGTAATTCCACATACAGAGAGTTACAGTAATCCAGCCTGGATGTAACCAATCATGAATCACAGTAGCCATATCTGAGTGTTCAAGATATGGACTCAGTTGGCGAACCAGTTATAACTGTGCAAAAGCATTCCTGGTAACTGCTGATATCTTGGCTTCCATAGTCAGAGATGAATCCAACAATATCTCCCAACTATGGACCTGTAAGTTGGTTCAGAGCTGGCAGCTTAGTTCCAAAGCTTAGCTGTGAGCTCTGAAGGCAGTGAGGCACAAAGGGGTGGATGCAGCCATTACTTATTTATTTCTAAGCATTTCTTTGCAAGCACTTACAATAGTGATAGGGACCCCCTGTCCAAAAATAAATAGGGTCCCCTGTCCAAACAGGCTTGCCTGACTTCATTTGTTCCTTGCTATGAGAATTGTTCATAGAGTTCCTAAACACATCTTTGCCAAGATAAGAGATGCAACACTACCAAGAATGGTATACAAAGTCCATGGAAGGAAACATAATCTTTAGTTTGACCCAGCAGCATTGGAAAGGTCCGATAATGCTTATTAACATAACGCAATTGTAAGAGACGTATGTTGTAGAATTATGCTGCATTAACATGAATGTTACCAATCATATTGTTTGTAAACTATAACTATGTGTATAAGTACTTCTTTCCATAGGGATGAATGGAGACCAGGCTTTGAGAGTTATCTCCTGGTTTCCCTTATTGCTAGCAATAAAGAGTTACCTTGGTGTGTCTTTTTGGCATAACCGGCCAGAAATTGGGCTGGGGCATAACAATGTTTAGTCAAAGTTTCTCTGCCCTCCCATCATTTTATAAGACTATTTTGAAATTATTTAGTTTTACTTTTGGTCAAGTAAATTCCTCTGCTGTACCACTCTAAGTCACTGCTACAGCTCTGAATATGTCCATTATCACTAGCTGGTTGGAGCCTTTTTGAAAATTACTTTCTTGATTTTGCTACCTAGTTAGAATCTAATTGGAGATACTTTTTTCCTAATGAAAAGAGTAGCCTTACCCTTTCTCCAGCAGGTCCATCTGGGCCAGGATTTCCCTAAAAGAAAAGAAAACAAACCTTTGAAACACATGGTTGCATGTATCAGTTTGGTTATTTGGACAAAGGGAATTTATAAATGTGTACCTCATCTCCTGTTTCTCCTTTCTCTCCAGCTGTTCCAGGGCTCCCAGGCTGCCCCTAAATGAGAACATAAGATAAAAGAGGATATTAAAATCAAAATATTCTGAAATCCTGCTTGAGTGCTCATGTATCAGATTGAGTTATGTGACAGAGTTGATTTTGAGTGAAAAAAAGCTGCCCAGATGAGTTTTCCCTCTCTATGCTACTGCTATACAAAATTGTATTCCATCTTGTATTTTAAAAGGCAGAGCTTTGAAAAAGGATAATATTTATTTCATTTATTGTTGTCAGCCTTTTATACTTTATTTGTTCCCTCACAAGGCTGAAGCATTTGGAAATGAAAGGTGAGATCCCTTGAATCATCGCATCCTGGATTGAGACCAGGATTCAGCAGGACAGCCTGTTTGAGTCAATTCTGACCACGAGCCATTTTCCTCCTTTTTCTGGCACCCCCATGGGCCAAGTGTTGGCTCCTCATCCTTACAGTGTAACTTTCAATAATCATTTAAGGGCATAAAAATGTATGGGATATATTTTTATTGTCCCTTATTTCCGAACACTTACTCCTTTGTCAGAGACGTGGATTCCATGTGGCTTCTTCTAGATGGGACCCTAGTTTGGGATGGCTGATATTAGGGTTTATAGTAAAGATCATAGAATCATAGAATCATAGAATCATAGAATGGTAGAGTTGGAGGGGACCTCCTGGGTCATCGAGTCCAACCCCCTGCTCAAGGCAGGATCTCCTAAACCATCTCAGACAGATGGCCGTCCAGTCTCTGCTTGAAGACCTCCATCGAAGGGGAACCAACCACCTCCCGTGGCAGCCTGTTCCACTGGTTGATCACTCTTACTGTTAGAAATTTTTTCCTAACATCTAAACTAAATCTTTTCCCCTGCAGTTTCACCCCATTGTTTCTAGTCCTTCCTTGAGAGAGTGAGAACAGGGCTGATCCCTCTGCCTTGTGACAACCCTTGAGGTATTTGTAGACAGCTATCATGTCTCCTCTCAGTCTTCTTTTTGTTAGACTAAACATTCCTAGTTCCTTAAGCCGTTCCTCATAGGACATGGTTTGCAGACCGTTCACCATCTTGGTAGCTCTCCTTTGAACCTGCTCCAGCTTGTCAGTGTCTTTTTTAAACTGGGGTGACCAGAACTGGACACAGTACTCCAGATGAGGTCTGACCAAGGTAGAGTAGAGGGGGATAATAACTTCACGTGATCTGGACTCTATGCTTCTCCTAATACACCCCAGGATTGCGTTTGCCTTTTTTGCAGCTGCCTCACACTGTTGACTCATGTTCAGTTGATGATCTACCAGGACACCCAAGTCTTTTTCACATGTGCTGCTGCTCAGCCGAATTCCTCCCATTGTATATGTGCTTTTTTCATTTTTCTTGCCCAGGTGCAGAACCTTGCATTTTTCTTTGTTAAATACCATTTTATTAGTTGCAGCCCATTGTTCGAGTTTCTCTAAATCTTTTTGAATCCTCTCTCTCTCTTCTCTGGTGTTTGCAATCCCCCCTAGCTTTGTGTCATCAGCAAATTTGATCAGTTTCCCTTCAACTCCCTCGTCCAGATCGTTTATAAAAACATTAAACAAAACTGGGCCCAGGACAGAACCTTGCGGTACTCCACTTGACACTTCCTTCCATTTGGATGTGCAGCCATTTAAAGCCACTCTTTGAGTACGATTACTAAGCCAGTTTTGAACCCACCTTATAGTTGCCTTGTCAAACCCATATTTGATCAATTTTTCAATGAGGATCGCATGAGATACTTTGTCAAATGCTTTGCTGAAATCAAGAAATACTATGTCTACTGCATTTCCTTGATCAACCCATTCAGTGATTTTGTCATAAAATGAAATCAAGTTAGTCTGACACGACTTGTTTGATACAAACCCATGTTGACTACTGTTAATTATTGAATTCCTATCCAAATGCTGACATATGTGTTGTTTAATAATTTGTTCGAGAATTTTTCCTGGTATTGAAGTCAGGCTAACAGGCCTGTAGTTCCCTGGGTCTACCTTCTTCCATGTGGAATAACAGCCCTTTGCCCAGGCAATGCTGGTCCATCACACAGACCAGATCCTTACAGAAATGTGGTTGGATAGTTTTTAGTAACATTTTCAATCAAGATTTTTTAAAATACCTTACTGGGCTGAACCCATGACCTGTCTAGTCCATCACCCTGTTTTCAAATGCACTTTCTGTGCTTTATCCTGGAATAGGGCCTGCCACCTCCCTAGTCACACTTCTATGATCTAGTCTGGGATGAGGTGCCAAAATGGTGCCTTATTCTGGACTTGCTGTGGTCTCTTTGATGAGGTCCATGCAAGACTCATGTCCATATTCTGAACTACGAGAGGTCAGCAGACAGCACTGCCTTATAGCTGGAATTTGCTGGGAGACCTTATTCAGTGGCCCTCCAGGAAGCGCTGCCAGACATCTTGTAAGATGAGGCACTTTGTCAAAAAGGGCCTTCATGGAAACAGCAAAGGCTGTGAACTTTTGTATCTGGGCTTTGAAGTCTCTGTGCTGCCTCTGAGGTCTCTTTGGAGGCAGCAGCAGGGGCTGGAGTGGGCTGGGCCACTTGAAGGAAGAACATCCTGCTTCATCCCAACATAATCATCCCACAGAACAGATGATTAACTACAGCAGGCATGTCAAAGATATGGCCCGCGGGTCGGATGCGGCCCGCGGGCTTTACTAATATGGCCCGTGGCCGCCGCCCACGGTGGCGGCGGCCACCCACCACCGCTCCCGCCCACCGCCGCCCACCGCTGCCAACCGCCGCTGCCGCCCACTGCCGCCGCCCACCACCGCTGCCGCTGTCCTCCTTGGGCGTGAAGGAGGTGAGGCGAGGCGAGGCGAGCGAGCGTGCGGCGGGACACTCCACTGCCCAAGTGCGCGGGCGCCGCCATGGGCAGCCAGCCCCTCCTCTGTGCCCTAGCCATGCCCCTGGCCACGCCCCAGCCCCTCCTCTGTGCCCTAGCCACGCCCCCGGTCACACCTCTGGCCACGCCCCCTGGCCCTGACAGTACTTTTTTTTTTAATCCGGCCCTCTGCAAAATTGAGTTTGACACCTCTGAACTATAGTAAAATGAACGGAATCAAATCTGCTTTTTAATGCTGTCTCCTGCTTTGGGAGACCTTCTGGGAAGATGCTTTCAGTAGCTCTTCCTTTTCCTTTACAGTCTGTCTTTCACTTGGCCTTCCTCCAGGCCAGCAGAAAGGGGCTGAGGGAGCTCTCAACCACTGCTGCTCACTTACATGGGCTGCCTCCTGACTTGTGGAATAAATCTGCAGTTAAAGGAAAAAACGCAGCTTACCTGCTGGGCAGCAATGACCAGCTGTCCCAACTAAAAAGCAGCTCTGTAGCTTCCTTCTTGGAAGCTGCAGGAGTTGAGCCACAGTGCACGGTCACATGGGACGAGGCAGCCAATCAGAACTGAGCTGCCCTTCCTATTCTCATTGTGCTGCTCTCACTGTTTTGCCTGGACTGGTGGGAAAATTAAAATTTTCTTTATATTGCGCAGCAAGTGTTGATAAATTAGGTAACTGCGCAGTAGGGATCGGATAATGTGATGCCACGAGATCCATTGATTGTCGTGTGACGTCCCGATTATGACTGCACAGTATAAACAAATCTGGGCACAGCCATGGCCACATTTGGATACTCGAAGGGGATCAGTGGGAAAAACACTTTGTCATAGTCACCATGTGCTCACTAAAACCAGCCAGCCAGATGGGCACAGTGATGATGATGATGAGGCATTAGCCACCAATGGGTTTCAGGCAACGATGCTTGCAGACATGAGATTTAAAGTTGCCAAACTATGGTGATTCCATTGTTCACTATGGGCTTTGATTTCCTCACAAGTTCATGAAAGAAGAGACTGTGAAACAGGAACTCTCATTTATCTTGAAAGGATCTGCCTTATGAACCACCAGAGGGAAAAACAAAGCCAAAACATATAATCATGCAAAATGCAGCTGTGTTTCTCATCTTTCCTGTGGGTAGCATTATTTACATTAACATGCAATATTGAGGGGATGGTCCTAGTCTAGAAAAGGACTGAAAAATATTCTGTAGGCAATGCTTGTCCCATAATTACTTTTTCTCCAGGATTTCCAATGCTTCCAGGTCTGCCAGGTCTTCCATTAGGTCCAGGCTCTCCCTATGAGGGAAACACAAAAAACTCTGAATTTCAGTTCAACAGGCCAGTCTCCAGCCTTTTTCAGTTATTTTAAGTAATGTGCTGTCAGGGTTTTTTCCTTTGCCTACGGTAAGAGATTATTCAACTGTTTGGATGACGCAGAATATTTCATAGCAATCACATTTTTGGTTCCTTGATCTTTTCTCTTAACATTTTTGACAAATCTCGATCTAAATGGAAATAGAAACAATCTACCCGTTAATAGATGAGGGCTGGTTATATACATGGCCTCTCAACTTCTATGCAATCATTTTTGGAAACCCAGCACTTATAAAGTTTCACTAAGGCCAGGTTCCCACTAGGCAGTTTTAAATCAGGGTTTTTTAAAATCAGCAGCGAGGTCTGGAATTATTTGCGTCCCCACTAATACTGACTCACTCTCCATTCTTCAGTACCCACCAGGGCAGGAACTCCCTCCCCTCTCTCCTCCCCTCAGCAGAACCTCATCCTCATGCCATCAGCAATTGGACACCGTCATACCCTGACTTCATCAGGGGCAGGCAATTCAAACTCCACCCCCTGTATAAACCTGCTCCCAGTGATTGTGGAGCTTTTGTTCACCGCTTAAAAAAGCAGGGGGTGAGGCAATAGGGGTGACTGAAGAGGCCATGCTGGAAGGGAGAGATCAGGCAGGCTTTACACAAGAGCCGACAGCTTTGTGTCTTTCATGATTGCTCCCTGATCTCTTTGTAAAATCAGATATTTCACCGGATACATCTGATCTCTTGTTACATCTCACTCCTGGATACAAGTATCTTTTATTATCTGCTACAGGCTCTTCATTCTCCACCTCCTCCACCCCACCTCCATTTCAGCCAGTCTGATCCTCTTAGTACATACTGGCAGACAACCCAGGGAAGAGAGGATAAGGGCAGGAGAAAACATGGTTTCTCATTGGGTCAGGGGAAACTGACACATGGTTCCCTCCCCCAAAACCTGCTTACATTCCCATTGCTAAATAGTGAAGATTATTTCTAAATCCAGCAGGGATTCTCCACGTTTTGGGACCTTTAATCCTCAGAAACTGGAGATTCCTTGCAAACTGTCGGAATGGGGAGAACTCGAGCCAACTTCAAGTCTAACTAAATCCTGTGTTGGAATGGGGCCTAAGGGAACAACCTGCAAGGAATACTCCATGTTGGAGTCCCCAATCCATTTCTCTTGTCATTCCATTGGTTACATAGTGGGACAACCTTCACTTTGTATTCAAATGACACCCAAGCCCCATATATGATTGCAAAATTCTAAGCAAGAAAAAAAGAAAACAAACAAGTTATTACAACTTACTTTTCTTCCTCTGGGTCCATAAGGGCCAGGGTCTCCTTTTGGGCCTGGAGGTCCTTGTAAGCCCTGTTAAAAACCAACTTGTGATCAGCATAGGCAGGAAATAAAAACTGACTAGCTCTATTAGCAAAGTATAGGGATTGGACAGGCATGGGTGGGGACTTGTTTTGCTTGGTTTTACATTTGCTTCCCATGTACTCCTTAATCCACACATTAATCTATCAGTTTTTATATAGGACATTTCATTTTTATTTTACCTGTGCTGTGTTTCCCACCCATTTCTACTTCCTTCTACTCTTCTTAGTAAAAGCACAGAACTTTGCTACCACTATATTTAGCAAAATGGAACATACTTAGAACTCAAGCAAGTTGGGAAATCTTCAAACTTATTTATTTAGAGATCAAACAGGTTGCGCAGGCATATTTTCTTTTGTAGGAAAAATTGGCCTTTCCACAATTAAAGAGATAGCCAAATATTAAAGGGATACCAAATGCCAAAGGTGTACATTTTTGTAGGTACTTATATGTAACATCTACAGCAGACAAAACAGACTTCCTATTTGGGAACTAAATCTGAAGAAGACAATAACTCTCATTTGCACTTACCTTTAATATCTCACCTGGCTTGGGATACTCTGGGTTGAGATGGGTTGCTGCTTGCATTGGACAAGGCTATCTGCATTCGGGCATCCCATCCCATACCAGCACTCACCCCAGCTCCTAAGGATAAGCCAGCTCTGCAGCCAGTGCTTAAACTTTCTGGCCTTCTAAGTTCTTCTCTCCCCACCATTTTGGTGGTGGACCCTGTTGCATTGCTGAAATGGGGCCTCAAATACTGGAATATTGGGCTGTGCACCTTCTACATGTGGCTTTCTGTTCCAGGCCAGGGCCCTGGCATACCAGTAGAGGCACCATTTTGGTTGTCTTAGTTGACTTTATGCACTGTCCTGTGCAGATAAGACTGTGGTAGGAGCAATTGTGGCCTCCCTTATCCTGAACTAGCAGATGGAAGGCAAGAAGAAGAAGAGTTGGCTTTCCTGCCCCACTTTCTCACCCATTTAAGGGGACTCAAAGTGGATGACAAAGCTTTCTGTTCAGAACACCCTGTGAGGTAGGTGGGGCTGTGGGAGCTAAGAAGAGAGCTGTGAGTAGCCCAAGGTCACCCAGCTGGCTTCAAGGGGGAGGGTGGAATCAAACCCGGTATTCCCAGATAAGAGTCTGGCTCTCCAACCACTAGACCAAACTGGTCCCTGGACCTTCTCCTAGCATGGGACTACATGACTTAAATCTGACTGAGTGATCTTAACTCCAAAGAAACCAAATCCAAGGGAGATACTGTCAACTCTGAAGCTTCTCATTGCTTTAAATACCTGAGTGAGAGAAAACATTTAGTATATAGAACCTACGTACATCAAATCCTGGTGAACCTTTGCATCCTGGTAATCCATGGTATCCTTGTTCACCCTGTAGGAATAAAAAAAAATTGTTCAATTTCACTGTTCTTGAAAATATAATTACGAGTCTAGGATCTGAATGGAGTTTTACTTGATAATTTTATTTGTTTCAGTTATTACTATAATTAGAAATTGTTCCATGGAAGCCAGAATATTCCTTATTTGCTCCTCCATGAAAACATTTGGATTTATGAAGGGTGATTCTTTTTTAGAATTCTATGATAATTTTAAGGATTTTTTTTACAGTTTTAAAGGGTAGAATTGTCAGTTCTTCCAGTGGTCTGCATTCTCATTCTTATAGGTCTTTGTTAGCAATTAACCACATGACTTGCATGCTAATATGCTAAACATAAAGAGACAATATCAATTTTACTAGTATAAACATGGTACACAATGGTATAAATAAATATTTGGTAATACTTAACAATTGAACAATACCAACACCATGCATTTCAGTTTATATGGCTTTGCTAATACACAAAAGTTTCCTTGACTGATTTGTTGATTGATATTCCCCTGAAATAATCCTTTACACTTCAGCTCCTCAAAACAGTCATCAAAACTGTGATGTGCTACAGAAGACAGAAGTCATATGACAGTGTAAATTATTTTAGTTTATATGTTTACCTGTTTATTGATGTAATTTCAAAAAGTGAAAACATTAAAAATAACCATGACTGGAACCCAGGTGTCGGTTCAGGGCTCCAACTAACCATTTTACCAATTTTATGAAATCAGTAGGCAACCTCATGCAGTATCTGCATTGCACAAAAAGGGAAATGTGTCAGTGGAGCCTTAGTGCTTTCTTTTTTAATCTGAAAGGTAACTGGCTGATATTCTGTCTTAACTGCTTGTTGAGTTTCCTTCTAAACATTTAGATGGGTTCATTCCAGACTGTACACTGTTCCTGCTACATATGAATACTTTTGCCACTCTATCATTATTTAGAAGTTCTTCAAATGGACATTTTCAGGCTCAGTTTCAAACATGTATTGCAGAAGTTGACTCTGGCTTGTGAATGTTGCACAAGAAAGGCTTGCAAACTGAACCATCTACTTACCTTCTTGCCATCTTTCCCGTCTATGCCACGCTTGCCCTTCTCCCCCTGAAAACAGGAAAAAAATGCAAGAAATCAGAAAAACAAGGGTTTTTTCCCCTCTCCAGCGAAAACAGAACTTTGAAAGAAATCTTAAAGACTTACCTTGACTCCTTTTGAACCTCTTCCACCCTGTGAATGAGAGAACGGCATTTAGAATACTCTGCAGTTTCTACTAGCTGCGAGTAGTTGTTGAACTGTGTAGCAGCCTACCCCACCCCCATCCTTCTCTAGTAGGGAAGTGCACAAATGGGTTTTATTTGCATTCGATTCATATCGAATCAAATGTAAGAAATTTAGTATTCGTTCAAATGTGCTAGGATTAGATATAATACGAATGTATTTGTATGAATTCATACAGATATCCGATATCAACACATACATATCCAATATGTATCTGATACGTATCCCATAGCATATTTGCTCTGAAAGCATCAACTAGGCCCTGAATCCACTTTGAATCTGCTCTCAATCCATGTTGAGTACACTCTGGATCTGTTGCAGATGTGACTGGCGCAGCCGCTCTCCAACCTCCCTGGTTCACGAATGTTCTGAATCATTCATGTGAATACGAATGTCATTTGTACTAATGTTGTAACATTCAATTTGTACACGAATTGTTGAATTCGTAGGAATTCGTACAAATACCAAATCTTATGAATATTTGTGCACATCCCTATTCTGTAGCTTATCAAGGGTAAAGGACAGGTATGAATGGATGCTTTTGTGTCCCGTATACCTGGCCCTTGGGTTTCCAGGGAACTGGCCATTGTGCTACTAAAAATAACCAAATTCCCTAGGCCTCTGCAAGGAAACAAGTTGCACTTGATTATTATTAATTGTGGAGGGTTTTCTCACTTCCAAAAATGGCCAGTTAAGTGGAAATTTACACAATGGCCCTTTCTGCACTGGCGCTGATTCTGGAATATATCCCAGGACAGGCGCCTGGTGTCTGCATGGAAATGCAGACTATAACATGTTCCATCTGGGGCCAGCCATAGTCCGCATTAGCATGTCAACAGCAGACCCCTATTCTGGGATAAATTCCAGAATAAGGTCCAGTACAGAAGGGGCCAATATTTCTACTCCCATCCACCACCCCTACCACATCCAGTACTAAAAGTACCTTCCCTGTCTCTGACACAGACAGAAATATTTGAAGTTAATAGCCAGTGTTGCACATAAGTTGTACTCAGAATTTTGCTATTTTTTAAATCCTGGTAAAATGGTTGTCAAGTTCTTATTTAGTTCCTATTGGAATCACTGTTAATCAGTAGGATACTTACCCTGTCACCCCGAGAACCTTTGTCTCCCTAAATAGGATGAGAAATTAAAAAAAATACATTATACACAAAGGAAAAATACATATTTCTTCAAAATCAAGCTAAGTAGTAAAGAAAAACTGACACAGACCTTCATTCCTTGGTAACCAACAGGTCCTGGGTCCCCTTGCTTCCCCTAGAATAAACAATAAGAACAAGTTTCAAGCCACATGACAGAAAATAGTGAGACAACTATTCAAACTCAAGATGAAGGTTCAACATTAATTTTATCAGGTTTGGTGCATCAGTGCAAAGAAAGAGCACTTCATCATGTAATTTTGATCTCAGACGTGCAAGACCCAAGGGTGGATGAGTCAGAGATTGTGAAAAACCTAGGGAAAGTTATGCTTAATAAAAATGAATACAGAATGGGAGGAATCTGGCTGAGTAGTAGTGCAAATGAAAAGGTTCTGGGTGTACTGGTTGATCACAGGATTAACATGAGTCAGCAATGTGATGCAGCTGCAAAAAAGGCAAACACCATCCTAGATGGAATATAGAGTACAGATCACAAGGAGTAATTATTCCTCCTTACATTGGTCAGACCTCATCTAGGGTACTGTGTCCAGTACTGGGCACCCCAATCCAAAAAAGACATTGACAAACTAGAGCAAGTCCAAAGGAGGACTATCTAAATGATTAGTGGTCTGGAAACCATGTCCTATGAGGAAAGGTTGAAGGATCTAGGAATGTTTAGCCTACAGAAGAGAAGGGCTGTCACAGTGCAAAGGGATCATCCCTATTCTAGAAGAGACATCTTCAAACTATTTTAACCAGGCTTCAAAAGCTATTTTTCCAGCTCTTTGGAATGTTCTAGGTCCCTCTCAATTGTAAATTAAGGCATACAGACTACTCCTATAATTGGGGGCTGAGGGTCTAAGAACAGGGTCAGTTCTTAAATGATAAGCCTTCAGATGTACAGAAACAAACAGAAAATAGAGGAAAAGTAACATTAAATACTTCTTGTAACCATTTTCAGCCCTCAGAGTTAAACATAAAAGTAACAGTGTGTGGCTAATAAAATCACCAGTTAGCAAGTCCAAAAATGTTCCTGAAAGAGGCCTCCCTAGGTGGTTTGCACATTTGTTCATCAGAAATGAGAAACCTTTTATGAATTATAACATTGGTGATGCCTCTAACACCACTAACCAGTTAAAAGAGAGTTTGCTTCTTGAACAACCAAAAAAGTGTTCTTTTATTCAGAGTGATTACTGACCAACATGCCGTGCTTAACCAGTGACCACTAAAATGAAACCAAGGGGGAAAAAGTCTTCTACCAAAAATAAAGTGAGAAAATGTCTGCAGTGATGTGAAGGAAACTCCGTTCCCTCCCAAGTAAAGGTACACGGTTGAAAAAAGAAAACCAGGGGTGTGGTACAAGGAAAAAATATATATTTACTCCACCCTTTCAGCAAACTGTGCCTTTAAAAGAACCAAGTTATATGTGTTTATGCTTAGAAAGAAGTAGTTCCTAAGGTGCAGGCAACAAAGAGATTTTTACATCATCTTTACTACGGTAATTATTTTAAAATATTGAATCAGAGCCACTTGGAACATATTCACCCTACTCAATCAGTAGAGCTTTCTTCACTAGGGACAGAGAGCAGAGGCTCATGTTGCCCAGGATGAAAGAGGTTTTGTTCCTTTGGGATCCAAGACCAGTTCCAAGAAGGGGTTTGGCACATGAATGTACACAAAAGGGGTTCCTTAAAAACCTCAGAGGCGCAATTGTTCTATGCCATGAGGGCTCTTACAGAGGCACTCCTCTGGAATGATGTCACTCTTCAAACCAGTGCAATTTGGTGATCTGACCCCAGAGTCTCTCCAACATGCCTCAACATTGGGAAGCAAGAGATTTATGTCCCAATTCACTTGGCACTCTGTACGTCACTATCAGCACCTTAAATTGGGCTCAAAATCGAACGGGCAAACAGTTCGGATCACTTAAGAGTGATGAACTGCCTCTGGACAGAAACATTGACCAGAAACCTTGCTGTTACATTCTACACAAATTCCATCTTCTGGACTGTCTTCAAAAACAGAGTCATGTAAAGCACATGACAACAGTCCAGTCTGGAAGCTGCCAGAGGCTGGACTAGTGTGCATAATCAGTGTTCCCAAGGAAGTCATAGTTCAAAACAGACTGCTTTAGCTGTTTTAGCCTCAAACGATGGACATCAATATGGCAGTACTACCAAGCTATATGCTTGTTGTTCCCAGGAAAATGCAAGTCCATTAAGAAGAGGATGCTGTGAAAAAATTCCGCCTCCAAACACTATTCTCCTGAAATAAGGAGACATAATTCCATAGCCATGAAGCCATTCCAGTAGCATAGCATGATATGTGGCATTAAAAGCCATTGAAAGATCAAAGGGAAATCAACTTCTCATGTCTCAGGCCATCAACGAGCATAAGCAAGGCAGTTTCAATGCCACGTGTCTACAGATGGATCATCACTTCTCTCTCAAGCCCCTTATCCCAAGAGAATTGTACCCCCTGGAGATGGTTGTTCAAAAGCTTTGGACTGAGGGAGGTCTACTTTAAAAGGAGATGCTTCACAGCCTCCTCAAAGCCAAGGGAACATCTTCCTCCCATAACAAGATATTTTTCACACCCCTTCAGCTGGTTTTTTGTTAACCATGACAAATGGGCACAATTGAGAGGACTTGTGGGAGAATGATGGCCCCTCAGCTATGGAATAGTCTCCCCATTGAGGCACGTCAAGTACCTTTACTGTACACATTTGACCTTCGGGTATAGGGTGAGATAAAAATGCAAATAAATAAATAAATAGATAAATAGATAAATAGATAAATAGATAAATAGATAAATAGATAAATAGATAAATAGATAAATAAATAAATAAATAAATAAATAAATAAATAAATAAATAAATAAATGTGGGTGGCTGAATATTTGCAAAGCACTGTTTCTGCATCTAACCACGGTGGTTGAAATGCAGCCAGCATAGCAGGAACAGTCAGTTCACTTGGCATTTCCATGATATCCATTCTCTAACAATGGCATCTAATTCCATATGAATCTCAAACATTTTGTCTTCAGAGTACCTGGCAATGTTTTCATGGTAAGCCTCTAACTAAATTTGGCAACAGTGCTGTTGCATGCATGGTTGCACACGGTGCTGCAGCCAAAATGGCAGCGCCCTGAAGAGGACTGGCCCCACAACTGAATCAAGGTGAGTATTTGATCTTGGGTGAGTGGGGAGAATGGCTAACATTGACTAGCACTCCAAGTGTGAGTGCTACTCAGCATTGGCTCATCATGCTCCTTTCCTGTCCAGAGGATGGGAAGTGTGAAATCTCCCCAGGACAGAACCGAAAGGTGGCAGGAAGGGACAGTTGCTGTGGGTGTTTGAACACGTTCTTGCCAAATCTTGCTTATGAGCTGAGGATTAAACTGTTCCAGGAGGGGATAGTAGCCTTCTTAAAGGATGCTTAACAAATACAAAGGAAATTTTGGAAGCAGTAGTATGGGAAAGTTGGCACTTGGAGCAAGACAGGAGTCACTATGGCATTGAGAAGTGTCATGCTTTATCTAAGAAACCAGCTAGTAGTGTTGGGCACCTTGCTACAAATTTGAAATGTAAGGTGTTAGGACTTTGCAATATGTGTCTTAGCACAGTAAATAAACTTCCCCATTACAAACAGCCTTACATATTGAAGTGGTTGATGGAGTTAGGTGGTGTAACATTGAAGTATATAAAATCATGCATGGTATAGAAAAAGTGGATAGAGAAAATTTCTCTGTCACACAACACTAGAACCAGGAGGCACTCTATGAGGCTGATGGATAGGAGAAGCAGATCAGACAAGTATTTCTTCACCCAGAGGGTCATCGGTTTATGGAATTTGCTGCCGGAAGAGGTGGTAACAGCTACCAGCCTAGATGGCTTTAAGGAAGGGTTAGACACATTTATGGATGACAGAGGGATCAATGGCTACTAAAATGGATGCTGAAGTATATTTTTTTCAGACAGTGGGCACAAGCAAGATGCCTCTAAGGCCGTTTGCTGGGATAAGAGAGCAGGAGGTTTGCCCTTGTCTCTGCGTGAGATGCCCATGGGCAATTGGTGGGCCAATGTGTGCAACAGGATGCTGGACTAGATGGGCTGTGGCCTGATCCAGCAGGGCTCCTCTTACATTTTTATGTTCTTATTGGAGACCATTTGGCCCAGAGGTAACCAGCAACGTTCAGAAAAAGGAGGAAGAGGAGGAATGATGATAGACGAGTTTTAAACATAAATCACATAATACTATGATACTCATTAAAACAATCAGATTTACTGTTAACTGGGAAGCAGCCTTGACTTGCCATTTTCATGTAGGAGATTTGTTCAAAATATCTAGATGTTTCACACTTAGAAATGCAATAAAATTCCCTAAATAAGGGGCTTTTAAAGGTAAATATTTCTCCTCTAAAGTACAATATCCCATCTTGATACTTACAGGCTCTCCAGCCTCTCCTTTTTCACCTGGCAGGCCAGGCTTCCCTCTTTCACCCTGAAAGAAAAAAGCAGTTAATAGTTGGCACACCTCCCATTTTATACTTCCAAAGAATACTCATGCAAAGTGTCCCTATATAGGACTGGCAGTGTCAAAAGTATCAAAGCTTCCACCCTGACTTTGTGGTCCTTACTACGTGACTCAGCCTCCTAGTCACTGCTCAGCCTTTGACTGGCTGACTCTGGTTTCTGCTCTCTTCTGCTCCCACTGGCTGGTTTCTTTCCACAGTCAAAGGGATTTTCTGTGCAGATAGCATTGTTCTGGCCCAGACATTGACAGGTATCATTCCAAACATTCACAGGTAAATGCAGAAAGGCCAAAACTCTCTGAACTTTGCTTCCTTTTATAGCCAATTTCTAAACTGCCATTCTAACCTTCTCCTTATTCAGCTCCAGGAAAAACTGCTAAAACACTTTGAGGGCCTGCCCAGACAGGGGACAAATAGCAATATTAGTTATAGCATGAGCCAGTTTGTTCTACTGGTTAGGGAGGCAGAATACTGGGTTTGATTCCGCACTCCTCCACTAAGCCAGCTGGGTGACCTTGGGTGAGTCACAGCTTCCTTTCTGAGCTATCACAGCCCCATGCACCTCACAGGGTGTTCTGTTGTGAGGAGAAGAATAGAAAGCTTTGCTGGCCGCTTTGAGTCCCCTTAAATGGGTGAGAAAAATGGGTTAGTAAAAACCAAATCTTCTATTATGGCTTTGCTATGTTGGGATTGCCACACACATCCTGCTTGTTTCTGTTGCCTTCCCACTCCCCTGACATAGCTATAATATTTTGAAAAATCAGAATTGTTCTTAGAAGGATAATTGACAAGGCACTGTTCTCAAGTGTCTTAGAACTTTCTTTAGATTGAATTGAAAAGGATTTTGTCCATTACTAAAGGGACTGTACATGCTGATTCGACAAAACTGGGTCAGATTAACCTCAAAACACCTTTGAATCCCAATGGCTGCTGTTTCTCATCTAGAGTTCTGGCATGGGGGAGCAACAGACAGATACCCCTGGAGAAATGGGAAGGTGAATGAAATACAAACCTCATATCCTGGATCCCCGATTTGTCCTGGAGGGCCTCGAGCAGGCTGCGAAACAATAATGAACATGATTAGGGCAGAGAAATGCAAATATTCCAAAACAATATATGTATTTAAAAAATGAGGCAACTAGCTTGCTTGCACTCACCTGGCATTCATAGGAGCAGCACTGCCAACGGAGCAAAAGAAACAATATCATTAGACAAAGGAAATTTGTAGGCAAAACTTCATTAAGACAGCTGGTGTCATGCAACTCCTTGGAGGAAGGCCTGGGCCCTGCCAGCCAAAATGAGGGAGGCGCGCCGCAGGGTTCTGTCCCCGCACAAGTGGAGGATTCAGGTTCAGATTCAGATGCTGCACCCCACCCAGAACCAAGTTCTCTCAGGAGACAACAAGAACCCCTGCACTGCTCAGTGCACCTCCATGCCAAACAGCTGTGATGGCAGGGGCATGTCTCTCTGAGTCTTACTTAAGGAATGACCAATCCAGCAACCTCCATTGGAAACAAATAATCTTTTTGGCAACCCCCGTCTCCTGACTGACTTCCCAACTTATGACAACTCTCTGGTAACCCAACCCTTGGCCTATTTGACTATGCGTACTCTATATCCCCAGGAACTCTGGATATTGACTTGGCTTCTTGCTGTGTGCATGCGCTTGCTGCTGCCCCTCTGGACATGACAGTGGCAACTGGCCCACCTCAGCATTGGGAGTCTGCTGCCTGGCTGGAGATGAGGATAGGGCACCGTCCACATGTCCAGCACCTCCCAACCGTACAGGAACTACAACTCACACATTAGTGAAGAAATAGTGCATTGGGAATAACTTACCGCGTGCTCAACATTCTCTTTCTGGAAAAAAAAAAGACAAAGAAAAAATTTGAAGATAAACAAGGCAGTTTCTGCAGTGTATCAGGCAGATAAAAATAGAGAAGACAGATAGATACTCACAATCCTGCCAACTATTTCATCAATTGTACTGTCAATCTCACGGGCAGATGCAGTTGCTGTGAAATTGCGCCGATAGGTGTGATCAGTGGCAATCACCCTTAGCCTCGATTCCTAGGGCAAAAGAAGAATACACTCACAAACTGAGTCATTGGAGGACTTGCATGGCATTTATTCCATTCCCAATTCTTGGGAATTTCATTGTAATTACAATTGCAGTTCTAATTATGACATTCCTATATGTGCTGATAATGCAGTGATGGTTCCAATTTGTCACAATTTTTAAGGTTTTATTTTGAACTTTCCTCCCTTCATTCGTACTTTTCCAAGTTCTAATTTTTATAGGTCTCAAGCTGTGATAGAGTATTAATCCATTTGCATTTTTGGGGTGTGATAAGGGAACAGGATTAAAGAGGGCTGAACTATACTATAGTGGGTGGATACCGCATGAATTTGCCTTCCCATTTGCCCAATGTGTGATTACATGCTGTTGATGGAACTTCTATCCTATCAGAGCGCAGGGAGTGTTTTGGCGGTGGAGAGGAGTGGAGATCTAAAAAAAGAAAATAAATCTCAAAGGAATCTGAGGACAGGAACAGAAAAGTGTGAGTATAGCAGCCCAAACTGAAGAAGGATGATTAGGTACTGTGTATGATTGGAGTTAGTGCATTTTCAGTCCTGTTTCTTAATAAGACAAACTATTTCAGCATGGTGTGACCATCCCCAAGGTGTGACATAAATCTGTTAGTTCAGTCTTTTCCTTTCAGCACTGGAATTGGAGGCTGAACAACATCAATAGAAGAAATACTTAGTTTTATGTAAAATATTCCATAGAGTTTATTGCAATGCAATGTATTTACAGTAAAGGCCACAGCCAGTCTTCCAGATCATAGGATCCTGGAAGTGCAAGGATCAACCAAATCTGCCAAGTAATATCTTGTTCCTGCTTCCGTTCCTCTACTTTCTCTAATAACATCCGTGTGTTTGTGTTTCATACCAGATGGTTTGGAGATATGGCGACTGAAAACACTTTAATTCCCAGGTGCTTGGCTTCATTGGCAGCATCTTCTAGTCCTCCACAAGGCTCTTTGTAACCTTCCAAAGGATGCCCATCTGTCACCACAATCAGATACTTGTTTTCCTTCTGATGAGACCCTCTGAAAAAAATTCAAGCCATTATCAGGTAGTGATGAACAAACTATAACCACCCAGTGCAGCTGGTTGTAAAGACTTAAGCTGGCGTATGTTCTTGCTGCAACAATATAATATCTTATTACACAAAGTTTCACTGGAATACTTGAAGCAAGATGAAAGTGTAATGAACAGCAATGTATCAATGCTGATTCTCCATTGGAAAATTCTTGTCATGAAGCCAAATGGAAGCACACAGAATTTTCATGTTGTGTGCTTTATAAGTCAAGAACAGGATGACTGCAAGAGCATTGTACAGCAATGTCTAGTTTAATCTAAATCCCTCATTGCCTTCTATGACAATTAGTTACTGGAGTCATGGTGCCCAATATAGCAGAGTGGGCAGGGCACCAGAATGGGATCTTTTTCAAAAAAGAAACGGTGGAACTTATTAGTTATTAATTCTAAGCCATGGTTAGCACTCACAGAACTACACATTCTTCTCCTCTTGCTCCTTCACAGCTGGAAAAATAAATTGGGGGGGGGGTATGCTGTCTGATAGCACAGTTTGCCCTAGTGTCACAACCATGGTACACCAATCTGGAAGGTCCCAGGAGGACATCATCACTTTAGTGGCAGGTCACCACTAGCATGTCTGATCATGGTCTTACTCCCTTTCTTGCTTTAACAAAGAGGGTTGTGCTGAAATTGAACAGTCCTCTACTTTTGACAAATCACATCGTATGAGCAAATGTCAACCTGGGACCTAGAAGTGGGGGCGAGGCCTCATGCACAAAGTACATAACATTTAGATATAGAGCACTGGCTGGTCTTGGGTGCATTTTGCTCTTTACGTTAACAGTGAAGAAAGCATCCATCACAGTGTGACAACCACATATTGCTTTTCCCCAAGCCTGGAATTTTTGCATGATCCTTTCATAAATCTGACTGGGCTTTTGATTGCACAGTTCTTGAGCAAGTGAGTTGAAAGTACTTTGAGGTTAGCAGACCTTTTCTCTCTATGTTGTACAGTCTGCCACAGCTAAGGCAGATGAGGTCCAGGGAGACCCCCATGGATGTATAAACAAAGGCATTCAGAATATTTTTTAGAACTTAATACTGATGATAGGCCTACATGATCATACAGTTACGGTACAGTGAATAGCTGACTCAGGCATGGATTCACATGAGGGGCTGAACAGGCTTTCAAATAAGAAGAGGAAGAAGAATTGGTTTTTATACCCTATTTTCTCACTCTTAAGGGGAATCAAATAGGCTGACAAAGCTTTCTATTCTTCTCCCCACTACAGACACCCTGAGAGGTAGGTGAGGCTGTGAGAGCTCAGAAAGAGAGCTGTGTCTAGCCCAAGGTCACCCAGCTGGTTTTGTGGAAAAGTATAGAATCAAACTGCTTTAAAAATAGGTTTAAGAAAGGGTTGGACAAATTTATGGATGACAGGATGGCTACTAGAATGGATGTCTGAGTATTCTTTCAGCCTAGGGGGACAAGCAGGATGCTTCTAATGACATTTGCTGAGATTCAAGAGCAGGAGAAGGTTTTCCTTTCTCTTGGCTTGAGATGCCCATGGACAATTGGTGGGCCACTGCATGAAACAGAATGCTAGATAGATGGGCTGTGGCCTGATCCAGCAGGGCTCCTCTCATGTTCTTATGTTCTAACCCATAGCTCCCAGATAAGAATCCAGCACTCCCACAAGACCAAAACTTTATTTTCTCTCTCTGTGAATACTATGAAATTAGAGTCCCTACATACCCAATAAGCAACTCTTCAATCCCTCTCTTGATTGCACAGTCTGTAAAAGTGCCTTTCCCAATGGAAACTACCGATGACACTCTGCTCTTTAGGTCATTTCTCCCACTGGGCATGCGAGTGAGACCCTTGATGACTTCCACCTCATCGCTGTAATGTAAGGCCCCAGCATTCCACACTAGATTCCGATCACATCGGTAGTATCTATAAGGGAAGAAAAACATGCCTTCAGTTTTGCACTTCAGCATTATATTTTGTCTATTTCTTTTTATTTATTTCCTTTTAAACCTTAATTAATAGAAATTAATTAATACAGCATTGTATGACTTATATAAATTGCTATTTTTCCCCCGGTAAACCAAATTTCCATATTTTTCTTTCACTTCCTCCCTCACTTTTGGGAACCTTCCCATTATCCCTTCTCTTTTCTCTTGATCATTTCTGGTCTCAATAATTATTTAATAGCACAGTTCCCCAAACCGGACCAAGTTCGTTCTTCACCTTATTTCCTTCCTTATTTTTATTCTGATATGGTTAAGAGATAAAGAGCACAAACATTTCCTATATATAATAGTTCCATCTCTCTTTTGTCCACTCCCTTGTCTTTCAACACATACATTATACTTTGTCTTGCTGCCAATAATAATTTCAACAATAACTGTTTTTAAAATGTCCTTATTTCTCTGTTTCTCCCCCTGCATGCACCCTAAGACATAGTCCATCTGTGCATTCAGTTGGTTCTGTGTTATCTGTTTCATTTCTTTCATCAATTGTTACCAAAAATTTTGAACTTCTCCATTCCCACCACATATGTATGTAATCTCCTTTTACACTACATCCATACACCCATTCACATATATACAGAGATAATTTCAACATCATAATATTTTTATATTTAATATGTTTCACGTCCCTCCCATTTTTATCCATCCCACTGTTTTCCCTCTAATTCCTAATTCTTCATTCCCTATTTTGTGCACTTCTGCATTGTTGATTTATGTGGTGCTTTTTATCTCTCCTTTGCAGATATTTCCATTCTGGGGGGGGGGGGGAAGAACTGGGGCGCTTCTAAGGCCATCTGCTGGGACTCGAGAGCAGGAGAAGGTTTGTCCTTGTCTCTGCTTGAGATGCCCGTGAGCATTTGGTGGGCCACTGTGTGCGACAGGATGCTGGACTAGATGGGCTGTGGCCTCATCCAGCAAGGCTTCTCTTATGTTCTTATGTTCTTAAGAGCCTTTTCACACTTGGCCATAAATGCTCCCACACGGTACATTTGCATAATGCAGAGCCACTTCCATCCTGGAGCAGTCTGAGCAACTGCTCCACAGCCACCTTCACACACAGCCTTCACATTACATCTATGTGAAGGTTATGTGAGGGCAGGGCAGGGCAGGGCAGGGCAGGGCAGGGTTAGGTGGCCAAAGTTGCATGCCCCCTTGCCCAGTTGCCATAGCAATGGCCTGGCATTTAAGGGTGAAAATGTTGAACTCCTAGGTAGAAGGCGCACTAAAGATGAACTTTTATTTTGAAGACTTATATATGACTTATATTTACACCCATTTGAACATAGGCCTCTGCTGTTACATACTTCTGTCTTGGAATGCAAAAACGAATGCAAGAACCAGCTTCAGTTGGTTAGGCTTCTGAAATCTAGGCTTCTTAGTGGCACAAGAACATAGCTGGGGACACTAGGGAAGGAGGAAACGGCAGATGTTCCAGCTCTAAATTTTGCATATCCTCCTCCTTCCTCTCTTCTGACTCTCACCTCAGGGCAGGGAATCAGACTAAGGATACCTCCAGACTTATACTTCACCCCCCCCCCCGAAGCCATTTCCCATTGGTCAGACCCAACAGTTGGAAGCCACACAGGGAGAGCACGATTGCTTCTGGTACACCTGACAGGGTGATCGGAAGCTGTTCTGTTCTGTTGAAATGGCTTCCTTTTGTTTAGACGCGACGTGCCATTGCTGACAGCGGTGGTGCAGCATGTCACCCTTCAGTTGGATGCTGCACTGCTGCTGCAGGCAGAAGAAAGCTACGCTCCTTTGACATAAATCTGGACACAGCCTAAATGGAGGACATCAGTTGGAATAGAGAGATAGGCAGACCTGTAGGACTCTTGTGAGTAATCATTGGCTGTTTCTGCAAGGGACAGTAGATCCGGATCAGGGGGCATCTACACATTATTTGGCATCATGGAGGCCCTTCACCTGCTGAGGACTGATCTGTCCTCACAGGATAGAGGTTGATCTGGATCTAGAGGCCCTTGATCTGGGTCTAGGGGTCCACATTCCAGCCTCAGTAACTCAATATGGATCATACCAAAAGTCACCCTCCCACACCCCACAACCACTGTGCCAGCTTTGCAGCCATGGGGGGAGGGGGTTGTAGATCCAGATTGGTACCATGTATGTAGATGGTGTGGATCCAGCCCTTGTCTCCGCAGAATCCAGATTTGTAGATTCAGGAAATCTGGATCTACTGATATAGAATTTCTACCTCCTTATTGCAGAAACAGCCATCGTCGCCCAGAGTATTTAAGGCCTCTGGCCTAGTATAAGGTAAGTAGTCAAGACAGGAATTTCTAAAAAGTCATGGGACATGTTCACACTTGGCTTTATTCTAGAATATATCCTGGAATAGGGGCTTCCGGTCCACATGCTAGTGCAGGTTACAGCAGGCCCAAGGTGAGGCCTTCTAGAGACTGTATTAGCATGTGGACCGCAGACCTCTATCCTGAGGTATACTCCAGAAAAAGGCTGAGTGCGAACAGAGTCATGGTCTGGTACTTCTATCACAGTTGCCAATTTCTGTAGTAACTTTTTCCTGTGGCTTTGAGAGCCTCCTTGCATGGAGACATCTTTCTTTCCCTCTTTAGATATTGCTGTGAGCAGAAACGCTCCCTTTTTTAATGCTGCTAAACACACACAGGCAGGGCAAGTATGAAGAAAAAGCAAACTCAGTTATGATACCGCTGGAGAAATGCATGCTCTCCCCTTGTGCGAGTTTTGAGGAAATAAGAATATCATAATATTAATGGAAACTTGTGATTACTGCTCTGCATTTAAGAACAAACACCACCATCTACAGTTTCAGAGTGAGAGTTCAGAAAAATCTTCTCGGTCTAGAATATAGGAGAAAGCACTGTGAGTCTCAAGCAATGTTTAGAAAGTACAGAACTCACATAAAATGCACGTTTCTTAACTGAAGCTGTAGATTGTGTATTGTCATTGTTCTTTAGAATAATCATCTTTTTTCCAAGTTATGGTTTAGCCAGGAGCCTGTTGTGGGATATATCTCAGGATGTCTCTTTTCTACATGCTTATGCAGACTCTGGCAAGCCTCACCTGGGGCCTGCTGTAGCATGGGGACAGTAGACCCCTATTTTGGGATGTATTCCAGAATAAAGCCAAGTGCAAACAAGCCCCAGGTTTGTTCTATGAGCTTTACATAATATTCACCTGTCTGTTAACTTATCGATGAACCGGTTGGTGAATTCTTTGATCTGGTCAACCAAAGCCCCAAAAGGTTTTATTCTCAGAGCGACACTCTCAGAAGTATCCAAGACGAAAAACAGATCCACAGGACAATCTGTTTAAAAATCAGGGGGGGGGGGGAAAGCTTAAAAAGAACACATTTTAAAGCATTTAGCTTTTAACAATGCAAGGTATGCAGAGAAATATGTAATACAGCATATACATATTATATACATAGTTGATGTGGATGCCCACTTATACATCAATATATAATAAAGAAGGACAAATGGGGACACAGATTTGTATCAAATGTGAAAATGATCATTAAAATAGTTTAAACAGAAATATACCTCATTTTTTACCCTTTATGACCCCTCCCCCAAGTTAGGGACCAGCTTGATGAGATCTCTGGTCTGGTGATAAAGGGCTCAGTTCTGGGCAAGTCAAGTCCTCACTATAGGTCTGATGACATCTCTACTGATTCAGTTCTTTTCTACATGAGAGCCTGTTTTGCTGGACAGAATACCTCATATATCTGACCCTAGAAAATGGACATAAACAGTCCCTACTACTTCCTGAGGTACAGCCTGACGTGACATCAGGAGCAGAAAAGATGAGGCAAGTGTTTGCATCCCCTTACCATGCAGAAAGCCAGATCCAGTTTGGTTGCCTTATGATCTGGAGGAGAGTCCCTCCTCGTTGTCCCACCAACTTCAGCAGCAGAGGGGGAGGGCATCCAGGAGAGGGCCTTCTCAGTGATGGCCCTAGGCTATGAAATAGTCTCCTTCTTGAGGTGTGTCAATCACCTTCATTGTACGCATTTCAGAAGGCAATGAAGACACACTTCTTTGCCCTGGCCTTTGGTTAAGTGGGGATACACTTTTCCCTTCCCTCTTGCAGGTGCCATTATTTTAATACATACTGTTATTGTTTTTATAATGTTTGATTTTAAATGTTATTACCCACCAGGAGACCTCTGGGTGTAAGGTGGGATAAATAAATAAATAAATAAATAAATAAATAAATAAATAAATAAATAAATAAATAAATAAATAAATAAATAAATAAATAAATAAATAAATAAATAAATAAATAAATAAATAAATAAATAAATTCAGACTAGCAATTTGCACTCTTCTGTTTGACTTCATGCTATAGGATCTTAGCCCTCCCTATGGATACTGTGCAATAACTAGGCATGGGCTTAGAATTCTATGTATTTTGAATTTTGTCAGGTTTTAAAGAATTTTAAAATTTAAACTTTATTTATTCTTTTTCTATTTCTATCCCACCCTAGACCCAAAAGTCTCAGATAAAATAGATTAGCTAAAACATCGACCATGCTTGCAAGGGCATAACGTGCTGTTCCCTCTCCAAGGGGCAGAGCAAAGGGGCGTGCTTTCACCAGCAGTGACACTCAAGATCTGAAGGGAAGGCCCTCCTGGTTGTCTCCACTCTCAGTAGTAAAAGGGGCGGGCACCCAGGAGAGAGCCTTCTCAGTGATGTCCCCTAGGCTATGGAATAGTCTCCCTCTTGAGGTACATCAGGCTCCTTCACTGAATATGTTTAGGAAGTCAGTGAAGACGCATCTCTTTACCCTGGCTTTTGGCTACATGGGAACAGACTGTCTCTTCCCACTTTACAGACACTGTTACTGCTTTAATGTACACTGCTGTTATTTTAATATATGTCTGACTTTAAATGTTACCTCCCCCCGAGACCTTCAGGTACAGGGCAGGATAGAAATCCAATAAATAAACAAAAACAAACAAACAAACAAACTAGGACTCCATTCTGAGTCAATAGACTTTCATTGGTACATTTTCTAGTTGGGTATTATTCCTACTCCATAATCCTCATTTTGTTCCCTGTCATTTATGCATATCTGTATTTTAGATCATGACTGGAACTTTCTTTCTGGCATTCAGTTAACTTTGTTTGTCTGTTGCTTCTCAGCCTCATACAGAGATCATTACGATCGCCCAGTCTGGAAGTTACCAGAACATGGAAAACTGTGGCCAGGCTGCCTCTGTCTAAAACAGGCCATAACTGGCAAAGCAGCTATAGCTGAAGGAAGGGACTCCTGGCCACTGCCTCCACTTGAGCCTCAAGTGTCAGTGCAGAGTCCAAAAGCACCCCAAATTATTCATCTGTCCCTTCCGGGCAAAGAAATTCCATCATGAACAGGATTTTTGAGTGGAACCAACTCAATTCTAAAATATGATATAAGTTCTAATTCACAAAAAATTAAAGAAAAATCAAATTATATTAAATTATGTCAAGAAATATATTTAGGATTTCATCTTAAGTGACAAATTGGGAATATTTTCCTCTTCAGCTGGACTCATTGGACTGCATGCCATATGGCACATTGCATTGTCTTTCCCCCTTGGTCATCTGTAGCAGGGGCATAAAAGTAATTAAACTGCTTTGTTAAAATTAAAAAAATGTAGAAATTATTTGAATATTCCATGCTACTAATACAGACACACATATAAAATTATTGTTATTATCATTTAACAGATACATCTCTTAGTATATCTGGATCTGTGGGCCAAAATGCAGAAATCCACACAATTTACTTTGACCACCCAGAATTATTTAGACTTTGCATCTCTCAAATCCAGTTCCTTCTTGCATGCACATACACACATTATATTGCCCCGTACTGTACATTCCCCACAGTACAAGGCAAGTGCCTTTTGAAAGTCAAGCAAAGTTTTAAAAATATGTTTCTGGCATGAGGAAGCTGTTAATCAGGGAAAAAGAAAGCCCCACTCGGTTGTTACTCTGTGACCTGCGACTGTAAGCGTATGAATGTAAAACTGTCTAAAATTTCAAATTTTTTACGCTTATGCAGTATCATCTATTGCCTGTAACCTATGTCAGAAATTGTCACTAACCCCGTACAGGCAGCTAGTGCATGTGCAGAGATATAAATTTAGGAGATATCAGAATTCTGCCTGTTAATCCCATTTTTCAAATGTGCCTGATGTCACTGCACTCCAAGTAATATCTGCTTGGAGAGCATCCCTGCACTGTATAATCCACAACCATAGAAAGGGAAAGATTCATGCTTCATACAGGCCTGCTCATGTCAAGACCTGCTGAGAAGGCCCTCTCTTGGCTATGGCACCACCCCCAAAAGTCAAAGGGGTGGGGGCACGTGAGGGCCTTCTCAGTGATAACCCCCCAGGCTGTGGAACAGCGTCCCCTCTGAGGTGCATCCGTGGCCTTCAATGTACATGTTTAAATGGTTACCGGAGATGCACCTCTGCACTCATGCCTTTAACTGATAAGTCTAGCTTCCCCTGAGCACTGCAATTTTAAACATAATTTTTGTTACTGCCATTTGCTTTACTCCTGTTTTTAGCTTATTTGTATTGCTTTTATTTGTTGTAATCCACTTGAAGACTATTAATGTGGGGTGTCATATAAATGTAAATAGATAATACTGTATTGTGTAATATTTAAAACCTATTCCCATTGGATGATATGCAACCTTGTCCCTACTCAGAAATCACCCCAAAAATATGGGAGTCAAAAGTGATGTATACAGCTAATACTCTGAAGTATCATCTACTGTGTTTAAAGAATTTTGTAAAGGATTATTTTAGGACAAAACACAGAGCGACCTTTGCTTCAAACAACCAATTTAAGACTACTTTTTGATGGAGCAACCAGGATATATTGTCTCCGGTATAGAGAACATTGCTTTTATTTGGAATTAAAGCAGTCTTTTATTTTAAAATAACACACAAGCAAATATTCAGAATTCCTTTGTTTTCAAAACCAGCCAGTAAGACCAGAAAAGAAGGGGGAAATCATACTTAATCCTCAATCACAAAACTTCAGAGAAGGAAACGAGAACGTTTTAAATATAGTTTTAAAACTGACAGCAAAAATTACTTCAAAATTTCAGCCTGAAATTTCAAAAATCTAGTACATTACTTTATCTTTAGGGACAGAGCAAAGTTATGTGAAGAAAAAAGGTATATGCTCTGGAACTCCTCACTTGCTTTTTGGGTATGCAAGCAGCTATTCCATAGCTGTTTTTCATGTTTGTTGAAGACAGGCAACATAGAAAGAAAAATAAAAAGCTAACTCTGAAGAGTTGTAATTAAATAATAAATTGGATGCCTTAGTAGATTTTAAGTAGATGCATTCTTCATTGTAGTAGAAAGGCATTAGACGTTTGACAAGAGAAGGAATACACTCAGAAAATGTATTCTTACCTTGGAAAGGTACTGCAGCGCTGGATACTTCTGTTCTTTGAGCAACTACCCTTCTCAAAAGAGAACAGTCTTGAAGTAGGAAGATGAAAAAGTAGACTAACCTCATCTTGTAAGGTTTCTATTTACCATTAATACAGACTGCTGAGGACAAAATGCAAGGAGCAGAGGGGTCGTGGAGAGGAATGAGAGACGCACAATTTTCCGCAGTTATCACTTTTTAAAATGAAGTTTGTAAACTTTGTCCCTGAGTTTCTCAAGAGTGGAGAGAGACAGAAAGGAATTTTTCAGCTGAGGAGAGCGCTGTGGATGGAGCTAGGGGCTCTCCTTCCAGACCAAAGGGAGGGAGGGAGGGAGGGAACACCCTGTCAGCTTTCTTTCAGCTGAACTGCAGCCCTAGCTGGTGAGTCATGAAATACACCAGCCCATTTTGAATTTTTCTGTCTTTTCCTACATTGCTATGCTTACTTAAATACTGCTTCACTTCTTGTACCACAGTTTAGCTCCACTACAAAGTATTGTTCTTATCTGACCCTATACATTTTGCAGTGATAAAAAGTCTCAGCCAAAGACCTTAAAATGCTACTTTTGTATAAGAGTTGGATATAGAAGAAGAAGAAGAAGAAGAAGAAGAAGAAGAGTTGGCTTTTCTGTCCTGCTTTCTCACACATTTAAGGGGACTGAGAGCAGCTGACAAAGTTTTATATTCTTCTCCTTATAACAGGACACCCTGTGAGGCAAGTGGGGCTGTGAGAGCTCAGAAGAGAGCTGTGACTAGCCCAAGGTCACCCAGCTGGCTTCGTGAAAGAGGGCAGAATCAAACCTGGTATTCTCAGATAAGAGTCTGGCTCCTGAACCACTAGACCAAGCTGGATTTGATGAAGCTTCTTGCAGTAATTAGCACATATGAATGTTTAGGGGGCTAACGGGTTAATGGAACCTCAGGTAGCTGATGGAACTCACACAGAGATCTTCAGATGAGCTCAAGGTGCTACATGCTATCGTCCTCCCCTCCACTGTATTTGCACAACAACCTTGTGAAGTAGGCTAGGTTGTAAAGGCAATGATAGACCTAGGGCCACCCACAGAACTTCCAGACGTTGCTAGATCCAAGTCTAGTCACCAAACTGTGCTGCTCTAGGTTGAACTCTTTGGCTTGGTCACACCTTAGGTTTAATCCAGCTTCAGTCCACTTTCAGGGTGAGCGAATGCATCAACAAAGTGACCAGTAGTTTTCTTTCCACATTATCTCAAAGGTGAATTTTCTGAGTTATTTAACACTGAAATAACACACACATCTTGTCACTTTGCTGATGTGTTCTCTCACATTGAAAGTGGACTGAAGCTGGACTAAACCTTAGGTGTGACCACTGCCATAGAGGATTGACCTACTAAGACAAAATTAGATTCTGTATGGTGCTGAAAATGGGGATTAATATACTGCCCCTACACCCAACTATACAATATTCTTCATAGTTTTTGTTGGTCATAGATATGAAGCAGAAAAAACAACAGTACTAGAATTTTGAACAATATCTTATGTACATGCATACATACTTACAATCTAGTGTTGTGCACAAATGAGTTTTTTGACATTCGATTTGTAACACTTTTAATCCGCTCTCAATCCATGTAACAAATCGAATGTTAGAAAATCTGTATTCATAGGATAAGATCCCCTTCGTATGTGATACCAATGTATTTCTATGAACTCATACTAATATCCAATATGAAAGAATATGTATTGGATACGTATCTGAAACGTATCTGACATGAACACATACAGATCTGATACTGATCCAGTATCAAATCTGCTCTGAAAGCATCAAATCTGACCTGAATCCACTTTTAATCTGCTCTCAATCCATGTTGAATGCACTCTGGATCTGTTGCAGATATGACTGGTGCAGCCACTTTCCCAACTCCCCTTTTAATGAATGTCTGAACTCTTTGTATGAATGTCTGAAACATTAATATTCATATAAATGTTAATGTACGAATATCATTAACATTTGATTCATGTATGAATGTCCTAATTCGTACGAATAATGAATGTTATGCATATTCATGCATATCTCTATTACAGTCAAATTGATCTTCCAGAAATTGTAGCCATATCAAAATACCTTAAACCAAAAGCTGGCAGAATTTCAGATGCCTTTGCCCAGCCCTCAAGGGCAGTTAGTCTCTAAGGGTGTTTTTCCACTGTCACTAAAAGTACCCATTAAGTACCCATGAATGGGTATGGAATGGCATTTTTGTACCCATTAATGGGTACTTAATGGGTACTTCTAGTGACAGTGGAAAAACACCCTAATATACCTCCTGCCAAAGCACAGGAAGGACTTACTGATGTTCTTGGGCCCCAGCAAAGAATTTAAATATCAGGGTGCGAGGAGTGTATCTCAGGTCACAATCTTGCACCCTGACATGGGCCCATCACCTTGTTGAAGGGATGTGCATGAATATTTGTAACATTCAAAATTTGTATGAATTTGGCTAAATTCAGTAAATTCAAATTTGAATTGAATGTTGGCACGTTCAAAGAATATTTGAATTTGAATCAAATGCTTTGATACATTTGTATGAAGCTTCGTATGAGATTCGTATGGGATTTGTATGGGATACATATGAGATTGAACATTTGTATTGAATTCAAATCCTACCAAATCCTGATGGGGAAGGGTGCCTCTAGCCATGAAATGCATGTGGGACAGCAGAAGCAAGAATTCTCTACATACTGAACTTCTTTATTGGTGTGGAGTGGTGTTTTGTTGACTTGTGGAAGCATTCTGTGCAATTTAATGTTGTACTCTTCCCAGGCTTTGAGCTGCGCTGAGAACCTCTGAGTTGTGCTCAGAAGGAGTAGAGAAATCTCCTTACTGCTGAAGCTTCCTTTGTTGCAATATGGAAGACAATCACAGAAATACTGAGATTGGGGAGGGGGAATGATAAAAGCCAACAGAATTCTCTCCACTCTCCAGTATGAGAATATGGATGGTATAGAAAAGGTGGATAGAGAAAATTTCTCTGTCACACAACACTAGAACCAGGGGGCACACTACTGTATGAGGCTGATGGGTAGGAGAGTCAGATCAGACAAGGGGAAGTATTTCTCCATCCAGAGGGTCATCAGTCTACAGAATTTGCTGCCAGAAATGGTAACTGCAATGAGCCTAGATGGCTTTAAGGAAGGGTTAGACAAATTTATGGATGACAGATGTATCAGTGGCTACTAGAATGGATACCTAAGTACATCTTTCAGGCTGGGGGGGACAGGCAGGAGGCCTCTAAGGCCATTTGCTGGGATTTGAGAGCAGGAGAAGGTTACCCTTGTCTCTGCTTCAGATGCCCATGGGCAATTGATGGGCCACTGCGTGCGATGGGATGCTGGACTAGATGGGTTGTGGGCTGATCCAGCAGGGCTCCGCTTATGTTCTTACGAGTGGGTATCAGCATGTTAGCAGTGGAGATTATGATAATCCATTTTACATTGTGTGGATGTAGCCAAAGATATAGTTTGTAACAGCTTTTTGAAAATTGTGGCTGATGACACATAGAACGTATATCTACAGTGGATTAAGTAATACCTCTTTATTAAATCAAGGGAATGTACTAATGCTAAAAAGTGAAGAATTTTGGTCTCATAACTTGGGTATCTGTAAAATTAAGCACTAGTAGTGAGTGACTAACCAGGAAACAGAGTTGGTGCAGTGGTAAATTATTTAGTTGGATTTGCATCATTAATTTTATGTACAAAAACAGCCAGCTACATATCAGATGTAGTAAGAAATTGAATGGGAAAGAAAAGTGTCAAATAGATGATGTGACCACATCTGGAATATTGATTTGGTTGCTACATTAGAGTTAAAAAGATCAGTTTGGGGGATATTTTTGTTTAGAGTGAAGCCAACTGAGAAGGGGAGGAAAGTTTTCTCTCCTTTTCACAAAGTATAGCACTACAACGAGCAGTTGCTGAAGCTGAATCCTGGACACACAGTCAGGACATATAACATTTATTTACACATTGGGAGTGGCTAAACCTTCCCTTTAAACCTTTAGTCCATCTTCAGGTCTGACTACTCACACCTTTTCATTTCTGTTCATTTTTTTTGTGAACTTTCCACCTTTCATTTGGGCTTTCCTGAAATGAAAGTCCACACATAAAACATATAGGACCTGAAGATGGACTGAAGAAGGTTTAAAGTGAAGGTGCAACCAGGACTACTGTGTAGTTAAATTGTGGGATTGGCTATCGTAGGAGTGTTTTCCAGCAGCTAGAATGGCTTCAGAAATTCTTTGGACAGAAGACAGGGGGCCTATTCGTACTTAGGCTGGTAGTCAACAATTAGGAACAATAGTGGAAACAAGGGTACTTATCTACACATGTGGTGACAATGTCCCAATGTTGAAAAATTCTAAAAATAATTCAAACAACACTTTGTGAAATTACATCCCAGAATATTGTGCTCTCCCCAGCTATAGTATTTTTTATTATATTTTAAGGATGATTCAGTACCTAAATGTAGCAGGGATTTGATTAGGTCTATGATAACAGCCGCTAAGGCTGAAATAGCACTCCATAGGAAGAACCCCGATCTTCTGTCAAAGGAGAAATGGATCACCCGTCTATGGACCCTCATTGTCAATGAGCTAATTGCGGCTCAGCAATACAAAATGCAGGCCTTGGAACAGCAAGCTCAATTTATAAAAAAATGGGCACCTTTTATTGTTCAGGCCCAGGTCAATCCTGCTTTATGTCCCTCTGCTTCCTTTTCTCTTTCAGCTATAAAATATAAATTACTATCTTTGTTCCCGGATTTAATGATGTAATTCTTGTATACAGGAGAAACAACACTGTAACACAGAAACTGTTATTCTTCAAATGTCTTCAGGCAATGTAGTTAATGGTTGGTTTTCTTATTATTTGTTGGCTGTTATGTTATTTGTTGGTTGTGGACTGTTATGTTATTTATAATTTCAATCTAAAAAAAACAATTAGTGAACTGAATTCCTGGTAAAGAGCATCCTCACTCTGAGTAGGCTGTTGTAGCCTCCAAGCGTGCCCTGTCTCACCATAAGTTCACTAATTATTGATTAGGTGTGGACCACTAAATCATGCTCCACATCTTTACCACCATTGACCAAAAGCTTACCTGAAGCATCCAGTGGCATGACCATTCACTCTCCTTCCAGTTCCCTGTGGTCAGTGGTGTTGTTGTCTGTGCAGGTGCTGTTGCAATGGTGGCCATGATTGATTGTTTATCTCTGCTGTGACTGGACCACCGATCCCTGGGGGTGGCACCCCAGTGATAGAGTCACAAGAGGGGCATTTGGTCACAGGTTTTGATATGATCAGCCACAATACCCGCCCGGAGACCTTCAGGTATAGGGTGGGATAAAAGTGTAAATAAATAAATAAATAAATAAATACATCCCTGTGCTTGAACACACTCCACTCACAGTGGCATCCAAGCATGTCACACACCTTGGCGGTGAGGAGGTGGAACTTTTGGCTTCAGATGCAGCAGCACAGGCTGGTAAACAGGAGGATCATTTGCACTTCCGGCCGGTAATGGATGCTTTGGGGAAGGTTTGCTCATGACAAGTGTCAATGGTCCACCTTTACCAGACGTTTACCAAACCTAGTTCACAGCAGCCTAATCAGCTAAGTGCAGAAAGGCCCTGGGTCACCAGTGGCTGCTATCTGTGATCTCTTTCCATCTATGGCATAGGAGGTGCCATACCTCTGAAAGCCATGTTTTAGGAGATTGGGAGCAGAACCAGATGCTGTGCTCACATGCCTCCTGTAGGCTTCCATTGCAGTTGGCTGAAGATAGTGAGAACAGAGGCATTTTCGCACTACACTCATTCCATTTGGAACGGGTGTAGGACGGGAAGCCTAAGACACTTCAGGACGCTTTCAGCATTCACACATAGGAGCGCAGGAACGCGTGTAAGCGCATTCCGGCGCGCCTGTGTGCGAATGCTCAAAGCATTCTGAAGTGCCTTAGCCAGCAAACGCCGGCAAGGGGTGGGGAGACGGCTGCCGAGGCTCCCGCAGCCGGCAAAGCAGGCAGTCAGCTGATTGTCAGCCAGCACTGGCGGGGGAGGGGAGCCCGCGGCTGTCAGGGAGAGAGAAACATGAGCGAATGCTTCTCTCCCTGAACGGCTGCGTGCGCTTCATCCGCGCTGGAACGGATGTAGAGCACTTTAAAGTGCTCTACATCTCAAACGCGTGCAAGACAGCTCCGGACACGTCGGAGCGCAAGCCCTGCTGCGGCAATGCGTATGCCGCGTTCGAGGCTGTCTTGCACGCATTCGAAAACCCCGTGTGCGAAAAAGCCTCAGATCATTGATCTAGTCCAATTATCTGATTCATGTGGAATATGTCAGTGGATTTGGTGCTGTTGTGTAGAGTTTCACATCTTTAGGAACAGGGCTTTGTCTGCAGCTCTGCAGCAGGTCTTGTTAAGCTTGTCTTATATTCATGCTCTTTAGTCTAACAACATCCATGTGGCTAAAAAAGAATGTCCTCGTTAAGACCCTTTGTGGCATACAACCACATGTTGCCTCCTCCATCCAAACCTTAGCCAGCTATCAGGATGATAAGATGTCTTTGGAGCCCTGGAAGAGTGGGAGACACCCAGAGTGTATATCCTGTGCCTCAAAAGCTTAGGTTGCCTGGATAGGGAGCAACCAAAATAAAAGTAATGTTAAAAATTAGACTTTTCCAAATCTTGTAGTGCAATTGTCTAACCAAAGTAAGTTTAAAGGAACACTTTCACGGAACTTTTAAGTTGGTTATCTTAAAATTACAAACTGTTGTAACAATGGGCAAACTGAATTTTGGCATTCCTACTTGAACTCTAATATGTAGGCAGTGTTTTCTGCTTTGATACTGTTAGCACTTAATGGATGTGGAGTATTTCTTTCCCATTCAGCATGCAAACATTTTGACCATTTTATGGTATGTGGTAGCATCAAACATGCCCGCACTTCAGATTTCACTTGTTTTAAGGAAAATGACTTGGTGGAGCCACCGTGTACACCAGGTTTTTGGGGAAATGACATACCACTACTTTGACTAATCTGGTTTTGGATGCCAATGGAACAAGTGTTGTGGAGCATCTAAAACCTCAGAAGAACTGATATGGCTAGGAAGATGGTGGGAAACTCCTCCCCGATTATGGAACATTATCATGCATGGAGATGATACCACTTTCATTTTCTCACCTTGTGGCATACCTTTGGCTCCAACCCTTAAGCACTGTGGGTTAAGCACATTGCAGGACTGAACAGGGTCTTTTTTTTTGGTGCTCTGCGACTGGCAATTGAAATACATTTTTTCATCTACTCCAAATTGCTCCATCCATGCCAGAGTTTAGTTAATTTGAAATCTATAAGGCATGGAATAAGTGAGCTGATTAGAGGAGAAAAATTAATAGCTATTTTTTGGTTTGTTTTCCTTGGGACTCTTTGGATCAGGGACATTTCTTAAATTTTGACCCCTGAGGCTTAATGTAATGGGTGCTCGTCAGTTGAGGAAGTAATTTAGATGGGGGACCTCGGTGAGATTTTCTTTCACTGAAAACCCAATTGGGGAGGTGGAAAGTGGCTTGTTCTGCATTCATCAGACTGAGATATCAGTTATTATTTAACCCACTCCCAGTGGGTACTCTTGAATCAGTTACATAACTGTGGTCTACTATGCAGACTTTAATATCTTCTTTAGGGTCTGGGCAGCGCCCCCCTCAAAAAAATATATGGCATTCCAGAAAATTGCTTAAAATATGTATATGTGATAAAGTCATTTACAAAAGGAGACTTTTTTAAGAGGAAGAGTTGGCTTTTCTACACTGCTTTTCTCACCCATTCAAGGGACTCAGAGTGTCTGACAAAGCTTTCTATTCTTCTCCCCACAACAGAACACCCTGTGAGGTAGGTGGGGCTGTGAGAGGTTAGGTGAGAGCTGTGACTAGCCCAAGGTCACCCAGCTGGCTTCATGGAGGAGTGCAAACTCAAACTGTTATTCCCAGATAAGAGTCCAGCTCTTTAACCACTAGACCAAACTGATTATCCCAGTGCAAATGGAGACAGAAATAAAGCAAGCTGAACTTGGTTGTTATGGCAAAGTCATGAGAAACAAAATTCAAAGATCCATCCATTTCTAATTACCAGTAATCTCCTTGCCATCCTTTGCGGAAACAGCTTTCCTTTTTGTGGGGGGACGCTGTATAGTTCCGAGCACAGATGTTTTTCCTAATAATGAGGCCACAGAACTAGATTCAGTTTAGCAGCATCTTTCTCCCTTCTGTTTCATGGGTTGATGTGAATCTCTGATAAAATGAAAAAAATACTCAGCCACTACAAGCAATCTTCTAAGCTTGATAAGTTTCTAGTCTTTTTTATATGAACAGTTTAAATCCGCTTCTCCCCCTCTCTGATTCACCCACCCACCCACCTACCTACCTACCTACCTACTTTTCCTTCCAATTTGTAAAGTAAATGTTTGCTGGGCTTAACAATTCCATTACATTTTTAGAAACAATAATAGGATTAAGAAAACTGGCCATCTTAAAATGTCCTCATGGCTGCTTTGAAGAACACAAGTTGGAACACAATCAACTGCCTACTTAATGCTAATGATAATGGTATGGTATGGTTTTTGCAGTTCATCTTTGACCATATATGGGAGTTGTTCCACATCTGTAAGTAATCAGGAGCACATGCTTTCCTGGCAAAATCACAGCTGGGCTGGATTCCAGCTGCATTCAAAGAGAAACAGCTTTCCAGCGAAAGAGCAACAGCGCACCCTTGGCTGTCAAGGGTGGCTTAGCAGCTGCTTTCTTAAGCACACACAGGTCCTCTTGGGCTCTTTATCCTACATATGTTTTTTAGCAAAGGTGTCTAAATGATAAAACTGTATTCTCAAATCACTTTTGAAGAACTCTCCATTCAGAATTTTCCACAGCAGATATGAGGCAGAAGAACTGCATTGTTGACTGCATGTATCTCTACTGGAAGCATTTGGAAATATGGAAGCAAACTGGCATACTAATGGGAGTATGAGGGATTGTATCATTCTCTCAGGGTCTGTGCGTACTTACTTTGAGGAGCAGTTCCAGCCATTCCAGCTGTGTCTGCATACAACTGCTACTGTCATTGTCCCATAGCACACTAAGGCTGCCCTTGTCTTCACTTGCTGTGGAGGTTTTGTCCACAGCTTGACCAGGAGCAGCTAGTGAACTACTCTTATGAGCCAATTTGGCCTAGTGGTTAGGGAGCAGTAATCGTATCTGGGAATACTGAGTTTGATTCCACCCTTCCCATGAAACCATCTGGGTGACCTTGGGCTAGTCACAACTCTCTTCTGAGCTCTCACAGGCGCACCTACCTCACAGGGTGTTCTGTTGTGGGGAGAAGAATAGAAAGGTTTGTCAGCCGCTTTGAGTCCCTCAAATGGGTAAGAAAAGCGGGGTAGAAAAGCCAACTCTTCTTCTTCTGGGTGTGATGCCATGAGTGGGTATGACGGTGTGGCTGCGGCCATGAGCACCATGTCTGGCCATGCGCTGGATGTTGCTATGGCCATTGCTGTGGCAATCCAGCCTCCTGGTCCTGGCCATCCACGCTTCAAGTATTGGTGGTTCCCTTTGCATCTGATCTTCTCCTCACTGGAATGGAATTTTTATACCATCCAGTGTGGTACAGGTGAACAGCCCCTTCCCTGTGTGTGTGTAAGAGAAAGAGAGCAGTTGTAAGCAGCACAAAGGTCAAGTGATTATCAGGTTCAACCTGATAAAATGGTGCCAAGCAAATTCTCACACAAGATAGACTGCTCTGTACCTGTAAGGCTCAAGGCATGCTGCAACAGTCTATGTACAATACAAAATACAGATAAAATACTGAAATCACAAAACATGTTAAGAATTGTATTATAATAACAATACAAACAAAAGAAAAAATGAAGGAAATGTTTCACTTAGCAAGGGCTGTGTTTCACAGAGTTTTGAGTTCCCAGTGTGTGAACCTCAGGCCAAAAGCACTTAGCATGGGCAGATGTATCCATGAGCTATTCAGCTGGATATTGCCCAAGTACTTCTCAGTTCAAAGGAATGGATGAAGCTTCAAACTTGAGTTCAAGCTTAGAGGTGCTTGTGGGAAAGAAGAAGAGGAAGAAGAGTTGGCTTTTCTCATCCTTTAAGGGGACTCAAAGTGGCTGACAAACCTTCCATTCTTCTCCCCACAACAGACACTCTGTGAGGTAAGTGAGGTATGATTAGCCCAGGTTCATCCAGCTGGCTTCATGGAAGAGTGCAGAATTGAACTGGGAGACCTCAAATTAAGAGCCTGGGACTCTAACCACAAGACCAAGCTGACTCACAAAGGGGCATTCTCTCTGTGAAGTTTCATGGCATGTGACAGTGTGTGCTCTCCTGAAGAAAATATATACCCCCAACAAACTATCCAGAAGCATTAAAACACACAAACTTAGCACATCATTGGCCTGTTTGCAGAATCTTTACTCCACCCATACTTTGTGATAGTGCACAAACTGAAGCAAAGTTCCAGAAAGTTCCAGAAAAAATAAGAATAAAATGTTGAGTTTGTGGACCACCCACCCATCATCCCCTATATTTTAAAATCATGTAATGCTGTGATAAATTGTGGCAGGACTGACTGTGAATGAAAAACTACTCAAAAATTTTCTTCACAACCAGCCACCTACATCGTGTCTAACTTCTGGCAGTGTGAATTCAGCTAGTCACCATCAAACACCCAGGGTTCAAAAGAGGGGGGACATTGAGCACATCTGTTAGAAGCAACCCACATTTCAACTTAATGTTTCTTGGCTGTCTCTGAATTAACCCTTTTTATATAACAGTGCTAAGTCACCATCCGATTCCATATAGTTCATGCCTGTAGCAGCAAGCATAGTTCTCCAGAAGATGGCAGATCAAGGGAGCCCAGTCTCACTAAAGCTAAGCAGAGGTGAGTGATGGCTTCCTAAAAATTTTTTTGCTGATCCCAAATAATAAAAAAAACATGGAAATTTGACACATTTTTTTTATCATGATGAACAGTCATAAGATGGGGGCAGAGTTTGTCACAGTTACATTCCAGTTTGGTTAAATTTCCAGAAGTGTTTTCAAAGGTTAATCTAATAGACCTTCTCAACTAGTGAATTATTATTTTTGTAATGAAAGTGGCTTCTTTTTCTACTTTAAGCTTGATGGCAGACCCAGAGAGTGAAACACTGATTTATGAACTTGCAAGAATAGTTATATGAGGTTGTAATCCAGGCAAGTAGGAGTTAATGTTCAGGAATAATTGCTGTACTGGATTTTACCATCAGTTCCATCCAGCTTTCTTGCACTTAACTTCTGTGGGATGCTATTACAAAGAAGTTAAGTTCAGGACAGTGGCCAGCATTCACACAGCAAGTATTGGCACCATCCCAAACTTAACCCACACCTATCTTTTGGCTTCCAAATTTTGAAGCAATAGCCATGGCAGGTTCTACCATCTGCTGGTCCAAAGCTGTGGTGATTGGAGTGTTGCATGTGACTAGGCAGCCATAGTTGTGATGTCCAGTACAGTCCTCATATAGTATTCTGAAATGGAGGTGGCACCATGGCGTGTTAACACACTCTCCCAGAATGTGCTGGGTTGTCCTGATCACCTCAGTGCAAAAAGGCCCATTATCTGAAAAAGCCACATTTGTCTCCCAAATAGTGATTGTCTTTTTACATTTGTGTCTTTCTCTTCAGCAAGGATGCTCAAGGTACTGTACCAAGACCTCCTCCCAACCCCTTTTGTTATCCCTCCTGTTTGCCTTGCTAGCCCAACAGTACATCTCATCTTTGCTAAGTGGGCAAAATTGGTAGTCATCTCTACATTGAGTTTGAAATATACCAAGCTGTTGCTGGAGATCTGTATAACTGTTTGGGTTCTTGTGAATTTCAGTGCACTATTGGTTTTGGATGGGTTAATATTTTTCCAGTTAACTCATGTTGGCTTCTGGTTATATGGAAACAGTTCTGCAAAACATCTGGTAATAATATATCTTTAATAGCTGTCTGCATTTGTGGGAAAGTTTGGATTGGTTTTCTACAAAATCAGGATGGATTCAGTTTGGAAGAGGAATTTTTGTAGCAGAGGAAGCAGCAACAAACTTTAAGAGATCTGAAGATTACAAAGAATATTGGGGAAAGCAAATAGTCCCTTCCTTAACTGATCCATCTTACATTTTGAAGCTGGTAATGAGCAAAACAGTATATAAAGGGGTCTTACTTGGGTTTTTTTGGATGTTTAACATAAACTATTTTGTATACACTGGTATCTATATGTAGAGTTATCTAGGATAACAGTGTGTATATCAGTGCAGTAGAGACTGTTTATGTACATCAGTCAATTAATATTAACCTTAATGGAAATATGCTTGAAAGAGTTCTTGCTTTGAAACGTATTGTAACAGTGTTCTACAAGAACTCTCTGTTCCACAAAAATGTAGTCTGGAAAGAATTATCAAGTACCACACCACATACTGACATCTGGATCAGTGACATGGGAAAGACAAATCAACTAACTGGGACAATTACTAATGTGTGTAGGTTGCTTGATTTTTTTTTTTTAAATATAATCTGGCCAGGCTCAAGTGTGAATGCTGTTTGGATGCATACATGAACTTATATGGGAATAAATGTAGAGACTCCATTTTGCCCGGAGTCATTTGATTCAACCTTCAGACAAATTCTACATAGATGAAAACAGTCTGGAAGTGCCCCCAAAGAATTCAGGAAAGAGATCTTTGATTAAGAACTCCTCCCCTCTTTTATTTTCCAATGAAACCTTAACAAATATATTACAAACCGGGTGTCCCAGTGGTGAGGATACTGCAAGGCGAACGTGAGCCCACCTCACAATTTGGGCTACATGAGGGACAAAATCCTCTAAACCAAAGTAAAAAAAAAACCTACTTGATGTTCTTGCCCCAAATTATCCTGGGGACATGGGGACACCCTCGGTTTACAATCTCAGCATTAGCGAGCGGGGTTTCGCTGTCCCCACTGCTAATGCTGTGATCGTAACTGTCCCCCCTTACCTGAGCACTTAATTGCCCAGCTAAGCCTGACAGCTGCTCTGCAATCAGCTGAGCAACTGTCAGGGGGTTATAGCAGCTCTCATGTGCACAAGCAGAGCTCCGCTAATAATTAAAAGAGAGATGCAAGCATGGAGCTAATTAATATGCACCTCGTTCCAAGCCTTGGAGTTGCCTGTTACCTCCAGCCTTGGAAAGAGGTGCATATTAATTAGCTCCTTGCCGACTCATTGGAGCTAATTGCCATGGGGACTCCTTAATGCAAAACTTAATTCGCATTAAGGCTGCCCTGAAGCCACAGCACATCAGGGGCAGCCCCATGGGGATGCACCCAAAGAATAACACAAGCTAAAATTTAATCTTGAACTTTGTTACTGATTAGTATTTACATCAAAACACAGCACTGTATAATGCAGGAAGGGGTACAGAGTGGATAAAGTGAAGGAGATCATCTAAGATATACTGGAGCATAATTGTTGAACTAGTGAAGGAGGAACTTTTTGAGGGTGGGTGGGGGTCCAGATCAATTGTTGTAGAAATGTGTCACATGTAGGTTGTTCAAATCAGAGCAAATAGATCAACCCTGTCTGAACCCCAAATGTTTTGGACTTGTTCGTAAGTAACTTCATTAGTGATTGTAGTTGAAACCTGCAATGGCCATTCTTGGATAGTCTTTGAAGAAGCTTAATTTTGAGGTTTGAACAGTTCACTCATTTGCATATAGAATATTTGGGAGTATAGCTCAAGCCAGAATGTCTAATTTCTGGGCAGGACCATCAAGAGGTTAGGCATGGGTCCATTTCCCTGTACCAGTTCTAATGATGTGGGATAGCTTTATGGGGATTCTATACCAACAGTGAAGAACCATCAGATAAGTTTCCTTAAGGTTAGATGCCAGTATTCCCTTCTGACAGTTCTCTGTGATACCTTTCTGTCGTATCCTGTTTTCATCTCCTACGTACCCATCCAAATTATTTGAATGAATAACTCAAAATATTCATATTTGTTCAAATTTGGAAATTCAAATGTCCGGACATTTGATTCATATACAAATTTGTACAAATAACTAATATTTTGAATATTTGTCCACATCCCTAATCCATCTGGACACCTACCTGCAATGCGGATCAGTGTCCAGGTGCTGCCATGCTACCTCACTGGTGCACATGTGGCACCATCACTGGGGCAACTATGGCATGCGTGCTAGCACAAATCACATGATGTCCCAGTGCACTTGTGCAATGCACCATGTGATGTGCCAGCACACTTTCACACCATGCCACATGATGTGCCAGCACCAGGAGAGGTACAAAAAGGCCTTCTGGAGCCTGGTGCTAGTTAAAGTAAGTGCACTTAAACATGGGGTGCGCTCCTGCACGGAAGGAGCCATTTCTGGTTAGGAAACAGCTCCTTTATTTGCAAATGCTTCAGAGCTCACCCCTAGGCGAGCCAAATGCAGAATGGCCCAAAGAGTTTTCTTACTATGATTGAATTATTGTCAGTTCTGGTTTGTAAAAAAGGTGAGGTAATTTAAGGTATTTAATAGAAAGATACATGCTTCTAGTGCACCTAAAAGTTTCAGAGATCACTGGATTTGTTTGTTGAATAGGTCCAGTGGTTTGAGTTTTATTAAGTATTTATTTAGTCACTTATTTAAGAAATTTATATCCCATCCTTCACCAAATGGTCCCAGGGGAAGTTACAATAGGAAAACATATCAAATATTAAAAACAGAACCTGCGTATGTAGGCCCTATTCAATTTGGCCACAAATCTACAAATTCATACATATCCATACAAATTCTAGATGTCACAAATATTCTTGCACATACCTAATGTGTAGCCACTCTTCATGTCCACATTTTTTATGCTTTATCTTCAAATCGGGCTTGAGATGGCCTGCATCTCAAAGAGTGGTTTAATCTAAAAGGACTTCACAATGGCTTAATGTTTCTCATAATACACTATCTGTGTACAAATACAATTTTCCACGGATAAGACACAGTACCTACAAACTGATCCACATTGCTCAAATACCAGCTTGATGAGAATTAGGCTAAATGTTTTCCTTTGCTTTCATCGTTTCCAAAGTTCACTTCTGTTTGGAGTACCATGGCCTTTTCTTTTTAGATGCACTTCTTACTATTCTTGGACCACTGCTTTGTTACATGTCTAAGACTAGGTAATGAGTTAAAAATGGCAAAACAAAAGCAAAGCTTGCTAAGACTAGGCAGATTTCCAGTTTGGGGGGGGGGAACATAACTCTGAAAAACAAATCATGCAGCTATTCCGTGAATGACCCTTGGCAAGCACTGGCTGTATTTACCACTGTACACTGAGGATGTGAACAAATATTTGTAACATTCATTATTTCTATGAATTTGTCCAAATTCAGACATTCGTACACGAGTCAAATGCTACAACATTTGTACATCAACACTGGTACAAATATGAATGTTTGGGGCACTCGTATGAATAGTTTGGACATTCATTAAACTGGGGAAGTGGGAAAACAGCTGCACCAGTGACATTTGTAACTGATCCAGATTGCATCTGACATGGATTGAGGGTGGATTAAAAGTGGAACAAGGTTGGATTTAACACTTTCAGAGTGGATATGTTACAGGATATGTATCAGATTTGTATTCATTTGTGTTGGATATGTACTGGATACACATTCATTCATACCGGATGCGCATCAGATATTCATACAAATTTGTATGGATACATTCATAACAAATATAATCCTACCACATTCAAAGAGAATCTATTCAAATTAACACAGATTTTCTAACATTTAATTTGTTATGAATCGAATGTCAAAAAACCCCTTTGTGCACATCCCTAGTATACACATTCTTTGTGTTGGTACCTTCAGAAGCCCAATGCAAGAACATCAGTTTTGGCAAACACTGCTCTTCTGGGGACACAGATATGCTTTGCTTTTCAGTCTCATGGTAGACTTACAAGCCGTAGGTCCTTGCCATATGCAGATCCTTGTGCAGATGCTTGCTTTTAATTTTCCAAGCAATCCACACTGAGCCTCCTATGTGATTTCCATAGAACTGTCAGCACTGGAAAGGACACTCAGCAGTACACACTGGGAAAATGTGGTAGTGATGGTGCTGTCAAAATGTGGAAAGGCTTGCTGGAAATGTGATGCAAACTTTCTTGGAAATGTGATACATGCTGGTTGGAAATGTAAGCCTCTTCATTAACTTTATATCATATATCTGCTCTCACCTACATCCACAGTATGCAGCACTTCTTTAAATTAATCTTTGTGCAAATATTGCACCTATCCACCTATCAAAGCTGCCGATTATGAAACAGCCAGAAAACCAAGAACAAGCACATAAAGTGTAGACCCCCCACAAATCTTATATTTTTTTTAAATCTGAAATGTTTTATTGGGATGTGCATGAATTTTTTGGGGGGGATTCGATTCTCATCGAATCAAATGCAAGAAAACTTGTATTCATTTAAATGGATCCTCTTCAAATGTGATAAGATTCGTATTTGATACAAATGTTCAATCCCACGTGAAACCCATACGAAGCTTCACATGAATGTATCAAAACATTCTATTCAAATTTGAATGTCATTCTTCAAATGCATCAACTGGCCAATGGGAGCATGATGAGGCTTTGGAAATGTCACTTCAGTATTGTCAGATTGATTTTAGGTAAGCAACAATCAAAATACAGCCTGGCGAGATTGAAGAAGACACCACCCTGGAGGCAGAGGCTGCACTTACATGAACATGGGTGTCACTTTCACAGCAACAGGGGTGTCATACCTGGGGTAAAATATTTTATATCCCTCAACCTTAATTTTCATTGAAATTTCTGGCAGGGGCAGGGCACATGGATGAGCCAGCAGGGTCTCTTGCTCTCATGCAGCCTTGGTCCCTCAGTTTGTTTCATAGCTGATAGTTGTAGCATAAAATGGTGTTACTGGCAGCCTTTAAACTGATTCAGGCTGTGGCTGTTTAAATGGACCCCCCTTTTTTTCTCAAGCTGACTGGAGAAAGGTCATATGTAAGTGAAGCCAGAATTCGCATATTCAGTGCTGCATTAGATACATTAGATTACAACCCTTGATTTGCCAAAAGGTCATGTGTGGGACAGTAATCTCTGGTGTCCATTGGGGTTTGTGAAGCAGAAAGGAAAGCTAACTGTAGAAAGAGATCGAACCAGGGGGAAATAAGAATTAAATAAATAAATAAATAAGCACAAATAAAAGAAGCTGGAACAATATAAGCTTGAAATCCTATGCACAGTGATATGAAAATTGCTCCTACTGAACGTATTACATGGGTTCCATACTAGAAAGACACTTTTCTGGTTGATTTATTCTGAATGTTTGGAAATACAACATTGCATGGATGGTGATTCCACCACTGTGGCCTGCTTTCTGTAAACGAAGTATTAAACAAATTTGCTGCTTTTGGAACACTCTTCAATTATTTATTTTTTTTCTATCACCAGAAAACAGAGATCCCATTTTTCCAATGTGTTGCTTAAATGTGTTTCAAAGTTTGCACATATCCGAAGTATACAAAACATATCCAAATTCATAATTAAATCCTGACAAATCTCCTGGAAACACAAAATAAGAATGCAGCTGCAGCTAACTTGAAGTAAAAATAAAGCATAAAAGTTAATCGTGTTTTAAGTGCATGATGGTAAACCTTTTATAATCTGTTTTAAAATACCAAGTTTTCCAGTCTTTCAGCTGCTAAGAATGGCTACTTAAGCCATCATTAACTTTTCCTAAATTATCATCATCACTTGTCATTCCTTGCAGTGCATTAAATCTTCTCTGGCATCAGTTTCTTTCACATTAAGATGATAACATCTTGGCCTTGATTTTCCCCTATTGGTAGATCACTGCACGTCTCGGCTGATTTACTTTAACTGTTTTTGCCTGGTATGTGCGGGATGATGGAAGGGAAAAATATATCCTTTTGAATGCTTACTCTATAATGTGTTTAATGTTCATTAAAACAACGCAAAATAAACAGGCAAAATTATGTTGCAGTGACTTCACTGTAAAATCTTTTAAAAATAGTTTTGAATCAGATCAGGAGTTTGTTGATGCCAGAAAAAAAAAATCATCTCACGAGACCAGTAGAGGGACACAATGATCCGTGATATGCCTCTGGTTCTGGGCCCTGCTCATCTAATGGCTCCTTCCAGGCAGCTAAGGTCACTTAGTTAATGTTGGTATATTCTTGCACGTATACATCACTTCAGCGTAAAAGTGGTTAATTTTCAGTGTATATTAGAGTAGCAGTATGGGAACTGCTGACTGGATAACTCTGCTGTAGCAGTTTGTAATGTCACATGCTCTCATTCTCTTCAAGCTAGTAGTAAAATAGATAGAGTCTAGCATCCCGAAACAGCTGATGTCAATAAGTTATAAGACTCACAAGTAAAGTTATGTTGAACAAAACAAGAAGTTGTACACATCAAGTCTGTTCTTCAACATGCTCTAGTTTTCTGAGAAAGAAAACAGTTAAAGATGTAAGAGCTCTTCCTCTCTTTGGATTGGATTTTGCCTTTCTTTTTTCCCTCCCTCCCTCTATTTCTAAGTTTCCTCGAACTTCATTAATTGATCACGAGAAGCCTGGTAGAATGAGGAAAAGATTTTGGCTGTTACTCTGCTCACTTTTTGTAGGCAACTGAATGGAGCAGAAATGTGCAAATTCAATGATAATGTCAACAGTTTGAAATGAACCATGTGGTTTCAGACCAGTTTATTTTGAACTGAATCAGCCCCTGTTTGAAAGGTATTAGTTTGATTCAAACCAAACCAGGGTTGCTTGCCTGAACAGGATGATTCAGTTTGAACTGCTTTAGTTTGCCCACCTCTTGTCCTTCAAATAGGGCCTTTCCCAATGGTTCTTAGCCTCAGACTGTTTGCAAACTATCTTACCTCAGTTCTAGATTGGGCTGAACTCAAGGAGTTTCTGCGTTTGTGTGCGTCTCTTGGGAAGAGGCATTCTCATCCTTGCAGCCATGCTGTGGCCTGAAGCAACTCCCTATCTCCTTTACTGCCAGGCCAGGCTGTGTTAATGAGACCCTGCAGGACAGCTATGATCAGCAGTCCTCCTCACAAGCCAATCACCACATGCAAGAATGGCTGCCCCATATCACAAGAAGAGAAGTGACTTCAGAATTGCTTCTCACAAACTGGGCCTTTTCACCCTTTACCCTCATTCATTAGGAGGCAAAGTGCTAGAATGTTCTCACCATGTGCACTTGTGGATGACTAGAGCATTCCTAACCTACCTGGCTTTAAGGTAGGGTTAGGCAAATTTATGGACAGATGTATCAATGGCTACTAGAATAAATGCCTAGGTACATCTTTCAGGCTGCCGGGGGGGGGGCGGGGTGCTTCATTTGCTGGGATTCTAGAGCAGGAGTAGGTTTGTCCTTGTCTCTGCTTGAGATGCCCATGAGCATTTGGTGGGCCACTGTGTGTGACAGGATGCTGGACTAGATGGGCTGTGGCCTGATCCAGCAGGGCTTCTATTATGTTCTTATGTACCTTAACTGCAAGTGGCCACCATTACGGTAACCAGGCAATGCAGTGCAATATTGCATGTGCATTGCCAGTCACATGCTTTCCCCCACACCTGTTCCACCCATAAGAGATGTGAATGGGAGCTTGCTGGGCTGTAGCAACCTAATGACTAGTACAGGTGTGGAGTCGAGATATGCATGAATATTCTTAACAATCAAAATCTATATGGATTTGGCCTAATGTGGACATTTGTATTTGAATTGAATGTTGGCCCATTCAAAGATTCAAATTCAAATTAAATGTTTTGATATATTCGTATGAAGCTTTGCATGGGATTTGTATGCATTTGTATGGGATTTGTATGGGATTCGTGTGGGACTGAACATTCATATTGAATATGAATCCTACTACATTCAAATGGGATCTATTCAAAGGAATATTAATTTTCTTGCACTCGATTCAATGCAAATTGAATACAAAAAGAATTCACGCACATCCTAGTGTGGAGCACCTTTAAGTGATCCATAGTTATACTGCTTGGGAGATGATCCAGGACACAGATTCGTATTGAATCAAATGCAAGAAAGTTAATATTCCTTTGGATAGATCATGTTTTAATGTATTAGGATTCATATTCTATATGAATGTTCAATCCCATATAAATCCCATGGCTCCACGAGGTGCAGATGCACAACTTCATTTATTTTTATTTTTTAGAAAATGTAGGAAATTATATCATTGTCCCACAATCAGCAGCAGCATTATATTGAAAACAATATGGCCATAAACATATTATAAGTGCAGTACATGGGGGTTGAGGGGGGATTGATATGGATGGGCCAATCAATTATTTACACATAGAGAAGTGGCTTTTTATAGCTTTAAAATGACAATCTTCCTTTTATTTGTATTATGATGCATATATTGGAGTCACAACTGTTTTCTGACATTCTGATTGCTGATGTGAAAATGTGCTAATAGGGTGTTTTTCCACAGTCACTAAGTATCCATTAATGGGTACAAAAATGCCATTAAGTAATGGGTACTTCTAGTGACAGTGGAAAAACACCCATACTCTAGAACACAACTGCAGCTCTTAGTGGGTATTGACTAAAGTGGATGGCTTAATGCCTAGGCATGTTTTCCCTAAAGCTATTTTTGAGGTGCTAAAAAAAAAAGGGAAAATTCAATGACTTTTTTTCCTGAATATAAGGGGGACAGCTACCTGAGGGTTCAAACTGAGCAACTCTAATGTTCAGGATCAGAAGCTGCAGAAAATGACTTTCTCAGATTATAAAGTCAGAACTGAAAGACGAACGGCTCAGATTGCTACATCCAGGAAAACTGAACTCAGCACCTTCTTAGCAACAAAAGTCCTGATCTGTAATTATTTTGGTCAGACGAGAACCTGCAGGTCAATGATAAGGAACCTAAAATCAAGAGGTGTACAGTACAAAAGTCAAACATTTCCGTACTGAAGTTTGTGAAAGAGAATACTACAAAAGGCATATGTGGAACATATATGTGACATGAAGTTTTGAGGAAAAGAAACTGTCTGCTTTAGCATATCTACTGACTAGGGTTGACTAGGTTCACTTGCTAAGGGCAAAGCTACTAGATCATGATCTGAAGGAGAGAACCGAACAGAAAAGCGCAGCAAGGAGGCTAGTGAGCAAATGAGCAGCAGCTAGGATCCCTCCAGGAGGGTGGGGGAACTCCAATCTGCTTTGCTTGCTGGAAATGTAGCCCAAGTCTTGGGGCTGTTTTGCACATACCTCTCTTAATCCAGATTAAGAAGATCTTTGATATCCAAGCCTCATGGAATCTGGTCCAAGTAGTTCTGCATCATGGCGAGGACTCCATGTGTCTGCATGAGCCATCTAGCACCTGATGGCAATGGGTGCTAAACACCATGAGGAAGCTGTAGCACCCATCCTGAGGGTCTGATTAGGCCCAAGCAGGAAGGTCTACAGTGGTGCACTGCAATTGGCCTGCATAACCGTCAATCAGGGGCCACTTCCCGTGGCAGAACTTACAATGGACGTGGCAGAGAGACAAAGCTTTGTAGCTGCCTACGTAGCCACTACAAAGCTTGTGTTCAGCCTCGTGCATCACTTCAAAGGAGGTGCAGGTCTACGTAGCGTGGATGTTGAGGGGCAGAGCCGGAGCCACCCTGCTGCAAATGGGAGCCTCTAGGCCCACCCCTGAATCCCATTGCCCTAGTATATGTGCAGAAGTGTGCTCAAGGTGGAAGACTGGATTGAAGACACCATTAAATCTGGATTTCAATGGTGCTCATGCAGACAACACATTCAGAATGGGGTCCTAAAGGAGTCCTTAAGGGGTCGTGTGTGCGGAAGGTATGTAACTGATCCATACCAATTGTGTACCTATCAGGTTCCTAATGGGGTCTTCACTGCATATGCAAAAAGGGTCTTAGAATGCAAAGAGATTAGCAGGTTAGGAAAAGCAAAAACAGCTGAAACCAAGCAAAATGTTGACTCACTCATGGTCAGAGGGAAAAATGTGGTTCAGTTTTTGATTTGGATGTTTCTTCCAGAATACTTAAAAACATATCTTTAAACAAACAGACAGACATATGCCTCTTGGACGCTTCTGTGTTCCCATTTTCATGATACATGAGTTTCATCAAAAACATCACAGCCGGGCTGCCTGGTTTCTGTGAACATTTTCAGATACTTACCTCCAGCTGCTTGGGGAAGGTGTTGGGTGCTCTGGAGGGCTGCCAGGTGCCACTGAAAGTGGAGATGTGCCACCCCAGATGGCCTGTGGAGGCGCAATAGGTTGTAAGCGGAGACATAGCCTCAGTCAGCAGGTAGAATTTGACTCAAAAGGAAAGGGTACAGTGAGAAACAGGTGACGTGTTATACTGCAATAATGAATCCAAAGGTATTTGTATAATGGCAAAGATCATCTTTGGGAGATATTTAATTGCTGGTATGAATCCAGATAAGAAGTATAGGAACAGTATAGATATTTTCTGCACTCCATGATCAGAATTAATGGGTCTAGAACAACAAGAACCACTGATTCTAACCATGGAAAGGCATGGGCTGGACCAGACCAGACTGCACTCCCTGACCCAAAGATCATGCAAACTTCTGGTTAGGCCCCAAAGCCTCTTAGGACTAGGGACAAAATTTCCTTGTCTTGGAACAACTAGAGGAACAGGCATTGGCAGCAAGCTTTGGCACCCATCCCAACCCAACCCAGCAAAATACAGCCCCATAATCTGCATGGAATGCCTCCTCATTTGGGATTGGGCCTGCTGGTTCACTGGTAGACACATTTAAACTGTATCTATATCAGTGGGAGGTGGGGGTGCAAAGATTCACACTAACATGTGGATCAATGAGGCCTAGAAGTCAACCAGAGATGCCCGACGCAACAAGGGCCTGTCTTTCTGCTTGCTTATAGAAATGTAAAAGCCATTACCAAGCAGCACTTCAGTGAATTACACCTGCTGCAACAACCTTAAAGTTGCTTAGCAGTAGGAGTAATTAATGCCACACAACGGAGGCATTATGCAAACCAAGGAACTGTTTGCTTTTGCTCATCAATCTCATTAACATCCATCTCATTAACCTAACAAAATTAGTCCCTTAGTTTAAAAGCTACCAGGTGCTCACATTCACTTCAAGGAGTTCCTGTGATCACATATTGGACTAGGTCTCCACCAACTTTCCCAGGCTTCTTGAATTAACCCCTACTTCAAAGTAATAATGTATTGTGGGCTTACTTATCTTCATCCAGTTCCAAACTGCTCAGTCTTCTCCCATTCATTGTGTTCAGCCAGCCACAAATTCCTCAATATTACCTTTTCTAAACCATTTCCGTCTTATACCATGCACAAGAAATAGACCAAGTTAATTAACGGATTCTTGACAGAACAATTTGATTTCTAACGAAAGACTTAGAATCATGAAAATACCTTTGAATTGCTTTGGACCTTTTGGGTCACAGCTCCACTTACCACTTGAAAGCATCTGGGGATGGCTTCCACTGGTGTGGCCTTGCAGTGGCATGGCTGAAGTAGCTTTCCATCTCCTTTGCTGTGGGCTGGTCCACATTAATTAATGTCTGTGCCTGTGGGTGGCACTTCAGGGACTTCTATTCTGTGCAATTTGCAATTGGAACAAAATTTGTCTTGTTCTTACTAAAGTTTGTTGTTCGTCTTTAAAAGAAAAGTTTTCTTCATGAAATCATTGCCTAAGGAAACAGCCAGCACATGAAGGATTTTAGCCACCTCAGATTTTCTCAGGCTATTAAAAGAAAGCTTTGCTCTTGCTAAAATCCTTCATTAAGTCGTTAAAGACCATGGGTACCGATCTTCAAAACTAATGAGGATTTATCATAAAGAACTTTAAAATAAGAGTGTTTATTAGTAAGTGAATAGCTTGTCTTTGTTCAGTTTTACCAACAATTTGCACAAAATGCCCTTGCAATCAAAGATTCTATAGCAAATTTGGTACTGTAACTGTAAATGAAAACATTACATTCAAAGGTATACAATGTTAAGTGATATCCAACCTGTAAAAAGAAGAGAGAAAAAAGCTACTTACTGCTGTATCACAACAGAGATTTGATTTCATCTGCACCACCTATTCGGAGAACTTAACTCCTTGATATTTTAATTATACTTGGTGGTGAATCAATTCACACAGGATGCTTGTTTGGCTTTGTATGCTCAGTGTTGCTAGAAGTCAATATCATTGACTTTTCCCCATAGCTACAATGCGCTTAGATGGCAGTTACTGTAGTCATCTCCTGTACTAGATGATTGAGCTGTCCTTAAGCTGTGGTCACACATACCCTGGTGTCCTGCAGCAGGCGACACCTAGGCACAAACCCCGTCACCTTTTCTCTCATAATACTCAAGAAATGAAATGAAAAATTATGCTGCTCAACATGACAATAACCTAGCTGCCATGAGGGGCTAGAGCACCTCACACCTGCTGTGTAAAATTTGCCAAAATGGCAGGGAGAGAAATAGTATGTAAAGCAGTATGATATGATCACCATTTTAAAAATTTCTCTCAGCTTCAGGCATGTGGTAGGAAGGAGTGTAACTGATCACAGACAAGTAAATTCTGATAACCCATTTCTTGTCTTAGGACCTTTCTGCACTAGGTTGTAGAGCAGAACATGTGGTCTGGTCTGGGCCACTGTCATTCACATGCTAGTGAGGGATACCAGAGGCTCCACCTTCTGAGTTATGCTTTGTCTGTACTTGACAAAGCATGGAGTGACTTAAGGCACTGAAAATGACATCATAGCCAAGTATAGCTCTGGACCTCAATGTCTCCAACTGTACCACACACATACTTGTAGCATGCCCATTCAAGGCCCTTCAGGGTCAGCGATGGGATCTGCAGTGGGACAGGCCATCTAAATGTGGATGACCCTGTCCTGCTCCAGCAGCAACCTGACCCAACTAATCCCTAGTACCTTGTTTTGAGACACAGCATCCACAGATACATTTGCCTTCAATATTTTAGGTTCTTACTGCTGAGGTGACCAATCCTCTGCTCAGAGGCCTGCTGTGACCCCTCCAAGCAGATTCCTTGGCCCCTGAGGAACTCAATAATTTTAGTAGCAAAATGTTGATTAGTCTTGTAGTTGGACTGACTGGTAGAAATAGCTTCTTCCAGAAGTTTGCTTTTCAGAATTTGTAACAGACTTTCAAGATATTTACTTCCTTCTCACTGGGACAGGTGAATGGGAATGCATTGATTAGACCCAAGATTATCAAAGCAACAGTGAAGTAGGAAAGAGGCAGAGGAAGTAGATGAGAGAGAGAGAGCCTGTCAAGGAAAAAACCAAGAAGGAGAACACAGAGACCAAAGTCAGAGCTTGTTACTAGCAGAGCTGCACAGACTTTTATTGAATACAAACAATGGCAAACAGAACAGGCTCTCAGAGACTGGAGCTTCCTGAGCTAGATCCAAAAGTCTGTGGATTGTTGTAAGAATACTTTCAGCAGTTCCTGCCACACTTTCAATTTCATGATCTCCATTTCCATGAAATAATTCTGTATTTAAAGAAAGATTGTTTTTATTACCTTATTCTCTGCTTGGTAACTAAAATGGCTTACTTTGGCTGTGCCACACTGGAAGCAGCATAGACCACGCGGAGACCAACGGGGATCCTCTACTGATGCCCGTTGGCTCCGGTGTTTTCTGCTTCCAACATGAAATGGGACAAGTCATGCCACATTCTCAGGACATAGATCCAAACATTTTAAGGATGAGCCAAGGATAAGGAGGGATCAAAATGAATGGAATGATGGCATAATTAAGAGAAATAACTACTCAAAGCAATTGCTGCTCTAGATGAGGCCAGATATCAGTACTACTGCAGGCGCTGCGAAAATGTAAAATAAAAGCTAAGATGGCTAATCTTAGCAAAATAGAAACTACTGAGACCAACTTTTCTTTAATCGAGTCTTACCAAGGGAACCCCCAGCAAAACCTATTTAAAATAATTAGCACTGTACAACTGAAACACAGAGTGGTCTGGAGCATAAATTAAAAATCCAGGAACAGAGGCAACTTATAAAGAAACATATCAGTATATGTACGTATACATATATATATATTTATATACATATATTTGTTATTAAAGGAAAGGAAGTTATCCAAAGAGATAAGGAGAATCATTGAAGCAGTAAATATACAGATAGTAGAAGCTGGGTAAAATAGCATTGGCTTGATAGGATCAGATGATGCAGAATGAAGAATAATGGACAGAAATTAGAGTGCGCCCATTCCAGTGACCTCAGACGTCAGCCTAAAACAGACAAGGGAGAAGTACCTGAAGTTCAAGATCAAGGATGGATTCGATGCTGCACTTGTTAAATTCACACATATCAATTTTACACATGTCAGACTCAGTCATGCTAGTACGTCTGTAGGCCTTTGTATACCAAGAGGAGAGCTAAATGTATCCCAGCTTCATACAATCGGATACAAACTAATTAAAACACAACTGTTATTATTTTAAAAAAGAAGAGTTGGCTTTTCTTCCCTCTTTTTCTCACCCATTTAAGGGGACTCAAAGTGACTGACAAAGCTTTCTATTCTTCTCCCCACAATGGAACACCCTGCGAGGTGGGAGGGACTGTGAGAGCTCAGAAGAGAGCTGTGACTAGCCCAAGGTCACCCAGCTGGCTTCATGGGGGAAAAGTGGAATCAAACCTGATATTCCCAGATATGAGTCTGCCTTCCTAACCACTAGACCACTATCTATGTGATGTGTTCCTTTCTGGGATCCTTGCAAGGAATCTGTGGGTGTGATCAGACATGCTTAATAAGATGCCCTCTATCCCAGTTTGGGAGTGTAAGGGCAGGCATAAATAAAATCTCTAAAAGCATCTCACATTATCCTGAAGCTTGAGAATGTGCACTAGAGATGTACACAAATGTGTTTTTTTGTACTTGATTCATATTGAATCAAATGCTAGAAAATTCTTATTTGTTTGAATAGATCCCCTTTGAATGTAGTGAGATTCAAATTCGATACAAATATTCAATCCCATGTGAATGCATACAAATCCCATACAAATCTTACACAAATCCAATACAAAGCTTCATACGAATATATCAAAACATTTGATTCAGATTCTAGTGTCAGTCTTTGAATGTGCCAACATCTGATTCAAATTCAGTCTCTCTCAGGACAGGTACTGTTGTTTTGACTTAGTGAATACCTACACTTGGCCCAGTTTAAGAAAGCCCCCCAGGTCATTATGGTTACAAAGACTGGAATGTACGTTTAAAAAATGGTAGTGTTTATCCTATAGGGTCTTCTCTTTATGGCTGTAAGAGAGAAGCATGAGTGGGACCTTGAGAAAGAACTCTAACCTGGCATTGATGAGGTACTGAGCAAGGCTGATGTTAGCTGGGGTTCCTGTGATGGTAATTTGGCGTTCCGATGAACCTTCTGTGGCATTAGCAATTTTGATCTGTGCTCCAGACATCTGTCTAATTTCATTGATTTTGGTCCCTTGGCGTCCGATTATGCAGCCTATTAGCTAAGAAAAAAGGCACAGGATAATTTCATCAGCTGGGTTAGAAGATCTGTTTTAATTGCCCCCAAATACTACGTTCCTGCTGATCTCCCTTTCCTAAGTGGAATAACTTATTAACAAATATCTGGTTTGTGCAGCTGTTTATAAGTAGTCATACTCATCAAAGGCAAATGCAGATTGCTATAATGCACTCTGTATGGGGGTTTCCTTGAAGATGCCCCAGGAACTCCAGCTAAGGAAAAACGCTATGGCCATGACACAATTCTGCAATTCAACATTTACTAAATATAACTTAAATTATGATTGATACATCAAATATACAATATATTTGAATAATTTGAATTTGTATTATAAATTTAGACAGACATTATTTTGTTGAATTTGATAGCAAGTTCATAGTTTTTTATTATTCTTCATTTATTTGTTCATTGTTATTGTTATTATATATGTTATGTACATAAATAAGTTTAATGGTTATAGTTGCAATAATAGGGTAATATACAATATCAATATTATTTCTTATTTTGTATTGTCAATGAGTTGATAACATTCAACAATATAGACTGATTTGGAACCCATGCATTGAAGATCAGGAGAGCTTTCCTAGATTCAGCTGAAAATATATTTTTAAACAGAAAGTTAACATATGGATGGTGTTTAAGGCCCTAATTTGTTTTTTAAAAATAATAATAGGGTACAGGTGACCAAGTACAAGGAGACACTTGTATTAGAGTGTTCTTTTCTTTTCTTTGTATGTTTTTTATGATTTGTATGGTTTGTGTTTCACTTTGTGTATTTGGTTGTTTAATATTTGTTTACATGTTTACAGTAAATAAAATATATTTAAAACAAAACTATTTTGTAAAATGATTTACAAGTGTCTGTATTTTAAAGGGTACGGTATGATAAGACTTAACAAAATACACAAGAAAGCTATTTTGGTCAGAGACAGACATGAACAATACTTTCTTTTCTACAGTGAAACTAGCTGCCGACTGCATTTCCCAAAAAGCAAGATTGTGGGATTATGCCAGACAATAGCATCTAGAACATGTTTTTTTGTCTTTCTCATTCACAGATTTGTCCCAGAAATCTGTTTAAGCACTTTACTGATATTACTTATGCACATAACAGCTATGGACATTAATGTAATGCTCCCAAATTGTAAATTGGGAATATCCGATAAGCTCCATTTAATAAGGAGAGGGAGGTTGGTGTGGTCCACCAACTAACCTAGTCAGCATGAAAATGGTGAAGAATTGCAGGTGGTGCATTTTATTCACATCTGGAGAGCCGTGTATTAGTCACTTTCATTTAATCATAAACAATGATGATTTATTCATATATTTGTTGAACCAAGCATTACAGCAGATTTTATTTTGCTTGTAAAGCAGAACAGCAGTCCAGGCTTCCTGCAACCCATATGACACCAGCTATGAAGCCAGAAGATTAGCGTGTATCAGCACCATTGCCATGGTGACGCTGATGCTCTGTGCACGTGCAGCCGCATCTATGGTCATTCCAGGTGCCAGTGCATTTGCGTGGCACCTCAGACGATCCTGGAGCACCAGAAGAAGTGCAGATGCTCGCTGCTGGATGCTTCTGGTAAGTAATTGGTAAAGGTGTGGAGCATGATTTCATGCTCCAAACTTAATGCATGATTAGGGAACTGCTGAGAAGGCAGGGGTTGCCTGGAGGCTGTAACGGCCTCCTCAAGCTATGGATGATCTTTCTCGGAAGTTCCCTAGTCATGCACTATGGGCTGTAGCGCAAATAGGCCCCTTGTTAAAATGTGAGACACTACCTGCCTTCAAGTTGAAACCTGTTCTTGCTGCAAGTCTTGATGGGTGATTTTTTTTTCAGAAGTACTAGATTAGTAAAGAAAGATTGTGCATATAAACTTCCTTTCCAATCCTTTGTTTCATTACTTGCAATTTAACATCTGAACTTGGACAAAAAAATCTCATAGACCAGCAATGAACAAATATCTCCCTCCCACAGCCCCAGGGAAGTAGCTGAGATGTCACCTTTTGACAAATATACTTACAAATGGCATTGAGGTATGATACTCACATCATTGGGAATGGTGAGTTCATGAGTACTGGCCGGGGGACTGGCATCCAAACCTGAGCATGTGTAAGGGAAAATGGTTATAGTTTGAAGAAAAAAATACCACACTGTCTGATATTTCACCAAAATAACAGACCTTGTGAACTCTGAGATTGCATCAGGGCCAGAGGGTAAGGTAGGAACATATTTTTGGTAAAACAATAAGGAAAACACCAGCACATCTAACCTAGAACTCTAGGAATCAGTTGTGCTTCAGTTATTTTTGAATCTGCACAATAGTACTAATTAAATGATTGCATATTCCTTGAAAAGTTGAATTCTCACCTCAGCCTGCCTCCATTTCAAGACTGAAGGTACAATCAGTCTTCATATTTAGCTCACAATACTGCTCTTAATTAGTAGATTTGGCATACAAGTACATTTGGCATGCAGTCATTAGCTATGACCGTCGCTGTGTTCAGACATAGCAAAATGTGTGCTTCAGAGATGTCCCAGAGAGACGTGGCCTTCATGTTCCCATGTCTTCTAAACTAATCCACCCTTTCTAGCACAGAATATTCAGGAGAGGGGGAGGGACTGACTGGTGCATAAATAATCCAACCTCAAAGCCTCTCTAAGCTGCCCCAGAGATGCTTTTTGTTGTTGTGTTTGTTGTTTTGTCTGATCACAATCTATATTGCACCTTGGAGGACAAAGACATCCAGTATTTGATGCCATAGAAATCAATTTCATACATCAACATATTTTATTCTGAGTCTCTTCCAAGGCTGCCAAAAAAGATGAATTTGTATTGTCACTGTAACTTAAAAGAAAACACTATATTGTTTCCAAAGCAAACACAAAGGGTGCCGTTAAATTACTACATAGCAATATGCGACCTAGAGATCAACCCCATGCTGGTGCCAACATGGTGCCCGAGAGTACAATGGTGCCCCTGAGGACTTCCCTAGCTCCTTGAAGACCCATGAACCTCTCATTCATCGCCTGAAGGAAGGAGGAATAAGACAGGATGATGCCCACCACTTGTCCTCAAAATTCTTAACATGTCTCAGGTATCTAATAGGAATCCTAAAAGGTATAAAAGGTAACCTAAATTGTTTCACATTAGAAAATCACATTATTTCAGCAAGCACTCAGTAATACAATGAATACTTTAGCCTGTTCTCATAGAATCATAGAATCATAGAATGGTAGAGTTGGAGGGGACCTCCTGGGTCATCGAGTCCAACCCCCTGCTCAAGGCAGGATCTCCTAAACCATCTCAGACAGATGGCCGTCCAGTCTCTGCTTGAAGACCTCCATCGAAGGGGAACCAACCACCTCCCGTGGCAGCCTGTTCCACTGGTTGATCACTCTTACTGTTAGAAATTTTTTCCTAACTTCTAAACTAAATCTTTTCCCCTGCAGTTTCACCCCATTGTTTCTAGTCCTTCCTTGAGAGAGTGAGAACAGGGCTGATCCCTCTGCCCTGTGACAACCCTTGAGGTATTTGTAGACAGCTATCATGTCTCCTCTCAGTCTTCTTTTTGATAGACTAAACATTCCTAGTTCCTTAAGCCGTTCCTCATAGGACATGGTTTGCAGACCGTTCACCATCTTGGTAGCTCTCCTTTGAACCTGCTCCAGCTTGTCAGTGTCTCTTTTAAACAGTGTCTCTTTTAAACTTTTAGCCTACTGAAGACGTTCTGGTTCAAATACTACAATATGAATAGAGATTTATAGCTGGCAACACAGCTTTGTTTGAGGTTACAGGAACCATCAGGTTTTACTCAAGTTTTTCTGCATGTCTTTGCCTTCTTTGATCACACTGAACCCTAGAACATAAAAAATGCATACATCTTGTGCTGATCTGTGTGGCAAGACATGGGTATAAAAAGTTATGACTAAAACCACAAACCAATTTTCTCCATTGATGTCTTTTCAAAAGAAAAAGAAAATGCACTTTATAAAATACTTAAGCAATTACATGGTCAAAATGAAATTTCAGTATCTTCCCACATGTACAATGTCATACATGACTGACAGTTCTGAGAAACCTTTCCATGAGAGAACACAGGAACAACCTCTTGGGTATATGGTTTTGTTCCCTCACGGTTCATCGGAGGTAATGCAATGGTTTCAGAATAAGAGACTGAAAATTGATTTTCAACCAACTGACAAAATTCAGTCATAAAGAATCAGTACTGACTAGGACATTCCAGATGTTAGAATGGTTTCACCTAACCTTAATATTATGTTGAAAAAGAAAGGAAAATATAGCTACAGCAACTCCTACAATTACAGAGACAGATATTTCTCCAAAAAAGTAAAGCATATTTTCCAGTAATATAACCTGATCAGCAAATAATGAGCTACAATGTGTCAAATGTAGAACTATGGAACACGGCATAACAACCCCAAATCTGTGATGAGACAAAATTATTGGTTTTGAACATTCAAAATGGCTAAAACTAAATGTTAAGGTGAAATTTAAAAAGAAATAATGTATTTTAAAAATATATAACCAGGTTTGTTTTTAAGGGTCTTTCTGTGCTTGCTGTTACTTTAATGTGGAATATAGAAGATCCTGTTCGTCACTAGTGTGTTTTGTCTGCACAGAATGGAGAATGATCCCGTTCATTGATCCTGATCAACAGCTGACCTCAATTTTGAGGTCTACTACCATATTACTGACTGTCATGCCTTGTGTCCTCTCTGACTCTTTGAAGGAAGGTCCCACTCCTGCCAGTCAAAATAAGGGAGGTGTGCCTCAGGGACCAAACTTGGAAACTGCTTCTGTCCCCCCAAATGGGGATAGTTCAAACTCAGACGATACACGATGCTCTGGGTAGAACAACAACAGCTGCACCACTTGCCTCTATGTGAAACAGCTGTGCCACCAGGGGCATGACTCTCTGAGTCCTACTTAAGGAATGCCCAACTCTGCACCTGCCATTGTAAACAAAGAATCTCCTTGGCAACCCCTGATTTTTGTGAACCCCAATTCTTGAATCCTGACTGACTTCCTGAATTTACGATGACTCTCTGGTACCCCGACTCTTGGCTCATTTAACTCCATGTATTATATATCTCCAAGAACTCTGGTAACTGACTTGGCATCTTGCTGGTGCTAGCTGGGCATGTGCATGTGTGAGTGCTTCACTGTTACTGCCTGCTCTGGACATGACACTGACACATGGTCTGCCATGTCTCTGTGTTCCAGCCAACTAGGGGACCCATTTCAGCAGTCACCACCTCTTCTAGTAGTAGCTTGTTCCAGAACTTAGGTGCTACCACAGACATGCCCTTTGTGCCTTCCTGTTTTACTTCACTTTATGGGTGTACAAAGATTAGGGCTTCTTTTTCAGCTCCTTTGCCATTTCCTCCTGTCTTGGTCTGATTGTAGCTGATTAGACCTGTTCATCCTGAGAATCAGGATTTACCAAGAACAGCCCATACTGAAATAAAATGATCTTCCCTTCAGCCCCCCCCCCCAAATATATCCCATACAATTCAAATATATGAAAAACCTGCATTTGAAAAGGAACTTGGCATGGAAGTCCATGATGAGGTGGGAGGCCCACATGTCTTCAGCACTAAGTCTAGGAACACACTGTGGTGAGTCACTTTTGGGATTAAAAGACCACCTCCAGTTCAGCTGTGCCTTTTGGTAAACTTCCAGCATTGCCTTTTCCCATAAGTGAACTCCACATTGTGTGTGTCTCTTCTTCTCCACAAATCATCACCTGCATGGTTATTCTTCATTCTGTTGCTTTTTTTTTTCCACAGAAGGAGAGTTCCCTCTAAGCTCAGCATTTCCTTTTGGCAACCATCCTTCTCCACCTCTCCACATCCTAAAATCCATCCTCAAACACCACCAAAATTATGCAACAACAAAAAAGAGGTCACAATTCTCAGGACACGTCAAATCAAAAACACAAAAAAATATGCTTTATTTACCACACTAGGACCACACATTAGGGATGTGCACGAATAGATCTCCTCCAAATGTAGTGGGATTCGAATTTGATATGAAAGTTTAATCCCCTATGAATCCCATATGAATGCATACGAATGCATACGAAGCTTCATACAAATGTATCAAAACATTTTATTCAAATTCGAATGCCAATCTTCAAATGTTCCAATGTTTGATTTGAACACGATTGTCTGAATTTGGCCAAATTTGGCCGAATTTTGAATATTATGAATATTCGTGCATCTCCTTACCACACATTCAGTGATATAGTGCCCTAATGTCTGCCCCCCTAATTTATAGTAGAGTGCCTGGCACTTTAACTCACCACTAAGATCTAACATGGCCCTCCTCTTATTGCCATGGCAAATACTGCATAGTTGTACTTGCCAACTTTCCCAGATTCCCCCCCCCAAATGAATTGTCCTTGGAATTATTAAGCCTCTTCTGCTAACTCTGCCACTTCCTCCTTTAATGTAATTGCACTTCCTCCTGTAATTATAGCTGGTAAAATCTGCTCACCCTGGGAGACAGGATTTAACAAGATGGTGTTCCAACAGCTCACAACAATTATTCTCCTGTCTTGGTACTTTTAGCCTCATGGAAGGTTGCTAATTTCATTCAAAGATCTTTAACTTGATCTCAGCTAAGGATCCCTAGAGAAGTAACATCAGTGACAACAATACAGTAATTACAAACACTACTTTAACATACTCAAATCTTTTAGCAATCCACTCAGTACTGTTATGTTTATATGGCAAATGAAAGTGAGATTGAAAGGCCATTTCAGGGGGCAGATAAATGAACCAGATTATTACTCCTTGATTTGTGGCTTATTCTTTTTAGTGATTATGGTGACCAGCATGTAATAGAACCTAAATAAGATTGTTTTCAGACTAGCTGATTAGTCTGGTAGCTTGCCATGGCTGATGTGTGAGATCAGAACTCCTAAAGACTAGGTCTACTGCAGATCTGTCTCTTTCCTTTTTATTCATTAAATCTCATTGGATCTAAAAATATCAATTATCCTCAAGTTATTTTCCCCCAAGTGAGACAAAAACTTTAAGAAAATTTTAAAAGCATGGTTCTGTTTGGTTATTGTCCAGTATGATTAATACCTGCTGCCCAACCACCAGTTCCCCACTTTGCTTCATCTGGGTTGTCGGGTGGTCTGACCCACATTCACAGTGCCCTTTTGAAAACAAGAGGCCTTTTTGCTCGTACGTCTCTTAATCTGGATGAAGAACATCTGGATCTTTAGTATCTGGTCCTCATAGAATCCAGTCCTTGAAGTTCCACATCATGGTGAGGGCCCTATGAATCTGCATGGGCTGTCTAGCACCTGATGGTAATGGATGCTAAATAGGGCTGCCGTACAGACACTGGAGCACCCATTTTGAGGCTCTGATTAGTCCTGATTAGGCCCAACAGGAAGGTTCACTAGTGGGAACCCCACTGGCCCATGTAGCTGTCAATCAGGTCACTTTCAGTTACAATGGATGTGGCAGAGAGACATGGCTTCATAGCTGCATATGTAGCTGCTATGAAGCTTGTGCTCACCTTTGTAGACCACTACGAAGGACATGATGGCCTAGGTAGCATGTGTGTTGAAGGGCGGAGCCAGACCCACCCCATTGTAAAGGTTGGCCTCTAGACCCGGCCCAGGTATATGTGGGGAAGTGTGTTCTGTGATCTGGTCTTCACGGCAGAAGATTGGACTGATGACACTATTAAAGGGGTCTTGTGTTAATCTAGATTTAAGGGCCTGAAGACCCCATTAAATCTGGATTTTGACAGCGCTCATGTGCACAATGAGTTCAGAATGGGGTCCTTAAGGGGTAGTGTGCGTGGAAGCTTTGTAACTGCTCCATACCAATTGTGTACCTATCGGGCTCCTAATGGGGAGCCCATGCACCAAGGGCCAAGCTGGCACTGAGCATATATGGTTCTGTGTCTTTATAGACAACTGTCACCAATACCCAAACCCTAAACTGATGTTTGTTTGTTGTTCTTATACTGTGAGGTAGATTAAATCACCTACCAGTTGAATCTAGCCTGTGAACTACCGGTTATCCACTCATGCTTTATGGCTTGAGGATCCATATTAACATTTTTAAAAAAAACTTTCCCCCCTCAAACTTAAATTGCAAATTTCTTTTGCAAACCATCCATCCAGTTTGACAGAACCCTGACATGTGGTGTGGAGAGCTTCTTTCCAATCCATGCAGGTCAGAAGTTTTCTCAGGCTCACAGAATTAGTATTATGAACTCTGGTCTCAGACAATACTTGAAATATCACTGAAATGATACTGGGTAGAATAAAGAGACTTGAAATTTCACTGAAAGGCTAATTGAGAGGAATAAAGAGCAGCAGGTTCACACCAGGCAAAAAATGTTACAAAGCGCTAAATGCTGTTCCCTTGTGAAGAAAAGTTGGTTTCTAAAGGGGCAATTTGATTCTGAAATTTCATTTTACCATCCTGTAAAATGAAATCCTGTTCTTCAAGTCTCACTGTTAAGATAATTTCTGTTCAAGCAGTTTGTTTATACTATTTACTAGTCCTGCCTAACAAAAGTCAGTCAAAATATCTCATAAGTGTAATTAGAGCAGGCAATTTGTGAGTGGCTATGACAGTTCCAGGGTCCAATTTAAGAAATAATTATAAATGCAAAAGGTAGCCTAGTATTTGCCTATAGCCTTTGTTTTACCTGATGATTGGCCCATCAGATTTTGAGCTTCTTCGGAGGAATGTAAGGGCAGCTTTTCTCCTGAAGAGCAAAGAAGAAACAGATTTAATTTTTTTTTGCCTTCAAGGAGATAAGCAATGTCACTTCATCTAGGAAGCTCAAAATATGATGAACAAAATGGCAGAACACGCATTATGTGATCATCCTAATGAAGTGAAAATATATTAAGGGTAGAGTATGAAACATGAATTATATTATCTGCCAACTGATACTTCTGTGGAAAATATAGCACTTTACTTCAGTTTCATTGACATTTGTGAGACACAATTGCTCTTCTTATGTTTCTGCCCTTACAGTCCACACAGAATCCTTACAGTCTTTATTGTGCTTCGAAGAAAAATCTTATTGGTTGGAATAACAGAACACTCAAAGTGGTTTCTTCTTCTTCTTTTAAAATGAAAACATGAAGTTAGGTTTATCCGATCCCTCTCCCTTGATTCATGAATGGAACTTTAAATAGTGTCCAAAGCCACAAGAGAAAATCCACACCCCCTTATCTATCTTGTACCACAGATGTCTTAATGGCCACGCGGATATCTTACAGCAGAAAGCATAAAAATGTGACCTTCAAAAAGGTGTCCTACTCACTTCTCAACAAGGGAAAGAGCAAACCAGATAAAAATACGCATTAATTACGGGGAAATGGACTAATGCTCTAATACCTTAAAATGATAGTTGAAACGTTGCTTATGCATTCTATTTCCCTACAATCAAAACAAACCACGCTTAGAAAGAGAGAAACTGCATAGGTATGAAGAGAAGGAAATTTGTAAAGGGAATTTTGGGTACGTACCAGGGAAAGCGGGGGTGGTCTGTCCAAGGGGAGTAAAGGGGGGTTGCTGCATAGCCAACTGGTGAAGCTTGGTCAACTGCTGAGGGGTAGGAGGGACATTAGAGCTAAGAAGGTTATTGTTATAGAATACAAGTCACACCAAAAATGAAGAACAAAATTATAATTGAAAAACAACAACAACAACAGGAAGCCATGTGGAAGCCACATGGCCCATACAGTTTTAACAGAAGGACTTGGCCTGGGTAAGTACAATAATGCCCAATTTATTTTGGCAATTGTGCTCGATCAGGGTCTGAAATACACAGTATAATTTGGGTATATCTGTCCCTTTAGCTTAATAAAGTTCTACAGGTGAAGCCATCCCTCCAGGATATTACATGTAGCAGATCTAGCAAAACAGAAGCTGACTAAAGAAGGAATTGGTGTCCAAGGACAATTCTTCTTTTTAAAAAAGGAAAAAAATATTCTAGGGACCAAAGTGTGACTTATGTTATTAAGAAGGCCAGGCAAAAAGTCCAATATCTCCTTTGAACAAAATAAGTACGTATTTCAGACCCTGTTCGTCCCTTGTTCTGCTAAGACTTCTAATGGCCCTTTACAAAGATCCTACAAAGAGATATGCATTTGGAATACATTTTGTGCTGTATTTCCATTGTTATGTCATCAAATAATGGTAAAACAAATCCACTTCCAAAGTCTGGCTATAATAGCCTTCAAGGGAACTAGTATGATTCCTTACAGGACATGGAAACTTTAAGAGAACCACAGAAATCAACCATGTGAAAGTTTCAACAGGCAGCCTAGGCAAAGCCCCTGAAATGTAAGATATGGGGACTTCATAATCTCTGTAGGGGGAGACGGAGAGAAACTCTTGCTCCTGCAGCATATCTGAGGGGAGGGTTCCAGGAAAGTGATACTGGTTTGGCAATCATCAGGGTGGAGCATTAGAGGCAGAACACCCGGCAAGCCGAAGAAGACAGGTAGGAAGGTAAAGGAGAACTTGAAAAGTAGAGCATTCAATTAGATGTCAGAGTTGAAAAGCAAAACAAACAAGCAAATCAAAATCCAGGGTGGCTACCATTACTTTCCAGACCAAACACATTGAAAATATCATTCTCCAGGAGTCTCTCATACATTCCTCCTCTGCAAATAGATGTGCTCTTTATGAAATTTATGGGCAAAGTAAAAACAGCCTTCCTAAGGCTACTCATTTAGAGCAAATTCCACACAGTTATACTGAACAAGCCATTTTCTCTTTACATTTATACTGAGTTTGGAGCTTCAGAAAAAGTTGTACTAAAGTTCCCATTGTCCCTGACCACCAGGAATACTGGCTGGGGTCGACAAAACTAGAATTCCAACTGCATCTAGTTGGGACCAGAGGCCTATTCGCATTATGGCCCCTAGTGCACGATTAATAAACCTCTGGTGAAGAGCATAACATGTAGAGTAGGCTGTTACAGCCTCCAAGCATGCCCACCCTCACCAGAAGTTCACTAACTGTTGATTAGGTGTGTAGCACAAAATCATGTTCCACACATTAACCAACGTTAACCAGAGACTTACCTCAAGCGTCCGGGGCTGGAGCATTCGCTCTTCTTCCACTGCTCCAGAGTCATTTGAGGTGCTGCACAAGGGCACTAGCACCTTGGACAGCCATAGATGTGACTGCATGTGTGCAGAGCATCAGTATTGTCAGGGCAACGGTGCTGATGCATGCACAGTTGTGGAAGGTGCCACAGCCAAAATGGTGGTGCCCAGAGGAGGATTGGGCTTCAAATCAAATAGGGTAAGTGTTCGATCACCGGGGGGAGGGGGGTGTAGGATGGCCAAAGTTGACTAGTGCTCCAAGTGCTAGTCGACATTGGTTAATTGCACCCCTTTCCCATTCAGCAGATGGGAAGGGAAGTGCAAAAGTGCCCCAGGTTAGCCAACTCTAATTCATACCGTCTTTCACTTTGCCTTGTTCCTATTCACCTCTCAGAGGTTCAATTTCTTATCCACTTCTACCACTTTATCAGATGGTGGATTGCTATGTACATTACACAGTCACTATGCAAACAACATATGAATAGACGGTTGAGAATGTATATGAACAGTAAGCTTTGGATGTCAGTCTTTCCAATGGTACCTACATCCCATTCATCAGAAAAGTAAGAATGAAACTGTGATGATTTCATAAAATAGAAACTATATATACATACATATTCGCTGCCAAATAATTACAATCCATTTTAACATCATTTTAATACAACGGAAATTAGTGGCTGCCTTTGTAAGTTCCCAGAGAAATGCAATAGGACATATGCACCATCCTTTCCATGTAAGCATTGCTTCTTACTGAAACACATGTCTGGCATATTTGTCCAGTCTCTTGTAGTAAACAAATTATCAGGAAAACTTTTCTTTCTTTCTTTAATTCATAAAAAATATATCAACAATAGGACTATCTTTGCAGTATGGGCGTTGCAGAAACAAATGGACTGCATTGCAGGGGACTGACATTCGAAAGGGAGTCCTCCAAAATTAAATGGAGTCAACGACAAAGTTCAAACAGATATTTGACCAGCTGGCCTCCACAATGCAAAGCCATTTTGAACTGGGTCATCTGAAGATTGTTTCTGAAACTGGAAAAAAATTAAGCAATAAACATCTGTTCAAGCCCTTTATGTCTGAACACCGTAAACCCAAGTATGACTCCCATCCTAGACGACTGTGGCATTTTGTGGGCAGGTACACTCGCTTTGGTCTTGTACACAGGGCTGTAACCTTTGTGCCTGGGAAATCTTTCTTAATCTTTGAAAATAGGGCCAGACCAAATGGTGGGAAGAAAGTGGCACAGTAAATCTGCACAACGGTGGCAGGGCAGGAGGAATGCAGCCAGAATGCTTTTTCCTTTTTTGACTTTGACTTAGATGGTGGACTGATCAGTGTGGGATTGTGCATCCCTGCACCCTTTGGTTTCCACAGCACCATAAAGGTGTCATGTGTATCTGCCCCAAATATATATGGAGGGGCTGGTAAGGGATTAAGAAATCTCTGTGAATTTATATATACATTGGTTTATACATTTATACATTGCACCTTAGAACGTGTGAATATTAACCTAATATAGCTATAGCTTAGATAAATATGCACAAATATCTACTGAAGCTTCAGCTTCTATTAACACTGAACCCAGGCTACAAGTAATTCTTAAGTAGAGCACAATATTACATAGCAGGAAAGATAATAAACGAACAAAGCACTACAAAATAAAACTTTTTTTTTTGCTTTTCTAGCTGGGTACAGTTATGAAAAATATATGTACAAATATACAGTTAAAAATGTGTTAGATTAATGAGAGTAAAGTGAGTCTAGTCTATGTCAAACTAGACACAAGCAAGACATTTATATCTTTGTATAACAGGTTTTCAACATAATTTTTAAAATTTGCACTAAACCCATAATTTTCACTAACTTGCTGGATAAGATTTTCAAATATATACCATGGAGCAATATTTCTCACATTATGTAGCAGTGTTTTGTCTCTGCAATATAGGTTTGGCACTTTTCCTCCAGAAAAAGAAAAAAAGATCAACATCTCACAGGCTTGCAAACATAAGAAATGCTTGGGAAATTGCTTTCAGGCAGACAGTAGATTGCCACTTTCAGGATTTCCAGACTCTCAAAAGCCAGGCATTTACCCTCACTCTCCCGATTTCTGAATTTCAAATGTTAGTGGGGATGTGACTTGATGCACAGATTTGTTCTATAACAGGGAGTGAATGAAACTGCTCCACCTGGTAAGTGCATGTGTATGTCTGTAAGTTAAGAGGGTAAGAGCTGGATTTGGTTAGGCATATACATGCTACAGGGCCAGTGAGCAAACTTATGAATAACATACCCAGCTGTGGCTGTAATGTTGATACATCACCAAAAAGGGACAGAAACCATCAGGTGTCTCTGATCTGGACACACATATGCATGCACGTATGCATACATACATGGACATGGACACATCATCCAGGACACCTAGAGCTCTTTGGCAATCTTGGTCTCTGTAGATCAAACATCTATACTAAATATTATTAGTTTAGAACTTCTAATAACCAATTCCACCACACTGAAATAACACTGTATATGTAGACATGCTTTCAGGTCCCCCACCCCACCCCAATAAACTCTCATTCACAGTAGGGATGTGCGTAAATTTATTTTTGACATTCAAATCCAAGTAGATTTGAATGTCATAAAATCTGATTCGATTTGGATATTTAAGATCCAAATGTCATAAAATCCGATTTAAATCCATAACATTTGAATCCATACATTTGAATATTAGATTCATATTTAAAGATACGAATGTCGACAACATTCGTATCTGTTGTACGTATTTTGTACGCATTCTGTAAAAATCCGTATGCATCCTATATTATCCCGAATGCATCCTGGTTTAATCCCGTATTTTAAGCGCAAGATACGTATAAATTTTGCGCAGATCCGTCTGCCTGAAATTATTCAAAAATCCAATTTGAGTTCAAATGTTCAAATTCGGATTTTTGAAAATCTGATTCAAGTTTGAATGTCGACATTCGTTGGATTTGAATCAAATATTTGAATATTCATGCACATCCCTAAATCACAGAGGGAAGTTTGTAACAGGAGGGTTTTTATGTAGGAAGCTTTTCAATAGTATTTGCCAGTAAGTATGAACCACAGCAATGGACATTTTACACAAATGAAATGTGATGTTTGGTGCCGTTTATGCAAATATTATGCAGATTGTATATAAAGTCATCCTTGATTTGCACAATATTCATGCCATAGGGTCCATGACATACACATTAGTGGAAATCTGGGTGGACTGTACAGCAGGATGATAATTAAGTCTAAGAAGTAAGAGGGAGAATTAAATCCAAAAGGTACACAAATGGTTGGTATTTCTCTTACAAACATCTATTACTTATTTACAGCTGAAGGATAGAACCTTCTCATCTTCTCTTTTGTCTTTTTCATGCCACCTCCCTCACCAAACTCACACCCACCTTCTTGCTCTTCAGTGAAACTTTTCTTGAATTCCTAGTGCCTTACTTTAATTGCTTTTTCACTGTTACCTGAAACTTCCTTATTTTCCTTCTCTTATAATTCTCCAGTTTTTCCATTCTGTCTTCAATAATGTACCCCTGTAGGTCTTTTTGAGAAGGAGCAGAGTATCTCTTTATTTTTTGTGGTACATAATGCAGCCAATATTTAATAAATGTTAAATACTGCCTAGCAGGTTCTCTGTCTGAACTGGCTGAGATAGTGTCAGACATGGTGTTGAAGTGGTGGGGGATTTCAATGTCCATTCTGAGATGACTCTCACTGGATTGGTTCAGGTCTACATGACCTTCATGAAAACAATGTGGTTGTCTCAATATGCTACTAGTCTAAGAGAAGTACTCAATATAGTCTTTGCAATAGGCCAGTTTGGTGAGAATTGATCAGTAGGAGAACTGGTGGTAGCATCTCCCTTCTGCAAAGGTAAGAGATCCATTGAGATGGTCTGCCCACAGAGACTAAATTTTCATCCGGACTTTGGCTACTTATTCTGCTATATCCATGCTTTATTCAGAATATAAAAATACAGGCTGCGTTCCCATCTACAGCGAACCCGGAGTGAATCTGGATTACTGTGATCCGGAGTAATCTGGGTTCTGCTGTGGGTTAGGGTTGGAGGCTGGGAACAGCACTGAGCACTGTTCCAGCACTGGGAACAGCACTGAGTTGGGCTGTTCCCAAACAGAACCTGCAGGTGCACAAAAGCACACCTATGAGTGGTGCGGCATGGTGAGCCACTACCACTGCCACCGCTACTAGCTTCCTCCTCCTCCTAACGTCCCCAAGCGAAGGAGAACAGCCAGCAGCTGGGGTGAGTGGAGTAAGTGTTCAAGGGTGTGTGTGAAGGGGATGCTGCCCCTCAGATGCAGTGGCATTGGGCAGCAGGTGGGGGGAGGGAAAAGGAAGGAAGGCAGCCGTGCACCCCTATGCTCACTCACTCACTCGCTGGCTCTCCTCTTTTCTGGGGGGGGGGCAGGATAAGGAATCCCTCCTTGGGGCCCCTGCCTGCCACCCGCTGCCACTGCATTCCTTCCACACACCCCTTCGCTCACTTACCCTGGTCACCAGCTGTCCTCCTTTAATCCAAGTCATCTGGAAAACCCCGGTTTAAACAGGGTTTTTCTTTCCCTGGATTTTCCCCAGAAAATCCAGGGAAAGAAAACTGACATGGGAACAGGGCTGGAAAATCTAGAGTGGATTCAGAGTACTGGGGGATTTAATTGAAATCCCCAATGCCAAATCCAAATCCTCTCCAGATTTTAGCTCCTATTCCACTCACCCACAGTGGAATAAGTAACCAATTTCTGGAAACAACTTTATATTATCTCCACGATTCCTGTATGCCTTAAGGGAATTACTGATTGATATTGATGGTCGTCCAATCAAGGCTTTCCCACCTCCCTGTTTCATGAATGATCCGAAGCTTCATATGCATGTTCTGAAATATCGGTATTTGTATGGGTGTCAATGTATGAATGTTGTAGTATTTGATTCTTATACAAATGTCCAAATTCATTCGAATTCATATGAATAATTAATGTTATGAATATTCAGGCACATCCCCAGTCAATGGCTAAAAAACAGTGACAAGTCCCAAGTCTGATCACACATGTTGGTGGTAGTAAAATAACTTGGGGTTAGTCATATCGCCATGAAGCATCTGGAAGCATCTGGAAATGGTCATTGGGATTTGGAATGAAGTGACATGAGTACGCAGATGACACCCAGTTTTAGCTTTCCATTCCATCTGAACTGAGACAGCCAGTTCAGGTTTCCAGAGGTGGCAAAGGGCTGGGCATGGAGCGGTAAATTAAATCCAGTCAAGATGGAGATATTGCGTGTTGGGGTTCTTGAGTAGATAATCTTTGGGTCGAGGAGAAGGCTAGAATGAACATTGTTCTCTATCACGCTATGTTTGAAGATTTGATTGAAAAAGCAGCATGAAAGCAGCTTAGGGATGGTAGCATGTGGATGCTAGCATGTGTTCCTACTCCACCTCTAATCCACGTTCAAAGACAAAGACTGCATTTTGGAAATGCGCTTTCTAGCCTTTAGTGTTTAGTAAAAGCGCTTACCTACGGATGCTAATAAGCACCTCTAAATCACTTTGGAGTCATTTTTTGTTACTGCACATGGATACAGCAACACATACCAATCCTAATCATGTCTAATGAGAAATAGGTCTCACTAGACTAACAGTGCTCATCTCCAGGAAAGGAGGCTAGGATTGTTGCCTTAATACCAAGGAAGACATATGGATAAAATATATTCATGAGAGCGTTTCCAAGCAGTACTACACTTTATATTCTGTATCTTTCCTGACAGAGATAATACTGCATTTTTTAAAAGAAATGTTTCACTTCCACCCATAGTCAGATAGCCAGGAAAATAAATTTTCCAATTTTTTTCTCCCTAACATTTGAGAAAGAGGAACTGAACATTAACAGGCATTTATTGTTGTGACTATTGATTACCGATAACTTGTAGAATGTAACATCAACTTGTAGATTCACTTCAACAAAGTTCGAAGAATCACATATTAAGATTCTGAGCAGATTCTGACTATATCTCTAAATCATAAAATAAGCCTATTTATAAATCAGAAGGACAAATCTGATCCCCAGCAGTTTTTGAGAAATAAGAAGCAGAGGGAAAGGCTTGTTTATAAAGATTACTATCTGAGGCACAAAATGTGCACGTGTATATAGTAACACACCACACATACGCTTGTGTGTTGAAGACATAAGTGCTTTTGTGATTTTTACATATAGCATAGCAAAGGGATAGCACATCATAGTTCAAATAATTTGACAACAGGCCAAGTCCTCATCAGAAATATACTTGAGCACCAATAGGTTAAGGCTATAACCAATATTGCACATGGTCATTTATTTTGAAAAGAAATTGTATTAATATTAATGCTTAATATTAATATTAGTCTTATTTGACTGCAGCATGCAGGTGACATGAAATAGCAAGTGTCTTAGACAAACAATGAAATTAAAACTCACATCTGGGTGTGGAATAGCATATTGTCCCTGAATTGTATAGGCCTGTAAAAGAAAAGCAAGAGAAAGCAGTGTAAGACTTTGACGGGAGGGTCCTTTGATATCTATAATATCTAGTTACTTTTTACTGATTCAGAATTGCATATCAGGTAATCTGCTATAAATAACACACACGTACACAAAAAGGCATCTAACCAAACATTCCATTGTAATTAACTGAAACAGATCCCAAGCTTAGTTTTCAAATAAAAATTACATACAAATTTAAATTACTTATTGTTCTATATGGAATGCTACACCCTAGGGATCTGCACAAATGGTGGGTTTTTTTGTGGGTTTTTTTTTCATTCAATTTGTATAGAATTGAATGTAAGAAAATTAATATTTGTTTGAATAGATGCACTTTGAATGTGGTAGGATTATATTCAATATGAATGTATTTGTAGAAATTTGTACAAATATCCGATACAAATGCATATGTACCCGATATGTATCCAATATGTGTCCGACAAGTATCCCATAACATATCCACTCTGAAAGCATCAAATCTGCCCTGAATCCGCTTTGTATCTGCTCTCAAACCATGCAGAATGCACTCTGGATCTGTTGCAGATGTGACTGGTGCAGCCACTTCCCCGCTTCCCCGTTTCACGAATATTCCAAAACATTCATACAAATACAAATGTCAATGTACGAATATCGTAAAATTCGATTCATATATGAATGTCCGAATTTGTACAAAGTCATACAAATATCAAATGTTACAAATATTCATGTACATCCCTACTACATTCACCCCCTATGCTTCCTTGCAATTATAAAATTGGTATACTAAATGATGCTGGAAACTAGAGAGACCGGAATGTAAAAGTATATATATACGTATCATTTGGGAAGTCTTTCATAAAACTGTGGTAAAGCAGACTACAAAATGAATTCAGAATTTGAGATCACTACACAGCAGATGATTCTTCCCATCTCGGCTTTTCTGTGTTCTGACATACCACTGGTGTGCGGAGAGACTTGGAGCAAGCTATGAATGCCTTAGGCTGTGTTCAGACTAGTTTAAAAGCCTGCCCCCTGGAAGAATTGGGACTGGGGATGTCAGACAGTTTTCCCCTGCATTGGCATTATGCAGAGATAACCCTGGAAAAGCCATACCACATTAAGATGGGAATTCATGAGACCGATGAGAACTCTACCTTTCAGCCACATTGGGAGGACACAATCTAGCCAACTGCAGCATGGGAACAAATGCTGTTGTTCGGTGACCGATCAATGGCCTAGGAAATTGGGCAGGTGGTTGTGAACCCATGCTGAGCATTTGTTGCTAGGGAGGCGTTGCTAGCCTTCAAGATGACAGAATGAGGTATGAGTTTGCCTGTTTTTGCTCTCAATTTCAGCAAACACATTTTATAAAGGAGGTGGATGAAAATTGCTCTGTTTGATCAGACCGTTAGCTAAAACAATATGAGCTGGGTCAGCATATGGTCAGCTCCAATTCTTTTCAGTTTTATGGAGCCAGGGACCCATGGAGGCAGAGCATGCCAAGGCTACAGACCTATGTACATCTAAAGATTCCTCGCCCCCCAATACACAGTAGAATTAACTTCTGAATAATAGCTTAGGTGTCCCAGGATTTGAACATAAGAGGAGCATCTCTGAGATACTTGGAAGTCTATGCACAGCAGAATATGGAGGTCACTGCTCAATTTCTATTTTAGCCAGCTGCCTCTGTATAGATGACACCTAATTTGGGGAAACTTTACAAAGTGCTATATGGTGTGAAAATTTACATTATATAGGCTCAGTGCAGGTTTAAACCTACTCCCTAGAAGTACGTATAAAACAGGAGCTCAAATAATCATTTTAGTGGTTCTGCAAAGCAGCTTTTATGACATGTACAGCCCCTGAGTTCGCCTACATTCCCAGCTACTTGCACCTATGACTGACCACCTTAGACAAGGTTCTATAGAGAAACCAGAGACCTTTTCGCACGAGGCCATCTCGAACATGTGTAGGACACGCCAGGACACTTCATTCACATGCTTGGGGCAGCAGGCTCCATTCCCGACCGCCCCAAGCATCCTGATGTGTCATACACGCATTCGAGATGTAGAGCAGTTCCCCTACAACATGCAGGACCCTGGGGAAGGGCCCTGACAGGTCTGCCCGCCCCTGGGTGCTCTCCCCCAATGGTGGGCAGGCCAAGGAGAGGTGTCCCCACCCCTGTCCAGCCTTTCCCGGATAGGACAGTTTGGGATGGTTTCCCCATTTGCATGTAAACACGTTCTTTTCCTGCCTATGTATGAGTGCTGAAAGCATCCCGAACTGTCTTAGCCAAACTGCATTACAGTCATGCGAAAAGGCTTCAGGTGCCACCACTGAGGACTAAGACTTTTTTTATAACCAAATAGTATTGGCTCCATCTGCAGTTTCCTTTGTTCTGCCCCTATGGAGGGAAAAGTTGCTTTCACAGGTGAGGATTTTGTGCAAATTTTGAGTAACTTTGGCAGCATGATGCCCTGTACATGATGTGGGAATAGGAATATATGTGTCTTCTCACTTTACAGACACTGTTATTGTTTTAATATAAACTGCTGTTGTTTTAATATATGCTTGATTATAAATGTTGTTATCCGCCCTGAGACCTTTGGCTATAGGGTGGGATAGAAATACAAATAATGAATGAACGAACGAACGAATGAAATCTTCAGTTTCTACAAATATTTGCAAATCTGCACTTCCCTGCTTTGCCACTCCCCCACCGCTAAAGTTCTCAGCCTGCAAAGACGTCATCATTCACAGAATTTAGCCCCAATGATATCTACTATAAATAGGGATGGTTAGTGATTGCTATCAATATTGTCACATAACCCATAATTATATGGAATATAATAATCAAACTGCCAAGATCATATATAGCAAAGGGATCCATTTAGGATTAAAATGATGATGTGAAAGTGCAGTTCGGTTGATCCCATGGTCCCTATCATAGGTCTCCATATTTTAATTTGCACTGGATACTGGGTATGAGCTTTTATCTCCATTTATTCAGGTTCATATGCAACAAGTCTGCACAAATAAAGCCAGTCCAAATTACATCTTCAGGTTTTAAATACAAGGCACAGATGTTCTTTATATATCAGAAGTGGCAAACCCGGCACCTTTCTGGTGCTCTCTGAGTCTAATCTTCATCATCATCTTCACTACTTTAGGAATAAAGAAGAGTTCGCTTTTCTACCCCACTTTTCTCACCCATTTAACTCTTCTTCTTTACTAAACTTAATACAAAAAGCAATAGAGTTCCACTACCAAAATGATTAGGAGTCTGGAAACCATGTCCTAGGAGGAAAGGGTGAAGGATCTAGGAATGTTTAGCTTACAGAAGAGAAGACTGAGAGGAGATATGATAGTAGTCTTCAAGTATCTGAAGGGCTGTCACAGTGCAGAGGGATCATCCCTATTCTCACTTGCACAAGAGGGGATGGCTAGAAACAATGGTATGAAACTTCAAGGGAGTCAATACAGATTAGATATTAGGAAAAACTTCCTGACAGTGGAGGCAATCAGTCAGTGGAATAAGTTGCCATGGGAGTTAGTGGGTTCTCCTTTGCTGGCAGTCTTCAAGCAGAGACTGGACCTACATCTGTCTGAGAGGGTTTAGGAAATCCTGCATTGAGCAGGGGGTTGGTCTTGATGATCCAACTTTATGATTCCATGGTTCTATGAAATTTGAAAGAGAGGTGGAAAAAAACTTGAATGGAAGGGGAGGTAACAGTTGTAACTGTCCCCAGACAACAATAGATGATGCTCTGCGCACATGCAGTTGCATGTATGGTAATCCGAGGTGCCAGTGCACTTATGAGGCACTTCAGATGACCCTGGAGCACCGGAAGAGGTGCAAATGACCACTGCACAGATGTTCCAGGTAAGTGTTCGGTCAATGTTGGTTAAGGTATGGAGCACGATTTCTGGAGGTGCTTGGAGGCTGTAGCAGCCTCCTCCAAGCACAAATCACGCAGTAATCATGCACTACTGGCTGTAATGTGAATAGGCCTCATAGCTGTATTTCCATTTGCAAAAGGAGGTGCCTTACTGGCCCCTGAGAAGGTGTCTGCTGCCATCACACTTCCATTTGTGGTAGCAGCAGGTCCCTCACTGTAATTGTACCACCCTAGTTCCAGATGCAATAATTGATGGAAGAGCCACTTGTCGTGGGGTGCAGTTTCAGACCCTGAATGGGGCTGATTCCTTTAGCCAAGGAACAGATGTCTCTTTGCTTGAAGTGGAGGCATAAGAGATGTCTTTTCCAGCAAGCAGTCACACAGCTGCCTCCCCTGCATGCCTCACAGCAAGCTACCCTGCTAGGTAATTGGAAATCCAGCCGATGTCTCTAAAACAAGTGAGACAATGCTATTGCATTTAAGACTCTCAGCCTTAATCACAATATTTATTATTTTATTTCTACTCACAGATATCCCCACCACCACCTTAGGCATCAATGTATCATGAACAGGTTAAAACCAAAAACATTTTCACTTCCACCTCAGGGAACACAAAACATCTTGAGCATGATCTGTGGCAAGTTATGGCTGTAAGTGCATGCACATATTAGGCTTTTCTGAAGCCCCATTTATGATATGTGATTGCATTTTATAATACTATCCTATGCCCAGTTTGTGTTAACCACTTTAGTAGGATGAGGATCCCTGATCCCATAGAGCTCAAGATGCTACTGTATTATCAAGATTTTCCACTATCTCTTCTGTCTCACTCTCCCTTTTAAAAGGCAGAAGCTGGACTCAAAGCTCTTTCATCAAGGATAGCACAGATCACACATTTGGTGAAATATGAGAAACAATGGAGCATAATGGCATTTTGATGCTCCAAAATAAAAATAAATTATTTAAAACAGGTTCTTGCTTCAGTCAGTGTCACTGACAGCTTCCTCTTTGTGAAAAAAAAAAGCAGCAGCATTGGCAGAGCTTTGGTATAAATTTCCAACTTTGCATAAGTTGTGCAAAGTTTGCACAAATGACCCATGGCAAGATAGCACAAAAGTGTATAACCAGGTGAGACCCACACATGCCATTCTATCTAGACATGGAACTACCCCACCTTGAAAGAACAAGTGTGAATAGCACTCAAAGTGCATTAATTCACTACTGTTTAGACCGAGGGTGATACTACACTGTGATGATGTCATGCAAATTGGTCAGCAAAAGAGAATTTTCCATGGTTTGTAGCTGCATTCATGGAATGGGTATGACGGTCTTATGGTAGAGAAGTTTTTTAAACCTTGCATTCTAAGTAAAGGGTTTAATGGCATTTTAGACAGATAGATATTGAATTCTATAGTTTAAACTCTTTTTTAAAAAAACTTTGAGATGTTTTTACTTCGTTGAATACCAAAGTATTGATAATTTAAAAATAAGGATGTTGTTCTTTAGAACTGATGGGCAAGAAGCACAGCTCATTAATATGCCACTGTATTTTTAATTATATTTTACTATTCAATATGTTTTAATTACATTGTAACCCACCCTGGGACCATTTGGTGAAGAGTGGGATATAAATTTTCTAAATAAATAGATAAAAAAGAAAAAAGATGTTATCATATTTATGACATCCTTCATTATATCAGTATTTGCATTCATTCAGGCCAATCATCTTTCATGTCCAGAGTATGAACTGATAAGGACCAATTATTCTGCCTAAGAATTTTGTTGCAAGAAGCAAATGTCATCACTGCCCATTAAGATAACAAGAAACCTGAGTCCTGATGTTCTGTGACTGGATTTTACATTCATGCATCCAGTTCAAGCAGTATGTCTAGAAATTAGTAAATTCTGGTGATTCCATGCTGGCTGGTATCCTGGACCAACATGCATGCTAGAAGCCTCCCTTCGGCATGCTCATGGCATCCAAGACAGCCCCCATCACCACCATGTGGAAGGTCCTAGCACAGTTGCTGGTCTGGTATTTTAGCCAGTGTGAAATTGTCTTTCTTAAGAAAATCAGAGAAAGGTTCTGTCTGAACCACACTACAATGTACTTGCAGCTTTAGCTGTGGTAAATGGCTTTCATGCTGCTTGCCCAGTGTGGGGAGGAGCCATAGCCAATAATCTGCTATTCTGGAGTCAGAGAGCTTTGAGTCCACCTGCTTTGGCAAAACAAGAATGGGGTAACACCATGCAAGTGAAAAGGCGAGAAAACCTGAGTGCACTAACGGGCAGCGGCTGGTGCTGCAGTAAAAGGCTGAGGTTGGCAGTGGAGGCCGCAAGCGGGTCTGCTCTTACCTGACCACCTGCAAAAATGACAGGGGTGGAGGCGGGCTTTGGGCGGTAGGGAATGGTGGCACCTTTCGGTGGGGACTAGGAAAAGGGACAAGAGGAGGGAGAGAGAACATTAGACCAAATTTCCTGAAACATTAGTAAATAGAGAGTTAGAGAGAAACCGTATACATCAGGGTCATACTTACAGTCAACAAAAAAGCTTCATAAATGATTAACGATACCTATAACTTTATCCCATTCATTCTAATAACAAAGCCATATAATGCTAACTTTAATACTTAAAAAGGGAATTCAAAACTGAGATGTAATTTAACTGGGCACTAGAGGCCAGCCCATGCACAATGTGACACCACACATTTAAAAAATCATTAATTTCACCTTGCAATCTGTCAAACACGCCATCCTATTGGTTATATGTAGGATTTCATGACTGGTTTCAATCTTATTTGTAGCATTTGGGGGGCTGTAGCACTTGGGTGACTCTTTCAAGAGCAAAGTTCTCCAAAGATGGATATTGCAGCTATATCTGAAAGCTTAGGTTCTCAGAAGAAACCTAGAACACAACATAATCCAAAACATGCTACAAAAGACACAGTCTTATTGCATTTACCTGTCCTATGGTGCTCTGTTAAATTAATCAGAGTAATTAATTTTAAAATCAGAGTGATACAATATACTAAACCTAATGGTAAAAAAAAAAGTTAATAAGGTCCGTTCTTCACTTCTGTGGGAAGGCACCTCAAGCTGGGAGGTGTCATGGAATGCAAGATGGAGAAACCACCCTGTAAAGGAGGCACCTCCACTAGCAGTCATGCCAGAAAGGATGTTGGGCTGGTCACCATAAGGTCCCTGCTATGACTAAAATGGAGATGGGGGGTCCGTGGGTGTCTTATGGGACCCTCAGAGGCACCCTGGACCAGTAAATGGAGATGTGGCCTGTCAAAATGCACTGCTATCTTGACATGTTTCCACACTGAAATAGTTTTAGTTTTTAAAACAGTGATGTTGCAAGAGCCAAAATCTTTTGATTCTCCACACTCAATTAACTACCATGGAGACTGGATTTTTATCGGGGGACCAGTAGTGAGGACAGTCGCGTGGCTGACCCTGGTGCATCTATCATGGGTGGCTTCTGAACCTGGTCTTATTTATTATGGCATTCTTACAAGTTTTGGCCTTGGTTAGGGTTCTTAATTTTTTTTTCTTGTTGCTGAATTTTGTAACCTGCCCTGGAACCTTGAGAGTGAAGGGTGGGATAGAAATATCAGAAATAAATGAAATGAATAAGATGATCTCAGTTTTGAATTTCCATTAAATAAAGTACAAGTATCTGTACTTTATTTAACTGTCACCAGTTTAGGAGCAGAAATATATAGATATAGATATATACAAAGTCCAACATGGCAAAGAGGATACAATTCTGTACCAGAGGATGTCCTTTCCATGCAAAAACTTCAGAACCATAGCTCTCCACTTTAGAAACTTCACAGACAATAATTTGGGGAAAACATTCTTCCCTGGACCTCTTCAGCTCAAGTTGTGCTGACTGTATTCTTGTTTGTACAGGTTAATTTATGAAAAAGACAGGAAACTGAGTTGTTTTTACAACATTTGCATCCCTAATGCATACATTGTTAGACAGCAGTCCTAAGCATAGCAATAGTTGAATTTCCTAGTAGGTGTCGTGAAAGTTAAGTATCTGCAGAGACTGGCAATGGAATTCTAGATGCTGCCTGAGCAAAAGGAATGGAACTCAATATGAAGTGAGATACATGCCACAACTAAGGTGAAAGTGGGAATAAGCAAATGATCATAGTATGCAGCATACATAGGTTCTGCCTGATTAATCCATTGTTCAAGTGATGCAGTTCACAGACAGATTGAAAGGAAGTGTAATATATGCTCTAGTTACTCACTCAGTGCACCAGCCATAATGGTTCTCATAGAGAAGACTGTTTATTTGTTTTGAAAATGAAGATGTTGACTGTGGCCAAGGTCCTTGGGCCATCTGCCTCCCCTAAGAGGCCACAGAGATACAGCAAACTCAAAAGCGCAGGGGAGCATGTATACTGAAGCATAATGGAAATATTTGGCTTGTAAAACTGGACTAATATGAGAGAACCAATTTTTTTTAGTATCCAGTGAATCTACTCTTGACTTCTTTTGACTTGAATACTCTGCAATTTTTGGGAGCTCCCTATCTCCATCAACCACTAAATGTCCAGTGCTTAAATACTGCTCTAGATATATTTCATAGACATCCCCTTTTTAAATGCCATGCAGATACACACAACCCTTCCACCCTGTGATAATGAATAAGATGAACAGTAGTGATGATGTGGTTGGCTCGCTTCTCCTCAGTTTGCTTTCTCACATACAAACCTCTGAAATTCACAATGTTTTGATGTTAAAGCAACACATCTTCTTTTCCCCTGCATCTTTAAACCTTCAGAACCCCTAAGTGACAGAAGATCCAGCTGTTGTACCCACTGCACTGCAAGAAACTGCCCAAATGTATGCTGTGACCCACCTTGGGGCCTTCAGGTGAAGGGTGGGATACAAACTCCATCCATCCATCCATCCATCCATCCATCCATCCATCCATCCATCCATCCATCCATCCATCCATCCATCCATCCATCCAATCATTTTACGTGGATGAGAATCAGACTTCAAATCTTCTTGAAATGATCTCATTCATTGTGTCAATAAGCATGATTAGGGCAATGTATCAGTAGGAAGACTCTATAACCATGCCAAGCAATAAGGTAGTTCTGAACTGCAAGAAAAGTCGATTGTCCAAGTTTTCAGCTGCTATTTTTTTCTGTATACTTTACCCCCATCGTTACAGACTGTACCTCCAGCATCACCACACAGATCTGTTTGACACACTGGATTATTGCATCAGGGGTCCCCGAAATGGTCACTGCCCTCTCTGTAGAGTTGGGCAGCATGTCCCCTGCCACTTGAACTTGGGCACCTGTTGACTGAAAAAAAAGCAGAAAGAAAGAAGAAGAAGAAAAGAATATATATAAACATAGATAAACATCTTGTTAGACTTTTATTCATGTTGCTTGAATCCTAGGGATAGTCAATGCACAGAATGGAAGCAAAGGTAGTTTTATCGCCTAGTTATTTCACATCTGCATAGTCAGAACTTAACGTAAACATAAAATTCCCTTTTGGAAAGGCAGTATACAAATAAAAATGGAAATGGAAATAAATATAATGTCTTCTTTCCTGCAATGCAGCTCGGACCCCTTGGCAAAGAAAGCAGGATGGGAATTTCATACCATGCAGGCTGTGACCAAAAACATTCCCAGAATACGGTAATGAACACCAAGCTCAGCAGCCAGCTAAATACACCACACACAAGCATGCACACACATTGGATCATTTTGCCATGCCACAGGGCCCTGCAAGTGCATGAAGTATCAGCTTCACTGTGCTTTAGATGCCTTTGATGGACTCCTAGAATGCTGCCATCTCCACTCAGATGCTGTGGCAGGGGAGATATGGAGCTGTGCCACCATGGGGGCCCTCAAAGTTTCCTGAGACATAGAGTTGTGGCCAGCATCATTTCCAGAAGGAATCTTAGGGTAAAATGGAGAGACTGTTCCCTGATGCTAATGCTACCTAACTGTTCAGCTAAACTTTTTCCTGCAGTTTTAAAGGAAATTAATTTGGCCACCAATGGTCACAATTGTGTTAGGGGTGCACTTCAACTCTTGTCCTCCAAACAGCTAATACTCTAATCTACTCCTGGAACAATAAATGTGTGAACTATAGGGCCTTTCTGTGCTTACCTGGAATACCTATGTCTGCACTCTGGTACAGAGAGAGACCTCACCCCCTCTGTAGTCTGGATCATGAGGCCCAAAATGGTCTCCTGGGTGACTTTTGGGCTGGAATATTAGTAGATACTTAATAATGAGGTTTACTGGCATACTAGAGCCGTGGGGGACCTATTTTGATGGAGTGCCTCTTGCTATGGAAATGGATCCCACATGGACTCTGAGGTCAGGAATGTTCATTTCCTGACTGTCTCATTTAAGCTTCACAGCAGGCATGGAGCCTGGTCCAGAACAGATTGTGACCAGCCCCTGCCTGATCTAGTTCCAGAGTGTTTAGAAAGCCTATAATAACAGTCTTAATGTCTTTTTTTTCCTGAAGTAGTGCTCTAATTTACATTAAAGGCCTGGATCTGACCCTTATTTTAAACCAATCATCCTGCAGGACATGGTAATTATCTACCAGCATGCTTTTCTGCCTTTGCCACCTATTCTTGGAAGATGCTCTTACAGGACTGGTATCCAGTGCTCCAAATTTACTCTTGGATACTAAGTGGAACTCTTGATCTGTTTTGTGTGTGGTTTAATAACTTTGTTTATTTTTAGAGTTAGGTTATAAACTGCCTTGAACATCTTATAGGAAGTGTGGTATACCAATGCATGCATGCATATTTGGCTTACCTCCCTGATCTCTTTTATCTTGGAGCCTCCTTTGCCAATCAGCGATCCACACTGGCTAGCCGGCACTACCAACCTTAGTGTTACTGGGGGTTTACTTGTTGCTGTGCTGTTGCTCATTGAGTTGATTATATCCTTTGGAAAAGAAAAAAGAAAATCATACTAATATTATATTACCCTATTTAAATCCAGGCAGACCCTTTCTCTGAGACTGCGTGTGGGTGAATATTTTCATCCCAAGAAGAAAGCAGATCTTTGATGCATCTGGACATCTCCTACTTATTCTTCTGTGTTAAGATATTCCACAATAAAGCATGGATATTAGAGATGTGAACGGATGGTGTGTGTTTTTGTATTCCATTCATACTGAATTGCATGCAAGAAAATTAGTATTTGTATGAATAGATCCTCTTTGAATATAGTGGGATTCAAATTCGATATGAATATTCAATCCCATATGAATCCCATACATATCCCATACGAATCCCATATGAAGCTTCATACAAATGTATCAAAACATTCAGTTTGAATTCAAATGTCAATCTTTGAATGTGCTAAGATTCGATTCAAATATGAATGTCCAAATTCGGCCAAATTCGGCCAAATTTTGAATGTTGCGAATATTTGTGCACATCCATAATGGATATTCCAGAATATCCATGCTTTTTTTCTGGAATACCTGAATATAGAGCAGTGTTTCCCAAAGTGTGGTACGCGCACCCCCAGGGGTACGGGAAGAGTTTGGTGGGGGTACGTGTTGCACCGGAGTTTGGTGGGGATCATGTGGGAATACCCACTGCACCGTGCTTAGCTGAGCCCACAGAACAAGGAAAGAAATAGGCACGTATTGCAGTTTTTACACAGGAACTGGGGCCATCGCACATCGTATCACAACTCATTATGGTGGGAACTTTTGTGCATCCTTCGTGTAGCTCGGGTTCAGCCATTTTTAAACTGTGGGAACATTAACAGTTGATGTTGAGCTGCGAAGCTGTTTAAATGCCGGAGAATTTCAGTATTATCTAATGGTCTTGTGAGGCGTGACACGGCATGAATATACTGCACTTCGTTACAGAGACAACTTACTTCTTTAATAGCTAGTTCCGGGCGCCTGTTGTCATGCTTTAATAAGTTCCACTGATTTTGATTATTTTTATAAAATACAATTTTTATCCCTAATGTTTTTTATGAGGGGTACTCAGTGTTACGAAAATTATAGAAGGGGTACACATATATCAAAAGTTTAGGAAACACTGATATAGAGGAATAAGTAACTAACAACTGGATGTAACTGTTTTCTCATACTTGTACAAGTTATGCACAGGCCTACAGGAGCATGTAAGTACTGTATAATGAACATTTTTCAATTAAATTGTACTGTAGACTGCAAAAGAGCTAGTAGACTGAGAACAGTGCATAGAATTAAAGGGTTACAATGCTAGATGAAGACTATTTCATAGAACCTTTCTTCACCTCAGTATTATTTGCATTGTCAATCTGAACAAACTGGTATTAGCATATATGAAGCAAGCTCATAGCTGAGGAGAAGACCTGATAAGGATAACCAGAAAGGGCATATACAATTTAAACATAGTCATCCCTGCTCCTCCACACTTTCTGCAGACTCTTACAGATACCATTTTATTTATACTGAGATATCAATAAGCAACCAATCCATTAATGTCCTCCAGAGTTAGTATTTCTTCACCCAGAGGGTCATCCGTTTATGGGATTTGCTGCCAGAAGAAGTGGTAACAGCAACCAGCCTAGATGGCTTTAAAGAAGGGTTAGATACATTTATGAATGACAGATGTATCAATGCCTACTGGAATGGATGCCTAAGTACATCTTCCAGGGTGGTGGGGACAAACAGGATGCCACTAAGACCATTTGCTGGGATTTGAGAGTAGGAAAAGGTTTGCCCTTGTCTCTGCTTGAGATGCCTATGGGCAATGGGTGGGCCACTGTGTGAGACAGGATGCTGGACTTGGAGGGCTGTGGCCTGATCCAGCAGAGCTCCACTTATTTTCTTAACCAGATGCTTACCTCTTCGAACTTGTAGGCAATCATAGCAAAAGCCTTGAAGATGGCATCAGTGGGACCTGTAATGGTCACAATTCTTTCTGGACAATTTCCTTCTGAGATGTTAATTCGTGCCCCACTCTGCAATAGGGATGAATGAGAAATGTATCTAGCTTATACATGTAAATCTTTTTTTAAAAAAAATCATACTTGTCAGAATTTTCTGTTTTGTATTTTGTCTGATCAGAATACTTAATGGTGCTTATTTTAGGAAAAGTTGTAGCAGCATCTTCAGCAGCAGTACGAATGGTGATTTTCATGCCACCTTCAGATTGAATCAAAGGCTTCATTGCTTTTCAAAAAGATCAAAGGTGAACAGGAGGGATGTGCACAAATGTTTGTAACATTTGTTATTTGTACAAATTCATCCAAATTCAGACATTCGTACACAAATCGAATGTTAGGACATTTGTACAAATATGAATGTTTTGGACATTCATTAAACTGAGGACATGGGAAAGCGGCTGAGCCAGTCATATCTGCAATGGATCCAGATTGTATTCGGCATGGATTGAGAGCAGATTAAAAGTGGATTCAGGGCAGATTCTACGCATTATATTACAGGATATGTATCGGATATGGATTTGCTCATATTGGATACGTATTTGTACATATCAGATACTCGTATGAATTCATATCGAATAGAATCCTGCTACATTCAAATGGGATCTATTTGAACAAATGCAGATTTTCTAACATCAGATTCGTTACAAATCAAATGCCAAAAAAACCCATTCATGCACATCTCTAGTGAACAGCAAATTACCCATTCATCTCTGTAAATGTGCCCTGCTTCACGGCTGCCAATGGAAAGCTTATAAAAGTATCAGGAGCAAAAATTTTGTACAGAAAGGAGATTTTTTTTGTTTTTTGTTTAAATGGGATTTTTTTTTAAAAAAATTGCAGACTAACCTAGAAATGATGCAAACCAAATTTTGGAATGGAAGTATTAGTGTGGAATATGGGAGGCCTCATCCACAGCCTGGACAGGATAGAAAGTGATCCAGAACGAGAGGCCTAGCAGGATCTAATCTGGAATAAAGAGGCCTGAGTTGCCAAAATGAGTCCCCTAGGGGCTCAGTCCTGGCTGTCAGACTTCATGCAGGCCAGCTCTGGAAGCTCCTGCAAGCTTCTGAACCAGTGTGGGGTCCAGGCTGAAACACACCATTGTTAAAACCCAGAGTGATCCATCCCAACCTTGGGTTGGTTCATTCTGCTTCTGGACTATGAGAATCCATCCTCAGATTGCAAAAGAGGCTATTTCAATACTTGTGTAGATTGGATCCCTCCAGTTGGATGGCCTGTTCTGGGATCTTCTGTGTCCTTTGCAACTTAGGCTCCAATGGCTGGTTATTTTACTCCTCAGAGACCTAGGGGGGAACCCATTTGGGTGGTGCAATGTGGTGCACTACCAAAGTAGGTCCCCCTGCTAAACTGGGCCAGGGAATATGCCTTTCCATGCACCTCCCAGGTCCAGTCTAGTGGCTCATGAACCACCAGCTGACCTGTTAAAAGAAGAGTTGGCTTTTCTACCCAGCTTTTCTCACCCATCAAAGCAGCTGACAAATGTTTTCTGTTCTTCTCCCTACAACAGAACACCCTGTGAGGTGGGTGGGGCTGTGAGAGCTCAGAAGAGAGCCGTGACTAGCCAAGGGTCACCCAGCTGGCTTCATGGGGGAGGGTGGAATCGAACCTGGTATTCCCAGATAAGAGTCTGGCTCCTTAACCATTAGACCAAACTGGTAGAAGAAAGTCTGAAGTTTGGGAAATACTGACCTAGCCCTGCCATACTTCTGAATTAATTCTTCTCAGATCATTGTGTGTTGAGTGAGCTTACTTACAAACAAGGAATTCAACCACAACATGTGTGCACATCCAGTTCTCCTGTCTTTGTTGGCATGTGTGCTATTCTGTACTTTAGAAAGCATAATACTTGGCATATCATTTGCAAACTCCCTGCAAATAATTAGGTACTCACCTCTTCACGCATCTTTTTCACTGTTTCTCCTTTCTGAAATAAGATTTTTTTTAAAAAAATTAAAGAGAAACCATTTTAAAGAGAAATTTAACCAAGATGTCATAACAATAATTTTAGCAATGAGCCAAATGCTAAAATCTGAAAACATAGGTCAGCTTATTTTATACTAGTCAGAAACCATTGTGGGTAATGTGACTGGTCATGGGCATCAGGCTTTAGAAGCATTCAGAAAAATTGAAATGTGTGCAAAGGATAGGCAAGTTGAAACAAAATTCCTTGAGGAGATATTGAAATAAAAGATAGTTTGGTGGTGGGGATATGATGGATTTCTTCAAATATCCGAAAGGATAGCTGAGAAAATAATCTCAATGCAGGGTAAAGAATAATGTGCTTAAGATAGGGCATAACAGAAAGGACCAGTTGACTGTGGAATTCCCTACCTAGCTTCCTATCTAGTGAAAGTCCTTTGCCATTGTGCATTCACATCTGTATTGCTCTTGTCCAGCTGGGGCTGCTGGTTCAAACCACAGAAAAGTGCAAACCAGAACAGTGCCATCTGCACCCCTTGTCCTGAATCCTGTGTGAGCTTCAGGTTTGGGCTTTGCATGCCCTGAAGGCCAGGGACAAAGGTTCCTAGCCTTGGAGCCTCCAGGGGACATACTTCAGCAAAAAGCTTTGGTGTGCTGTCAAAATAAGAGTCCCTGCCTGTTCCAAATATGGGAGGTGTGCCTTCTGCATGCCTCTGTGTTTTTGACTAAGGCCCACTGATTTACTGATAATCCCAATCCTGGCTGGGTAGAGGTTGGTCTGGACTTCCTATTATGCAGATGGCACTGTTTCAGTTCACACCTTTCCAAAGTCTGAGCCAGCAGGTTTGCACCACAGAGAGGTAAACCTGGACCTTCCTGATCATGGGGCTATAAACACTACAGCCCGTAGGGCATGATTAGGAAACTTCTGGGGGAAAGCATCCACACCTAGAGGAGGCTGTTGCAGCCTACAGGTGCCTCTTGCCTTCCCATAAGTTTCCTAATTATGCACTAGTTGTGGAGCACCTCAGAAAACCATAGATGTGACTGCATGTGCACGCACAGAGGTAGCATGTACAGTAACACCTTTCATAGTGCAATTTCACAGTGTGTTTTCCTTACTCCATGTTTGACACTCATCCCCACCCCCACTATTGTGCATTTTGCTGCCAAATGTTAGAAGACAAACATCAGCCCTGCAACATACTGGGACCTTCTTCCCTGGCCTAGCAGCCATTTCCCTCTTGAGGTGGATCAAGCTTCATTCAGCATGAGTGAATACTCGTGAAGGGTGAGGTCACCCTGTATTCTGCAAGACTTTCATATTGAACTATCTCATTAAAAACTTATAACTGCACTGTGGTACCTTAAAATTTAACTTTTGAGGCAAAACCTTCATTGCAGACTTATTCAGGATTATTTGGATAATCCAGAATAAATTGTGCTTCATTCTGGATTGAAGCTAAATTGATTACAGGATAAATTTACATATATTGTTAGGCTAGCTACATTTTACTTTTCCTTACATTAACTAAAGATGAAAACAATGTTCTAAGCAGTTTTTATTAGGGATGTGCACAGATTTTTTTTTTATTCAATTCATATTGAATTGAATGCAAAAAAAATTATATTTGCTTGAATAGATCCCCTTCAAATGTGGTAGGATTTGTATTCGATATGAAAGTTCAATAACATACAAATCCCATATGAATGCATACAAATAGGATGCAAATAGCATACAATCCCAAATGAATCCCACATGAAGCATCATACAAATGTATCAAAATATTTGATTTGATATCAGTCTTCAAATGTTCCAACATCTGAAGGTCCGAATTCGGCCAAATTCATACAAATTTTGAATGTTATGAATATTTATGCACATCCCTAGTTTTTATTAATATGGCAGACAAATTTTCTTGGTACTTCCTTTTTATTGAACACATTAAAAACTTCCAACACCTGCTCCTACCATACTGAAAAGGAGACTTTCAGTGTGGAAAGAGGATCCTAAAATCACTGGGGAGGGTGCAGGGGGGATCCTGGCCATTGTCATTGATCCCCTGGTGAAAATGTACAACGAAAATTTGGGAGGTTATCCCCAATATTATGAATAATTGATTACTCGAACGCCCCTGCTGCTTTTGTTGATGGTCTCCTATGCTTTGCTGAGCTCCATCTACTTTGCCCCCATCCAGAGGACTGAAATGTTAGATAATAAAAGAAATTACCTTTCCAATGATGCTTCCAACTTCCTGTTTTAAAAGAAGGAATTCAAGAACAGGTTGTTAGTCATGTACACTATGGAAGAAAATTGTACATTCCAAGAAAGGAAAGGAAAGGAAAGGGGCTATGGTTCTAAGAGTGCATATTTAAGGGTATAGGCTGCAGATGTTTATCTGTAATGAAAGACACATTTGGGAGAGCCAAACCAGACAACTCTGCAAGACTACAGTATTGTCTTGTGCTCTTAGCTAGTTCATGCCCAGAAAGACTGAGCGGTAAAAATTTTGCCCTTCCAAGAACCATAGTGTGTAATCTTTGCTTTCAGGGGATGTTGGCTGGATCAGCCCCCAAAAGATGACTGTCCACTGTGATAAAGGGCATGAGTTCTGATGAGGTGCCAGAGGCTATGCAGACTTTTTTGTCCCATAGAAGTTAAGTGCAAAAAGGCCCTATAGGAAGGTCTGATGGGGGTTCATGGGGTCCAGGCTGGCGGGAAGAGAAGTCTTTTACAGTGAACAAAGGTGGTTTCACAAAATTTCTTTGCAATCAAGCACAAGTTGTCAAGGAGGGCTAGGCTGCAAGAGGAAACAGGAACAGATAAAGCCATGAGTCTGAAGGCACCAGGCAGGTGTTGGCAATGTATCTTACAACTAGGGTGTTTCTGCACTTGCCTTACCTCTATCTGGTCATGCCTCCAATCTCTGGCATGGCACTGTCATTCTGATCACAGGCCCTGTATGTACACCACTGCTGATCACATAACTGTGGTGCTTTGGTGATGATGATGTTCTATGCACGTGCGGTCGCATCAGCGTACTTGCAAGGTACCTCAGATGGTCCCTCGCACCAGAAATGGTACAAATGAACATGGTGTGGATGGGACAGGTAAGTTAGGAGTCAGGTTTGGGTAGGGTTAGTATGCCTGTGGTGCATGATTTTATGCACCCCTACTAGTTTGTGGTAGGTGAACATTTAGGCAGGTAGGGGGTCTTTCTAGGCTGTAAATGCCCCGTGCAAGTGCAGCTGCACCTGCTCAGATGTTCACCTATTGGAAACTACAAGGCCAAGTGCTAACTGGCCTCTGGTTAAGCACAGGTCCAAGAGGAGGAACTGTTGCAAGCAATAGATTCATGTATTACAAATGAAAATGTACAAATCATGTTATTCCTAGATGGACTAGATTATTAGAGGGTTAATAATCAACCAGTGCCAGAGCAGCAGCTCCAAGCTCCAGTAGTTTCCATGCCTGAGAGATGGTTTACAGGGAGGACTGTTCAGGCATGAAGCCACTTCACCCTTTACCTAGCATCAATTCTGGAGAGTGTTGAAAAGGGCAGTTGCCTCACTTAGACTCCAACTGAATGAGTTTAGTCTTTGTTAATTCAACTTTGGGATAGATACAAAAGCAGCCACAGTTGGGCTACTAGAAAAGGCCGCATTTAGCAGCAGTCAATGGGAATATTGAGCTTAAGTGGAGAAGGTAATGTCCCTTGCCCTCAGCTGGGGAGGGAGAGTCCTGGTCACAGGTCATAGGTCAAAACCCAGACTTGCCCTCTTGTGCCTTCTCAGTTTGGTGCAGGTTGGAAATCATGATTGTTGGCCACTCCATCATGTTCTAAACTCAGAGGAAGGCCAATGTGGGCTGTGCCATCATAGACAGTGAGAAAGGAATGAGGTGGGTCCCATACCTTGCAGCATGTCTCAGGCTGTGATCAGACACAATGAAAAAAATAAACTATGAGATACTTCTGAGATAGCTTAGGGAAGACTCTGATGTGGGATTGCTCACATAGTAGTCTGCCCCTTCCCCCTGAACATTCTATGCTGGAAAAGGTGGATTAGAGAAGGTTTGGAAACATGAGGGCCACACACTGTCTCTCTGAAGTGCTCCTTTCATCATGTCTGACTGAACAATCAGTCTCCTTGGAACCCACTTTGGCATCAGCATTTCAATACGGGTTTGGATTTGAGCCAAATAATGTAGTCACACCGGGGAAACATAAAGGTTTGGCTGCTGTTAACAGGGCTAGAGGAACATCAACCACACACACAAAAAGGCAATAGCTGGTGCAATAAGCCCTCAAGAATCAGATTTACAATATATGCTATATTGGGATGATGGGATCCTTCTCACTAAGCTCAACATTGATTTAGAAAAGCACTATATGCCCTCTTGACTTGTGAATGAGGGCCAAGCCTATGCTGATCCTGCTTTTTGTGACCAATGGTGATACAGGGCATAAAAGCCAGTAAGCACCCTGGGACACCTGTTCGGTTGGGTGAAAGTCAGCTATTTCCTCATCTCTTTGGTAGCTTGAATGTTGCTTGGTTATGGGAGAGACTAAAATGGGAACCTCCATGCCAAGAGCTGCATTGCCCAAAAGGGAAGATAAAGATTTTTCCTCATTTTCTTAAGTTCACATCTCCTCCACCAATTTCATGCAATTTGGACATGCTGCTCCACTAGTAAACTGATCGTCAAACCAGTGCCTTAACCATTTTGCCATGCTGCAACTCCAGATCAGGGGCAAATAATCTGCCATCATATCAAAACAAGAGAACCACTTATCCGTAAACTAAGAATTATTACAAGCAAACATTTGCACATTGCTCACCTTCCCATGCATCAGTAGTCGGATTGTGAGGGTCACATTCAAACCACCTTCAGAGACTTTGGACTCCATCTTCTGTTGTGCTAAGGGAGAAGAACAATGTTAGAAGATCCAAGGAAACAAAGAAGTATTGCTATAGGTATGTATAAATAAACAATTAGATGTAAGGCAAACCAGCAAGTGCTAGAACACTGAAAATGATTACAATCTTGGATATTATTGAATCTGATTCTCTGTTAACATTTAGTGATGGTTGTTATAGATTTTCCAGTTTCTGGCATACTGAAATGGAAAGTTATACCAAAGAATAAGACTTCCTTTTGCAATATTTTATACTTTACTTAGTTCACTCAAGCAGGGAGTCATTCACAACACCTGTGATTTTCCTGGGACAAGCAAGTGTGTGGAATGGCCATGCTTATCATGGGTATAATCCCCCAGAGATGGCCAAGGGTAATTCTAAGTTTTGGAATTGCAAATGCCAAATATTTAAAAAACACTGCAGTACTTTCCCATATTCTTATCAAAACCAGTTTATTTATTTATTTATTGTTTTTAGCCTCAGAGCAACCAAGGAACTCACTTCAGTGCTATATTTTGGTGCACTGCCAAAATAGATCCACCAATAGTCCAGAAGATGGAAGTCTGCCTTCTGCGCACTTCCATGTTCTGAATTAGGTTGAGCTGAAGCCTATTCACACTACAGCCCGTAGTGCATGATTAGGGAACTTCTGGAGAAGAGCATCCACACTTTGAGAAGGCTGTTATAGCCTCCAGGCACCCCCTGCCTTCCCTGAAGTTCCCTAATCATGCACTACCTGTAGAGCATTTATTATTTATTTATTTACATTTCTATCCTGCCTAAACCTGTAGGTCTCTGTACAGGTAACATCCATAAAAACAACAGATTAAAAACAGAATATACAAAAAAGCCCTTTAAAAATTCAACAAGTCTAAAACAATGTTTAAAATGATGGCATCTGTACTGGGAGGGGAAATATAATCATCTCAGCCAAAGGCCAGTGTAAAGAGGTGCATTTTCTCCACCTCCCTAAATACATGTAAGGAAGGGGCATGACATACCTCAAGGGGGAGACTATTCCATAGTGAAATCACCCTCAGCATGAAATCACCCTCACAATAAGAACATAAGTGGCCCACTGGATCTGTCTGCTGACTCATCTAGTCCAGCAGCCTATTTTGCATGATGAAGCCCACCAGCTGGACATGAGTCCTTCTTGCATTCTGATCTCCAATGGTAAACCATCTCCTCCTGCTTTCAAGGCTAAACCCAAAAGATTTCATGCTCCACATCTCATCTGCAATTAGGACAGCTCTGGTGAGGGTGGGCACACTTGTAGGCTATAGCAGCCTACTGAACATGTGTATGCTCTTCACCAGGCCGTACTGTGAATTGGCCTCTGGTCTTCCACTGTGAAGACTGGATCAGAGGTCATGCTTCTGCATGCATACCAGGGCAATGGGGTCCAGGGGTGGGGTTAGGGGCTGCCATTTGCAGCGGGGTGGCTCTGGCTCTGGCTCTGCCCCTCTGTACCTCAACACACATGCTATGTAGGCCCACATGTCCTTCATAGCAGTCTACAAAGCTGAGCACAAATGTCCAAAGCAATGTCTCTCCACCACACCCACTGTAACAGGAAGTGACCCCTGATTGACGGCTAAGCAGGCCAATCATGCTGTGCCATCAGGGTACCTTCCTATTTGGGCCTAATTGAAGCCTTAGGGTGGGTGCTACAATGTCTGCATGGTGCCCATTTAGCACCCATTGCCATCAGGTGCTAGACAGCCTGTGCGGACACATGGGTCTCTCACCACGATGTGGATTGTCAAGGACCGGATTCAACGAGGACTAGATATCAAGGATCTGGATCTTCTAAATCCAGATCAATGGAGGTACATGCAAAAACAGACTGTATGAGCCCCTTGGCCCCAGAGACAACATGTGGTTGCCCCCACTTGGGCCTGGAGCCATTGGGAAATCTGCCCTTGGAAGTACCCTCGTGGAAAACCTTGACTGTGAAGATGCAGACTCAAATTTTAGACTGCCACTAAAGAATGACAATCCCAATTGATCAGACTTTATGATTTAAAACCCAACTTCAGCTTGGTGTGAATTCTTGTCTCCCAGCTGCGATGCCCTGCTGCCAGTCCCACACACAGGCAACTTTCCATCTGACAGCTTTGCTGAGTCAGATCAGACTGTTGCAAAAACAAGTACTGCATCTGATTTGCGTACTGAACCCCCCAGGTTCAGTCTCTGGCATCTTAAGTTAGGGTAGGGGAAAACATATTCCTGAATTCCTGGTGAACACCAGCCAGACTGCTGAAATTATACTAAGGTAGAAGAAGGAACAGGGTCAGCATGAAGCAGCTTTCTATGTTTCTAATTTGTCTTCAGTGTACCTTCCACGTGCCATAGCAGCAATTTTCACAAGCAATGGAGGAATTTTCACCTTTTTCTTCTGGATGAAAAGAAAGAAAAGATGCAGCATCCAGTAAAGATAGAAGTGACAACCAGGGTCCTTTCTGCACTGGGTCTTATTCCATATTATATCTCAGGATAGGGACCTCCTATGCACATGTTAGTGCATGCTATGGCAAGCCCTGGGCCGGGTCTTCTGTACTCTGAACCAGCATGAGGATAGTAGGTCCCTAGTCTGAGATATAAACCAGAATAAGGGCCAGTGCAGAAAGGGCCCAGATCATCTCCTGACCTGCAGAGTGGTGACAGACCATACAAGTGACTGCAAACCATCAGTGACAACAAAGAGGCACCACTGCACTGCGAGTTATTTATTTTAAGCAAAGCACTTTGGACCTATCTGGAAGGGAGAACCACCAACAGCCTAGAGATTCATATCCAAATCAAGTACAGGCAGAGGTATCTGTACTGAGTGTGCTGTAGAATGGCACATGTGTGTTAAAGAGCAATGCAATGCAGATACCTAATCCCTGTTCCACATCAGTGGATATGAATTACTGCTGTAAGTATCACCCAACCTGAGATGTGATTGGCCCACAACATCTTCAACACTCGATGCAGTTGCAAAGGTACCTTCACTGCAGATGCAAGGTGACTTCGCAAGCACTGCAATGATACCACTGCTTTCAGTGTAGTTGCTGTTGGGGAGATACTGTGAAAGGTTACCCACCCTCCACTTGCTGAGCTGAGTGCATCTGAAGCTGATGAGGTTTGGGAACCTCAGGGACATATTCCCCACAACCTGAGCCACCTTCCACTTGTCCGAATCTGTCTAAGACCTCCATGACTAAGCACAGACAGGAGACAGCAGACTGGCTCAGAGCCAGGAGATTGCATCACATAAAGCTAGCCAGAAGTTCCTGCCTCTCTGCCTCAGCAGAATCTGACACAGAATAGAAGTGTCCTTTGGGCAAAGACATTATGTTGTCAAATGACCATCCTGACTAGTTTAGAGTGTTTTGGTTTGTGTGTCCCTGCTCCTTGAAATATGACTCCTGAACTGCTGACCACAACTTTTGGAAGAGCTGGCTTTGTACTTTGGATTCTTTGGACTCTTCTGAGCTCAGGTGTCTTTGCAGTCATGTTGTAACTGCACGTCACATGGATACCCCTTCTTTGATCCAGATAAGAGTGTCATTATGGATGTAGACCACATTTATCTGGTCCACCACTAATCCAAATTAGTAGCCCTTAGCACAGTTTTGATCCAGATCTACACTAGTACCATGCAGATGATGCATTCTTAGCAGCTCTTAGATCTAGGTCCTGTGTTTCCCAGTACTTGTGGGTGGTGTATCTTAAGTCACCTGAGAACTACTGCCAGAGAAGTATGTACTACCGTGTTTGGTATGCTAATCACCTGATACATTATAAGGACCTTTCTGCTCTACCCATGCTGTGTTCCAGTCCAGTGGATCACAACCAATGAGGCCTGCTGGTCTAGATCATGGCACAACATGATCTTCAATAATTCTGTCTGCATGATGATCCTAGTCCAAACCAGCACCTGCACTGAATCTGAAGCTCATAAGACTTCAGGGCTCTAAAGTTTTAGGAATGAAAGTTCTTAATTTCAGAGCCCCGGTACATGATTGGAATGGGTTCCTTAATAGTTCAGAAAATGGAGGCATGCTTTCTGCACACCTCCATGGTCCAGACCAACCTGAGCTGGTACAAAGCTAGTCCTTGATGTCTAAGAGTACCAGTAATCCAAATCAGAGTAGGGGTGTGCACAAATGCAATTTCCTGGATTCAATTTGATTCAAATCAAATACTTGAAAACTCAATTCATTTTGAATCCTTTAAATTCAAATTGAAGCAAATTCAATTCAAATTAAGCAAATTTGAATCTATTCATTTGAATTTTTCATTTGAATTTGCATTTGCAAATGTTGACAATATTCACAGATGCCTGTATGCATGTTCCCCAGGTCTGTACACATTCGTACACATCCATACACGTCCATATGCATCCCGTAGGTATCCCGTATGCAACTCGTTTTCATCCTGTATGGATTGTATAAACACATATGGATGCGGGAAAGATACAGATCTTCAGTTATGCACTGGGTATGAAAATGTCTGAATAATTCAGATGAATAGATCCAAAATTCAAAATTGAAATAAAAACTTTAAATTCAAATTTAAGGACATTAAATTTGAATTTGAATGTTGAAATTCAGTCATTTCGATCAAATTTTGAATGCACTTGAATATTTGTGCACATCCCTAGATCAGAGTCTCCTAAGAATTGTTCTAAGGCAATTGCAAGATTTAAACAGGATCCTGCATTTTCTTCTTGTGATCTGAAAACGACCCAAGTCAAAGTCAAAGTTTTGCACCCATGTCAGTGATCAGAACTGTGTGCCAAAACTGCAGGTATAATAGATACAGCAAAACTGTAAAAGGTTCAGAGGACAACTATTTCTGTAAGGAAAAGTTGCAACATCTGGAGGTTTTTTAGTCTAGAAAGGAGGTGAGTGACAGGAGCATGACAGAGATGTATAAAATTATGCATGGTATGGACAAAACAGATATGGAGATTTTTTTTCTATTTCCCAAAATACTATAACCAGATGTCATCTAATCATCCCAAATCCTGAACAAATAAGGACAGGCAAAAGCATTTTTTAAAAACACAACACTTAATATTGGAATTCACTACCATGAGATGTCATGTTGGCTACCAGTTTGGATGGTTTTTTTTAAAAAATGTTTGGACCCATTCATGAAAGTTAAGGCTATCGTTGGCTATTAGCCTTGATAGCAATTCTGCCTCTAAAGACCAGCCACTGAAAAACTGAAAGCAATAAGAAAACAAGGTAAGATCTACCTGATCTGTTTGTCTTGTTCCAGCAGGCTTCTGAAAGCATGGTGTCTTGTTATCTCTGCAAGCCAAAAGTGGCCGAGGTCCTACTGTAGCAAGCAGTGACCACATGTCACCTGCTGCTGACCTGTTCCTAGCAGTAGAATTAGCTCTGTTTGCAGAATACAAAAAAAAATGTTCTGCAAATACAGTATAGGCCAGGATAATCCCTGCCACTGCCATACAAAAAGGCAGTTGCAACAGTGATAGCTCACAACCCAATTCTGGAGGCATTTCTGGAGCCTCACAAAATGCCCCTGATGTGTGCACATTGTTCCCTGCCTCAAAGCTGAGTGAACATTTATCCATCTCATTCCTGAGCAAGAGAAATGCCCTGGCCCATTCTGGCCCAGAAGTGATCCCCATTACAATATGCTCAAGAGTGTAACAGAAGAATGAAATCAGTCTTCTACTATTTGTTTCTACGCCCATAAATATCTTATTCATCTCTTTGTCGATTGACTCTTCATACAGAGGGAAGGCAAACAAATGTCTGCAATCAGAAGATCTGGCTCCATTTTTGTTTTGTTTTTCATCTCCTTTCTTTATGTCCATTAGGTCCAGTATGCATCCGGATTCATTCTTTTTCAAAGGGAAAAGCTCTGCAAGCACCGTCAGTGTTTACAGAATGAATTTATTTGAGGTGTACCCAATTCAGGAAGAGCTCAAATGTACTTCAGTTTATTATCTCTGGGTTCAGATAATGTAAGGGCTGAGAATCGCACTGTTATGTAAATGTTTCCAATTGATTGAAAAAGTGGGTCATGTGTTACCAAATGCTTCTGGCCTTAAGATTTATCAGCGTTATTAAATTATATACGCTTCATGCTTCAGCGTGCAGGAAAGCTACATTAGCCTTTTCTTAATCATACTGGTGAAAGGTAAGCATTTTGTATTTGAGTTCAGGAGCACAATAAAACAGGCCAGAAAATGAATAAGTTCAAAACAACAACAACAACACTCTTCAACCATTTCTTCATGTGCCCCTTAAAACATATTGACAATACCCTAAAGGCAGGAATGTGGACAAAAGAAAATAAATAAATAAAAACATGCCATTGAGAAGCACAATAGCAATAGCATACATTTTGTATCCTCTTTGCCTTCCTTGGCTTTAAAATGAAGCATGAATGGACTTTTTGTGATTTTATATGGGAACCCTCAGGGTTTGTTATGTACAAGCCAGTAAATGTGGTAGAAGTTAGGGGGAAGAGAATAAATCAGTGCGCCTCTGGTTTGTTCACCTTGCATAGGTCCTTATTGTAAACCCATTCATGCCTATGGGGATGTATTAGCAACTGTATTTTATTGATTCACAGCGGTAATACTCCATTGACCTAGCCATAACCTACTGAAGGAATTCCTTTATATATGTATGTTTGTATGTATTTATTTATTGGGAAGGACTCCTTACATTTTCTAGATTTAAATTACTGATTTACATACACACGCATGCACACACACAAAAATCACCTACTATAATTTAAATTTCAGTGGCCATTTTTATTCACCTTATGATTTTAAGCAAATATTTGCCAAAGCTTTGGACATCACGAGTTTGATTTTTATCTGGCTCCACGGCCACAAAAAGAAGCCACAAAAAAGGGATCTGCATTGGGACACAAATATTGTCTAAACATCATTGAAGGAATTAAAAATGGTCATAGATTGGAAATCATCCTGCAAAGTCAACACCTATTTTTTTTTTAAATACCATCTTCATGACATTTTTTCTTCTATCAGGCTGCAGGAGATCTCCCCATCTGTCTTGCCACAGACCCCAGATGTCAAGTAGGCGGCTGTCCATCAGGGTGTGGGACAGGAAGAAAGGACAGGGCTGTCTTCCCTGTGTCCCCACCAACATCAGGAGGTGTGCACATGGGGCAGAAAAGCACAGCAAAGGGTGCTCAGAACTGACTCAGAGGTAGAAGCTGTCACATGCTAGAAATTGCCAGGCCAGAAAGCACACTTCTGAAGTGCATTGAAGGTGGATTGGGGTGGAATGAGAAGCCAGATGCTACTACCTATAAGAACCATAGAATCATAGAGTTGGAAAGGACCTCTAGGGTCATCACATCCAACCCTCTGCTCAGTGCAGGATTTCCTACATTCCAGACAGATGTAGGTCCACTTTCTGCTTGAAGACCTCCAGCAAAGGAGAACCCATTACCTCCCATGGCAACCTATTCCACTGACTGATCATCCTCACCTTCAGGAAGTTTTTCCTATTGTATTAACTCCCTTGAAGTTTCATACCATTGTTTCTAGTCCTCTCATCTTGTGCAAGTGAGAACATGGACAATCTCTCTGCACCATGACAGCCCTTCAGATACCTGAAGACTCTTTTTAAATTCCCCTTTTTGGCACATGTGAATGAAGCCTCAGTCTGAAGACAGAGGTGTATCTGGTGTTGTATTTACAAACTGCTCTAAGAGCATTTTATGAGATTAATGAAAGGACTGAAATGCAACCAATAATGTAAAGAGGGATGCAGGAATAGCAATGACCACTACATGTCCAAAGTAGGAGAGTAAGGAAAATTAGATGACAGTTGCCACGATCCTCAGCCACAATGGCCACTGTTTCAGCAGTTCTGACTCCTCCCATACAACAAATCAGTATCACACCCCCAATTAAGTTTTGACTCTTTATTAGGGATGTGCACAAGTATTTGTAACATTTGAAATTCGTATGAATTTGGCCGAATTTGGACATTTTTATTCTAAATGAATGTTGGCATATTTGAAGATTGATATTGAATGTTTTGATACATTTGTATGGAGCTTGGTATGGGATTCATATGCATTTGGATGGGATTCGTATGCGATTGAACATTTATACTGAATTCAAATCTCACTACATTTCTTGCCTTCAATTCAATATTAATCGAATTTTTTTAAAATTTTGTGTTCCCCTCTGCCGCTAAAGTGTTATTGAGAGGACCAAGTGAATGAAATAATAAGTTTATCACTAGGAATGTGCACGAATTTTTTTTGGCATTTGATTCGAAATGAATCAGATGTTCAAAAATCCATATTCGTACGAATAGAACACATTTGAATGTGTTAAAATTCTATTCAATATGAATCTATTTATATGTATTCATATGAATATTCAATATGTATCTGCATAGGAACGGAAATGTATCTGCTATGTTTCCCCAGCTAATGAATGTCCAAACTAATCATACAAATATCTGGAAACATTTGTATTTGTTTGAATGTTAGCATACGAATATCGTAACATTCTATTCGAGTTTGAATGTCCAAATTCGTTTGAATTCAGCCAAATTTTTAATGTTACGAATATTCATGCACATCCCTATTTATCAGAGTCATAGACCAGTGCAAACTTATGGCAGGATGTCTGCTTGATCGATGCATGGATGAGGAGTCCTTATGCCCTTCAGTTAATCCCTTGGCACTATTGAGGTATCATGTAGATCTTACAAGCGTCAGTGCATGCCATATCTGAGGAAGAAAATCATGCTATAAATTAGCACCATAGCAGAAAAGGCCTAGGGCTTTGTGAAGGCCATCTGCAAGTGGAAATACAACTGGGAAAGCAAAGTCTACAGAGACGAGTGCAAATCATGGGGGGAGCACACAGGTTAGGGAATTATTTCTCCAGTTTATCTCATTCCAAGTTGCTAGGAAGCTGTAAATCCAAAATAGAACTTTGTGCCTTGGTAACAGTAAAGCTTTTTTTTTTCAACAGGCCCACTGTAGGCAGCTCAGTTATAAAGTTTTCGGCCCCAATATGAGGTCTCATGCTTTGGGAATTATGATAAACTAGACCATCTGTGCAGCACATTTCCTAGGCAAATAGTTTTTTATTTTGCTCATAACAGCAAAGAGTATATTTATTCCCTGAAGCTTTCTCATCCAGCAATTTCCTCTTGGGCACAGAGTACTTCAATTGTCACAGAAGCAAGGCTCTTCAAGAGAAGGAATGCTGTTGTTAGACTATTTTAAAAATGCTTATTATTTCAAGTCATAATTATGAATTAAGCTCAGGTGGACAGAAGTATGCTGACAAAAAGGAATTTTCATATACTGCTGAACCACTGTACTTTCACATTTTGGTGCTGACCATATGTTTATTTTTTACACAAGTAACTGGAAGCCCTCTGAAGTTGATGCCTAAGCCAAGGGGCAAATTGCCTGGGATCCAAATGAATGAGATTTGGGTGCAACTGTGGGGCTGGTGTCCTGGTCGATTGTAGAGTAGCAGCAATCTGGGGGGCCAAGGTGCCCGTGGCCTTCAGTGGATACGCAGAACTGCAGGCTGTTGGATGGATGCTTTGAAAGGTTGTCTCAGTGGAAGAGGGGGGATGCCCATTTGCTGCTGGTTTCCTTTGTTTCTCATCTTCCCTTAATGGGAAGGGACTCCACAGATGAGCTCCAGATGGGAACTGCTTGAGGTGGCCAAGGCACTGACATTCTGTGGAGGAAGCAGTGCAGACCCCTCCTAGTGCTGTCTATCGTTTACTGGAAATCCATTAAACATCTTCGGTTGCTCAGATGTTGCTTCCCACAGGCCCCTGGAAGCAGGTTGGATGGAATAGTGTTGCAAAGTGTCGGTTTGTTGCAGGAAGATATTTCTAATTTCCTGGACCATTCTGGCCACCTGCATCAAACCTAACCAGGGATAGGTCTTCTCTCTGTCAGCTCTGACATTTCTGAGATTCCAAGCATATGTTTTGTGATGCTTACACTGCACTTCTTGTTGGACTATTTGGACCTTTCTGCACTTGCTGATATATGGCTCATGAAACAGGCTGAAGCATGCCAGGCCTCTGCTGTTTCCTGTCTGCTGTCTTCCCCTTCCCTCAAATGGGCTGCCCGACATGGCACCCCACCCTGGTTCACTGCTAAGCCTTTTAAAATAGTACAGCTAGAGTGTTGTCGGTATACCAGATAACAAACGATGTGCAAATGGCATGTCCCGTGGTCCAGCAGGCCACCAAAATGGGCCCCTGGGAGCTCTGTAGGCCAGAAATTTTTGTTCCTGTCCTCAAGAGTGGCATGAGGACAGACCATCCCAATGTGTGTGGCCTTATTCCAGGCCAGGAGCAATTTGCCCATCTTGGGATAGATTGTTTATTCTGGTACAAGACAGTCTGGCCTGTACCAGTATGAGAAAGGTAAGCACAAATGAAAAGAATGGGAAAAGTCAATCATAACAAAGGAGCACTTGGTGCGAGAGACATTTTGGTGCTGCTGACTTTTTATTATTTAGGGTTACAGATGCCACTGTGTTGAGCTGCAGTTTTGTTTTGCCTTTATCCATATTGTTATTATTTTATATCCTGTTTTTATCTTTTCATTTTGTAAGTTTCTTAGAGGCTTTCAGGTGACAGGATAAGGACATAAATTAAATAAGTAAAATAACAGATGAAGAAACCAACCAGCCACTTTTCTCAAAAGCAGGATCTGTCTAGGTGAACCTTTATTAGAGTTTTTTCAAGCCTCCCTGGATCAGTGCAGTAGAATGCTTCCTTCCCTCCAGAAGGACATGAGAATGTAAGAAGCATAGGAGTGTTAGAAGAGGGAAACCCTTAAGTGAAAGAACTAGCAGTTCAATGCAACTAGGCAAGGAAGATGGAAAGGGAAGGCGGAAGCAAATTGCACCCACACCCCTATTTCATACTGTGACGTCATTTTTTTTTTCAAAACAGCTGAAGCTACAAAGTATGCCTCAGGACTGCTATCTTTTTGGTTATTTAAATTTTATCATATTTTTCCCTTAATGAAATGCAATACATCTTCCATGTGGTTTCCCTCTGGTCTCTGATCCAAGTAGAAAAGAGACTTAGGCAGTCACCATATAAATTTTAAAAGGAGCTCAAAACCAGCTGTAAGGTAGTAACACGTGGCTGCTGCTAGTCCCATCTCACATCTAATCCACACTTGTCAGGTCTCCTCCCCTGTGACGTTCACAGGCTGGGGGAAGGGATATTTCTATAGCTATTAGGGATGTGCACAAATATTCATCACATTCATTATTCCCCAAATTCCTCCGAATTTGGACATTCGTATACAAATCGAATGTCATGACATTCATACATTAACATTTGTATGAATATGAATGTTTCGGACATTCACATGAATAGTTCAGACATCTGTTAAACTGAGGAGGGGGGAAAGCAGCTGCGCCACACATCCGCCACAGATCCAGATTGCATTTTACATGGATTGAGATGAGAACAGATTAAAAGTGAATTCAGGTGAGATTTGACGCTTTTAGAATGCAGATTTGTTACAGAGACGTATTGGATACGTATTTGTTCCTATTGGATACATGTTCATCTGTATCTGATACGTATCCGATATTTGTACAAATTTGTATGAATACATTTGTGGCGACCTGCCTGCTTCTTCCCCGCCCTGTACTCCTCAGAGCCACACGAGCTGAAAAGCAAACAGGCAAGCACCCAGTTTCCCGCCAGTTCCCTTTAGCCTTTAGCTTTAATCTTTCACACTTTCACTCCGACGCTTCCCTTTATCTGCTTGGCTCCTCCGTTTGTTTCTCAACAGCAGACACTTTAGGTTTATTGTTACAGCTATTAAGAAAAATAAAGAAGCAAGCTTAATTCTCAACCTTGTAATGACTTTTGTTTCCAGAAAAGTAAATAACCCTCTCTTGTAATGCCAAATAGTCTTTCTTTGTAATTTCCCCCCTTTCAACTCTTCAATAAGCAAACAGCCCTGTTTCACCTTTATAGCATGTAAACAGTCCCTTTTTAAGTTTGCCCTCCGGCAAACATGACCACTCCTGCTTTTCGCAGGCTTTTCTCCTCTCTGCTACCGAAAGGAGTGACTCACTCATGCACACATGGAGCTGAGCAGCACTCTCCCTCAAAACACTGCCTTTCCCATGGCTTTTCTTCCCTCTTTACTAAGCAAAGAGGCTCCCACCCTCTCTCCCCGGGTTGAGCAACCTGTCTTATAGTCCGGTATTTCTGGCTGCTGATTGGTCCATGTTGCTTGGTTGGTGTGGCTTCTCCCGGTCACCACGCCCCTTCTGTCCATCGTGCAGGATGCCAAAAGCTTGCCAACCCCCCCACCCAGCAAACACCACAACATTCCTATCAAATAGAATCCTACCACATTTGAAGGGGATCTATTCAAATGAATATGGATTTTATAACATGCAATTCATTATGAATCGAATGACAAAACCCCATTTGTGCACATCCCTAATAGCTATTGTTTACCTTTATAGTCTGGAACCCCGCAACATGGTTTTGAGTTAAGCCAGGGACTCTTCATGTTTACAGCCCCATGTATAAACAAAATGATGCTATGGAAAATTGCTTTACAAAAGGGCAATTGATTTCATTTTTCTAGCATCAGGTTATAGTTTTGTGTCCAGCTGTTCTTCTGGAAGCTTTAGAGATGCGTCGGTAGATGAGCAGTCCATGGAGAAAGCATGTGGAAAAACTGGAACAAAAGAACTATCCTTGAAGCAGCCAAATGTTTTTTCTGCCATCATGACTTACAGTGATATCTCACAGAAAATACTGAGAGGGACAGACAAAGTAGGCACAAGTTCTGCTGTGACCATTTGTATCGCAATATAGTTGGAAAAATATTTGGGTGCCATTTTGGATTTTTTTTTTAGGGTTATATGGGATGTTTCTACAAATAAACAAATGTGTCTCAATGCATATCAACTTCTAAAAAAACTTCTCAGTGCTAAATGAAAATGCTTTTAGCCATGCTTATCTCTGTTGTAGGGATGTGCACAAATGTATTTTTGACATTCGAACCTGAGTAGATTCGAATGTCAAAAAATCTGATTTGAATCAGATATTTAAGATCCAAATGTCATAAAATCTTATTTGAATCTGTAACATTTGAATCCGTACATTCAAATGTTAGATTTGTATTTAAAGATAAGAATGTTGTCATCTGTTATACGTATCTGGACACATTACATAAAAATCTATATGCAACCCATATTATCCTGTATGCATCCCGTTTTAATCCCATATTTTAAGTGCAAGCTATGTGTAGATTTTGTGCAGATTTGTATACGACAGATATGAACCTACACATTCGAATTATTCAAAAATCCATATTGGATTTTCAAAAATCCAATTTGAGTTCGAATGCTCAAATTCAGATTTTCAAAAACCCAAAACATTTCAAAAACATTAGATGGATATGAATCGGATATTTAAATTTTCAAATATCCATGCACATCCCTACTCTGTGGCTGACAGATTTCCTAGTTTCATGGTACCATTTAAGCAAGTCCAGTTAAGCTAACTATAAAATATTGACAGTATCTTATCTACTTGAGAGTGGAAGTTGCAAAATGTTCCATGAGTACTAATGTAAGGTAAGTATGTTCTCAACTTCAGCTCTCAAGTTATTGGCAATAAAACAGAAATGGGTGGCCATTGCTGCTATCTGGCATGTTGTCTTCCAGTTTAAAAGTGTAAATAATCTTATTGTGTTTTATTATTATTATATATAAGCAAAACATACATACAGAAGAATGTATGCTAAATAAGTCCAACAAGGAAACACAAACAAAAATATGCATTAAAAAACAACTTAAATCTTTCTTCTATTGTAGCTACCCATTTTTTTAAAAAATAGTTAATTGTAAGACATACATACATACATACATACATACATACATACATACATACATACATACATACATACATACATACATACATACATACATACATACATACATACATACATACATACATACATACATACATACATACATACATACATACATACATACATACATACATACATACATACATATGCTAAACAGGTCCAACAAGATAAACACACATAAACATACAAACAACCCCTCAGTACATTTACTTAAATCATCCTATTGTAATTAGCCATATAAATATATAACAGTCCACATACTGCCACAAAAAAACAATAAAGCTACATGTTGACTTTACTACAGTTAATAGAGGTTTAATAGAGGTTCAACTATTTAATAGAGGTTCATCATCTGTCTTAACCAGTGAGTACATTTTTTCAAGTTATGGCTCATATTAAGCAATTTTTTTTACTCCTTTTTAATTGAATTTTAAGCAATTTTTACTCCTTTTTAAATGTTATATATTTATATGGCAAATTAAAATAGAAGGATGATTAAACAGAAAATTTATTTTAGAATACGGGGGGCACTTGGACAATATAAGGTACTTCCATTTACCTTTCACGACCATATAGCCTAGTCTTATGAAAGTCACTAGTGTTCTTTCCACATCTGGGGCCTTTTCACACTAACCAGCCCAATATGGCATAATGATGCCATACTAAGTTGTTAAAGTAGTAGTGTGGTGGTGGTAATTCACCCTTCAAGGGCTGATAAAGCCCCATACCAGGACAGCAGCACTTGATATGAAAGGCCAGGCTAGGCAGGCCAGATCACCATGGCAATGACCAAGACAACATCCAGCATGCACTTGGATGTTGCCATGGTGATCTGGACACTGTGTGCGACAGCACCTCTGCAGATTTGTCATGACACCCACTCACTGCACTGCACAGCTGTGTTGCTTCACAGAAAGATTAGCCAACTCTGGTGTGTGTGTGTGTGACAGGTTCAGCTGAGTGCAAACAGTCCTCACTAGTGAGTAAAACAGCCCTCATTAACAGGGAAGTGCAGACAGGCTCTTGGTTATTATCCCCAAATAAGCAGCTCCCTAGTACGCTTTGTCCGCATTGGGATTAGCACTACCCTGGTCCAGAAGTGTCTAATCCTAACTCTAATATAGATTAGCCATAGACCTGTTTGAAGAAATGTGCAATTTTCCCAACCTGTTGTGCTCCAGTCCAATGTTCAGTACTTCTACATGTGGCCCAGAACAAGAAAAATACCACAGCCTCTTCTTTGAAGCTTATTCAGGCTTCCAAAGATCATATTCAGAAATAGACACATTATTTTAGAAGACTGTTCTATTCAGTCCTGCTCTCATGCACCTGAAACAATGCATGAGCGAAGGGACCTGGGCCAACCACTGTCAGGTGCCATGAACAGGAATCAGTTGTGTGGACAGCTGACTGAGCTGCTACTGAGCTTAGTTGAGGGTATCCCCACCCTCATAATATAAAGGAACAGAGAGGGATAGAATAGTTAAATTGCTCCAAGAAGCATGTGGAAATAGCTCAAAACTCAGTTTTAAGTAGGCATGTGTAGATATGAATTGACAGAATCTTTACAAGGGCTTACTTTCTCATATTTTTATATACACCAAAGGTAGCAAAATTTTGTGCCAGCACCAACCAAATTAGAAAACAAGTCCTTAAGCACTTTGATAGCTAGTTTGAATAAGGTCAAGGACTGAATAAATTTAAATTTACTCTCTCTTAGAGCTGTAAGTACATTTATGACCGCTAGGCTCTGAAGATGTCACAACTGGAAAGAATAATGGAAAGATAACTGCAACGGCAATGTATGGAATGCCAACATTCACACTAACAACATTAACAACAAAATATAAATTATGAGACAAACCAATCTAGGGAGGGTACTTTATTCAGGAGGGGATTAAACACTCTCCTATGATGTTGCAGTCCTAATTCATGGTTTTCCCTTCACTTCAGTTTGGTCTTTAGTTTTGCTTCCAAAAGGAGAAGAATTTTCCAGTACAAATACCAAAATATAGTATGCCAAAATACAGCAGCTTTCATCCCAGTGACAGTCTAAATGAAAGGAATTGCAAGTAATTAAGACTTACTGGCCACATCTACTGGCCCTTTGGATTGTGCCAGATGCATGCTGGGACTGCTGGGTCTATACTCCATTCCATTCTCTGGCATCAAGCTACAAATATCAGACCAAAGACTGGCCAGACCCTGGCTGCCTGCCAGTGGGTTGATTGCAACCCTATGGCAGCGGTGGAGGGCAGGGCCTCCAGCCTGCGTGTCAAACTTTTTGGGCTAGGACATGAGGGGACGGATGCCCCATTCACACCTAGACAGGTAATGGACAGGTGTGCCTAGGTGTGAATGGGGAATCTGTCCCCACATGTCCTAGCCTTACTGCACTACAGCATCTGGACTGTTCCAGTGGTAAGTGCATAAATATTCTTGTTATGTTATCCTCAGGTCCCAGCTACTTAGTGACTGCAAACAAAAATGGAGACGTTTGAATAATTTATTCTCATGGCCTTCCTTAATCCTTTTTTGACTGAAGTATCTTTAAAAACAAAAACAAAAACAGCCTTTTATGTCTCTTCTGCTGTCCTATCTTGTAGCTTGATCCTCCTATTAGGTTTTAATCCTATGATTATAAGCATTTAATTTTAGCAAATAAGATGGTATAGAAAGCAACAGCCCAGGATTATGATTAAATGTAGGATAACATAATCAAGTCAGAGAATGCAACAGGAAAGAGACATATTTTTCTGGTTCCATAATCTCTGAAATGCAGCTTTTTCAGAGAGAACTGGATATTATTACTATATTTAACAAAACTGCATCAAAGGTGCACCACCAGAAACTCCAAGAGGAAAGTATCCAAATTTGTCTGGTCCCCAAGAATTTATCCATTGGCCTGACAGGCCCAAAAGCTGCCCTTCCTGTTAAGATGGGGGGGGGGCACTACTTTTCATGTAGGCGAGGCAGTATATACATATGCAAGGGGCATGAACTGCATAGGAAATATGAATTGGAATGAATGTGTTAACAGCTGCTGAAATGGACTACATGTACATTATCAAGGTGACAACAACAAGCTCTCCCCCATGTGGATGACTAAATGGCTGCCGTTTTCACATAGAATTATTTGGGAGGGCTGAAAAAATGCCCAACCTCCAGAGGTTTTTTTGAGCCTCTGGAGTGGGCCTTGACAGATTGCGGGGCCAGTCTTCTTCAGGACATCACCATTTTGGCTGCGGGGCCCTGCATGATTGTGCATGCATCAATGCAGTTGTCATGATGATGATGATGCTCTGCACCACCACAGTCACATCAGGAGGGCAGCAGGCCTGCCAGTGCGCTTGCACAACAGCGCTGTTGACCTCCTCATGCAACAGAGGTTCAAGGCTTCCTATCTGGATGGAACGGGTAAGTGATTGGGAAGGTTGGGGAGGATGATGAGCACAATTTGTGCTCCACTGATAGGGCATGATTAGGGACCTTCTGGGAAGGCAGGGGGTGTCTGGAGGCTGTAACAGCCCCCTCAAGGTACAGATGGTCCTCAGGGTGCAGAAGCCCTAATTGTACACTACGGTCTTCTGGTCTGTGACCGTACTAAATAAATAAATAAATAAATAAATAAATAAACAAACAAACAAACAAACAAACAAACAAACAAACAAACAAACAAACAAACAAACACACACACACACACACACACACACACACACACACACACACTATGGGCTGTAGTGTGAAAAGGCCCCTGGCTCATACCCTGCCACAAGTGTTTGCCCTGGAAGTTAGCCCTTCCTGGGACCGTGTAAATGGTGCTATATATCTATGAGAAACCCACTACAGCTCTGCTTTATCCCCCCACCCCCAAAGGAAATAAAAAACAAACTATTGTTGGAAAACTCAGCACTGGTGGTGAGATTTCCAGCAGCAGCATGTTTACTGACCTTCTGGATGGAGTCACCATTGTCTCTTGATCCATCATGCATGTGTGGAGGCCAAACCCGACAGCCATGCATGCATAGTGGTAGCAATGTGCACTCTTGAGTATTTGGCGCCAGCCGAGTACCCAGATGTGCGTGTAGCAAAATGCTCAACACTGGCCACAGTACTATCAGGCTAGCAAGCAATAATGGCAGATGGACAAAATTCTGCATTAGTGCTTGCTAGTGGGATATTCAAGTGCCACCTGGAGGTGGCCTTAGTTCTGTAAAACTAGCAGCAAAGACTGTTTAAGTCTCTTTCGCTTGTTATGGAAGATTTCTTTTTTACTTTTACCAATCAGCAGTGTTGCTGCAACTGGACACAGCTTCCAGCTTCTTCAACAACAAAACAAAACAAAACACAACAGATCCATAGGATTTAGAAGAAGAAAGGGCACAGCTTTGCCAGCCACAGATAAAGGGGCTTGGCTTAAACCTAAGGTCAGATTATGTTCACAGTCGTGATACAAGCTGGAAATAGAAGGGCAAAGTTTCATTTCATTAAAAGGAGCGTTTTGTGCAAAACCAGCTTAGTGGCTTTAGGGCAAGTCTTTGTTAAGAATGACCAGGGAGTAAGGGTGCATGCTAGGCCCAAATTTAAGAATGGATGTTTCTGCACTTTGTCCCATAGTTTGCAATTAGTCAACATCTAGGCAGGTGCATATGCACTTGCAGGAGGTGTTTACAGTCTGCAGACACCTCCTGCCTGCCCTGAGATTGACTAATTGCATATGAGCTGTGGTGCATGAAATTGTGCACCACAAGCAACCCTGCCCTCCCCAATCCTAACAAAAAACTTACCTGGTGCATCCAGGAGATGACCATCTGCATCTTTTCTGATGTAAGGAGTTACCTTAGGTACTACACAAGTGCACTGGCACCTCAGATGACCTCTGATGTGACTGGGTGTGTGCAGAGCATCATTGTGACAATAGTGACAGCGCTGTTGCATGCACAGTCATGCAGGGCACTGCAACCAAAATTACAGTACCCTGAGGAGGATCAGGTGTGTAACCGAACACAGGTAAGTCGTTGGTTGTGTTAGGGCTAGGCTTGCATTATCCTTAATGCAGGCACTAGTGCACATTTGTCTCTAATGCACTATTCCCATCCAGCAGATGGGATAGCAAGTGCAGAAACACCCAATGGTTAATGTCATGGGGCCAATTTGCACTTTGACCCGTAGTTGATAATTAGGCAACATCTGGGCAAGGACATCTGCACTTGCAGAGGTCATTTACAGCATAGAAACTTCCCATCCCTGACTAGAAGTTTACTAATTAACAAAATTGTGCTCCACTAGCCTGCCAGACTTTACTGAAAACTTCTCTGAAGTGGTGACCATATGCAACTCTGCTGGATGGGGAGGTCAACAGAGCTGCTGCACTCAAGATGGTAGCGCCCTGAAGAGGACCAAAGCAACCATAAGTGAGTGATCAATCACGCAAGCCCTAGGTAATGCTAGGTGCCAGCACTAGTCAACATTAGGTGATCGCATTCCTTTCCATCCAGCAGACAGGAAGGGAAGTGCGAAAATCCCAATGGTTTGTAGCACTGGGTTGTATGGATGCAAAAGCTGGACAATGATGAAGCAGGGCTGAAAATGGGTAGATGCCTTTGAACTTTTAATCCTGAAGAAGCTTCCTCAGGGTACCATAGATAGCTCAAAAAACCCCAATCAGTGGATCTTAGGCCAAATAAAACTGAAATATTTATTAGAAGCACAAATGATAGAGCTTAAACTCTATTGGGCACATAATAAAAATACCAAACTTCCTGGAAAACATGGTGATTTGGGAGAAATTAGAAAGGTGAACAAGAAGAAGAGGACAGCCAGCTAGTAGATGGATTGAATCAGTTGGAGCACAGATCGAAACCTCCCTGGAAGCCGTAAGCAAAATAGTCAGTCTGGAGGCAATCAATCCAAATGGTAACCATGAGTTAGCTATAATTAGATGGCATCAAGTAAGGATGTGCATGGATATTTGAGACATTCAAAACTCATACAAATTGGGCCAAATTTGGCACATTTGAAAATTGACATTCGAATTCAAATTGAATGTTTCAACACATTGTATGAAGCTTTGTATGAGATTCATATGGGATTTGTAAGCATTTGTATGCATTCATATGGGATTCGTATGGGATTGAACATTCATATCGAATTCAAATCCCACTACATTCAAAGGGGTTCTATTGGAACAAATATGAATTTTTCTTGCATTCAATTTAATAAGAACTGAATACCAAAAAAACCCAGTCATGCACATCCCTAGCACCAAGCAGGCAAGCAATACTCCACCATGAACTAGAACACAGGCTCGTTTCATACCGCTTAATCTAATATTTTTCTTCTATACTTAAAAATGCTTCACTATCTTTTTCCCTGTCATAGATGGAAAGCCGAGCAAAGCCTATGATAGCAGAAAATGTTGATGCTGCCTTCATTGCTGAAGTTCTGCAGTGCTGTTCTAACACTTCAAAATGATATTTATAGCGCACTTCAGAATCTACATGTATTTTTTAAAAGGATTCTTCTGCTATAATAAGGGTAACTCTTAACTTCAAATACACTCATCCCTTACATAATGTAGCAGTTCTGTTTTGGGAAACCACTGAGCTATGCGAATCACATTAAGGGGAACTGAATGAAATCCAACTGCTAGTTTTCCATTTCCAGCAGAGATTTGCTTAGTGATATTTTTTACAGTTCCTTTTTGCACTGTACAGGGGAGCCTGCCTTTCAGTGATCACATACCAGCAAATATGTACTACAGCACATACAATACGCACCCTAGGGCCAAGTTTCTGCTTCTCTTATAATGCGGACTCACTCTCAATTCTTCAGTGCCCTGCAGGGGAGAAACCCCCTCTCCTCTCTCCTCCCCTCAACAGAACCCCCTGCCCATGCAGTCAGAAATTGGACACTGTCATATTTGGATTTCATTGTGGTGGGCAATTCAAACCTCACTCTCTATATCAACCTGCCCCCCCCATCCCCTGGATCAGATTGGCAGCAGTTTTTGTCCACTGCTTCTCCCTCCACTGTAGCACAGCTTCTTTCTCATGTTAACAAGGCAGTAGAAGACTAAAGATCACTCTCCCTTCTTATAATAGTATTTTGCACTAGATCAGAGCAGCATGAAATGGCAGGAAGTGAGGCAAAATGGAAGGAAGGGCGGAAAGAGGGAGGGAGGTAGTAGGCATCCTTTTACACAAAGTCAACACACTTTGCAACCCCACGACAGAAGCTGCTAAAGTCTGATCGCTGCCAGATTTTCACTTATTCCCATCCCTGCTACATTTGTCTGAGCTTATTGTGTGTGCCTTAGCTACTGCAAAGGGCTCTGTTCATTTTTCACCTCCTTCTCCTCCCCTTTCAGCGAGCGGTAGATTTCCTTAGCTCGTAAGAGCCCAGGGAAGAGGGGACTACAGCAGCGGAAATAGCGCGCTCTCATTGGGCCTGGGGAAACTGAGAGAATGCCCCTAAAGCATGGTTCCCTCCCTGAAACCCCCACTTGTGTTCCCAATTTGCTAACTAAAGTGGAGTATTTCTAAATCCAGCAGATATAGATAGTATCTGATCCATATATCGATCATTTGCATTCTGGGACTTTTAATCCTCAGAAACTCCAGATTCTTTGAAAACTTTGGAAACTGTGAGCACTCAAAACAGTCTCAAAGCTCATTATAATCTGTTTGGGAATGCACCCTAGGAGTCACAGCTGTATTAATGACTGCCTAATTACATTTCAATGGACAGTCTATTCAGAACAATGAACGGTAGACAGGCAGCACCTATTATAGAATATATATATTTATTCTATTTATTTATTATTTATATTTCTATCCCGCCCTATACCTGAAGGTCTCAAGGAAGACAACAACATTTAAAAATCACATGTATTTGTTCAATTTATGCCCATGGCTGCATTGAAATGCAGCTGGCATTGGTGTCTGTGTAGTAGGTGCTATGTCATCCTCTGCTTCCAAGTATTCTCAACACTGGTAAAGTTTCTCAAGTGGTTTTTGCACTTGGTGGCTAAATCTTGCCATAGAATATGTTCACACTGTCGGGTACAAGGGGTTTGGTGCTTTGTTTGACTTAATCCTGATTGCAGTTCTTCTGTGAATTGGAACTTTGGAACTGGAACTGTATGTTTTGTGCTTTAATTTTAAAGCTCCTGTAAGTGAAAAATAAAATAAAATAATTTATGCCCGTTGACCCAAATCATTTTTTGGATTGTGGAATTGATTGACTATCAGTGTGGCTGAATACACAGTCTTATTAACAGTAAAATATAAAGCTTTTGATTATTTCTGAATAAGATGTGTTCTAGTTATTATAACAGTGCTGACAAATGGATTCAGCTGCCCCACTTAATATGCCCATCAAAGGAAGAGCCTGGGAACAGAAAATACAGCTTTGATTTATTGTATTTAACAGTTCAGTACCCACATCATCCAGTGTGTGGCCTAGGCTAGCAGAAACTGACAGAGCTCATTAGAGAGTTTGAAATCCTACAGGAAGACTTCACAATAAATTATTGCCTTGAGGAATGGTGGAGGGAGAGAAAAATTTACAATAAAAACTTGAAAATGGCTCCATTTTGATGAATACGACATACACACCATTCTTGATTATTTAAAATGAGCAGTCTATTAGAGTGTCTAATCCTCAGTTGGGAGTCAACAAATAAATTTAAAATGCATATTTAGATACTGATGACCAATGCTCGTGCTTAATCTAATTCTTCACAGAAGAAGCTTCTGAAAACACTTTTGTGTGATGAAGTTCCTTGTAGGAGCTACATCTCATGTAAGAACCTTGACAGATCACATTAGCTCTGTCTTGTCATTGAACAAAATTGCATGTGGATCTAGGGGCACCAGGCACATGTGCTCCCTCTAAACCACAATGCATTTTGTGTTAAATCCTGGAGGGGCCTTGTGGATGTTTGCTTGATCTGACATTGAAGGAACATGACATTTGAGGTTGGCACTTCATTTAGGGATGGGGACAATATGATCACTTGTGGTTCCTACACATGTTATCTTTATGTGTCAAGGCTGTATATCTAAAGATGAAGTGAGAGCTTTAATCATGGCAGGGCAATGCAATGACCACCTATTCAGTTACTTGTTTTCATGCATAATTTGAACCACAAGAACCCATTAGCAGACACATTTCAAGGACTCCCGTATCAAGAAAGCAACATATGAACAATTTGCAAGTCATTTACTCAAATGACAGGTTCATAGTTCACAGTATTTCTCATACATATTTAGTTGGTCACTTTGGTTCACACTGATTTACAACTTGTTTAACAACAATGATCTTCCCTAAGTAATATAAGGTTGGGAAAGATGGACAACAGTGGGAGTGAATTTAAAGACCTATGAAGTTACTTTGCGTGCCGAGCAAAAACAGTGGGGTGAGGGAGCTTGAGGAATAGGCTGAAATGGAAAGAAAAACTTTTCCCCATCATGTTGTCTACCTCCTAATTTTCTACCTAAGCTGAGATAGGAAAAACAAAACACAAAAGCTTGGAGAAGAGGTACAAGAAATAATGGAGGTGCCATGGGAGGGCTGGGGAAACTACCTCTTAAATTTGTCTTCTCCCTAGCAAGTTGTCAATAGTTTGTAACCGTACTATATAGAGAAGTCATTAAACATTATAAAACAAAACACATTAAGATACAAGATGGGTTTAAAAATAGAGTAAAACAAAAGTGTTTTGCTTGTTGACTCAAAACTATAAAGTGTCCCCCTCGTTTGGGGAGATCATTAATGAAAGATTTTCCACGGATAGCAACACGCTGTCAAACATCGAGAGAAATACTCCAGACAAATGTTGGGGAATATGGAAAGAGAGGATCCTTTAAACAGACTGACCAAGGCTGCCTTTCCACTGCACAGTGAAGGCCCCTTAATATAATAAGCCCTCAGACCATCTGGTCTCAATTGGGAGTCACGGAGCCTTTTCACATTTGACATTTTAGGGAACTTGTGGGGAACTCCTGAATGCAGCATCTTCATTTTGCCCAGCTGCTACTTTCTCACACCCACCCTTGTTTTTGCACTAACTGCAGACATTCTAGAGACTTGGGGCCTATTCACACTTAGGCCTCTGGTATACAGTTAGTACAGCTCTAGTACAGCTCTGGTACAGAGTATCTGTACTAGAGCTGTCCTAATTGCACTTCAGCATATAGTAGCTATCCAGTGCCGTAGAGATGTAAACAAAGCATATCCTTCCCTTCTATTTGATTCAAATTTAAGGGGGGCATGTTCGGATTAGTACAAAACCTTCTGTGAATGTAGGGGGCTTTGCCTTCATGCATGAACTTCCATTGAATATTCAAGTGCAAAGTGTACCCCCATCCCTCCCTTTCCCTTCCCCCTTGTTCCTCTCACTCACCTGCCGCCATCACTATGGACTCCAACATCGCTTGCACTCTCCTCTGAGCATCAATTTGGCCATCCAGAGCAGCATGTGCAGCTTTATAGCCCTTTCCACTCAGAGGGAAGGTGCAAATATTGGTGGAGGTCACAGCAGTGGTTGGATTAAAGGTAAGGGGGTGCAGCTGGCGGGGATGGGAGGCTAGCAGTGGACCAAACTGGCCCTTGAGGAAGCTTCTACAATGAATCTGATAAAGGCTGGATAAACTGAATTCATGCACCCACAAATCGATGAAGCTTCAAATCTGAATACATATTAGAAGTGGATTAATATCTTCCACCCATCCCCACAATAGAGGAGCTACTAACTCATGTCTTTGGAATGGTCTCATGACTAGTCAAATAAAGTTTATATATATACCAACTCATGTGCATCTGTTGCCAGATTATCACTGTTTCCAGACCAACTTTGGCTAGCGCATTTCCTAAAGCTGATAAAAGGCACTCCCGGCCACAGTTAACAGTTGAGATGCCAGTGAGAGAAAGGGAAATATAAGAATATATAAATAATGAGTTTTAGAAAGAATGCAGTTCCATTCAGAACAGATTGAACATCACCATTTCTATCTTTTCTCGCCTATAACCACTCCACACCAAGGTCATTCCCTTCAGACCCCTGCAGTGTTCCAAACAGTACCACATTGCCATGGCATGGAGAAACAATCCTTCTGCACCATAGTAATGAACTGAAATAAGAGCAAAACACCACAACAGGATTACTAATGCCAGCCGTGTCTCAATGACTGCAGGTGGAAGTGTCTGGGGGCAGGTGGATCCATGGACGTGCCCTTCCTGTACTACCACTGGGTATTTCTTATGTCCATTTCAGCGCACAAGGGCATGCAATGACATTGAAGCCAAGGCACTTGCCCTTCAACCACTATCTCACATCCTTGCCTCCAGCTGAGTGACACACTGCCCAGTGGCCATTTTGTGGTATTGGAAATGAAGGTACAAAGTCTCAGACAGCCTGCTGAGCATCTGGGATGGCACGCGGGGACATTCCCTGTTCAAAAGGCTGCTATGCTTTTTATTGTGGCCAAAAATATCCTTAAAACCTCTCCCTCTTGGTAAAGATCCTTCTAAAGCTAGACAATTTTGGTTTCAACTCCTGGCATGGCTGTATCTGAAAGATCAGATTAACCTTGATGTGCAAGGATCGAGCCCAAGAGTGCTAGAGAGACAGAAACATAATTTTGTTCCAGCCTTTAGGTCACAATAATCAAAAGTGGTCTGATAACACATGCTTAGATGAGGCAGCATTGGATTCCTCTCTCAGAGTACCATTAAAAATGGAGTTAACTCTATGAAAGGGTTTGAAAATTGGATAATGAAACTGTTTAGAGGTTCAGACTAGCGATGTGCATGAATATTCGTAACATTTGTTATTTGTATGAATTTGGACCATACACAAACTGAATGTTATGATATTTGTACATTGACATTCATGCAAATATGAATGTTTCCGGACAATAGTACAACTAGATTGGAAATTTGTGAAACAGGGGAGGTGGGAAAATGGCTGCATCAGTCACATCTGCAGTGGATCCAGATTGCTTTTGATATGGATCAAGAGCGGATTAAAAGTGGATTCAGGTTGAATTTGACGCTTTCAAAGCAGATTTGTTACGGGATACGTATTGGATAAGTGTTGGATATGTGTGCGTTCATGTCGGATACGTATCAGATACATGTGCATTCGTGTTGGATATGTATTGGATACATATCCAATATATATTCATATTGGATATTTGTACAAATACATACGAATACATTTGTATTGAATAGAATCCTACTACATTCGAAGGGGATCTATTCAAAAATATAGATTTTCTAACATTTGATTCATTATTAATCAAATGTAAAAAAAACACCCATTTCTGCACATCCCTAGTTCAGCCATTTCACAATAAGCTACAAACCTATTGAAGCTGTATAGGATAATGTTGAATGGCTACAGTAGTGATCCATGAGATCTCACTTGCAATGATAAAAGACACTCCCAGCCACTGTTAACAGTTGAGATAAACATTTTATTTATTTATTTATGAATTTATATCCCACCCCACCTGAAAGTCATATGTGGGTCCTAGCAATAAAAAGATAAAATAGATAGAATAAGCTAAAACATATTTAAAATACAATCCTTCCTTCTTAATAGTCTGGTAGGACAACACTCAGAAGAAGCTAAACATCAAAGGCCTGTGGGAAGGAGTATGTATTTAACCCACAGCCAAAAATCAGAGTAGGTACCTGGTGGGGTTGTCCCATAGCCTGGGGGCCACCAAGAAAAAGTCTTTCTTCCTTCAGATCACAGTACTCGGGAAGGTCTATATGGGAGAAGGTGCTCCTTCAGAAAAAAAAGGGACCCCAGCCACTTCAGACTACATATTCAATTGGACTTGGCAGAAAATAAGCAGAAAATAGTGCAGGTCTTTCAAGACCAGGATGATGTTCCCTGCCAAAAAGTTCCATCAGCAGCTATGCTGCTGCATCCTGCACTAGTTCCATTCTTTCAGAACATCTTCAAGGATAGCACCATGTAGAGCATTTTACAGTAGTCTAATTCAGAGGTTACCAGATCACCATGGCAAAGTTATCTCTATCCAGGAAAGGCCAAATGACACTGATGAACCTAGGAGCACCTCCAGATCTTGTACCTGTTACTTTTGGGGCAAAACAGCCCCAACCAAAATTACCTGGCCTTTAACATCTTGGACTTGGGACCCCCTGACACACAGTACCCCTGCCCTCTCTGGATCCAGTTTCAATGTACTGATTCACATCCAACCCATTAGTGCCTCCAAGTAGCAATCAACCACCTGAATTACTACTCCTGACTCAGAAAAAATAGAGAGATACAGTACACTGTACTCATAACTCCCAATGACCCATCTCAGCACCTTCATATAGATGCTAACGAGCATGGCAGACAGAACTAACCCCTGAGGAATTCTGCATTGAAGTTCCTAGGGCATAAAAAAAACATACTCTCTGGAGCCCACCTCAGAGATAGGAAGAGAACCACTGCAAAACAGTGCCTCCAAATCCCATTCCTGAACCCTGCTGTATACCCACAGCTGGTTTTCATTATCCATGAAGGACAGGGATCAAGAAGACAAGTGGAGGGTTGCAAGTAGTTGGTCTACTCCATCATACCACAAGAATTCAAACTAGATCTGTGGAAACCCCACCATAGGTCTGCTACAACCACCACCACCCCAGATAATTTCCTATTGCTTGAAAGCCCAGTGCTGCTTGTAGATTTTCCAGCAACAGCACCTTTTCTTACCTTTTGGTCAAAGCTGCTGTTGTTGCTCCATCCAGTGTGCTTGTGTGGAGTCCAAAACAGACAGACACACATGCATTGCCCAAATAACTGGCTGTGTACATTAGGGATGTGCACAAATGGGGTTTTTGCATTCGATTCCTATCGAATGTCAGAATGAAAGAAAATTTGTATTCGTTTGAATAGATCCCCTTCAAATGTATCTGATATGTATCCCATACGCATCCAATATGTATCCAATATGTATCCTGTAACATATCCATTCTGAAAGTATCAGATCTGCTCTGAATCCACTTTGAATCCACCCTCAATCCATGTCAAATGCACTCAGATCCATTGCAGATGTGCCAGGAGCAGCCACTTTCCCACCTCCCCAAGTTCATGAACGTTCCAAAACATTTGTACAAATATGAATGTCAATGTAAAATGTCATAACATTACATTTGTATGTGAATGTCTGAATTCATATGAATTCATGCGAATATAGAATATAATGAATATTCATGCACAGCCCTAGTGTGCATTATTTAAACCTAGCAAACAATGATTCTGTAGGAGCAATAATTCTATACCTGGCCACCATCTGGAAGTGGCCTATCCCACCCCACATACAATAAAAGCAAAATATAAAATGGACACATTAAAAACAATAACAGTGCCTGAAGAACAGGAAGGGAGGCTGTTTCTCAGCCAAACATGCCACTCTTGAAGTGGCTATTTAACAGACTGGTTGCACCTCCCTGATACCCAAGGACTGTGCCTGTCAGGAGACTTGCCACACTGCCTGCCTCCAGGTGACAAGAAGTGTGGCATCTAAACAAGATCCCATGATTGCCTTTTCCTGTGTCCCTCCAGACACAGGAAGCAAACCCTGCTTACCTGCAGGTTGTACACTCAGCCTGCTGGGGATTACTGGAAGCCAACCAGGTGCCTGTTCTAGGGTTGCGCACAATTTTTTTTATTTGATTTGTATTGTATTCATTATAATAGATCCCCTTTGAATGTAGTAGGATTCAAATTTGATACATATTTCAATCCCATACGAATCCTATATGATCTGGAGGGGAGGCCCTTCTGGTTGTCCCTCCGCCTTCAGTAGCTAGGCGGGTGGGCACCCGGGAGAGGGCCTTCTCGGTGGTGGCCCCCAGATTGTGGAATGGTCTCCCCTTGGAGGTACGTCAGGCCCCTTCTCTGTCTACATTCAGGAAGGCGGTGAAGACGTACCTCTTCACCCAGGCTTTTGGCTAAATGCTCCCTCCACTTCCCCCCATTGCACACTCCACTGTCTTTTAAACTGTTATTTTTTTTCTCTCCCCCAAATATTATTATTATGCTGGTTTTTAAAATTTTGTATTGATTTTAACATTGTTTTATAAAGTTTTGATATATGTGTATTTTAAATGTTGTGAGCCGCCCAGAGACCCTAGGGTATGGGGCGGGATATAAATATAAATAAATAAATAAATAAATAAATAAATAAATAAATAAATAAATAAATAAATAAATAAATAAATAAATAAATGTATAGAAACCCCATGGACACCCCATACATATCCCATAAGAATCCCATACGAAACTTCATATGAATGTACTGAAACATTCAGTTCTAATTCTAATGTCAATCTTCAAATGTGTCCACATTCGACTCAAATTCAAATGTCCAAATTCAGCAGAATTCATACGAATTTTGAATGTTATGAATGTTTATGCACATCCCGAACCTGTTCCCTTTCTTTTGTTGTTTTTCACTCATTTGTCTGGCTCCTCAGGCCCGCCAGTTGCTCACCTGTTGTGCAAGTAATTGAGGATATCATGGGAAACTGGATGCCATTTCAGGATTCCCTGTAATAGCATTGCGACACATTTTTGTGTGTGTTACAGTTGGCGCTGCATTGGGAAGAACTAATCGGCTTTTTAGAAAATAGAAGAGAAAAGTTGAAGTGGATATTCAGATCAAGTGTAAGAATCAAAATGAAACAAGGCCTCTGTTTGTAATACGCCCAACTCCTGAGGGCCCCATCTTGATATTTTATTGAAGATACGGGTAGCATTAACACACTTAATAAAGGTAGCTCAAAAAGAAGCTTAGAAGTGGTAGCATGGAGACACTAGTGTTGTCATCCTGCTTCTAATCCCCATTGAAGGCCAGTGAATGCATTCTGGAAGTGCCAAATTCAATTTCTGGGGACTTGAACCCACTTTCCCCTTAGTTTTTCATTTTTTGTGTGCAGAGAATCTTGGCCCAGGACTAGATCGGAGTATCCCTGACTGATCATGCAGTAGCATGACGGAAAATTAAAGCCACCATGCCATCAGGACTAACTGCTGATCTCACCATGATGTTGGCAGGTTGCTGGTATTTTTAAGAAATCTAGAGACCCTCCTTATCTTCCAGAAGCAGTACAAAACTGTGCAATGAATTTTCTCATTTTGTGTCCATGCATATTATTAATACAGCTATTATACAATAGCTTCCATAAAGCCACAGTTCTGTTCTGCAAAACTAGCAATTTCTGCATGGATCCTGAAGACCCCATTAGGGACCTGATAGGGACCCATGCAGTACGGATCCTTCACTTGACTTCTGCACCAGTGACCCCACAAGGACCCCATTAGGACTTCATGAGGGATGCATAATCTGCACAAGTGCTGTTGGAATCCGGATTTAATGGAGTCTTGGGGCCCTTAAATCCAGATTACAGGTAGACCCCTTCAATCCTGTCTTCTGCCATGAAGACTAGATCTCAGAGCATGCTTCTGCTGGTGTGTTGGCCCAATGGGGTCCAGGGGTGGGAAGCGACCACTGAGTGATGCATACGCGGGCCAGTCACACTGTGCCACTGGTGGAACTTCTTTCTCAGGCCTAATTGGGACCTCAGGATGCATGATGTTGCATCTGTACAGTGGCCCTATTTAGTACCCATTACCATCAGGTGCTAAATGCCCTGTGTGAATGTATGGGGTCTCCATAAAGATCCAGAACACAATGGACCAGATTGAGCAAGGACCAGATCTTGCAGATCTGGACCCCCTTAATCTGGATTAACGGTGGTAAGTGTGGAAACAACCACCATCATGCTCTGCAGACAGAACTGGGGCCACACATGTGATGAATCCTTTCCCCAGCCTCACTCAATACAGTACAATATTGTACAAGGGAAGTCACCTTTTCCTTAGCACATACAATCAAATCCAGTGGACATAAGAAAGCTATAGGAGAGAGAACTGTGCCATATTTGTTTGAGTCATTGTTCCAGGAACCAGAAGATATTTCTGAGAAGCCATACTTTTCCATAGTGCCATAGTCAAGTAAGATAGCTGCAACCAACCTTTCTAGGTTGGTTCTTAGCAAAGAAATATAGAGCATCTGTTTTCATTGCCACAAGCCTGGATAGCATCCACATGACAATGTGGGAATGCAACATCCATATATCACCTTGGTTCATGCTAAAGTTGTACAACTTAGTTAAGCAATTTAGTTTCTAAAGTTGAGCAATTTCTCCTATACTTCTGCGATCATTTCTGGTCCAGCATTTTTGTTCTGCAGCTTCAAAGTCTCTGACTCACGAAAGTGCTGGCTAAGCAAAAGAGGTGCCTCTAAACCCTGTGTCAGGCTTGGGGCCTCTTGCTGCAGAGATAGCCTTTATGAGAGCAGTTTGGATCCTGTCAGATAATTAATTCATGGGTTAGCAGCTTGGCAGATTTTAAAAAGGGATTGGATCAATTCACGGAAGTACTATCAAGGCCTGTTAGCCTTATGGCAGCAGAAAGAACTCTGGTTCAGAAGACCAGCTTCTCAGAGATGGCATATAAAGCAACTGGGTGACAGTTGTTTAAATCTTCTGGATCCAGGGAGACCCTCTTTAGGAGGGGACATACCACTGTCAATTTAAGGGCTGCAGGACCACCACATCCCTGAAAGAGGCATTCACTACTCCCAGAATCCATCCAGTCATACCTTGCTGGCTAGCTTTTATTAGCCAAGAAGGGCAAGGGTCCAGAGAGCACGTTGTTGGCCAAACTCCCACAATCAACTTGTCCACATCCTCAGGATGCAACAATTGAAACTGAAACAAAAGAACCACACCAGACAATTCTCTGGACATCTCTCAATTGTGACATCTAATCCCCCATGAATCTGAGAGACTCTGCCCTCAAAGTGCTTAGCAAATTTGTCACAGAAGATATTCACTGGCCATTTCCCACACTTCTTTGGGCTAGATCTTATAAGACCATTCACCACTCTAAAGAGCTCTGCTGAATGGCTACTTGAGGATGCAATGGTGGGAGAGAAACCCCCCCCCTCCTATTAGCCACCAGCACTGCCACATGGTAGGCACGATAGTCTGCTCTAACTAGTGTTTGGTCAGACTCACAGATAGATTTATGCCATCTGCGCTCTAGCCATTGACCTTCCTATTTCATCACTTGTAGCTCCATGGAATACCAAGGCACTTTTCAAGCTCTGCAGGGATGCCAAGGGCACTTGGGAGCAATCATGTCAATAGCACTGCTCATCTCTCATTCCAGAGTCTCGACAGGGGCACCAGCCATGCTAACCAGAAAATCCCACAGAGCATTCAGGAATCATTCAGGTTCCATGAGTCTCAAAGGGTAGACCACCTCAATAGGTCCCACGTCTCTATAGAGGGGAGCTGCCACTGTAAGTCCGAATCTCACCAGCGAATGATCTGTCCAATGATAACAGGCTGACCACCAGTCCACCTATCAATGGATCCTCACCAACCTGCTCTGTGGCAAAAACCAGATCAAGAGTACGACCTGCTGTATGAGTTGGACCAATTACATGTTGAGACAGCCCCATGGTTATCATGGAGGCCATGAAGAACTGAGCTGAGCTGGCCCAGAGATCACAGCCTTGGCATGAATGCTGAAATCCCCCAACACCACCATGATAGGGGCTTCCACCACCACTTCCGAGACTAGCTCAGCCAGCTCAGATAGGGAAGTTGCTGGGCAGCAAGGTGAATGATACACCAGCAACATCCCTATTATGTCTCTCCGGCCCAGCAACAAAAACAGGCCCTCAAACCCTGTCATAGAGTGAATTGGTTGTCTGCTGAGAGATATGAAAGTTTTATGGACTACAGTGGCATCCCTTCCCCACTGGTCTGGAACCGTGCTGCACTGAGTAACCTGGGGGACAAAGCTGGATAAGACTAGGCCCACCCGCTTCATCCACCCAGGTCTCAGTAATACATGCCAGATCAGCCCCTTCATCCAGAATCAAGTCATGGATGAGTGATATTTTATTTTGGACTGACCTGGCATTCAGGAGGAGCTCTGCCAGAGCAGGGAGCCAGTCAGTAGGTCTCCTCAAACTCTGCCAGCTGGGAGCCAGAACAGAAGGAGTGATAGCTTCAATCTATCTAACACCCCTTCTCCTAATCTGTCTCTTCTGCCTCCCAACACCATACCTCCCCCTGTCTGTCATGACAGAACACTAGAAATGAATTAAAACAAAATTAAACCGGAAAAAAGTTTAAAATAACAGTTCTTTATTTTTGTTTCAGCAGTTTTCATTATGATTAGAATATTTTCTACCAACAAGTGAATAAAATATTTCTGTTTGTGACACAGTTCCACTGTTAACACAGGAGCCACTGGACATTCACATCTGGATTTCTATCCCTGTTCACTCAGCCTGAAACCATTCATAGCTTGTGCTTTAATCCCACATGCAATATCATTCAAATAATCATCCTTGGCTTTCAATCTCTTGATCTAGTCATGTTCCTCAAATCCTCTCAGTTCAAGAGCAAAGCAATCTTAATGACTCCATTTTATGTTTTGCTTGGTTGTTTTTTTTTTTAGCTTTGGAAAGTAGAAGAGATGCATTAAAAAAAACCCTGTGTGAATGTAAGAAAAAAGATTAGTGAAACTATTTTCTATATACAAAGCATTTATGTATGTAACAGGAATTTATATGCAAGATGAATTTGCGTAAATGTATTTTCTATTTTTACTTTTTTTTTCTACTGAAGCAGCTTAAATAAGACTTTAGAGATTTGGTAGTTGAATCTCTATTTTATTGCTTTAACTGCTACATTTTAGCTATTCTGAATGTCTGAATTTGTGAGTTGTCTTCATTCTAAAAAGAACCCCAGGACCAGATACCGGTTTTGCTTCAACATCCGTGTGCTTGCTAAACCTAAATTTCTCTGGTTTTATTATATTTATCCTGCTTTTCAGCCTGTTTGAATATAAAGTTTCTCATACAATTACACACAGTAAGAAAAGTAAATATTAATAAATTAAACCTGCTGCATAGCAAAAACAAATTGAAACAATGTTATAGTCAAGCACAGTCTATAACAAAAATACCCAAACTCCAAAGCCACAAATTCCAACCACTTCATGGATTTAATGATAAAACAGGTTCTTATATTTGCCTGTCAAATTCTGGATGAAGGGCAGAATTCCATGGTGACAGTTGGCCATATCCTAGTGATAGAACAATTGCTTAATAGGAATGTTCATGAGTATTCATAACATTCAAAATTTGTACAAATTTGGCCGAATTCAGACATTCAAGTTTGAATAGAACATTGGCACATTTGAAGATTGACATTCAAATTCAAATAAAAAGTTTTGATACATTCCTATAGAGCTTCATATGAAGCTTAGTATGGGACTTTTATGAGATTCTTATGCTACTTGTATGGGATTCATATGCTACTCACATGTATTCATATGGGATTGAACATTCATATCAAATATGAACTCTACCACATTTGAAGGGGATCTGTTCAAATGAATACAAATTTTCTTGCATTTTATTCAATACAAATCAAATACAAAAAACACATTTGGGCACATCCCTACTGCTTAATGTAGTAAAAATTCAAGGTCTAATCTATAGCATCTCTTTGGAAGAAGGCAGTGTAAAACCATTGCCATATCTTAGCCAAGGCAAATGCATCCATGTAGTCAGCTGGAATTGATCTTGATTTGAAACAGAACACAAGCTTAAATGGGCTGTTTGACTATAGGCATGGGTGAAATATGTTTGCAATTCATACAAAATTGCAAAGGCTTGAAAGGTTGCATTCAAATTGAATATTGGCTGTACTTCAAGACTGATCTTCACATGCAAAGTGAAAGCTTTTGTGCCTTTGTTTGAAGCTTCAGAGCAGATTTAGAGTGAATTCAGAGGCACAACTGGTGGCAGCAGGGATTTGATGTGAATTCAAAGCTCTGCAGGTATGCCAAGGGCACTTTACATTACTCTACTCTAGTACATTTGAAATGGCTCCATTCACATACATGCAAAGTTCTGCCCCATTCGCTTTGAGGTAAAGCAAATGAGGAGGGACAATTCATGCACATTCCTATTTGGTTAAAATTGTACCCCACACCACTTTGGTTGGGTTGAATTTGAATATTTTCCTTCAAACAGGTAAGGTATTTGGTTCAAATGTGAACCTTTCAAATACCTTCAAGCTTCAGATGGAATGGTATGTGAGATAGGAATGCTCTGAACATCAGTTTGTTTGGTTTAAATTTGAACTCTGTTTTCAAACAGGCAGGGTGTTCAGTTTGACCTCCAACCTTTCAAACACACTCAGTTTGATTCAAACAGGTTCAAACCCAAGCTACTCTAATATCAAACAGGTTCAAATCCAAGTGACACATATCTAATTTGAAGCATCCATGGAAGCATCCACAAGGTATTGGAAAGGGCTATTAAAGTAATAGAGCCCATAGACCTGCCACAAAACCTCTGAGCTCTAAAGCTTTGCAGATACAGAATGCAATCAGCCATATTTGGTCCAATGGTTAACCATCACTTTCGCAGAGGAGGGGAAAGAGGCCACCATCTGCCCGTGGAGTAATTTCTCTCACTCTCCTCTACAAAAGCTCAGATGACATATTCTGTGCCTCATGGGCAGCTTGTAGGTCCAATATAGATGGGTGTTTGCTTGCAAAGCCCAATGGGCACTCTTTTTTGTCCTATGTGGATTCTACCTGTAATGACTACAGCTGGGGAACTAGTGCTGAGAAATTAGATTGCTGCTCTATCCACAAACCTTGAGTTATGGGTTTCTATAACAACGTTCATCCTGTTTTGCACATTTTGGAACAGCTGCATCATGCTACTAAGAGAAGTCAGCTAGAGATGTGGAGTACAAATATGTAAATGTCAGAGTTCAGATATAGAATTAGAAAATGGGCATACAACTGACCCAGGCTTATCCTGTGAACTTCACAACTGAATGGGGACCAAGATCTGGGGAAAACCACCCTAAAACCATGCTACTAGATTGCACTCAAAGGTAAAGTATTACTCTAGGTTAAGTGCTGCAGATTAAACCCACCTTGACTGTATTACTTTGAACTATTAACTTGAGGTAGGACTGAAGGGCTGGTGGAAGCAGTGCCTCCTGAGGCCTGTGGCAGTGGCCCATCATGGCTACTGCACTGGAATGCAGCACACAATATTCTACAGCTGTGTGGAATGCTTTACAGCCAAAAATACAGCTGATTGCTCCCTTGCTATGCCTGAAAATGGCACCCCATGGATGCCTGAACTGGTGCAGAAGGAAGGGAACACTGCCAAAGCCCTTGGAGAGTTCAAAATCTTGCACTATCTCCTCTTCTCATAGCTTCCAAGATGGAGTGTAGATGGCAGGCACACGTGTCACAGGAATGTTCGCCTGCCATTTTTTAAAGCTCGGCTGAACACAATGAAAGGCATTAATAGTACTTTGTATGGGGCAAGTAATATATTTACTGCATTTAATTGGAATTATGAGTAAAGATTATAGAACTGCACAATTTTATTATGTCACATTGTCCTTTTGCTTGTGTTTGCTCTCCTTCATAAAATACAAATAGGAATTCAAGCCAAATTCCATTTCTGATGATTTCCTAGAAAAATCTATACATTTGCATTGTCTTCTTAAGGAATGGATCCAGATTAGCCCATAACATCTGGTATTTTCAGTTGTTTTCCCATCCAAACACAAACCTTCCTGGGCCAGACAAGGGAAGTGTAAGGGCAGACCAAATACATTCAAATGTTACAGCCTTTGACTTCACAGCAGAGATAAAACCCACTCTCCTTCTTCAAATAGGCAAAAACTGTAGAACGTCAAAAAATACGGGTCCTCTAATAGTGGTTAGTGCCTTAGAAAATTACTATATGAAACACAGTGGTTAAGAAATATAATGTAAAATAAATTTTAAACATATAATTGAAAGAAAAATAGTGTTAGACTGACTCAGAAAACTGTTTAGTCTTCAAGATAATATGAGCAAGGAGACCCCAGAAATCACTGCATTCTCTTCAGAATCCAAAACCTCCATTCCAGCCCTGACAGCAAGCTCTAAAACTGTCACTCCCGATCTGTTTTCACTTCACCTAAAACTCAGCCTGGATTAAAATCAAGAGAAGATTTTTTTAAAAATCAATGAAAGTACAACATGGAACAATTAATTCTGTTAAATATGCACTAGTCTCAATTAGAGTTAAGATTAAAATCCTGTATTAGTTCGAGTCTTTTGTTTTGATGTGAATCAGATCTTTTTTGTGTCTGTCTAAAGGGCAAAATAAACTGATTTAATATCTTCCAAGATTATTGCAAAGGTTATAAGGAAGACAGTAGATGTGAAACGAATGCTTTGACCATCCATCGGCACTAAGTAAATAGTTTTAAGGTTTACTTGGTTATTTCTTGACTAGAGATCTGTGAATTTGAAGACAGAATGGCTAACCAGTCCCAGGGAAAGGGTGAAGCTGCTGGCAAATTCTGACCATTGTATTTCCCTTTCTCCTTTCTCAGAAGAAGACTTTGGTAGTTGAATTGGCCCACAAAACTGGTGTAAATTACATCCAATGTAGATTCATATAATTTCCATTACCTCTAAAGAAGGTCAGTAGTGGGGACAGCAGGACATCATGCCCCCCCCCACATGCTTGTATTAAGGTCACCTGATTATTGCTGTAAGTATTATTCTTTTTTTATTTCTCTGACCTCCTTCATCTTAGCAAAGTCTACCCAGAAACTGTGAAAAAATCTGTTTAAAATGGTTAAATAGGTGCCTGTTTCAACAAAATCACAAATCTCTTTGTCTAAAGAACACCCCTGTATTTGCGCCTGTGCACGCATGGAGAGACAGATAAAATCTTTGTCCTGCTGTTGATATTTGTTGTATTGCTGTTATTTTGAGACACAAAAACAAAAAGAGAGAAGACTTTTGTCTGCTTAATTGTAATTCGACTACTGTGCATTTCTAAGAACAGCTCTTTCAATAATTCCAAATGATTTTGTTGTATCTTCAGAATAATGGAATATCTGCCTCCTGTAAGTCAAATTAATTGCCAGTCACTTTAAATATAATCTAAATTCACAATTGTTGCTGTGCTGGTGGTTTGGTGCATTAATGTGCATATATCTATTTTCTAATATGTACTCTGAGTGTGGCTTTTACCCTTGTTCTTAATATTTCTTGTAAACTGCTTCAAGGTTGTTTTTTTAATAAGTGGCTTATAAATTTAAAATAAATTTTCCTTCCCTTTATCTTTTGGTTTTGGATGTAATTTAATTTATACATATGCCAAATGATCAGAAGCCATTTTATTTTAAGACTAGCAATCTAATTTTACAGGACTACACTAATTTATTCTTAAAGTTTATTCTTAAAATAAAATAAAGCCTTATCCACTTCTGTAGAAAGAAAGTGAACTCTTTTTTTCCATTTAGACCATAGGTGATTTCTGAGAGAGCTAACACTGGCCAATGCTTGTTTCACGAAATCACAGAAGTCAATGCCTATAGAATAACAATTTTTTTAAAAAAGGAAGGAACTTCCAAAGAGGAAGGAACAAACAAAGGAATACACTCTGCAAAATAATGAATATTTCACATTCTTTCTTTCTGCTTAACAAATTCTTGTGTCTGGATTATATTAAAGGGGGAAAAATAGGAGCTATTTTCCATCCCAGTAATTCAGAAATAATAGTATTTTCGTCTTTAAAACAGCCCTTTATAATTTCAGATCATACTCCTTTAGTAGCATTTTCTAACTTCTGTTTGCATTGTTATAACATTCAAATAACTCATTCAATGCGCAATACTTAACACATTAACAGGAGCTAAATCTCTGCTGAGCTCAGTTGAACATAATTCTGCGTAAACATACATGGGGCTACATCACATGTTTTCCTAGTTTCTTTGAAAACCAAACTAAAAAATGAATACAATGGTACCGTATGTTACAAAAACACAAATTCATACTTGGTCACATAAAACTGCCCAGCCAACACTTGTCATAAATTCTTCAACGTCTATGTTTGTAATGATCTTCAGACATTACTATGCACCTTATTAAGTACCAATGATATCAATGTTACTTATTTATGAGCAGAATCAGATATGACTTACATTCCACTGCATTTTAAAATAATTCCTTTACTGTACTGAATATAAGAAAGCCCACTCCTTTTAACAATATAAAGGTTTAAGTCTGTTAAATTAGAATGTTTTGTTGAAAGAACTGGGAACAATCTTTAACAACCTCAGTTATGGTACATGGTAATGTTAAACGCTATGTACAGCTAGTAGTGTGCTCAAAAAATAACAGGTATTCTGTATGTTTATCTTTCTTGATGGGAAGGTGAATATTTGCCTAAAATTCATCTAATTGTATAATAGAAAATGTATATTAAAATGTTATAGAATATGCTATCTGATATATATTAAAATAACAATACAGTTAGAAATGTGTTATTAATAAAATGGTAAGTAAATTGAATTATTTAGAAAATAAATAATATTCCAGATGTCTTGTAGGAAATTGATCCAGGAGGCAATATAGTTTCTTAAATATTTCTTTGGGTAATTCACATTTTAAGTTTACACTGTCTTTAATATAGCCCTAGGCTACATTAAAACATCCAAACCCAGTTTTGCTAATGCAGCCTGATTTTGCAAACAGCTGTGACTATAAAAACAACAACAATCCATCCCCTGCTATTAATTTATTGTACATGCTTTCCTCTTAACACAAAAAAAGATTCATTTCAAAGGAAGGAAAAGACTAATAAAAGGAGTAAAGTTTTAAGCAATTTATTTCTATGTGAATAGCAAATACAATAAACCTAATAAAGGATTATGTTGCTACAATTAAATGTATGTTTTATTTGATTCATTTTATTTTGCCATATGTACAAATGTTCTGGCATAGTGATTATCTCTTCAGTGTCACATCCAGTCTCATCAGATGTTCAATCATTTAAGAAAATAGGGACTTTCGTGTTTCATTTGTATCATCATTGTTTATCACTATTAAGTTAAAGTAATTAATGCACCAGTACATATTTTAAGTGTTTCTAAAACACATTGGAATGTACATATTGACATGAGATTCACTTATAAGATTTGTTATTTTTATTTCAGAGAGAAAACATACAATAACTTTAAACTTTCCCTGCAGAACAGGTTCTTGAGAAGGTCACTTAACACATCTTTTAAATCACTTAATGGCTTTTAAAAGATCTCATTGGCTGTTCAGTATCTTTATCATTCTAGTTAATGCTTCTCCGGCAATGCACACTGGACAAGGACATCCTTTTGTAAACAGCAGTTGTTTCCCACCAAAACAATATTTTAAATCTCCTTACCTCCCCCAAAAAAGCAGCTTTGGAAATGATTTAGTTTGATGTGGGTTTCAAACAGATGGTCACTCTTTCCGCGTTGTGAAAAGATGAAAAATGCTAATGGTTGAAATTACAGTGATAGCTCATTCAAATGCTTTGAAGTCTGAAACCTCATTGGTGGCCTTTGGACGGAAATCATGTGACACGGGATGAAGTACATGTGACCTATTTTCTCCCAAATCCTTTGGTTGGTTCTTTGAAATGGGAACAACCAAGTGTTTTTTTGTGATTTTTATATATATAGTCAGAAAAGCCACTGAGCAAATCAGTTGCCCTCAAGCCGTGAGGTTTCAGCGTGCACGGGTACGATGTGATTGGTGGTGAGATGGACCCATGAATTAGCTCTCCAATACTCTTCGCTATCAGGGATTTGGTTGCTTTATGCAGCAGATGGAGAGCAAACATTTGGATCTTGAGATGTTCTCCATATTTTTCTCTTGTACAGTACCTGTGCATTTCCACTTAAACTGTTTGTCTGGTGTCATGGTGTTATTCACCACTGCATGTATCATTGTGTGTTTATTATGTAAGTATTTCCTCTAGTATAAATCTGTCTTGCTCATATAAAGATATTATGAAGAGGCCAAATTAATATGGTTACCTAAACATAATTTATTCTGCTACTGCTGCTCGTATTATTGCTAGCATTATTATTTCACCACCTCCACCTTTGTCATTTGCAAGGAATACATTATGAAAACTCAAATATAGTAGTAAGGGATGATGAAGAATCAGCAGTTTCAACCTGGCCAAATAAAGAAAAGAGAAACTGAGAAAGTGCTGCTTTTGGCACTGACTTTGCAAGAAGATAAGTTATGGAACAGGGTTGTGCCTGAATGGTTTTTGTTTTTTGTTTTTTTGGTAATCAATTCGTACTGAATCGAATGCAAGAACATTCTTATTCGCTCAAATAGATCCCGTTCAAATGTAGTGGGATTCGAATTTGATACGAATGTTCAATCCCATACGAATCTCATACGAATGTCAATCTTCAATTGTGCCAACATTCAATCTGAATACGAATGCCCGAATTCTGTGCTTATTAAAAGTGGAAAGAGTGATGAGCAACAGGATATAATTAATTTATATATCAGCTTTTAGCACAGGCCTCAGAGTGTGTTACAACAATACGAGATTTATCTGTCCTTGGTTTGTTTTGGCCAAGAACCATTATGGCTGCTTCAGCATCTTTCCACCGTTGCCCAGAGATGCATTCTTGGGGGTAATTGGCTGGATCTTACTCTGCTCCCACAGCCTCCACCTGTAATGATTTAATGCCAGACAAACACACAACTCTGGCCATATCCAGACAGGGTGGGTGTTTTGTTTTTGTTTTTTGTTTTTGCATAATTAGTGTGGAATTGTCATTGAATTGGCAGATATGTTGCATTATCTCCTGCAGTCATTCCTAAATTTCAAAGCAATGTAAGACAATAAAGCTATTGTGGAAAAAAGAACTATTGTAGAGAATGATTCTATTACCCCAATAACACTTTTCAGTCTGGATTACTTCTGCAAGACCTTTTGAGAACACATGGGAGAATCCCATGTCATCAGCTTTGCGGTTATGGACAGAAGTCTGTGGCTGCATGTTATTGGTTATTGGTAGATCATGTGGATGGGAGATTCTTGATGCAAGCATAACTGCCGTACTTTGCAAGGTCAAAATGCACTATTTTGCTCTTGCATGGGGACAATATATAATAATTACAAAAGTGAGTAATTATGAAGTAATGGGAGATAGTAAAATAATTACATGCAGTTTGGAGATAGCCTTTATTGCCGCGATGCTTAAACCAATCCAAACAATGCTAGGACCAAGTTATAGAACAGAGATGGGCAACCTTTTGAGCTTGGTGTGTCAAAATTCTCCCAAAAAACGAGCATAACTCAGGTGGTGTGTCACTTCGAGAAAAAATCCCCATAATTTTGTGATATTTATAGTTTAAATAACGAAAATGTATAATTGTAACATATAAGTGTATTTAATAATCCAAAAACTAATTGCCTACTTAGTGACTTATTTGTTCATCCATCAGTCGGTTTCTTTTATTGGTCTTAATATTATTTAACTTGTGTGGGGTGCTGTGAACTAAGATAAGTGGGGTGGAAGGGGGATTCTTTAACTAACCTGCCTATTAGTGCCTATTAGTGGCAGGGGCAGCTTTGAAGCACTGCAGCAGCAAGCGAGGAGGAGGAGGCAGGTGGTGGTGGCAAAGTGTTAGTAGCCCCCTGCCAGCCAGGCTGCCAGGACTCCCACCACGCAAGCTCCTCTCGGACTCAGTCCTGTTGCTGCTGTTCTGCCGTGGCCATTGACGTTTCAGCCGGCTCCTGCATGACAGCTTCCTCTGCCCTCTTTAAAGCTCCATTTGGACCACCGCGGCAAAGGCGGGAAAAAGAAGCGTGGACCTTCCACTGGAATGCTGAGTGATTGCGTCCCTGGCCTCGCCCGGCCTTCCAGACCCCTTCAGTGGTCCCAGCAGCCGTGGCTTCCTCGGCCCTTTTTAAAACTCCATTCGGGCCACCATGGCAAAGGTGGGGAAAAGAGGTGTGAACCTGCTACTGGAACGCCAAGCCGCTCCCAGCAGCTACGGCACTTCCATGGGAGTCCCAGGCAGTATCAATGGCTACTACTGGGAGTGGCTCAATGTTCTGGCAGTGGGTCTACACCTCTTTTTCCCGCCTTTGCCATGATGGCCCAAACAGAGCTCTAAAGAGGGCAGAGGAAGCTGTGGCTGCTCGGGCCACCAAAGGGGTCTGCAAGGGCGGCCCGGGTGAGGCCAGGGGCCACGATCACACGGCTCTCAGCTGGAGGCAGCTTCTGAACTGAGGCGCAGCCGCTTGCTGAGCCGTTTGAACAGTTTGAAATGTCCTTCTTGGCATGTGGCCCCATACTGTCAGTGCTGACACGCGTGTCATAGATTCACCATCACTGTTATAGAATCATAGAATCATAGAGTTGGAGGGGACCTCTAGGGTCATTGAATCCAACCTCTTCTCAATGCAGGATTTCCTAAAACATAGCAACCATTTTCTTGCTATTTCAGACTTGTTCTAGTTCTCAATACCGTGTTTCCCTGAAAATAAGACAGGGTCTTATATTAAATTTTGCTCCAAAAGAAGTGTTAGGGCTTATTTTCAGGATATGTCTCATTTTTCCATGAACAGCAATCTACATTTATCCACCATAGTATGAACTAGTAACTATGGCTTATTTTTGGAGCAGGGCTTATATTCCCAACATCTTCAAAAATCCTGAAAAATCATGCCAGGGCTTATTTTTGGGATAGGTCTTACTTTCAGGAAGACAGGGTAGTTAACAAGCCAGAGTCTGTGCATAAATCACTATTTGCCTCATAGACATATTCCTAGACTGCCTATTACAGAAGTGGATTACTTGCAGCCCAGAAAGGGGATGCTGTCATAACACTATGACAGCTCCCAATGAATGAATGAATGAATGAATGAATGAATGAATGAAAACAATGCAACTGTGGCAGCATCATGCCCAAATGCAGATAAACTCCACTATCAAAACCAGCAATTAAAAATTACAATAAACCAGAAGATGCATTATGAACGAAGGCGCCTTCCAAATCCCACTAAAATTCAGCCACAGTTACAGGATTAGGAAAATGTTTTAAAGTGGTACTGGAAACTGAAAGGTGTGGGCATCAGTGAAATCTGGAATGCCATTATTGAAAAGGTATTCCAGTGACTTTAAGAACTTCTTTCTTTCAGTGAAGGGAATGCTGCCAGTTTGGTCTAGTGGTTAGGAAGCCAGACTCTTATCAGGGAATACTGGGTTTGATTCTGCCCTCCTCCATGAACCAGCTGGGTGACCTTGGGCTAGTCACAGCTCTCTTTTGAGCTCTCACAGCCCCACCTACCTCACAAGGTGTTCTGTTGTGGGGAGAATAATAGAAAGCTTTGTCAGCTGCTTTGAGTCCCCTTAAATGCGTGAGATAAGTGGGGTAGAAAAGCCAACTCTCCTCCTCCTCTTCCTCTGTTCCATATTAGGATCCCTTGTGGTTCTCTTCAGGCTTGATCAGTACTGAAGATCTATGATACCTGACCCATTGCTGGTCTGCTCCATCCATGTAGGATGCAATCCAGATCATGGGGCCCGTTACCAAAATTACTGATAAACAATCAACCATCTAAACTGAGATATGCAATTGTGCAGAAAGTATGCCTCCATGTTCCTGACTATCAGAGGACCCCTTTCAGTGGCCCACCAAAGAACACTACTAAAATGGGTCCTCTGGTGGTTCTGAGATTAGGAACTTTCATTCTTAGCCCTTAAAAGTCCTCAGAGACCAGCCCTGATGCTCATGTGAGCTTTCAGGCCAGTGAGTGGACAAGCACTGTGTTGCAGACAGCTGTGTTCCAAATCAACAGGCTTCAGTGTTGCATACCCTCTGGCCTAGAATAAGGCACAGTAAGTGATGACAGGCCCATTCACTGAATTAATTTGGACACTTTTGGTTAAAGCATATAAAGACCACTGATCACATGGTATCATCTCTCATATATGTTTCTCTTCCTAGCCTCATAATGCGATCCTAAACCATGTCTACTCAGAACTGAGGATTCTAGGCCTCAGTCATAATTCTGGCAAAGGGGTAGATATCTATACAGTTTGAAAAAAGCTATTTTTGAGAGGATTAATATTAAATAGTTAAAATACTACAGAGCAGTTGGTAAGTAGATTATACACAGCAAAATCCTGGATTCATCTGCTATATCAAATATGAATCAGGTGTAAAATGAATACATTAAAAATGCCTTGATAAGTGGTAGAGACAGCAACAGTTTGCGATATTCCTCCTCAGAAGCAAATTATATGCTGGAGAAAAAGTTGTCACTTGCTTCTAGCCATTGGATTTCCTTCCTTCTTCAGCATTAGAGGGGCAGAACTTTTACTACAGAGATCGAAACATCTGCAGGGCCATAGACCCTATGTTTGGGGCACATGGGTCGTGACTCTTTTCAGTCAAGAGGCTCAAAATGAGCCTGGCAGTGAATTTGCATGTGAAGAAATACTCAGGCTACTGTTGCTTTCCTTCAGCTGTGATAAAATGGTAACCAGGGGTGACTTCACACTTCCTTTCCCGTCTGCTGGACAGGAAAGGAGTGTAATCATCCAACGCTGACTAGCACTTGCATTTGTGAGCACTAGTCACTTATAGCCTAAGCCCTACATCACTTGCCTGTGACCAATCTTGGGGTCAATCTTCTTCATTTTGGTTGTGGCACCCTCTGTGACTGCGCATGCATTGGCACTGTCGCTATGATGATGCTGACACTCTGCACACAGAAATGACGCTGGAGCACTGGAAGAGGTGCAAATTGTTGCCATCTGGATATGCCAGGTAAGCTCTTGGGCCTGTTCACACTTGGCTTTATTTTGGAATATATCCTAGAATAGCCGCCTGCGGTCCCCATGCCAGGGCAGGCTACAGCAGAGCTCAAATGAGGCCTGCCAATGTCTGCAGTAGCATGTAGACAACAGCCCCCTAACCTGAATATGGCCAAGTGCAAACAGGCCCTTTGCCTTCCTTCCTCCATTGTTCAAGGTCTACCTAGGATCAATCCCATCTCATACAGTCACTTTCTCAGAGAAAAAGTAGAGTGGTACATTGCATAGTACCCATTCTAAATATATCAATTGGGGCTGCAACTTTTCCAGTAGCATGATGTACTTTCTTTCCACGGGCTTTCAAATAAACATGACTCTCTCCCGCGACATATGCGCATCGCCTCATTCCAAAGTCATTCTCTTCTTGAACATTGCCGAGGTTTTAATCTATACGGTCTTGTTTTGATCCTTTAATCCAGCTGGCTTGCTATTGAGGGAGGAAAGCAATATTATTTTACCATCTTATATAATTATTTAGCAGATTACTTGTAGCTTGATTTAGTCCACTGACTTTCACTGAAGGACAACACAGATGCAGGATTGCAGACTGCTGCAGATTTTCCTTCCAGGCTCTTTTTGAATATTTTTGATAGTCCTGGGTTGTTCCAAGCAAAGGTTGGAAAGAGAAAAACTTTATCATCTTTACTGTAGTATATATGCTGTAACAGTAGCCACATCAATGCTTCGTTAAATATCACAGAATACTTTCCTGTACAGAATTTTAGCCCTCCACCATTTTGGACATTGCAGGAGATATTACTGTATCCTTGGCTTTTGTATCAGATTGGTGAAAAATATATTAAATACTGTAATTAATAACTACTCTGTCTAAAGCAGAAGGATAAAGTAATATGGAAATCCATTATTAATGTCATTCCCATTTCTGACCAAGTTCAGTAGCAACTCAGCCTCTTTTGTAATATTAGTAGATCAATGCATAGCTATGTGCATTAATTATTTCTAATGGTCAGAGATAAAAAAGAGATAAATAAATAACATACACAATCTCATGTTTGTCATTTCATTTTCTAAAATATATTGACTTTTATTTTCCTGGATAGAATTTATTTACTGGATTTGATAAAATGTCATTATGAATTCTAGGAAACTGGAATGATTTTGTGCAATAAAGTTACCCCCCCCCCCCCAAAAAAGAAAATAAACTCAAATAGCATTGGCCCATTCAGCAAGATGAGAACCTGCTTATCTGCAGCCCCTGTTTCCATGGTGAGATTGTCATGCTAAGCTTGCAATTCAAATGCAGCAGTGTGCAGTAGAGTATATAGCCTATTTATTTTTATTTTTTTTAAAAAAAAATCCTTCAAGAGAGTTTTCAGCAGTCTAGCTTGTTCCTTTTGTTTGCCTTTCCTGTTACAGGGAGGGAAAGTTGTAGTCAGAGGTTTCAGTGAATAAATAACTCTCACTGTATCAGTTTGATATCTGAGGCCTATTTGCACTACAGGCCATGCAGAGTGCCAGTATCGTCATAGCGATGGCTCTGACGCACGTGCAGTTGCAGAGGGTGCCACAGACAAAATGGCGGCACCCAGAAGAGTGACCGATCACACTGGGCTTAGGCTGTAAACAACTAGAGATGTGCATATCGAATCAAATATAAGAAAATTCATATTTGTTCAAATAGATCCCCTTTGAACGTGGTAGTATTCCATATGAATGTATTTGTAGAAATTCATACAAATACCCAATACGAACACATACATATCCCATACGTATCTCATGACATATCCACTCTGAAAGTGTCAAATCTGCCATGGATCCACTTTGAATCTGCTCTCAATCCATGTCAAATGCACTGTGGACCTATTGCAGATGTAACTGGTGCAGCCACTTTCCCAACTCCCCGTTTCACGAATGTTCTGAAGCATTCCTACGAATGTTAATGTATGAATCTTGTAACATTTGATTAGTATATGAATATCTGAATTCGTATGAATTTGTACAAATACTGAATGTTATGAATATTCAAGCACATCCCTATTACACTCCTTGCCCATCCAGCGGATGGGAAGGGAAGCGCAAAATCGCCGCCTGTTGCTAATGAGCAAGTCAGTCACATTTCTCGCTGTCTGTCACATAGTTGCCCTCTGAAGTTGTCCTACACATATATATTGGTTCATACACACAACTCTTCCACACAGATGTTGGCCCAGTCTTCCTCCTCCACATGCACTTATATATGGAAGTGATGTCTTCAACATTACTGCTCAATATATCACTAGCAGGGGATGTGGAGGAGTCCATCTGAGCATACCATCAACTCTGCTGTGTACGGTGAGGACTGTATAAGCTCCACTATGGTGGAATCTTGTTTGTATTATGCTTTAGAATATAATAGATAAAGGCTAAATTCTTTCTGGCCAGTATATTGGACCAGAAAGTATACCAGGAGGCTTCCTTCCACATGCTGCAGCTTGTAGAAATTTATTCTGAAGTCCCCCCCCCTTTTAAACCGGTTTCATACAGAATGAAATATATTCAAATAAAGTAAGCATTTTAATCTCAAAATGAACTGTTACTATGGTACAGTAATGGCTCAGGACATACATTTCATGAGCTCATTGAACAGAAAATATTAGAAAATACTAGGAAGAACACGTGTGCTTTTTAAAATGCGTGTTGATGCAGTCTTGGGTGGAGGGGGAATCCTTCCTTTCACCCGTCCCTGCAAAACTGAAAAATGTATGAAATTCTGTGCTGTTGGTTCTGGACTGAGAAAGCATTAAGAATATAAAATATGTCTTATGCTTCTGATGCTCCACCGTCAAAAAGCTCTTAATTTGATGGTGAAAGGATTTCTATTTTTGAACAGTTGGGTATTTGAGTTAAAAAAAAAAGAAGAAGGTCTATTAGCCTGCTAGGCTTTGTGAGTGTCAATACGCTTGCCATTTGGAATGTTCAGAAAGTCACAAGGCAAATTGATCACAGCATGTAATTGCCAGGGAGGCCCAGGCGGCATGAACTCCACTATTAGTTCAACTGAGCACAGAAAGCATCAGATGTGTCCTCTTTGTACCATCCTCTTTGTGAAATTCCCCTTTGCCCCTAGCAAGGTTGATCATCTTCTACATTGAGGCGCGTGGGGGGGGGAATATTGCTTTCTGACTAATTATTTCAGAAGGGCGTGAAGAGGAATTAGGAAACAACAGGGAGAAAGAGGACGAATGTTTGGGATATCTGTTTTGCCTTAGGTCATGATACCACAGAAACAAATCTACTTTCTAAATCAATACAATTAACCATTGGCTCACCTTCAAGTTCATATTAAGCAGAAGGGTCATATTAAGTCATGGATTGGTTGCCAATGATCTACTTTGTTTTCCCTCCATGCCAACATGGGTGAAGTTTTGCAACGTTCAAAACACAGGACTTTTCAGTGGCACCACTCTTACCATGAGAGGCATTATTTTGGCCATTTAAACTGTAGGTACTCCACAGCATTATACAGTCTAAAGGCCTTGCTACATCTCACTTTTAATCCAGCTTCAATCCACTTTTAGAATGGACATCAGCAAAGTCATCATGAGCAGTTTTTCTTCTGCATCACTTAACCCAGAAAACCCAACTTTGGGTTGGATAATGAAGAAAGTGGCCAGTCACTTTAATGGCATGATCTCCTACTCCTTAGAAGGACAGAAGGCTGATCAGAACAAAGTGTGCCCTAAGTGATAATGCCAGTGTAGTTGGAAATGCAGAAGGAACCTGAAAACATCCCACAATGTGATATGTCACACAGCTTTGAAATGTAATGTGTTTCTAGGGTCATATTTTAGCTACAGTACTTGTTGACACACAGAAGACTTCATAATGGTAGATTATTGCATTGCTACATCCCCCAAACTCAGAAAGCAGCAAGTCACAAGTCTCTCTCATTTCTTTGTTGTTTCTGGTACACTGCATTCATTTTGCTATTTGCTCCTGGCTTGGCTGGAAATTTGTATTCAAGTTTTCAAAGACTGATGTGCAGAGGAATCTACCTTGGGGCAAAGACTGGGTTTGATGGCCCTCAGATCCCTCCAGCCACCTAAGACGTGCAGGCAGACTGAAGTCATAGGCAGTTTGCTCTATGGACATCTCATCTTTGGGAGGAAATGAAATAGGTCAGAGATACCAGACAATCCATCTGGGGTTGTCATTTCTTTGGATAACAAGGCTGCCTAAGGCCATCTCCCCCCCCCCCCCACACACACACTTCCCTCTAAGTGAGCTGCTGTTGCTGGCAAAGTGGACATTAGGGATGTGCATGAATATTCGTAATGTTAGTTATTCGTATAAATTTGTATGAATTCAGATATTCGTATACAAATCAAACGTTATGAGATTCTTACATTGGCATTCGTATAAATAAGAATGTTTTGGAACATTCGTATGAAGCTTGGGAACATTTGTGAAATGGGAAGTTGGGAAAGTGGTTGCACCACTTACATCTGCAACAGACCCAGAGTGAATTCAGCACAGTTTGAGAGAAGATTCAAAGTAGATTCAGGGCGGATTTGATGCCTTCAGATTGGATATGTTACAGGATATGTATTGGATACGTATCAAATGTGTATGTGTTTGTATCAGACATTTGTATGAATTCATAAGAATACATTTGTATCAAATAAAATCCTACCACATTCGAAGGGGATCTATTTGAACGAATATGAATTTTATTACATTCAATTTGATATGAACTGAATGCAAACAACAACAACAACATTTGTGCACATCCCTACTACAGAAGCTTCACAGTCATCTTGTTGGCTGCTGTGATAGTATTTAATGTATGTTGTAGGTTTTTACTGACTTTATGGTTTTAATTTTCTTCCAGTTAGTTCAGTGTGGCGAGTGCGTTTTGTAACACACACACAAACACATTCTTTAATAGGGTTGCAGATCTTCATGGGGATGTAAGCTGCTTCCAAATGACGAAAGTCAGTCACTGAGCACTCTGGGTGCTCGGCAAGTGAATGCACCTGCCCACACCAGGTGCAGAGTCCACTCTCAAGGCTCAGGGTGGAATGAGAGTGGACTATGCTCTTATGAGGGTGGATTGTGCTCTTGTTTCCCTCTTTCACTGCCATGCAGGGTGACAGTGGTGGAGGAAGCAAATGGATGGGGACAGTTTCCATGCGTCTGGTTTCTGTATGAATTTGAAAGGGGGGGCTGATTTCCATGAGAGCTAAGGATTTCAGAGGTCCGAAGGTGCTGCAGTACAGGATTGAAGGATCCCTGCCAATGTGTGGGCATGTAGCAACATGGTGGCATGAGAAAGAAAGCCAGGGATTGTGGCCAATAGACCACAAAGCCCTGCCAGTCTTGTTGCGATGCCATTTTTTATCGCATCTGCAGACAACTTGAGGAAGCTTATATTCTTTATACAGTGTGTACTTGGGGAAAGAGGAAAACTCTTGAGTCTTTCACAATAGCAAGCAATTTCTATTATTAGAAAGTAATTATGAGAAAGTGTACCCAATGCCATTTTGTCTGTCGTATGTCTTATTAAATATATATGTCTCCTGGTGTATTTTTAGAATTTTCACTTGGACCAGAAAAAAGATGAATTTACATATGAATCAATGTATAAACAAATATTATGCAAACTCCATTCTTCTTTCCAAGTAGGGTGGATGACCCAATCCACACTCAGTCCATTGAGCCCAGGAAATTGCACTGGCACCTTGGTTAAGAGCTGAACATTTGCAGTAGGGGTGTGCACAAATATTCATAACATTCAAAATTCATACGAATTTAGCCGAATTTGGACATTCGAATTTGAATAGAATGTTTTTGTATGAAGCTTCATATGGGATTTGTATGGGATATGCATGGGACTCGTATGCATTCATATGGGGTTTGTATGGGATTGGACATTCATATTGAATTTGAATCCCACTACATTTGAAGAGGATCTATTTGAACTAATACAGATTTTCTTCCATTTGATTCAGTATGAGTTGAATACAAAAATAAATAAATAAATAAATAAATAAATAAATAAATAAATAAATAAATAAATAAATAAATAAATAAATAAATAAATAAATAAATAAATAAATAAAAATTCATGCACATTCCTAATTTGCAGTAATAAATATGTGACAGCATCCATTTAACAGCAGGGGGTTCCAGATCTGGCTACAGAAGCAGGCAAGATGCCAGGCAATCAACTAAGTAGCACCTTGTGGAAAATCTTGGCCTCTGAAATCCTTGCCGCTATAGAATGAAAGTTCTGCAGTTGCAAAGTTTCCACCTGTGAAGTTTTGTGACAGACTAGAAATGGACCCAGAAGTTGTCCACTTTCAGTTTAATAGGAAACTAGATGGATGGAAATTTCCCCCGTTAATTTGCCTACTCTATAATTTGTTCCTCTATATGACAGTAGAGGAGCACATTTGTCTTGGAGATCTTTTTCCCATTCTGCAATTAGGGTGATTTCAAGGATAGTTACTTTTTCTCTTTCAAAATAATATAAAATATGCGTAATAGAGAATAATTAAAATTACTGTATTTTCTGGCGTATAAGACTACTTTTTAACCCAGGAAAATCTTCTCAAAAGTCAGGGGTTGTCTTATACGGCAAGTATATCTCAGACTCTATATTTTAACTGGAAACGTTGGGGGTCATCTTATACACCCAGTCGTCTTATACGCCGGAAAATACGGTACTCACCTGTTCTCTTGATTAAATTGATGACTCCCAATATCCTTCTTGTTGTTTCATAATAGTTCTAATGGCCTGCTTCACTAAATTTCTCTCTCTTCTTCCACTTTCTTATTCAGATTAGTGTGTAAAACCTGCAATTAGTAAGCCATTTTTTTGTCGCTGAAAAGTTGCCAATTTTTTGTAAGTTTTTTCCACCAACAAGTCTTTTATCAGATTAGTTATTATGTCTATGTCTGCAAGTTCCGTCACCTTGATCACCCAGTAGATATTGAGGGAATATCTATTTTCTATTTCTGTGCATATACAAGTCTGCTTAAATGTACTCTTAACGCTTCATTTCCATATGTATCCTAAAGCAAAACTGTTTTGCTTTTGGGCAAGTCCACCACACATGGTGCATTGTTCCTGCAACAGTTTTGCATTTCTAACACTGATTAAAGACTTCAGTGTATGTTTTAGACAACTGATTTCAAGAGTAGTTTCTGAACTTCAAGGGATTCTGTAAGCCAGATGCAAACAAGGCTGTTTGTCTGCCAAGTGACTGGGTGCTCAAGGCACAACCTTTTAAGGCCATTTAGATGTCATCCATCCAAGTCTGTAATGTCAATTGAGATCCAATGTGCATAACTAATATGATCAAAACTGAATGTCATTGTTATTAACTCCAGATACCTGGTTCAGTTTCTTTCCAAAATTGATGCTTTCAGCTGTGGTGCACAGAGTTCCACTTAAAAGTCAATAGGGCAGCAGTGAAACTGGGGCTGTTGAGCTTTCATTTCTGCAGAAAATGTGTTGTTGTCATTTGTAAGCAGGAGTTACTTTATTCTTGCAATTGATCTTAGTCCCGTTAATGGAAACAATGAACCATCCATATCTTGTGAGTGCTACATATGTGATCAAATGAACTGCTCTTCACACAAAAATCACAGTAGCTCTAAAAAAAAAATCTGCATACATTGAGCACTGAACCTTTGTGTCTGAAGTGGCAGTGCAACTCCTGTTGGAGCCTTGGGGCAAGTGAGGCGAGGGGGTTGGGGCAGAAGAAAGACTTAAAAACCCCACTGGGCTTCTGGAGACCCTTTGGTGTGCCTAATGGAACTCTTTGAATTGCTGTCACTGTCTCACTCACACAGTCATGTGCTTGATTCTGATTTCACCCCACTCTATTAGCTCTGTGGAAGGGGTGACATTGGAAGAGGCGGTGTGTTGAGCTCATTCCGCGGTGTTCACTGCCTCCAAAGGAAGGCGCCCCAGCCTCCCCTGACCTGTGTTCCCATCCCTCTCTCTGCTGTGTATTTTACACAGACAGAGGCAATGATTTTAATGTCCCAGTGAACAAGCCATCAGAACAGATCAGTCTCAAAGGGCTGACTTCAATAATGTCACTTCCCCTTCTAGGCACAGCCGAGGCAAGAAAAACAATCCAATTGCTGCGAGCCCACGTCACCAAGTCACATTATTTACTATTCCTTTTTTAAGAAAACCACTCTTGAAGATCTAAATAAATCTCTAGGTGCAGCCAGTGAGAAAGACAGAGAAAGAGAAAGAGAGAGAGAGAGACCCCCTTTAAAGTTGATATATCCAAAAAGATAGCACAAAGGGATGTTCTCGTTCTGAAAAGCAAAGAGGACATAATAGGAAAGGAGAGGGCTGAAGTCCTCACCATCTCCGTAGAGATGAGCTGAGAAAAGCTATGTGTCCGCATGAGCCGATCTGACATTCCCCCCGCGGCAGGGAACCTAATAAATGGAGACACTGTCCATTTGGCAAAATGAGCTAAAGTTAAAAAAGATTTCTGAGATGACAACTTTTAGTGCCCAATATTATTCCTAAGATAAATTCTAGGTCTTCTGGTTAGTGGCTAGAGAGCTGGACTCTTAACTCGGAATACTGGGTTTGATTCCACCCTCCTCCATGAAGCTAGCTGGGTGACCTTGGGCTAGTTACAGCTCTCTTCTGAGCTCTCACAGCCCCACCTACCTCACAGAGTGTCTGTTGTGGGGAGAAGAATAGAAAGCTTTGTCAGCCGCTTTGAGTCTCCTTAAATGGGTGAGAAAAGCGGGGTAGAAAAGCCAATTCTTCTTCTTCTTCTTCTTCTTCTTCTTCCCCATGACAATTAAAAAGGAATTAGGATAGGATAGGATCTAGGTATACGTTCTGCAGGTATCAGATTTAACGTGGCGGACCTGTAAGTGAGCTCCAGGGATCAGGCTCAGAAATCCTCCTGTTTTCCTGACTAAATTCCCTGAATCTTCCTGTTCTAACTATAAGAGAAATGCTACAGGAAGCAGTACAGGGTGGGCAGTGTGTTCCCTTCTGTAGGCAAACAAGGCATCATTGGCAATGGTCATCTCAAAATGTCCTTATGTGGTGGGGATCTTTGGTCACCCCAAGGGTGAGAATTTAAATCCCCTCCCCACACTCTCAACCAGCAACAAGCAACAAGATGAAGGATTTGGTGTATTAACCTTAGGAGGGGATTCCTCATGTTGCTGGCCCTCTGTCCTCTCGATTCAGATCACAGCTGCCATTTAGACAATGCATGTTGGCTTGAGAGTTTTCTCCACTGAGAGGCATGAATGCAGTGTGGATTGTTCCACCCCATCTTCTGGCTGGGAATTTCCTTCCCACAGAAACACATGCCCTTTGTCCTCCTGTCCACAAGGGTCTCCAAACAAGAAAGTTCACAATTATTTTCCTTCTTCAAGCACTACCTAGGAGAGGCACATGGATTCCCCTTCTTAAAAGTATCCCAAAATTTGCCCTGTTGCCTCATGCAGAAGAAGCCTTAGACTTTCGAATGTGGTAGGGTCCAAATTTGATACGCATGTTCAGTCCCACAAGAATCCCATACAAATGCGTATGAATGCATACGAATCCCATACGAATCCCATACAAATCTCATATGAATCCCATTGATGTCCCACACGAATCCCATATGAATCTCATGCAAATCCCATACATATCCCATATGAATCCCATACATATCCCATGCAAATCCCATATGAAGCTTCATACGAATGTATCAAAAGATCTGATTTGAATGTGAATGTGAATCTTCAAATGTGCCAACATTCAATTCAAATATGAATGTCTGAATTCAGCCAAATTCGTACGAATTTTGAGTGTTACAAGTATTTGTGCACATCCCTAGTTCAGAGCATTCCCACCAGTATTAATGACAGGGACACACAAGCTGCCCTTTCCTGGATAGAAATGTAATTATCTGATTATGGAGTGGGGTGACCCCCCCCCCATTCTGCATATGCCTATGGTTTGCAAGTGCATGTGTGCACATGGTCATGCATGGAAAGTATTTGGTATCCACACAGTCTAACATGCAGCAGATTGACAGAGTTCAGCTGATCCTGCTATATGCAAATAGTGAACCCCATTTCTAGATGCCAACATTGATGCAGATGCATTGACATCAATCCTACATGGTCTGGAGGTATCCTCAGTTGCCTAAGGACAGAAAACTAGAACCTAATATGGCAGGAGGCAGAAAGATGGCATGGCAAGTACACTGCAGTACATTTATAGTGTATGCTAGATTTTTACTAGATCCTGATCTTAGCAGAGTAGCTAAGATCAGCAGAACACTGTAGGGTCAAGCACTCACACCAGAGATAAGTCACTTAAACTAGGGCAACGTCTGCTCAGTTCTACACAGTGTGCTGGTTGCATGGCGTCCACTTGTGACTGCATACCAAATAATGCCAGCTCCTCCACTGGGCAGCTGTCCCTGGCCCACTATGAAAGGTGGCCTTGGCAGGAGGCAGCAGCAGGAGTAGTACAAGGCCCATTCTGGAACCTACTTCCAGGACCATTTTCTGGAGCATGGCTGAAATGTTCACCACAAAGTTCAAGGGTATTTATTCTTTGGCTTCATAATTAGTCCAGGCTGGGCCAGCCACCTCAAATCTTCTACATCTCTTCTCATGCTTTCTCTGGGCCAGGAGTGTTCTCTTTAATTTGTCCCATAAGTAAGCATGTGGAGATTTATAGGCCTTAGTGGGTTAGAACTTGGCCTTGATGTTGCGTTAGGCTAGCAGCAGCACCTCCAGCATTACAGCTAAATGCTTTCTGCTGTGCTTTCACTCTAAACAGCACCAACTGCCCAACTCCATTCCTTGACCTGACTGCACCTACAGAGCTCTCCCAGACAATTACCCTGTGATCTGACTCATTTGTATTCTGTGCATGTTCCTTACTGAACATCATGACGCTTCACTATGTCAACAAGAAAACAATCTTCAGAAAAATCACAGAGGAGTCCCCTTGTGATATTTACTCTAGCATGAAAACCAGATGGAAGAAAGGAGCTGTCCCCATTGACCTTCCCCTTGTGGCATCTGTCACTTTGACAGCAGAGCGCATGCTGGATTGCCTCGGCATGTCGGCGGAGCACAGAGGTGTGCATCTGTCAAATCTGCCCATTCAGAGAAGACAGAGAAATGCCACTGCTCAGTAGTTCTTGTTTCAGCTACAGCTCCTAACATCCAAGCTGCAATTGGCCATAGAAGAGGACAACATCCAAAGCACCAAATATAGGTCATTTCTTCAGGGGTGGGGAGGAGAAAGTGCAGCTGTATCACAGTCAGCGCGGAAGGAACTGCAGCAGCAGACCAGTGCAGGCATACCAGGCTCGGTGTCATCTGTGTGACATCATGGGAATCAGCATTCACAGCCAAGGGAAGAAATGGAAATTTGGAAACACAGAGCATAAGCTCATTCCACAGACAAATCAATCTTTCCTTTTTTTTCCTTGGTACCTGATACAAAGCAATGAAGCAGAAGACAAGATCATGAGGAATAATGCAAAACAGCAAATGTCAGAAACTACATCTTTACCCTTCACTTGCTTTTATATAGATAGGCATACAGTAGAGATAGAGATGTAGAGATAGATATATAAAGGTATATAATAGGGATGGGCACAAATATTTGTAACATTCAAAATTCTTATGAATTTAGCGGAATTTGGGCATTTGTATTTTAACTGAATGTTGGCACATTCGGAGATTGACAAATTTGAATCAAATGCTATGATGAATTCGTATGAAGCTTTGTATGGGATATCTATGGCGTTCATGTGCATTTGTATGCATTCATATGGGATTTGTATGGGATTCATATGGGATTGAACATTTGTATCGATTTCGAATCCTACTACATTCGAAGGGGATCTATTTGAATGAATATTAATTTTCTTATGTTCAATTCAATATAAATTGAATACAAAGAAAGCCTTCGTGCACATCCCTGAGATATAGATAGGTATAGATATAGATATGATTGAGATAGAGACAGAGACAGAGACTAGGGATGGGCCCGAATATTCAAAAATTCAAAAATTCAATTCGAATCCATCAAATATCAACATTCAAATTTGAATCAGATTTTCAAAAATCCAATATGGGTTTTTGAATAATTTGACTGAATAGATCCACATATATCACATCCAAATATTGTGTTTATTTGTGCTTATAATGCGGGATGAAAACAGGATGCATACAGGATGCATACAGGATGAAAACGGGGTGCGTGCAAGTTTGGAAATTGGATATGAATGTTGTCGACATTCACATTTTCAAGTTCAAGTAGAATTTCTGAACATATGGGTTCAGATAATCCAGATTCAAATATTCAAATCAACTCGAATTTGAATGCAAAAAATGCATTTGTGCACACCCCTAATAGAGATAGAGAAAAAGATAGACACAGAGACAGAGTTAGAGCTAGAGATGATAGAGATAGATAGAGATAGAGATATATGAAATCATGTGCTGGAGTTGAAAAAAATCCTACAGAGAAAATGCAGAATCATTGAAAGTATTACATAAAGCGCAGGCAAGCTCAGGAGACAATTCTGGTGTTTTTTGTTTTGTGCAGTCACTCTGATTTGTGGTCTCTTTAATATCTTCTAGTCAACTGCATAGGAAATCAGCTGGTTTGATGTGAGATTTTCCTATTGTACTTGTGGGAAAACCTTCACCTGCCCTACCCCAATGGAACTGCTTGTGGCTCATTTAGCAATATGATGTTTCCTTTTCCAAAGGCCATTCATGGATTTTTAATTTTTAAAATCAAGAAGCTTCCTCGTGTAAACTTTTGCTCTTGTCAGCACCTCTTCCAGCGAGCACAACTGGGGGCAAGGACTATGTTATGGATTGATTTTTTGCTCCTTGTCAACTGCTTTGGAAGCTTTTTCTTAATTAGGAACTTTATTTATGAATTTCCAGAAAGACTCAGATTCCCATGCAAAAGCTAACGGAATTACAATACATATACCAAAAAACAACAACACCCCATTAAAAATTGACAATACAAATTAGGTATGTGCACGGAAGTGTTTTTGGGCATTCAATTTGTAACAAATCAAATGTTAGAAAATTCATATTCATATGAATAGACCCTTTCAAATTTGGTAAAACTCTATTTGATACAAATGTATTCGTACATATTCTCTGAAAGCTTCAAACCCGACCTGAATCTACTCTTAATTTGCTCTCAATCCATACCAAATGCACCCTAGATCCATTGCACAGCTGCTTTCCCATCCCCCCAGTTGAATGAATGTCTGAACTGTTCATACGAATGTCAGTGTATGAATATTGTAACATCTGTACAAATCATGAATGTCACAAATATTCATGCCCATCCCTAATACAAATCTTCTCAAAGTTACAGGAAGAAAATAATAGAGGCAACTGCATCTTTCAAAGATTCATCTGTCTCCATATTTCTTCCAGCGGCCGAACTCTAAGGTTAAAAAGGTGTGTCTAAAATGTCCAAGGAGGCAGCCCAAGCCAAAACTGGACCACAACCATAAAGGAGGCTTTGTGTTGGGTCCTGTAATGGATCTCTACCTCTTAAACATCCCTTGAATAGAACTGCTTATGTTAATAGCTGAGTAGATTTACTATGGTACAGAACCAAACTTCTCGCCCTCAACTTTGCAGGATGTGTGCAATATAAAAAAGGCATTGTGGAAGATCCAGAGGGGCATGGTGACCACATGTCTCTGACTCATTGGGCTGACATCTGTTGCTACAAAACTGTGTCCTTCATGAAAAGCATAAAAGATAGCTCTGGGGGTACTTCCTCCCTCCCTCTGCTGTTGTTTCATTTTCCTTGATTTTCCTCACTCCCCTGCTTTTCTTTTTTATGTATAGTTCTTTATAACTCCCTTTTTTTGCTTTTACATTTTACTACAATACCCCAGCAAATCTCTGGCCCATCAGGCATCCTGATCTACTGTTATGTGGATCCTGCCCAAATTACTACACTCTCAACAGAAGCAAAAATATACAGCAACAATTTCCTGAGCTTTTCCGGTTTACAGTTTAAAACAAGCAAGCAACTTTGTGGGGCATGGTAGCAAAAAATAAAAGCAAAAAAAGGAATCGGTCTATCAATAACCATGGGTGTGTTCACATCTAAATTTTAATCCAGATTCAGTCCACTTTCAGAGTGAGATAACACACTGGCGAAGTGACAAACTGTTTACTTTTGGCTTTATCTAGCTCAAGAAAACCACCTTTGGGTTAGATAATGTGGAAGGAACACGACACGTCACTTTGCTGATGTCTTCTTCCAAGCTGAAAGTGGACTCAAGCCGGATTAAAACTTTGATGTGAACACAGCCCATATGTAATGGTGAAAGCAGGGCAAGGCAATGGGGGAAAGCTGCATACAGGGCTCTATCCAGCAAGATACACCCATTGTCAATCACAGCTCACCTTTACCTCCTGGGTTTTATGGCTTCACATTCTTCCCATCACAGGTGATTGAGAAATCTGTGGACCTTAAACTTTGGGACAACCTGAAGATAAAAGAAGCAAGCAACCCGGAAATTTGCAAAGGTTCCTTGGCTTTTGCTCCAGCAGTGGGTTGGCTGACGCTTCTTCCATTTGGCATATGCTATTAAACAAATGAGCTGAAACCAGTTTCATCCCCAAAAGGAAAAACGACAGAAATATTTGAGAAGGTAAGGAGGTCTTCTTCAGATCCATGCAATGATACAGTGGAGGAAACTTAGAAAAAGTGTCACTCAGTGACCTGTGAAGAAAAAGGGATTTGTCAATATTTAACTTCTGAGGCTTCTAATAGATTGGGTTACTTAGGCCTACACACACTGAATAAAACTTAGTTTAATATTCAACCGATGACAAACAGTGCTCAGTTTGTAGGATTTTATTGTTTCATGAAAAGCAGATTTGCAAGAAGAAAATTGTTAACAGGAATTCTTATAAAACTAGTGGTTTGGCATTAATGCTGCTATGTTAGAATGTTAGAAAATCCATATTCATTCAAATAGATTCCCTTTGAATGTGGTAGGATTCTATTTGATATGAATGTATTCATACAAATTCATGTGAATTTCTGATATGAATGAATACATATCCAATATGTATCTGATACATATCCGTTATGAACAAATATGTATCCGATATGTATCTGATATGTATCCCATAACAAATCCGCTTTGAATGCGTCAAATCCAACCTGAATCCATTTTGAATCCTCTCCCGATCCATGTCAAATGCACTCTGGATCCGTTGCAGATGTGACTGGAGCAGTCACTTTCCCACCTCCCCATTTTCACAAATTTCCGAACTATTCATATGAATGTCAATGTACAAATGTCATAACATTCAATTTTTGTATGACTGTCTGGAATTCAGCCTAATTCCTACCAATAATGAATGTTATAAATATTCATGCACATCCTTTAGTTGATAGAGAAGATGAAATTGTATTTCAGAGAGCCTTTTATTGGAGCAAAAGGCCCTCCAACAGTTTAGGCTTAAATAGGATTAAAATAAGTTTTCCAAATCCTTGTCTGGATCCTCATGCCCCTGTAGCTTTGAGCCAGGGGTCATTGCTGCTACAATGGTCCTAAATATAAGGCTGAAATCCTTATAGGACTGGGCTGCTACTTGTTCTGATTTGACTTCTGCTCTGTAATAGGCTAAATGGCTTTAAGCAATGCCGTTTCTGCACTGGGCCGTAATTCTGGTCCAGAGTCACTCTGGTCAGCTTCTGAAGGCCCATTATTTGTTTGTTTGTTTGCATTTTTATCCTGCCCTTTACCCAATGAACACATTGAAACTAATAACATATTAAAACCACGGCAGTGTCTGAATGTGGGGAGGAAAAGGTTGTTCCTTTCCTTAGCCAAAGGCCAGGGTAAAGAGGTGTGTCTTCACAGTTCATCTAAACGCATAGAGTAAAGGTGCCTGACGCACCTCAGGAGGGAGCCTATTCCACAGTCTGGGAGCCACCACTGAAAAGGCCCTATCCCCGGTACGTATCAGATATGTATTGGATACGTATGTGTTCATATTGGATATTCATATGGATTTGTACAAATATATTTTTATTGAGTAGAATCCTACCACATTCGAAGGGGATCTATTTGAAAGATTACAACTTTTCTTAAATTTGATTCAATACGAATCAATTTCAAAAAAACTCATTAATGCACATCCCTAGTTCTAATTGGTCTGGGTGTTGTTAAATCCCATATTGCATCCAGAGTAGCTTTGAGGGTGTCAGAGAGAAGAAGCATAGAAAGGCCCTTTCTGGAGCAAGCCCAGATGCTCTGGGTGCAAGCCAGGCTGAAATCTGAAGGCAGCCTAGGAGCAGTTCATAAATGAATCCGATTGCCTCAAGAAATGGTGGTCTCTGCCTTATTTGGATGGGTTTAAGCAGAGCCTTGGGCAACCATCTGTGGAAATGGATTCCTTCAAGGACCAGAGACTTGCACCCAATGGCTTATTTGGACCCTTCAGATGCTGCAGTTCATTCTGTCAGGTTCAGACTTAATTGAAAGATAACATGTACGTCTTTGTGAAATTGATATCAAATTACTTCTTCTTTTTTGTCCTTTTCAGGATATGACCCAGAGACGAGTGCAGAAAAAGGAGACCATTCTCTACCTGGATGTCCTCTGCCCAAAGGACAATTATGTTTTCAAAATAGTTCTTCTGGGTAGCACTTCTGTAGGAAAATCCAGCTTAGCCTACCGTTATGTGAAAAGGGACTTCCAGGAGTCCTTGCCTACAGTTGGCTGTAAGTGAGTGAAGGAGATCAATTTAGACCTGACATAGGATGCTAGTGGGCCTTTCCTTCATTCAGATCAGTAGGTTGCAAATTACATTGAATTCATCTAATGCAGAGATATGCTCATTGAGTTCAGGAATATTTTTGGTACAGCTTGAGCATCCCTTTAAACAACAGCAACAACCATGGGAACTGATGAGCACAATGATACACTATCTCCAGTGCTAAAACTGTAGGGACTGAGTGACACCCAGTGATGCATAGCATACAGTGTACAGCCTGGACAAAATCATGAGATGGGTTGGGGGAGTGGGGGGCATTGTGGCTGATCTTACGTGTTGCTATCAGCTCTCTAGCAATTGAACTTCAGAAATGTATCCACATGTCTCCGGAGAAACCTTTAGTGCTCTTGAACACCACTGATTATGAATGTATACCAGTAATATGAAACAGTAATTAACACCCAATTGTCAGGAAAGACAGAAATCAATAACAGCTAAAACAGAAGTAATGAATCTAAAATTCAAATGCTGTTGGGATAGCTGAACATAATGGAAGAGAAGAAAGGGAACCCCCTAGAAAGCTCTCAGGTAAACAGTGGAAGAAAGGAAAGATTCCAGAAAAGGGGGCAGTGATTAGGTTTAGGAATGGAAGTCTTCAATGGCTAAATAAATGGGTAGACTTAGTGGAAAACCTAAAGCAAAGCTGGGTTTGACTTTTGCCCTACTACCTTGATGTGACGTTTGAATTTAGCTCTTTCCCCCTTGGGCATATAAGGCTCTTTCAGTGGACATACATGTTTCCTTAAATGTTTCAACTCAGTTTCCTTCTATCCAAAATAACTGTTTTTATGAACTCAGCAGGGTTGGTTAGATCAGATTATTTTGTTTATTTAAAATATTTGCATACCACGCCCCATTAAAACATAAATCTTGAAGCGGTTTCTGGAACATGGGGAGTAAAAACATAATTAACATCATGAATGTGGAAACAAACAAATATTCACTCAGGAAAGACCTGGGTAAAAATATAGGCCATCAATAAGTGTCTAAATAAATGTAAGCGTATATGTCCTTAGAATGTCACTGACTGGAAGAACAAAATAACAGAACTCTGTTCCTTAGGTTCCTTTTTTACTCAAGTACTAACTCTGGATAACACCACAATTAAGTTTGAGATATGGGATACTGCAGGCCAGGAAAAGTACCACAGCGTCTGTCACCTGTATTACAGAGGAGCCAATGCTGCAATTCTTGTTTATGATATTACAAAGAAGGTGAGGAGGTTTAAATTTCCCTTTTAATTATTCCTGATGTGTCATTTGCTGTGTTGTTCACATGTTAGTTTTTTTGACTCCATTTTTAGCATGCTTTCCGTTTAAGCATAAAAAATTAATTTTGGTATTTTTCAGCTTACATATTCTGGGAAATCTTCCAAATACTGATTGTTTAGAACCTGAAGTCATTCTGGAGTATTCACAATACCAAATTTATCCCCCAAAGATCAATATTGCAATGCAGTACAGTCATGAAAGAGACACAAATATGGAGACCAAAAGGAACAGAAAATGAAGGATACTGTACTTCTTGCAAAAGGTGACATTTACATAAAACAAAGGTGTACCCAAAGGTGGATCTGGGTGGAACAACTGGCACCTTCAGTGATAAATAATGTAGGGTCCATTTCCACACTGACCTTTTTAATGGTCTAGGATGGCTCTCTCTCCTGGTATGCTTGATCCACGGAGGACAAAGTGAGAGACCAGGGGCCTATTTGCGTTTGGCTTTATTCTGGAATATATCCCGGAACAGGGGCCTGCTGTCCACCTGCTATTGCAGGCCATAGAATGTCCCAAGTGAGACCTGCCAGAGTCTGCATTAACATGTGGACAGCAGATCCCTATCCTGAGATATATTCTGAGATATAAATGCTGTTAGAATCCGGAGTTAAATTAGTGACTACTTGTTTTTAAGGATTCCTTACAGTATAAAACTGTAAGTATAAAGTGATGAATAACGTGTCTCTAAGAACTGAAAATATGTCCTCCCCCATTCATCCAGACACCTGAGAAAAAGGCTGCCTGAGGTGGGGAAGACTAGGAACCCACCTCATGCCAGTCAGACACCAGTGCAAGTTGGCTTCTAAGATTCTTGCAGTGGCAGAATGAAAGTTCTGCAGTTGTGAAATTTTCATCTTTGCTAGTCTAGGATCAGCCTGAGGCCTGTTCATGCTACGGCCTCTGGTGCACAATTAGTGAACCTCTGGTGAAGGTCATATGCATGCAGAGTAAGCTTTTAGAGGCTCCAAGCATGCCCTCCCTCCCCAGAAGTGCCCTAATCATTGACTAGGTGTAGAGCGCGAAATCATGCTCCACACATTAACCAATGTTACCTAATTACTTACCTGAAGCTTCCAGTGGTGTGATCATTCGCTCTTGCCAGTGCTCTGGGGTCATTTGAAGTGCCATGCAAGTGCACTGGCACCTTGGATGAACATAGACATGACTATGTCTGTGCAGAGCGTCTGCGTCATGAAAGTGACAGTGCTGACACACACACAGTCTTGGAGGGCACCACAGCTAAAATGGTGGCACCCAGCAGAGGACCAGGCCCTTGATCGAATATGGTAAGTATCTGATCCAGGGGGGAGAGAATGGGCAAAGTTGATTAATGCTCAACTACGAGCACTTATCAACGTTGGGTCATCCTCCTTCTTTCCCATACAGTGGACGGGAAGGGTAGTATGAAAACGCCCCTGGAAATGTCCTGGAAGTCAGCAACTTTTGATCCACTAATAAAATGGGATGCACAGGAAAAAACCCTTGGTAACTTCCTTCTTTCCTCCATTGTCATTCTGAGCAGCAATGGATGAGGCAAATCGGGCTATGATACATCCTCAGAGTGGTTTCTCATGCCCTAAATTAGCTAGGATGGGTTCTCCAACTCCAGGACAGTCTGTTGTATGGTGTTATGTGAAGCCATTTGCCCACAGTTCACCAGAGGGAGAGTCACTTGAGATGAGCCCATTTTTGTCCTTTTGAGTATAGCTTAAGAAATTTCTTTGATGAAGCAAAGATATTCTTGATATTTAATACTGTGTGTAGGGTGACCACTGAATACTCCATACAACAATACAGAACCCAGTTTCTCTGAACTATGCATCTTGAAAAACTAGAGGCATGTACTTCTTCATTTCCATCAACCATACACGTAACATTTTTCCCCCAGGAAAGTTTGGAGAAAGCAAAAATGTGGCTGAGGGAACTGGAGAAGGAGTTCCTTCGTGATGAAATAGTTATAGCTTTGGTTGGCAATAAACTAGATCTTTCAGCTAAACGTGAGGTCACGTCTCAGGTAAGGAATATTAACTTGCAAATGCAATTGATATTTGCAAAAGTGTCTTTCCCCCAAATTCCATGGGCTGTTTAATTGTACAGTTTTACATAAATTTTATCCTATTTTGATTGCTGGTAAGTCATACTGAATTATTCAGCTATGTTGTTTAACCCAATAGGAAAAGCACCTTGATCTGACACAGTGAGTCTACTCACACCATTGTTAGGTGAAAGGCCAGCAAACCTCTGGGGTGGATCAGGCAATGCCTATTCCATCCCAAAGATACCTGGCACTTCCTTACATGCTCAGTAAATGCAGATGCTCCTATACCAGCAGCACTTGCCTTGCCATGATTTTCTGACCAGCACCTAGTATAGCTGTGGAATACAAAAATGTGCTCCACAGCTATCCAGGCCGAGGGACACTCCAGCATGGACAGAGACATCTCTGAGATGGTAGCATCTCCATGCAATACAGATGCCCGATGGGGGAGCACACCAGGAGTTTGCAAAGTGCAAAAAGGCCCAGAGATAAAAGTTCTCTCTGCCGTGCAAATTGTATATTGTCCAGGTGCTAAAAACCAAGGCCATGTACTATTTCTTGTTATAATTCTTTCAAATTCACTTCCACGTTTCCTTAGTAATCATCAGGAGGTAAACCTATAGTTGACAACCCCCTTTGTTGTTTCTTTGAATTACAGGGCAGGAAAATGAAAGTAGCTTAAATGTAATCTGATGCAAGCAATAAAAGGCTTCTTCTGAGGGGCTCTTTGCATTTACCAGTCAGCTCATGGGTCAGGATTGTCTGCAAGTCCTGCTGCCGCTGCCCCATAGTTGGCTAACCCCTCCTCAAGCAACCCAGCTGTGTAGGCTGCTAAAGATCCCTCAGTGTCATTGAAATTCCCAACTAAAAGAAGAAGAGTTGGTTTTCTACTTCACTTTTCTCCCCCATTTAAGGGGACTCAAAGCAGCTGACAAAGCTTTCTGTTCTTCTCCCCACAACAGAACACCCTGTGAGAGCTCAGAAGAGAGCTGCGACTAGCCCAAGGTCATCCAGCTGGCTTCATGAAGGAGTGTTCTGTTGTGGGGAGAAGAACAAAAGGTTTGTCAGCTGCTTTGCATCCCTTTAAATGGGTGAGAAAAGCAGGGTAGAAAAGCCAGCTCTTCTTCTTGTGAGTGGCAGTCCCAATGAGCTTATCTAATAATCAACAGATAAAATACTTTGTATCCTAGCTTCTTCTTGTGCAGCAGGTGTTAATGCACTGTACTCTAGAATCTCCAATGCATGCGTCTTTACCTTCAGGAAGCAAAGGAATTGGCTCTAACAGAAGACATGTTATACATAGAGACATCTGCAAAATCCAATTACCATGTGACAGAACTGTTCTTGACTCTAGGTAAGTCTTTGTTAAAAATCAAAATGTATGTGCTGTCTTTTTGAAATTTTAACTACAGACAGATCCCCATATCCAATGATCCAGTAACTGTGGTTTCAATTTTCAGTGGTGACTGGATCAGCCCCCCCCCCCCCGCAGGTGCCATTAGGCCTACTTAAAACTTCTACAAGTCAGGGACAGGCAGGAAATTGTCTGAAATGGTGCAAGATTTCCCATAATTCCTGTGAAATCCTGCAAAGTTTTATGTTATGCGTGGTAGGGTCTGGAACTCACCTTCTGCAGATATGGAGGTCTGACTGTAGTTGTCTGGCTGGTCCTCTCTTAAGCTGGATCCACATGTGCTCCATAAGTTTATTAGGGTTACTGGGGTTACCCGCTGGTGTTCCTGGCAATGGAAATATTGAACTGGGGAATGTTAATTTCCCAATTCAGTGTTTCCACCTAGGGCTTTAGAGAGCACAGGAGATGGCCCAGACTACTGTCTGCAGACAGTGTGGGGTTAGTACAGACAGTGGAAGCATGCTTAGAGAGAATGGGATGGCGCTGCTGGAGAGCAGGGCCATGTATATCCTGTGACTGCTGCACCACCAGATTGATTTCACCAGTGAGTCACCATCATTACAGCACCTGATCATGGCCCAAACCTTGCCTTAGTCAGCATGAACTGTCAAGAAAGAATGTGGGGAGGGAGGTTCTCACTGGTTTGGTTTTCCTTTTAACGTATCAGGCAGCAGTGACTTCAAAGGTACTTTTGCAAGGACAGTAGGGAGAGAGTAGGCTTTGATTAAAGGTTGCATTTTAATCTCAAGGGACCAAAATGCCGTTCAGGGAGATGAAAGCCAAATGGACAGCCAGAACCTTCCTGCTGAATCCTGATGATAAGGCAGTGGCCCTTTCTGCACTGGCCCTTAGTCTGTATTATATCCTGGACTAGGGACCTGCCACCCACATGTTTGTGCAGACTATGGCAGGTCCTAGGTGGTGCCTGCAGTCATCTGCATCAGCATCCAGATGGCAAGTCCCCATTGTGTAATATAGGATGGAATAAGATCCAATGCAGATGGGGCCAGTGATGGAAAACTCTCTCATCTATGTGAAATGGTACTTGGGTCCCTGCCAACTGAGTATTGGGCTCTTATTCGGGTGAACAAAAATGAGGACTGCAGTCAAACCTGCAGATTGCTGCTGAAGGACGAAAAATTATTAGAGGAAGAATGGATAGATCCTACATGATTCAGTATTGGCACACAATGTTTTTGGTTAAGACACAGCTGTGTTGCTATTCTGCCTGCGTCTGTTTCCAAAAGTCCAGGATAACCTGAAAGGACAGTTTTGTTCAATATTTCTTGTTAAAAGATCACATTGTGCAGTTTCTCAGAACTGTGAACAGAGTCTGAAAGTGGGGAGGTAATGAGATAAACTGCAAATGGGATCTGAGAAAGCAGATCAGTCGTAACAGACACGTCAAACTGTAGATAGTCATTTAAAAAAATCTGGAAGAATAACAAATGTTTTCCACTCCTCCTACAGCTGATGAATTGCTAAAAAAAGAACATCAGAAAGAGAAGACATTTCAGAAAACACAGTGGAAGAAATCACACATTGACCTGCGAGAAACAACTTCAAATCCTATTAAATGTTGCCAGAAATAGATCTAGGCTCCGTTCCTCACTCAAATGGTTTATTCTGCATTATATACCTGACAGGTTCATTTTTCCCTGTTTATATTAAAATATCCAGGTTTTACAAGCGTAATACAGATTATTTCAATAAAATAGGAGAAAATAGTTCTGTGCCTGTGCAGAATGCCTCCTGAGGGCAAGGGCTGCCAGTAGCAGCCCCAGCCACTCAGGAGGCGCGCAGGACGCAGGCGCGCTGCATCCTGGGCGCCGCCCCTCAGAATCGGGGCGACGCTGATGAGGTAAGGAGAGGATTCACCGCACTCCCCCCAGGGGGGGCTAGGGGGGGCTTTAGGGAAGCTCGCCCTGGCTCCAGAAGCGGCGATCCGCCGCTTCTGGGGTGAGAGCGAGCCGAAAGGTAGGAGTCCCCCAGCTAGCCATGCTTGGCTCCGGCGAGCCAATCATGGCGAGCCAGGGGAGGGTCCTGGGTAGGCACACTTGTGTCCTGCGGACGCATCCTAAGTGCATGCGTTTTCACGGTGCAAGACCACATAATATGTGGTGTGCCAAAAACACCCATTTAGCACACTTTAAGCATGGATAGGTGTGGACGCACCTACCAGAAGTGTGCTACTTAGGCCCCGCAAATGTGGATGCACCGCCAAAAACCGCTTTCAAAGCGGTGTTGCTGTGCGGACACACCTCACCGGAAGTGTGCCACACAGCAACGCATGTGCAGATTAGCCACGGTGAAAGTGTGCTAAATGGGTGTTAAGGGGCCTGTGCAGAAACACCCAAAGAAACAATTTTGTTACAGTATGAATTTTCCTTTATTTATCACATATTATAGCCTGTCCTTTCCCTATGAGTCAAATTTTTATAGCCAATATTTTATTGCTAGTGTCAGCTTCATCATTCCTCTCTTCTTTCCCTCTCTCTCTTCCCCTGGCAGAATCCACACAGCAGGGGGAAGCACTAGAATAATATAATCATAGAGTTGGAAGGGACCTCTAGGGTCATTGAGTCCAACCCCCTTCTCAGTGCAGGATTTCTTAAACCATCCCAGGCAGATGTAGGTCCAGCCTCTGCTTGAAGACCTCCAGTGAAGGAGAACTCACTACCTCCCATGGCAGCCTATTCCACTGAATGTTTGTCCTTACTGTCAGGAAGATTTTCCTAATATCTAATCTGTATTGACTCCCCTGAAGTTTCATACCATTGCTTCTAGTCCTCCCAGCTTGTGTAAGCGAGAATAGGGATGATCCCTCTGCACTGTGACTGCAGTGGAGTGGAGTGCCCTCCTCACATTGTTCTTTAATATGGAGGCACAGCTGCTTCCTTAACCACAGTACTGTCAAATATTGTGTTGGGAGAGATTCTTCAAAAGTAGAAAATGACCACACTGGTCATTTCCTAATTTGAAAAAAAAAATAGGAATGTATTATTTATTTATTTATTTGTGGATATGCTGTCACCCCCTCCCCACCAAGTCAAAAGAAGCTCCAGTTTTGACTTGGGGAGGATGGCCTCCCACCCCTCGGCCAAGATCAGAGATTTTTTTGAGGCAGGAAGGAGGAGTGAGGCAGCCTCCCCACATCCTCAACACCAATGATCCCCTCAATGCTGATGCATGGGGAGGCAACTTAGTCACCTGTGATCAGAGCAAGGAATGAGAGGGGCCTTTCTGCACTTCCTGTTTCATCCGAGAGACAGAAATAGTGCAGTCCTGCTAGTATGCAAATGCTAGTGCACACCATCTCTCCCCCATGTGTCCACAAACCTACCTTCAGTGCAGATGCTTGCCCGGGTGCTGCCATCTTTTTTCTGGAGGCTGGTGTGACCATGCATGCACTGGCATCATCACCATGATGGCAATGGTGCACTGTGCATGTGCACTTACATTTGGGGTTATCTGAGGTGCCAGCACAGTGGCATGGCACCAGAGATAACCCGTCGAGCACCATAGAGGTGCGAATGGGCTTCACCAGAGATGGCAAAAGCCGTTTCTGGTCAAGGTAAGTCTACATGTGGAGCATGAAATTGTGCTCCAAACGTAGTTTGTGTGCAGTATGCTCCTGCATGGAAAGGGCTATTTTTGAGCTGGAAATGACCACTTCAAGTGCAGAGGTTCCATCTCAGAGCGTACTGCACACAAACCATGGGACCAAGTGCAAAAAGGCCCCAATTGAAAAGCTCTAAAATGCTATAGTGACATTTGTGGCTGCATAACAAAGAAACACCATAAATGCCAAGACACATAAGAACATAAGAGAAGCCCTGCTGGATCAGGCCACAGCCCATCTAGTTAAGCATCCCGTTGCACACAGTGACCCACCAAATGCTCATGGGCATCTCAAAACAGAGATAAGGATAAACCTTTGCCTGCTCTCAAATCCCAGCAAATGGCATAAGAAGTGTCCTGCTTCCGCCCCACCCCCAGCCTGAAAGATGGACCTAGGCATTCATTCTAGTAGCCATTCATACATCTGTCATCGATAAATTTGTCTAACCCTACCTTGAAGCGATCTAGACTGGTATCTGTCACCACCTCTTCTGGCAGCAAATTCCTTAATCTGATGACCCTCTGGGTGAAGAAATACTTCCCCTTGTCGGATCTGACTCTCCTACCCATCAGCTTCATAGAGTGTCCCCTGGTTCTAGTATTGTGGGATGGAGAAAAAAAATCTCTCTCCACCTTTTCTATACCATGCATAATTTTATATACTTCAATCAGGTCCCCTCTTCAATGCCATCTCTCCAGACAGGGAGGCCTAGATGTTGCAGCCTGGTTTTTGTAAGGGAGGTGTTCCAACCTTTTAATCATTCTGGTTGCCCTTTTCTGCACCTTTTCCAGTTCCACAACATCCTTTTTGAGGTGTGGTGACCAGAACTGTACACAATATTCCAAATGTGGCTTCAGCATAGATTTATAAAGAGGCAAAATGACACTTGCTGACTTATTTTCTATTCCCTTCCTAATTATTCCCAGCATTGAATTACCTTTTTTCTCTGCTGCTGTGCACTGGGTTGACACCTTCATTGAAATAAAGGTAGCATAAAGGTCCATAAAGGTAGCAGGGAAGTCCTTCCTTCCTTCCTTCCTTCCTTCCTTCCTTCCTTCCTTCCTTCCTTCCTTCCTCTTTCTCTGTTTCACCCTACTACTAAAAATTATAGTCTATGCTTCTGATGGAATGTAACCTGGGCCTGTAATAGTGTTCAATATTTTTTTATAGTCTTTTAAGTTGCTTGTGCAATTCTTGGAAACAAATAAACAAATAAATGTAAATTGGAGACATCTGTGCATATCTGTACATAAACAATGTTGAATTAAATTGAATATAGTCTGACCACCACAACATCACCCTTTTTCAATTGTTCATCATTCATGCAATTAAAGTGGTGAAAGAGGAGTGAAGAATGAACTCATGTACATTGCTTCCAGCCCAGCTGTTAAGCCTTATCTCAAGTTATTTCCAGCAATCCCATATTGGGGGGCAGTCTGCAGCAAGGATTCTTTATTATTATTGTCTACTACCCATGCAATTTAGAATCTTACAAGATCAGGATTTTAATCACTTGAAGACTGAAAACTTGAAAAGGGCTTATGTTGTGATGTAAATCCATTTACTGGAACAATCCTGAGTGACTTTTCCAGCTGCTTAGAATCCTCATTGTGATTTTTAATTGCTGCCTTTCATATCAAGGTTGGAAGTAGACAATAGTATGAACATCACACTATTCTAATTCTAACTGCAACTACATCCAAAGGGGACTCCATTTCTGTTCTCATTTTTAAAGATTGATGAATTTCATTTGCATTTATAACATTACAATCTCACTTCCTTCCTCACACACACACGTAAGGATTGGCCCTTGCCGAATGATGGCTGGAAAAAAAAAAAACATTTGTATGGGCTATTCTGCAGTTGTCTCTGGAGAGCTCTCTGAGGCAGTAGCAAGCCCCAAAAGGCCTGAGGCCTATTTGACTACAGCCCATAGTGCATGATTAGGGAACTCCTGGGGAAGAGCATCTGCCCCTTGAGGAGGCTGTTACAACCTCCAGGCACACCCTGCCTTCCCAGAGGTTCCCTAATCATGCACTAGGTGGGGAGCACAAAAGTGTGCTCCACACCTTTACTAACCTTACCCAATCACTTACCTGGTGCATCCAAGCAGCGGCCATTCACATCTCTTCTGGTGCTCCAGGGTTGTCTGAGGTGCAGCACAAACATGCTGGCACCTTGGATGATCATAGATGCGCAGTCATGCAGAGCACCACAGCCAAAATGGCGGCACCCTGTAGAGGACTGGTGCCGCAATCAAATCAAGGTAAGTATTTGATCACCCGGGGGGGGGGGGAAGACCCCATTAAATCTGGTTTTCGATGATATTCGTGCGGACAATGCATTCAGACGGGGGTCCTAGTGGGGTCCTTAAGGGATTGTGTGTGCGGAAGGTACGTAACTGATTGGTACCAATTGCATACTTATTGGTTTCCTAATGGGATCTTCGTTGCACGTGCAAAAAGGGCCACAGTCTATATCCATGCTAGCACCCTTTAGCATACATTTGCTGTTCTGAAGCCCACTCAACACAGATGCCTCTGCCTCTGGTTGATCCAGATCTAGGTAATCCAGATCAAACTAATACAAATCTAGCTAATACGGTTCTAGTTAATAAAGGTTAACTGAGGTATGTGCAGAAAGGGCCTCTGAGGACTATGGTGTGCACAGGTCCAGATATAAGGTAAGTGCATAAAGTGTTTTGTTACAGCTGCAGTTCTTTAACCGATTTAAGCCTTGGTCCCTTCCTTCCTTCCTTCCTTCCTTCCTTCCTTCCTTCCTTCCTTCCTTCCTTCCTTCCTTCCTTCCTTCCTTCCTTCCTTCCTTCCTTCCTTCCTTCCTTCCTTCCTTCCTTCCTTCCTTCCTTCCTTCCTTCCTTCCTTCCTTCCTTCCTTCCTTCCTTCCTTCCTACAAGCCCTGTTAAAGTAGATGGCACAACTCTAGCTGGCTACCAGAATTTAGACTACAGTGGGGGCAGGCAGTATATGGTTCCTCCTTTAGCACTAAGACCTTGATTAATACTCTGGAACATTACTCTGTCCAGAAGAGCTGGCCACACCACAGCAAGTGTTCAGCTAAAAGACAGTGAGCGCATCTCTACTTCTGGAAGAGGTGCTTCTGTTTTGGGTGGATGGGGGATGTGTGGCACCTTCCTCATTTTCATCTTGGAGTATGGAGATGCTCTATTCCATGGCATTTCTGTGCAGGATGGGAAGAAACCAAACTGCCTGAGAGATACCTCTGTCAGAAATCATGGCACATAGTGGTGTACAGGATCACTTAGGAGGCATCTGCTACTACTGAAAATGGAGGCATGGTGGCAGTTTTGGGGAATGATGATGGAACTCTATTCTTGTAAGTGGAGACACAGGCAGGGGCTACAGACTACCCATGTTTCAGCTTCTGGCACTGCCCCGTTGCTCTGTAGCAAAGAAGCTGCAATCCATACTAGCTATATTGATCTGAACACAAAGCAGCTAAGTAGCTGCCCTCCTCTCACAAATCCAGCCAAGCCCCTTTATCGGAGCAGGCCCCCAAACAGCCGTGTTTGGCTGTCTGTCCCCCCATGCAAAACCAGAGACAGCCTATACCTCGCTTTTCTGATTATAGAGTCATCATACCTGTAATCTGGCCTGAGAACAGTATTTCCTGGTGAAAAGTTTGGTAGCAACATCAGTGTCATATCTCCAGGAGAAATGCAGAGAAATATGGTGTAATGAAACTGTTTTGCTGAGTTCTACTATAATTGTGCTCTGTTCTAATTGTATATGCTACATTACACTTGACCTCAGCCAATGGAATGAGAGGTTGGTTAGGAAGGCTGTCAGGAAGAACACACACACACACACACACACACACACACACACACACACACACACACATTCTCTCTCTCTCACTCACTCATAGCCATACAGGAAAAACTGCAGCAATGTCCATTTTTTTATTAGCCCCTGGGTGGGACTGGAATGGGAAGGGATGTGTTATTGTTTTTGTCATGGTTATAGACAATTCATTTCTCTAGGCTCATCATTCATCTTGCAGAAATTCACTGCTCTCTTCTATAGGGAAGCAAGCTTGTCGGTGCTTGTAGCCAGCTTCCTGGTCATTTTCTGAAGCTGCTCTTCTTCTGCCAAATCGCCCCACGGGCCGAATGCCTCGCCCTGTGTACCAGGAAGGATCAATATCGGGATCTGGAAGGCAAATCCCAATAGTAAGGAACAGTTCTTTCACAACACAATGCCTGACATGATCCTAATGCCTGTTTTTGTTGAGTGGCCCTAGCTTTTTAGCACATCAAGTGGAGATTTTCAGTACATATTAGGAACACAGAAAATTGCTCAAAATGGAATTAGACCTACTGATGGTTAGCTTCATACAGACTGGCAGCAACAATCCAGGGTTTCAGAAGCTTTTCAGAATTTCTTCCAGCCCTACTTAAATATACTGGGGACTGAACCTGGAATCTCTTGCAAGAAATGCAGCTTTGAGTTGTTAATTAAATTGAATGCAAGAAAATTTGTATTAGTTAGAATAGATCCCCTTCAAATGTGGTAGGATTTGTATTCAATATGAATGTTCAGTCCCATACAAATTTCATATAAATCTCATATGAATCTCATATGAAGCTTCATATGAATGTATCAAAACAGTCAAATTGAATTTGATTGTCAATTTTTGAATGTGCCAACAGTCGACTCAAATACAAATGTCTGAATTCGGCCGAATTCACACTAACTTTGAATGTTATGAATATTTGTGCACATTCCTATTATTGGACCATTTCTTCATTTTGTGACACTTTTCCTTTGGCTAATATAAAACCATATGTTGCACCCAGTGCTGTGTTGTTCTTTACAGTAAGGATAAATAAAAAGACAGAACCCAAAATTTTATTTTTAAGTGTACATTTTGGCAATATATAGTTGAATTTAAGCTTGTATCAAATGTGGATCCACTTTCTATTGAAAGGGTCTTTATCAACAATTTTTTAAAACTAGTTTTTTGAATTTCACAGTATTTATCTTGGGTGCATCCCTATCCAAGACTGTGAGGGATGGCTGTACAACAACAACAAAATTAACTACAAAATGCCATGCTAAGTTAGTGGTAGTTATTATGGCCCTTTCTACATTGGGCAGCCTCTGTATTCTGTGTGGGATACTAACCCCCTAATCATGCTTTGTATGCATTGGATGATGTGTGGATCAAGGGCTTTTCTGAACTTGGCCTAAAGGGACAGCCTGGGCAAGATCCAGCAGGTAGCATCTGCATGTGCAGGGCTATCCCCCAGCCAGATAGTGGGAGAACACTGAAAGTAATCCACAGCTGTACTAGCCATGGGCAAATTCACACTTCTCTACCCCCAGGGGTCTAGACACTTACCTGCAGTGCAGATATGTGTCCGAGTGCTGCCATGTTCTCTCCAGATGCCGGTGCCAGTGTGTGTGCACTGGCGTCATCACCAATGAGGCCTGCACACGTGTTCTAGTCCTCGCATGTCACGTGACACACCAGCACGCTTTTGTGGTGAATGAGGTACCCCTTCTTGCACCATAGAGGGAAAGGCCATCTCTGGTAAAGGTAAGTGCACATGTGGAGCATAAAATCATGCTCCACACATAGTTGCCTTCCAATGCCCTCCTGCAAAGAAGGTGCCATTTCCGAAATGGAAACGGCACTTTCCAGTGCAGATGCTGGCAACTATGGGGCCAAGTGCAGACAGGCCCCATGTCTGGGATGCAGCTATTATGCTTCAGCATGCACCTTTCACACCTCTTCTGGGGCAAAGGGTGCATGGGACTTGGCAGTGATCAAATTTACCTGATACTTAATGAAGTGCCAGGTGGATTGAACATTCTGGACACCCAGTTATTCACTGGATTCTGTGACAAGAGAAGGTGTGGAAGCTCCCCAAGCTAAGGTGACCCAAATGTACCCTAACTTTGTATAGATCAACACTGAGCTCTATAATTGGTCCAGGCACATAGACCAGACTAATGGTATTGCTGCAGTACCCTAGGGGACCCTTTTTGGCAGGGCTTCAGAAAATGGTCAGGCTGAGAGCTTTTGTTTTTAGCCTTTGGAGCCTCAGTGCTGCTTCTGGAGGCTCTCCTGAGGCAGAGGCCAAAGCTGGAGTGGAACTGGTCATTTCAATGTGGACAGCCCTGTTTCACTGAAGCAGCAACATGCTTATCCCAGAATGGGGTATCTTGCCCTGTTCCAGAACAGACAAAGGAAGTGCAGAGATGCCCTCTGTTCTTTTGTTCTATCTGGCCATCCAGGAAGAAGAGGTGAAACTAGCCCTTTCCTGGGGCTACAGAGCTGAAAGGAACAACTGCTCTTAAAAAAAAAAATTCCTCAGAGGATTGTTCTATGTCACAGTAGGCCAACCTACTTCTTATTTCCATGGATCGTTCAAGGATCCTGCACTCAGCATCAGGCACCATCAGGCAGTCCAAAAGCAAGAGGCAGGCAACCAGCAGTCGCATGCTGCTCAGGTTTCTCTCTCTGTTTCCTTGAAGCTCTTTCCTTAAAACAGACTCAGTGCTGCTCTAATCTTATGAAGTAGTCATGAAACCTGCAGTAAACAGAGGGAAAATGTATCATTCTTAAGGCAGGAAGTTTTCAGTAAATGGCAGAATTCATATAAAAATTCTGCAGATAAGGAGTATATATAAGAAGGTTCATGGTGCATCTCCGAGGCAAGAACATCCTACAACCCAAGGAATGTTATTCAGGAAGAAACCAGTGGAGGTTTTCACCTTCCCTTCACATGGCCCCTTTATATCCAAGTTTCATCCAAAGAACTCCACATTAATGTGTTCCCATGCCATCTCTTATCTACACTGATGACCACAGAACACTCTTCAGATGAATATTTCCTGGCCTTTAATGTACAGTTGAGGCACTGTGTGGATGGTACTCAGCTAAGCTGCTTTTGCTGTATTTAAAAAACCCTGTTTTCACTGAATGTGGTTGAAGTCCTCTAGCTCCTAGATTTGTTTGTGACAACTAAACAAAAAACACAAGTTTTCCCCTCTGTATGAGTATTAGCTTCTCTACTGCATTGCTGGCTGCTTCCTTGTCTCCTTCTGGAATGTTGGAAGCAGCGGTGGTGAGTGCTGTGGCTGAGGCACTTCCTGCTTTCAGAGGTGTTCTCTAGCTCTCCTGTCTTTTGCCTCTGACACTGAAGATGCAACATCCCAGATGCTCCATGGAGGCACCTCAGTGTGCAAATGGAGACAGGGCCACTAGAAAATATAGGCTGCATCAGTTACTTATTCCATTGTACTTGGATATTCTGGAATATCCATGCTTTATTCTAGGTTATCCAAATATAGCAGAATAAATAACCAATCAGGATGCAGCATGAATCAAATTATGTATGAAAATCTGATGGAAGTGAAAAAAGCATTTTGATAGGATTAGAGTATTTTCTGTAACAATAGGGGAGCAAAAGTGAAATTTCCAATTTGGGGAACAGTTAAAAGTGGTATTTTAAAAAAGCAAGGAATTACAAATGCTATTTTTTTTTAATGTAGTAGCAGAGTATCTCAAAAAATGGGACAGAACACGGTGTTGCCTTTCTGATCTCCCTTTTCTGTTAGTCACAACAGTGCACAATAGTGCAGTCTGGAAGTAGATCATGCCATTCTTCTGCTCTCTGTGAACACTGAGTTTGGGCTAATGTTGATTTTTGAAGATCACAACTCAGCATTTACAAATTAAAGTTGACCCTCAGTTTTTATGAAAATCAATTTCAGCCAAAATAGCATGAATTTCAGAAAAATGTTTACTGCCTTTGCTTCTCTGAAAATGGCAATGGGCGCTTCCAAACCTTGACCTGCAATGATGATATCAAATGCAATTGTGTAAACTATGCAGACATAGACACAGAGAAACACAGACAGGCACACACACATAGGCACACAGACGTAAGACACACAGAGCAGTCCAGGACATTCAGGACTTTTTCTTGAAATTTCTCTGCATTTTTCTTTCCTGGAGACAAGATGGCATAAACATAAATGCATTTGCTTATAGCAAGGCATCATTCCTATAAATACTGTATGTGAGGTGTGCCCAGACACTTCAGAGAACTTGGTGCAAAAGTGGAGGTCTTTCTGCAGTTTCCACTCCAAGCTCTCCTGCTGCTGAATGAAAGAATGCAAACCTTTTAATTCACAGTAAAAAATTTAATTGCCTGCTTGGTTGTATGAACAGTTGTGGCAGAAACCTCAAATAAATGTTTCTGTGTGCATTTTATTCCCCCTTATGTGCACATATAACAGGTTTGCAAGACTGTAGATACTCATAGCTTTTGGGGGAAAACATCCAGCTAGTCAGTGATCACAAAACTTAAACAGCTTTTCATTTCAGCTGGACATGGCTTATCATTAAAGGGCTGAATCTTGAGTACCTCTTATACTCTGAAGCTTGCTTTGGCAGCCTTTCCTACAAGCGATGTTCTCTGCAGTGACAGGGAGAACAACAAATAAAGGCAGACAACACTCTTTTGAATCAGAATGATAGATCCTAAATTAAGTAACATTTATGATGCAGCTATGCTCCGCCTTTGAACTATATCCACATAATGGTGACTTGGCTTTTCACACTTCGTTGAAAGAGGAAGTGCAGGTATAAACCAGCATGAGGCATACACACTGCATGGAGCTGTGTCCATTCTAGAAATGACTCCATGCACACCAGATTGTTCCCCAATCAGATTGCTTCGGCATCTAATTTGGGTGGAGAGTGTGTCAGGCTGGGCAGTGCAGCCACAGTTGTGTGCCACATTGCCCTGCCACCGTGACAATGGCTGGCACGCATGTCTGTTGCTGCTGTTGCCATGGTGATGCGATCACATTTACCTGGCATACAGTGCTGAATGCATCCTGAACGTTTGTTGGCATTTGCACCTATACAGGTGCAAAAAGATGTGCAAACCAACAGTGACTTATAGAGCACTTCTGCACAAATGATGAGGAAAAAGGCAAGCCTGTGCCTGGAGGCATCCCTTTGATATCTCCACAGCAGAGTTTAGCTAAGACTTTGGATACATGTTCCCAAAAACAGACGGTGGTTTATGGACCACAACACACTGTTCTTTCTGAAAGAGAGTTTGGCCATAGCTAAGGCATTCACTTGTTGTGGAGAAATGACTGTTTTCCTCCCTCAATTTTTCAACTGGAAGACTGGAATAATAATGCTTCCCTTTGATCCTCTAAGTTGTTCTTCATGTCAACATATTGAAAGTTAAGGTACTGCTTACACCTAAAGTCACCTCAGGGATACATTTTCTTCTTAGGAATTAACGTTAATTCTGAGTTACTTAACACCTTCTATCCTTGCTAGGGGTGGCAGGAAGTATAAATGACAGGTAAAAATAAAATAAAATACCTAGCTAGCAACCCCATTGGCTTTTATTATCCAGGAAACTACTAAGTATGAAATAGAATTGGAACTCAAACAAATAAAACAAAAACCTGAAAAGAGGCTACGAGCAATACACAGCTGCCAGACATGCCACATTTTGCAATCAGAGATACAAAGACCTGATAAAATGAACTTAAGAAAAAGACTTACTTTTTCTCAAAAGAAGAACTGGAAGGCGTTCGTTTGCCTTCAGGACTGGACTCAGTGTGAGCTGAGGGTCCTTCTCTGCCTTTTTATGGTTTTTCTTGGTCTTTGTTTACTTGCCTGTGACATCAGCACTGGGACAAGGTATCTCGGCATTTTCTTCCTTCTCATTATGTCTTGTGTTAATGTCCTCAACCCAAGTAAGATTATTTTCATGACTCAGATTTTTTTTCTTTAAGGAAATCAATAGTGTAGGACAAGACTACCCATTTCTCTTTTTTATTTTGCACCTGATTTTTCAGCTATTACGCATTATTTTGATATTCTATGTCTTAATAGTGTGAACCTTTGAATGTTTACTCCAGTGACGTCCCACCAATTATTCCAGAAAAAGCATGTACAAGATTTCAACCTAAAAGCAGTTTTTATACTTCTTTGCCATTCATGGTTTTCCTTCCACATACTTGAGAATGGAAGTTTGTGGTGCTTTCTTACTACTTGTGAGAAAGTGACTGCATGTTTAGGAGTACTTATACACCAGAACCTAGATGGATTCTGTTCTTCTGTTTTATTTCTCTTCTGCTTTTTATTGTGCTGGTTTGTTTGCTCATTGGTCATCACCACTAGACTTGGTGTAACATGGTTTAAAAATCAATAAATAGAACTATTAATCTTCTTGGTTACTCCCAGGTACTGTAAGCCATTCATTTGGGACCAAAGGAGGGGGAATTTAAAGACTTTGGGTGTTTTTCCACTGTCACTAGAAGTACCCATTAAGTACCCATTAATGGGTACTTAATGGGTACTTTTAGTGACAGTGGAAAAACACCCTTTGTCTACATAACCCCCTTTACCTCTGTATTTGCAAATTTCAAATTTGCTAGGTTTGAAGGACCTAAACATTCAGAAATTTGTTTCATGCTGTTATTACAAATATAAGTTCAGCAATTTCCCATCTATTTGTATCTTGAGGTTCATGCAGAAGGTTCCAGGTTCAGATCCAGGTGGTAGCGGCTAACAACCATGAATCTGCCCATGCCATTACCAGTTGGGGGTAACTTTACCCTTTCCTGTCTGCATGAATTATGTGGCCAGAATTTAAAAGTACACACAGAGAGATATCTTAGGACAGATATTTAGATCCAGGAGCCTGGAACCTATGGGTGCTGCATGCAGAAACCTCACCATCTGAATCTGGATTCCTATTCAGGCTCTCAAGGGTGGGCTAGATGTCGGTTCATAGAGGTCTTCTGCATCTTGAAGGGTGCATTACATTATATTATTTGTGGAAGGGGCTGTTTCCAACTCAGAAGAGTACTGGATGATTTCATGCTTCACATGTAGACTTACCCCATCCAGCAGAGTCCAGTGGCATCCCCATCCCCATATCTATAGTGCACAGAGGGACATGTGACACATCACACAAGTGCACTTGTGTGTTAAAATATGCTGGCATCACTGTGTATGTGTAGCATGGCACAGCTGTCCTAGTGATGGCACCAGTGCACATGCAGGGATGCCAACATTGGAACCTAAGATGGTGGTGGCCAGACCATATGTCTACACTCAGGTAAGTGTCCAGACGTGGGTGTGTTCTGAATGTTAGTACATGCCAGAGGAAGTTCTCCATTCTTGTCCCCCAGACAGGATGGGAAGTGTGAACTTCCCCAATGATGGAAAACAGCAGACTAGCTATATTTTTCTTTGCCTCAGTTCTCCACTTTCTTGTTTAGTACCACAGCTAAATTTTCTTCACAATTAATATTCACATCAACTTATTAAGCTTTAGAAATGTACTGACAGAAAATTCTACTTCCTACTCTCCAAATGAGGAATCAAAACAGACTTCTCATAAAATTTATTTGTAGTACTATGATAACAATTATTATATGATTTATGCTATATATATATATTTATACAAAAATAATATGCTGAAAATGAACAGCATGACTCTAGTGCTTTATTTTAGGGCAAAAGCATACATTAGGTGTGCTTCTACGATTCATGTCCCATGAGGACTTTAAAGAAATAAGGTAAAGCATCTATGGCAGTTGTGATTCATGATGCACTTCTGTAAAGATGATGGATAGGCAGGAATTTGACCAGAAAGCCATCTTCTGATTTCCCAAAACTGATCTGCAGTGGATTAAAAGCCTCAAAGCCTCATCCTGACATAGCTTCATCCTTCCATCATGGTCCGTGAAAGTCTTGAACTGTGGACTGTTGCTGAGAATCATTGGCTTTGGTAGAAGATAAAAATGTGTGTGTGTCATTGCTTCAGTTTGGTCTAGTGGTTAAGGAGCTGGACTCTTATTTGGGGATACCAAGTTTGATTCCGCCCTCACCCACGAAGCCAACTGGGTGACCTTTGGCTAGTCACAGCTCTTCTGAGCTCTCACAGCCCCACCCACCTCACAGGGTGTTCTGTTGTGGGGAGAAGAACAAAAAGCTTTGTCAGACACTTTGAGTCCCCTTAAATGGGTGAGAAAACCCAACTCTTCTTCTTCTCCTTCTTGTTTAGCTGCCCTGATTTTTCCAATAAATATTGTTCTTTACAATGCTGTGATTAATATACTTGGGGCGGAATCCATGTGGGCAATTTATCCTGGAAGAATGGTACATCTTGGCTTTCAGGGTGCCACTTTGAGTTCTGTACTCCACCACAGTTCAAGCATTCCACCTTGGAAAATTTAGTAATACGCCCAGTCATCCAGAGTTTTGTGCTGAGACATGCTAATATTATCCCAGAAATCTGGATTTGGGATAGGCCATTCTGCATAGTTATTCAAATATAAGGACAACATGGAAATTATTATAGAGGAACAGCAACAGATATTCAAACCATGAAATTAAAAGCAGAATTCAGATCTGGTGTACAGTTTAGAATATTAATGAACATAAATAAATATGTTATTAACAATGTTCAGACTTCATAAAAATAAATTCCGTAGCACAGGAATGAAGAACAGAATGCTCTTCCGAAGCAAGGGTCCTTATGCAAAGGCAGGACGCAAAGCACAAGTTTATGTCTTACCTGGTGAGTAAGGTAAATGGAGCCTTGAATAAAAATAGTGTTGTATTATTAGCACAGTTAGAAGTAGATCATTTAGAGTGCTACTATGCTCTAGATAAAACAGTAAGGGATTACAACAGTTCAGACGTGCCTTCCTAGGCTTCTGTTTCTTTGCTTCATAGGTAATGAAAAGTAACTCTGAATTCCTCCAACAGGGAACTGCTCTCCCACCCCCCACAATCTATCTGTTCAGCCAATCACTTTTCTCTATGAAATGACCAAAACTCTGTCGCTGCTCTAGTGGGATAGAGGTTTGCAGTTAACTCAGTTACTCATTAAAGTGATACCTCCCATAGAGCAGGGCGTAGAGTCTGGAAAACTGAGCATTGTGTGAAAACATGCTAAGGAAGTGACCTAACCATGGGTTTGGCATCTTCTGAGAAGTACACTGGTGGAGAAGGACACTTGAGGGAAGGGATAGCCATCCTCGGAGTAATCCAGTCTGATTGAAAAGTTCAGGAGGAAGCAGCTCATCTTAAGAAAAGCACAGAGAGCAAGAAGGCAAGGATGGACACATTGTTTGTTTCCCTCATGGTGCAGGAAGAGTCACCAAGAATGAACAGCACACTTGCCATAAAGTGGCTTACAATGGTGAAGAGAGGTAGAGGACGACACTAGGTACCCCAGATGCAATATCTCCTTAAGATAAACAGCAGGAGCAAGAAGCAGTCCATGGAGGTGGCAAGTGTTGTTGAACCTTCCTCACACTGCTTTTTGCTGGAACCAGTGGCACCCTGCTCACAGGAGCCAAAGGTCACCTGATACACTAGTGCTGGACCCCAGTTGTTGAGGCGCATTAGGCCAATGGGCTGCATCAAATGCTAGTCCAATGCGGACTGTGTGGGAAAGGAGCACTGCCAGAATTGTTTTTTTGGCTCTTTGGATTATGTGTCCCTTCTAAGGGTTTGGGATAATGTGTACTTCATCCCCTGGGTGACCAAAGATCTCCCTTTATCCAAAGAGACATTCAGTAGGACAACACTCCAAAGTACCAGGCTTACAATAGTAGTCCAGTCTATTTGCCCAAATAATCAGAATATGGCCACACCTTTATGCAATCAATGATACCCTTCCACAAAAGAAACAAACAAAGCAAACACCTTGTTGCAATCCTGTTGCATAGGTGAGTGCTGGCAATTATGTCAATTCTGCAGAAGTTCTTATTTTACCAAGAATGATTCTGAAACTGGACTAAGGAGTGAATTCCATAGGAAGTTGTTCAGGGAATCCTTTTCAAAAGTAACTTGCTTCTTTCTTGTGTTCTGTCATGATAAAGTTTGGTAAGAAAATGGGAGAAAAGGAAAAGAAAACCGAAGGGGGGGGGGGTGTAACATCACGTTGTCATTGACCTCAGAAGACATCACTGTTTTGTTGGCCGGTAGGTCATCACAGGTTTCTGTAAAGAATCAAAACACTAGTGTGAATCCTTTTAGAATCAATAAGGAGAATACAGAAGATTGCACATCTTCAGCTTGGCTTTTTCATTTTTATGACATCCCTCCTCAGGCTCCATCCTGTGCCAGGTTTGTAACTTTCCTTTCACTGTTTTTATTGTTTTAAACAATGGTTTGTATTTCAGTTATGTCTATATGGTTTCAATTTGTATTTAATCATTTTTGTGTTACCTGCTAGGAATGAGCATGAATGGGTTTTTTTGCATTCCGTTCATATCAAATTGAATGTAAGAAAATTCATATTTGTTCAAATAGATCCCCTTCGAATGTGGTAGGATTCTATTTGATACAAATGTATTCATATGTGCATCTTGTTTTAATCTGTATCTTGTTTTAATTTGTATCCTGTTTTTAATCTGTTTAATCCCCTGTTATGTGCCCAGAGACCTTCGGGTATGGGGCAGGATAGAAATGTAAATGAATAAATGAATGAATGAATGAATGAATGAATGAATAAATAAATAAATAAATAAAAAGAATTTGTACGAATATCTGATACAAATGCATACATATCTGATAGGTATCCCATTTATTATAAATAATAAAATAAATAATAATTTTTTAAAAAAGTAATTGGCAACATGTTGGATACTTGCCGCAAAAATGCGATCTGCTCTCCTGTTCTTTCCATTTGGGTTTCGCTGTGTCAAAGATCCTCTGTAATATGAGTTTCGAGCAAATGATTCTCCGTTGTCTTTTTTAAAAATTAAAGAGAGAAACATTTATTGTGACTTCATGATTATACCTATATTAAAACATCACTTAATTAGAAGTAATCATTACCTGGCTATGACAGGGAGGAGAGATAGCAAATTATAACAGAACAGTTGTATCAGAAGTGAGGAGAAGATTGTAGTTTCTTGCAGTTCCTTTGAAAGTATCCAGGGGGGGAAAAAACTAGTCTCGATCTCTGAATAGGGCAGGGGGATCATTCCAAACTCTCAAAAGTCACAGCAGAAAGGACCCTCCTCATAATGAGAAGAAATCGTGAAAGCTAAATACAAAACCTTTATCAGGACGAATTTTAAAAGAAATCTCTATGGCCTTGTTGAAGAAGAAAATTTAACGATAGATGATAATAGGTCAGTTAGCATTCTCCATATCTAAGGCCTTCTGCACAACAGCGCTGGTCCAGACCAGCTCCTGCTCAAGCCTCAAAGTAAACACAGACCTCGAGGCTGGACTCTGAGTACTCCAAGGCTAAGAACAAGCCTTGGAGATCTAAAGGATGCCTTTCTGTGGTGTGCTTTGGTGCGCCACTGAAATGCATCCCTTGATAGGCCTTCTGAACATCTTCCATGTTCTAGGCCAGGGCCTGTGGGTAGACTTGTTGAAATGTGTCTACCTGTATTTCTGATCAAGGCTTCCCTGATTGGGATCATGCTTAACCTAATGCAGACATGGCATACCTGGGGTGTGCGATCACAAGTCTATGTGGACCAGTGAAGCCCAGAAGCCAACTATAGAAGTTCCTAACTGGACTTACAGATAAGTGAAGAAAGGATCAAAGTCATGACAGTGCTTTGCTCATTAAGCTGTTCCTAGGCCTTCATGCTGATTCAGTGGCCATTTAAAGAAGGTTCTAAAAATATTTTAAAGAAGAGTATGTTCTTCATGCATATCCTGTCCTTTCTGTTTCCTTCCAAAAAGATTCAAAGTTGGTGACCTCTGAATCTACTTAGGTTGTGTCCAAACCCCTCAGGGGCATCAAGCACTCCAAGGTAGAAATGCTTGCTTTGAAAAGCACTCAGCTTTCTACATTATTGACAATGAGAATGACGCTGAATGAATGCAAGAATATCTTCTTTCAGGCTAACCAACTCATGGCAGAGGCAAGAAGGGAAATGGAGGCTTTATTCTACTTGGACTGGATCTCCTTTCAGATGATGTAAGGTCAGAATGAGAATGCTGCCAGAGTGCACACATGGTGTTTCATAGCAGGCCTCCCTTGAAACCTTAGAAGGTGGCTTGGTGACTTCATTGCCATCTCTGAACTTGTGCTGTCAAGGCTCTAAGCCTTTCTGCACTGGGTGGTAGATGATGATGTGTTCCACCCTAGGCCTTTGCTGTCTGCACATTAGGGTGGACCAGGAGAGGCCCTGCCATCCTCAGTACAATTTGACTACACTGGATGAAGCTATGGACTGTGTTGGACCACTATTTGGGTGCCCAATCCTGGTCTACTGGTAGAAAGCCTAACCCTTCCATCCAATATACCTTTTGGGTGGTGCACCCAAATGTGTCACTGGAAGTTGTGCCAGAAGTTGGGACACTGCAGAAAAGTGCCCACGAGAAAATACTGAAGGCCAGGAATTTTGTCCAGTATAGATAAAGGGTAGTAGGATGGGGTATGGGAACCCCCTAGATCCGCTTCTAAGGCATTTTTTTTCACTTCCCATCCACTGGATGGGAAAGGAGTGCTATGTCCCAATGTTAACTTGTGAGCACTAGTCACTAAGCTCCACATGATCAGTCACCTCAGACTACACCGGAGCAATGTAAGAGGTGCGAATGGCCATTGCCTGGACGTTCCAGGTAAGCTTAGGATTAAAGTTGGTAAAGGTGTAGAGCATGATTTCGTGCTCCGCACCTAGTCAACAATGCGTAAAATTCTGGGAAGGTGAGGCATGCTTGGAGGCTGTAGCTGCCTCCTCCAAGTGCAAATGCTCTTCACCAGAGGTTCACTAACTGCTGACTACCAGCCCAAGTACAAAGAGGCAGATAAATGCAGAAATTATCTTTTATGCACTCCTTCCCAAATGATTTAGCTCCCCGGGTTAATAAATTAAAAACTGTAAATGAGAGTTGCTGCAGCAAAAAATACGTCCTTTGGCTGGGGTATTCTCTCTATACCCTTCAGCTTTGCACACAATCTCCTTTTTATTAAAGAAACAAAAAATCAAAGCAACAAAATGTATTATTCCACAACTGAGGTGCAATCTCCAGGAAGAGCTTTGGCATCTTGAACTCATGGTGTCTAGACAGTATATGATTTGTACATATCTGGCACAAATACAACTACCAAAAGGAACACACAGAAATTTTGTGCCAGTGCCATTAAAACTAGAAAACGAATGTTCCAATGGCTGGATATTAGTTTGAAAAAGATTCCCCCCTAAAAAAGTTTTGGTTTCAAATTAGTTTTTTTCCCTTCACAGGTTAAATTTTTTTAAATGTAATTGCTTTTAATTGACACTGTAATTTTTACTCTTGTAATACTGTATATAATAACATGTTCCGGTAATAAATTTTAATTTAATTTAATTCAGAATGGCCTAAAATGCTGAAGAGCATATTGGTGGCTCTGTGAAGAGCAAATTTCTGGAAAGCAGGTCTAATCTCCACTTTGTCCCCCAAAGAAAGTAGCAAGAAAGCCGAATCTTTGCTTAGAAAAAGGCACAGATGTTGCCAAGGAATCACCAGTAGGGATGTGCACAAATATTGGTAACATTCTAAATTTGTATGAATTTGGCCAAATGCAGACATTTGAATTCGAATCAAATGTTTCAATGCATTCATATGAAGCTTTGCATGGGGTCTGCATGCATTCATATGGGATTCATATGGGATTGGACTTCTGTACTGAATTTGAATCCCACTACCTTTGAAGGGGATCTATTCAAATGAATACAAATTTTCTTGCGTTCAGTTTGAGTCAAATATGAAAAACAAACAAACATTTGTGCACATCCCTAATCTCCTGGATATTTTTCCAGAGGTTTGGGGGAGAAATCATTTCTTTTGACAGTTTTTTCTCCTAGACTCTACTTCTTCCAACAGCATATGTTTGCTCCAGAGGAAGCAAATATGGCATTTTGGCACAAACTGAAATGTAGAGCTTCACGTAGCTCAGTGTAGATAAGTCATAACGCATTAAAGAGAAAAATGAGTAAATACTTTGCTTGCTTCTTAATGTTGAACCAAACAGAAATAGATTTAGGCTGCATATGTTTGCATATTCTAGAATAAAACATGGACAGAATATTCATCCTTTATTCTGAAATATTTGAATGTAGCAGACCAAGTAATCAATATCTGGATGCAGTCTTGGACAATGCATTTCCCTGTTTTTTATTAGGATGTTTTTCTGCTTTTAAAATTCTCTAAGATCTTGCCATGAAACTCTTGAAGCAATGCAAAACTATCACATACTGCTGCTGTGTTACACCAGTGATCCTCTAGCTGGAAGGGGAATGCAACCCAGGTGTGGGGGACATTCAAATAGTGGTTGCCTAGGTCATTTTAGAGGATGCCAGAGGGGCTGTTGTGGAGGATGCCTCATGGTAGAAGCAGCAGCTTTGTAGCAGACTGAGGCATGGAGACATACATTTCATGCTCTGAGGCATCCCTTGGCACACCTGAGAGTCACTCCCAATGACAAGTAAAAGTATCCCTGATGATGATCAGATCTCTACAGTTGATTTCCAATTTTCTGTGTTTCCTTGACCCAAATGGTAAGAAGGTTTTCTCTCTTTGTATGCTTGGGTAATTGTGAAGGATTCTTCCCTGATCATTTATAATGAGTATGAAGTCCAGTTTATCTTTCCATCTTTTACCTGTGCCTTTTACTAAATGCCTGGACTACACCTTAAAAAGCATACATCAACAAGCATGCTCTCAAGGGTCACATTTTACTTGTAAGGAGTTCAGGATACATGGTGGAATTATTGCTTTGATCTGTTGCCAATCTCTCTATAGATAGATGGGATTATATCATTAGTATTTAATAATTCTTAGCATATATAGAGTACATTTCAAGAGTTCAAGAGATTCATTTTCAATCAAATAAAATCTATAATTTCTGAAGCTACTGTTATTGATAATAATACTGCTATATAGTAATACATTTATATAGTAATGACATTTTTTGCAGTGGCTTCACAATCCATAATGATGTTTATTCAGGTCTGTTTAGATTATTTTGAAATCAAGTGGGTTGCTCCATCCCAGAATACATTTAGGCAGTGATGCATCATGCCAAAAGTATTCAGACTGGAAAGAGTCACCCTCAGCATTCTGTTTATATTGGAAGGTTGTGAGGTGCAGGCCCTCTAAAATAAATAAATGGAGAGGAGAAATCAGAAGAGACAGGGCGAAAGAGACTTGTAGCTGTACGTAAGTTCAATTCTAATATTACTTTTGCTGCCAAGGGTGCACTTTGACCAACTTTCCATAAAGTCGTTTGGGATGACAGCAACCCTTTGCTGAGTGGATACACTGTTGACTCCAATAAGTGACATCCATTTGCACCTATAATTTCCACCTACAGAGCTCCAGTGGAAAGTCCATAGTTTGTGGTGTTCTTATGACATACTGCTGAATCATAGGCTCCGTCACTAACATAAAAACCAACATTTAAGCACCAGCCTGCTTAAATTTTTGCTTTATTTTTAATTGCTTTCCAACAGTTTGTGGGTAAGAAAGGAAAACAAAATAAAAACAAAACCCTCAAGCAAGCAATTAATATAAGTATCTTTCTCCTTTTTCTGCACTTTATTTATGTTATTTATTCTTTGGGTTCCTCAGAATATTTCCTTCTCAACGGCTAAGCAGAACATGCAATTGTTTGTGCTAAATTCTTATATTTAGAAGCCACCAACAGTCTCACACACCAATGCCACTGTAGCTAGACCACAGGCAGTCATTACTACACTGGGGATTTCCAGCCTTGCTGAGGTGTATGTAGTCTCTGTTTCTACAACTATGAAGCCTTTTCCTCTAGTTCATACATAAATGAGAGGAACTTACTTGAAATCTCAAGTGAAGTGGTAAATTTTCTTCTCAACACATGTGGCATAGACATTACCTAAAAAGGGTAAAATCTAATTAGAGTGAATATAAATCCAAATGAAAATCAGTTTTGTTGTTCTAAGACAGCATGGGTCTGGTGTTCATGGAAGTTCGCCCACATTTGATAGGATCTACCAGCAAATCATATGTTGATTCACTAGGGGTGTTTTTCCACTGTCACTAAAAGTACCCATTAAGTACCCATTAATGGGTACGTAATGGCATTTTTGTACCCATTAATGGGTACTTCTAGTGACAGTGGAAAAACACCCTAGCAGTGCTGACTGGTGACATAGTACTTGGGGAATGGAGTAACGGTGCCCAAAGAAACTCTGCCTTTGATCTCCCCAAGCTGAGTTTTGAACCGCAGTGATCTCCAATTGGCACTTTGTTTTCACCCTTGACCCCTCCCCAGCCCACCCTCTCACATGTTTTCCTACTTGCTTCTCTTTATTAGTTTGTCTTACTTGTCTCTTACCTGTCTTATCCTTCAGTTATTGTTGATTGGCAGGATAAGAAATATTAAACAGCTGCATCCATGCATGCATCCATTTTGCCCCACCTCAACAATACATGGTTAATCAATTTTTTTTAGCATACCTCATTTCTGACATGCAGTGGTTGTTTCAAAGGGTTCACTAGCATTTTAGGGCTGCGACAAATATTAAACATCATCAATAGAAAAGGAAAGAACAAGCCTTGAAAGTCTTTAGACAGCTCTTAACATATTCCTTTCAGAAGGAATAGGAGAAAAAATAGGAGAAAATCCTGTACTTATCTCTTTTTAAAATGTATATATACCTTCACCTGAAGGAAGTAGTCACATTATTCAGTCTTTTTTCTTTTTACTACATCCGACACAATTTTGTGCAACTGAATTTTGCCATGATTGTGCTCTCTTATGTTGTTAATTTTTATTTAATTTGACAGTTTTACATATTGCCCATGAAAGAGTAATTTATGTAATTATTTTTAATTAGCTTTTTCCATATTCAGCTTTTTTAAAAATTATGGTTATTATTTAAAACTTCAGAACTTGTCTTTTATATGTAGCAGTTCAAAGTAGGCTTAAACATGGATAACTATAATCAACTTACTGGATACAGATTACCTTGAAAGGTTCAAAGTGGCTTAAATATAACAATAGTAATGGCAAATAGTAATGGCAAATAGTAATGGCAAATTGTGAGATCTTTGAAATCAATGAGCTTTACTTCTGAGTGCACATGTGTACATGTTTAACTGCCTTGGTTTGGTACTGTATCTGACAAAAGTGTTTCAGCTGGCCAGGTAATGATTAACAGTTTCAGACTTATTTGCCTGTCTTTGTGCCAATGCACTCACTTTGAAGTCACCAGGTATGCTTGTTACAGGAGAATTTGAAATGTGATCCTCTAGAGAGTTACAGGAGTTCTTGGGAACTTGAAGATTAAACACCTTGGAGGGTGGAAGAAGTGAAAAATATTGGTTATTAAAGTGTGTAATCAATAATAATAATAGAATCATAGAGTTGGAAGGGACCTTTAGGGTCATCGAGTCCAACCCCCTGCTCAATGCAGGATTTCCTAAACCACGCCAGAAAGATGTAAGTTCAGCCTCTGCTTAAAGACCTCCAGTGAAGAAGAATCCACTATCTCCTTTGGCAACCTACTCCAGTGACTGAGTCCTCTTTTCCCATCTTGTGTAAGTGAGAATAGGGACAATCCTTCTGCACTGTGACAGCCTTCAGATACTTGAAGACCACTATCACGTCTCCTCTCAGTCTTCTGTAGGCTAAACATTCCTGGATCCTTCAACCTTTCTTGGTAGGACATGGTTTCTAGACCACTAACTATTTTGGTAGCCCTGTTTTGGACTTGTGCTAGTTTGTCAATGTCTTTTAAAATACTAATAGCTAGTGCAGAATGCAGGCTCCAGGTTGCTGACCAGGACAGCTAGCCAGATACATATCACACCAGTTTTAAAAGGGTGGCACTGGCAGCCAATTCACTACCGAGCCCAGTTCAAGGTGTTAACTCTGACTTATAAGGCCCTAAATGACTTGAGCCCCAAATACCTAAAGGAATGCCTTCCCCTATACCGACCTGCCCGTACCTTAAGATCTGGTGGGGAGGCCCTCCTGGTTGTCCCACCACCCTCAGCAGTGAAACGGGTGGGCAACCGGGAGAGGGCCTTCTCAGTAATGGCACCCAGGCTGTGGAATAGTCTCCCCCTTGAGGTGTGTCAAGCTCCTTCTCTGTACATGTTCAGGAAGGCAGTAAAGACCCACCTCTTTGCCCTGGCCTTTGGCTAAATGTGGTTCCTCCCCCCCCCACTTTTAAGTAGTACTGTTTTTAATATATATTCTGGATTTTAAATGTTGTAGGTATTACTGTTTAATATATATTGTTATTAAATATATATTAATGTTATTAAATATATTTTAATGTTTGAAAATTTAAAAGCATTGTTACCTGCCCTGAGACCTTTGGGTATAGGGTGGGATAGAAATGCAAATAATAAATAAAATAATACTAATAATACGGTAGGGCTCTATTCTAATAATTTGTCACTTAAAGTAAAATAATAAACCTGTAATGCTAGGGAAAATGTCTTACAGAAAGTTTTTTTTAAATTGAAATTTTTATTTGATCAAACAAATAGTGACAACATATATTGTTACAGAAAGTTCTGAGGTGGGATTGTTCTCGTACCAATCTGCCCTTCACGAACCTATGCTAGAAAAGATGAATTAGAGAAGGCTTGGGAAGATGAGGGCCAGACACTGTCTCTCTCTGCCTCTTTGGCAACTCTTTTCCTGTATCTGAACACAGCCAAGGTCTCAATTACTAAATCATGTTATGCCACATTGCTCCACTCATCTCTTTTCAGTTGACCTCACACCAGACTCTTGGCTGGTCTGTAGTAGCAGCAACCAAACTAATGTCCTCCAGGTACCCCTGAGCTATATGTCCCTTGAGACACAGTCAGGACAAAGACTAATAAAAATTGTTCAACATATGATGGGCATTTCCTGGCCTAGAGACTATATTATTTTTGACATAATAATAATAATTTGTAATTAAAAAATATAGAGAGAGAAATCAACAACAACCCTGAGCTAATATAATGGGCTGAGGAAGCTTCAAGAACAAGACAGCTACTTGGCCTTTTTAATGTCGTTAAAAATACTAATCCTAAAATAATAGATGGTCAACATGTAAGAAACAGTTAGTAGTATTAGCATTAGTAGTGCTGTTTTTTAAATATACAGTATTTCAGATAATACTAGAAATACAATTATTTCCACTTTTTGTCTAAATAACTTTGGGACCTTTCTCCACTGAGGTGCTGTAGATCCAGATAAACAGAGGATAGGGATCAGATCAGCACTTTTCTACACTGACTGCACTAATCTGATAAGCCACTCAGGGCTGCAGAGCTTGCACAAACTTCTCAGGCACCCACACCCAACTCCCCAACAACTAGGAATGACAGTTTTACCAGAAGGCCTGTATTTACCTCCAGGGAGCCTGCTCGCAGTCCCAGAGGGCTTTGCAAGAGGCCCGGGACAGTGGCGATAGCAGCGGTGACACGGAGAAGGTGTCATGGATGGCGACAGTAAGGAGGTAATGTAAGTGGAGAGGGGGTGGGAAAGGAGGGGTGGGGGGAATTCGTTCTGGTCATGGATATTTGTACAAATAGTTCAGAAATTTGTTAAACTGGGGAGGTGGGAAACCGGCTGCATCAGTCACATCTGCTGTGGATCCAGATTGCATCTGTCATGGATCGAAAGAGGATTCAAAGTGGATTCAGGTTGGATTTGATGCTTCCAGAGTGGGTATGTTACAGGATATGTATTGGATACGTATCGGATACCTATGCATTTGTATTGGATACTTATCAGATACATATTGGATAAGTGTGTGTTCGTATCGGATAAATACATTCGTATCAAATAGAATAGTACCAAATTCGGAGGGGATCTATTCAAACGAATACGAATTTTCTACCATTTGATTCATTACGAATCGAATGCCAAGAAAACCATTTGTGTACATCCCTAGTTACAACTTGCTGCCCGTAAATAAAGCATTTGTCACATCTTAATCATTAGCCCCATTCACACTAATCATAGCCCCATTGTAAAAGACAGGTCCAGTTAGTGGTGACCCACCGAGCAAAATACGGTTCAGAGAGATGAATGTCAGTGTCCCAATCACAGCCTTAGGCCTCTCCTGGTATCCTGCATTTTCAATCCAAGAGGGGTCAGGGAGACTTGCCACTTACCTGAGTGCTTGATTTCTTTTTGGACTTTTCAACTGGCTTAACTGTCAGACCAGCGGCACTCAGAGCGGCTATTCGGGATTCTATATCAGATACCTTAAGAGCAAAGAGCAAACTTTATTCCCCAATAAAGGTAGTTAATTTGTTAATACCAACATTAATAAACTGTATACAGAGATAAGGGTATATGTGTCTACACGCATACATATGCACAGAATTCAAACGCAGATGACTAGATCCAGATGATGCTTTATGTCTCAGGTTTATAGCAGTATAAATAATTATTTATGTTTGAAATGATAAATATATATATGTGTCCTATAGCAAGGCAGTAAAATACCATGTCACAACATATGGGGACACAATGATGTTGAATATGGGGAGATGATGTCTGAGACTCGTACCCCAGGCATCTGGATAGGTAATTGGAGATGTGCCCTGTATTTTGAGTACCCTAAAATATCCTCTGTATTCTTTCAGGATAGGGATGTGCATTAGTTTTTTCCCCCATTTGCTTTGCATTTTTGAGAACGGAGCCACTTCAAATGTGCTGGGCTCTGGATTCACTTTGAATCCCTGCCATCACCAGTCATTCTTCCAAATCTGTTCCGAATCCTCTCTGAAGTTTCACTTCGCATGTGAAGGTCAGTCTTCAAATATAACAAATATTCTATTCAAATGAAAAGTTTCAAACCTTCGCAATTTATATGAATTGCGAATGTGATGAACATTTTCTTCCCATCCCTCATTCTGGGGCCACCAGATGGTGTGTGTGTGTGTGTGTGTGTGTGTGTGTGTAATAATTACCATATATTTCTCAGTTGTTATTTGTCCATTGTTCCAAGATTTACTTTGTTTATTCCTGGTAGCATAATTCTGTGTTGTAAATAGTAAAAGGAGGGAAGGAAAAGAAAAGGAAGGAAGGAAACAAGAAGGGGAGGGAGGAAGGAAGGAGGAGGAGAAGTGTTGGCTTTTCTACCCCCCTTTTCTCACCCATTTAAGGGGACTTAAAGCGGCTAACAAAGCTTTCTATTCTTCCCCCCACAACAGACACCCTGTGAGGTAGGTAGGGCTGTGAAAGTGCAGAAGAGAGCTGTGACTAGCCCAAGGTCACCCAGCTGGGGAAGTGAGGAATCAAACCTGGTATTTCCAGATAAGAGTCCAGCTCCCTATCCACCAGAGCAAACTGAAAGGAAGGAGGGGAAGGAAGGGATGAATGAAGCAGGGGAAGGAAGGAAGGAAGGAAGGAAAATTACCTCACTTTCTGTGTGTTGCACCTGAGCTAGTGCAGAAGCAACTTTGTCCTCCAGCTCAGATAGCTCTGAGTCTGTAGTTGCACTGTGGGGTGCCCGCTCCTTTGGGCTTCTGGATGACTTCTCCAGTGCGAATGCCTTTCCAGAAGAACTACACACCTGAAATCAATAGCATTGATCAAATTAACAGACAGATTTTTGGGTTTTTTTTTTTTTGAAAAAGGCTTATTCTCTACTTTGAGCATTTGCTGCTTGGGGGGTAGGCTTGACTGTGAGGGCAAACAAGGTGAGCAACTCTGAAAAACTTTCCAGCAGTTGTCAGTGGAACTCACTGAACTGAGGGCTTCTTTAAATCTCAGTGGGGGTTCTGATTTTTCCATTTCCTCGCCTTTCTAAAATTTTGTGGATGTGGAAAAAGCTTGCTGTAAAGTACCCAAAATATCACATTGCTTAACCTGCTATATTAGAATTCCAATTCAGCTGCTAGTTTTTTTCCAAGACACTCTCAAACAGCAGAAATATATACTTAGAGCACTAAGTAGAAAAATATCTGGTGCCATTACTGTCCCTCATGATGGCTTTGCTACGTTTTGGTCTCATCAGACCCAGAACTGTCTGGCAATGGCTCTTCAAGGCCTTGTTCAGCCAAAGAAACTTCTTCTTACACAAGAATAAATAGTTCTTACCAAATACAGAAAAGATCAACTAGTAACTGACAGCTGTGAAGAGGCCAGCCTTAAATTTCACTGCAGAATCAGAGGCACAAGGCTTCAATTACCACAGCCTTACCTTTGGTATTTCTGAAATATACTGAAGCCCTTCTCCTCCTCTGCTACCACAATGGCTCTCCTGTGTGTGGTGATGTTGGAAGTGGCAAAGATCAACAACTTACTACTTATTCCATACTAGTAGTAGGAGAGTTGGCTTTTATACTCCACTTTTCTCATCCTTTTAAAGGGACTCAAAGTGGCTGATAGAGGTGTGCATGAATACAATTTTTGGGATTTGATTTGAGTGAAATACCTGAAAATTTGAATTGATTCAAATCTTTAAAATTCAAATGTATTCACATTTGATTCAATTCAAATGGACTTGATTCTATTAGTTTGAATTTTTGATTCAAATTTGCACATACAAATGTCCAAAGTGCCCATACGCATTATTACACATTCTGTACTCAGCCATACACATCCCATATTTATCCCATATGCATCCCATTTTTGCCTGTACGGATCCATACAAATGTGTACAGATGCGGGAAAGATGTGTACATGCAAGTACACATCATGTATGTACCTGTACACATGCAAATGTCTGAATAATTCGAATGAACTGATTCAAAAATTCAAAATTTGTTTGAATTTTTAAATTCGAATTTAGACATTTGATTCGAATTCGAATGTCCAAATTCGAATAGATTCTATTGAATTTTGAATGTTTTGAATATTCCTGCACATCCCTTCTCTTCTTCTCCCCACAACAGACACCCTGTGAGATAGGTGGGGCTGGGAGAGCTCAGAAGAGAGCTGTGACTAGCCCAAGGTCATCCAGCTGTCTTCAGGTAGGAATGTAGAGTCAAACCAGGAGACCTCCAGACAAGAGTCTGACACTCTAGCCACAAGACCAAACTGATAGTACCATCTGCCTGTATAAACCTTATGGCTGGATCCATCCACCCATCCATCTGCCTGCCTTTCCACCCGCCAATCTCTATCATTTATCAAGAGAGTGGGTCACAATAAAATCATAATAAAAAGAGATTGAAAAGCACAACTGAAATAGTAGCAGTGTCTGTATGGGGGAAAGTTGTTTCCTCAGCCAAAGGCCAAGACAGCTGTCTGAACACCTAGGGTGTTTTTCCAATGTCACTAAAAGTACCCATTAAGTACCCATTAATGGGTATGTAATGGCATTTTTGTACCCATTAATGGGTACTTAATGGGTACTTCTAGTGACAGTGGAAAAACACCCCTACATTGAGGGTGCCTGATGCATCTCAGATGCATTCCCACCTCCCTGACTACTGAAAGCAGTGGAACCTCCAAGAGGGCATAGGGGGGATATTTTGATGGACCTGAAATGACCTCCAAAGAAAGCCATTTTAAGTCTGTCGAAAAACACCATCACGCTGATTTGACAAAGTGGGTCATTCACATGGCTGCCATATATTCTTAGAGTGGCTTCTTATTCACCTGAAGATGGAGGGTATTGTCAGCATTCTTCATCCCACCCTGTAGGAAGAGCACTTGCCAGCCCTCAAGCATCCACACTCTGATTGCCACTGCTGTGTAGATGCCACACCTTTTGAATCTCAACTGGGCACCTTCCCTCAGCTATCTGGATACAGCCTATCTTAGATCTGAAATCTGCCCCAGTGCTTGCTTTTTTGGAAGGGTCTGAAAATATTTTTGTTTCTTACACATGCTTTTAACAGCAGATTAGAGGCTGAGGAATTACTTGGTATTTTTATGAGGATTTTATTTGCAATTATTGTAAGGTGATATGTGTAACTTGATGAAGCTGTGTGCTTTACACAGATGTAAGAAAATAAATGATACCAAATTTCTCAGGATGGTGAAAACGGCTGCAAGTGGCAAAGAATTTGAAAATATATCACTATGAGTAAATGAAAAACAAATTTTCAAATGATACTCATTATAAATAATCCAAGCACATTTGCAGTTTACTTTCACCCCACCGTCACATATGGACTGATAGGTCTGAACTGACAGGCCTCTCTTTTCTAAATCTGAATCACATTGATTTTTATTTATCCTGCAGGAGAATAAACTATAAATAGCAAATGTCCCCATTTAGGATGAGTATATTAAATTAAGAAAACATAATGGGGTAAACACCTTTTCTCAGGACTATGTTTCAGATCTGACTCAGATTCCCCTTCAGACATTTTGAACTTTTCCTGAATCCTACTAAGCCACTCATTCGATCAAAATTACACAGATTTCCTTTGCAATTACCAAATTAGTAGCACTGGCAGGGGAGATGGAAAATGAACTGTGGGAGGTTTAGCATTGGCAGGACCCACACAGTGCTTTCATGGAACTGTGAATATACCGTAAGGAGTCAGGGTCTGTGTGATCCTGCTCTTCCATGGTGCATGCAGAGTGCCGGACAAGAGCTGCATCTGCACAGACCTGCACTCATCCTGCTGCCCCATCACCATAGCCACCACTAAGGCTCTGGGCACACCTATATGAGACAGGGCATCCTATTCATAATTCGAATTGAGATTGAACCAGTTCACACCTAGATTGTTATAGGTCATCCTTAGGCCATCCCCACTTTGGGCTGCATCACCCACACCTTTCTCTGCAATCAACCTGAGCCTCCTTCACGGAACTCTTGGCTCTCCACCCCTTTTGCATCATCAAATCTATCTCCTGTCTTAGTGGATGCTGTCGTGCCACTCAAGGAAGGTGAGGGTGTGCGTTTCCAGTTCTTTTTAAAGCCTGCTCCCCCACTTCCACACCCCCTCCTTTTTTATGTGCTTTTCTTCTCTGTGTGATTAATTAAAAAAATACATTTGTGGAAAAACTCTAAAGGAATCATGCACATAAACTGAGGGGAGAAGTGGAGGTGCCTCACCAACTCTGTGCCTGCCACCTTCCCCTAGACATTGGCTGAAAGGAAAGACTGGGCCCTGCCCACCATAGCATGGTTCAGCCTCCTTTAGCCCACCCCCGCACTCTCACTTTGGAAGAGAAGATACCTTTGCATGCCAAGATGGGCTAAGTCCGATTAAAAAGGTAAGACGCGGGTAGACCAAAGTTTCCCAATCAAAAACTCCTGAATAAACTCAGCCATGAAATTAGAGGTCAAGTCCTCTCCTGGATAGGTAACTGGCTTAAAGATAGGAAGCAGAAATAATGAATGGCCAGAGTGGAAAGAGGTAAGAAGTGAGGTCCCCCAAGGTTCAGTATTGGGAAATAAGTAGAGGTATGCAGTAAGATAGCAAAGTTTGCTGTTGACACTAAATTATTCAGGATAGTAAAAACTGAAGGAGATTGCAAAAAGCTCCAGAGGGATATCTTGACATTGGGTGAGTGGGCAATCAGGTGGCAAAGGTGCTTCCATCTTAATAACTGCAAAGTAATGCACATTGAGGCAAAGAATCCTAATTATGTCTATACACTTATGGGGACTGAGCCTTCTGTGACACCCAGGAAAGGGATCTTGGGATTTTAGAGAACAGTTTAATGAAGATGTCAGCCCAGTGCACAGCTAATTCAGTGATAGAGATAATTAGGAAGGGAATAGAAAACAAGTCCGCAAGTGTCATTTTGCCTCTTTATAAATCTACGGTGAGGTCACATTTGGAATATTATATACGATTTTTGGTCATATCTCACAAAGGACATTATGGTAGGGATGTGCACGGATATTCAAAAATTCAAAAATCCAATTCGAATTCGATGAATATTGACATTCAAAGTCAAATTGGATTTTTGAAAATCCAAATTTTCAAATTCGAACGGATTTGGTTTTTTTGAAAATCCGATATGGATTTTTGAATAATTCAACTGAATAGAATGAGTTCAAATCAAATTTCCGAAAGTACTGATTCGGATAATCTGGATTTGAATTGGATTTTCAAAAATCTGGATTCTTGAATCAAACTGAATGTTTGAATATTTGAATCGACTCAAATTCAAATGCAAAAAATGCATTTGTGCACACCCCTACATTATGGAACTGGAAAAAGGGCAGAAAAGGGCAATCAGAATGATCAAAGAGCTGGAACACTTTTTTACTAGATCAGGCTGCAACATCTAGGTCTCTTTGACCCTGAAAGACAACGTTTAGAAAAGGTGGATAGAGAAAAAACATTTTCTCTATTGCACAACACTATAAACTGAAGGCACTTTATGAAGCTGATGGACAGGAGATAAAGGACCATCAAGGGGAAGTATTTTTACCCAAAAGTGGTAACAGCAACCAGCTTCTATAGCTTAAAGAAAGTGTTAGATAAATTCACGATAGCAGATAGATCAGTATCTACTAGAATGGATGCCTAGGTACTTTCTCCAGGCTGCAAAGATAGGCAGGATGCCTATAAAGGCCATTTGCAAGATGCTGAGAGCAGGTGAAAATTTTCCTTTTGTCTTCTGCTTGAGGTGCCCAAAAGCAATTGATGGACCACTGTGTGAGACAGGATGCTGGAAGGCTGGACCTTGGGATAGGGGAGAATGAATAGTAGCAGCAGTGCTTTGTTAAGCGGGACTTCAGGGGTGAGGTGAGGCTCACAACTGGCTTAGAGCCAGCACTGGATATCTGCATGATTGCAATTCTTAGTTTTATCCATGTTACATCAGTAGAATTAATTAAGTTGGGGGAACAAAATCTAGGTTTCTGGTTGAGCCACTTTCCCTAGTCCCTATCAGATCTGCTTACTGTGTCTAACAGGTCAAAGCTTTACTACTAAGCTGAAACAGACTGTGCTGGAAGTATTTAAATTTCTTCCAAAGGAAAACACAAAATGTCCAAGAAATCTAAAGGAAAATGGACTTCATCTTGTGGTGAAGTAGTCCTGTTTCAGATCTTTAGAAATGTGTTTTTACAGCTAAGCAATGCATTTCTGAATATTCTCCAGAATATGGCAGATGAAAAATGAAGAGCCTGTAGTTCTGTGAGTGACAGCCAAGGCTTTATTAGCTCTCTCTCTCTTCTCAATGTCTTTCTGAGAGACACAGATGTAATACACCTGAAGTTGCTCCAGTGTTTTCAGTGTTTTTTAATCTGACTCGTCTGGAAGAAGCTGTGCAGACAAGAGCTTTGGCAGTAAGCTTTCCTTACATGGCCTTCTTATTCTCATCAAGATAAAGCTCAGGGAAGCTTCTTGCCTGATAACTCTTATTCCCTCTTGTTGAGTTTCTGTATGTATTTTTGTTAGGGAAAGCAATGCATCTTCACCTTCTCTTTTGGGCTTCAGCTTCCTTCTGATCAAGTGTTGAGTATCTGTTGGTTCGTACTTATTATAACGGGGATTTTTTTAAAAAATGTAATAAAGGGCTACTTATTCCACCAAGAAAAAATGAAGCAGGAGGATGGTGGAGTGAAGATTATCATGATGGCAGTTTCTCAGAACAGAAATGGCAGATCTGCTGAAGGTGCATAGCACAATCCCTTCCCACCACTCCAAATTACGACAGTACCATCAAGAGAAGTTGTTTAAATGATGCTCGGTTCTTTTTCTTCATAGTCAAAGCAAGTATATCTAAAGCTTCAGAAAATAAAGGATCATCTAGGACATTAAAAGGACACCCCGAGCTAACGCTATGAATGCTATACTATATGGAGCCTCTGGCTGAACCCAAATCTTGGCAGCAGCAAGCGCTACAAAGGATGTAGCACACAATATCCTCATACCATGTCTCTTACCCGCTTACTATTTGGGGAGCTGGGCACCTTTAAAGTGTCAGAGATCCCCAGTTTCTATGTGAGGATGTCCTGACATAGTTAGACGTGGCTCGAGATGTGGGCTGTTTTTGTGTGACACCAGTGCAGAGCAGGCAAGGTGAGTTGATCTCTGTGCTGCTGTAGGTCTACAAGGCAGCTGTGACAGCATCTGAGGGTGTTGAGTCAGAGACTTTGGGTTAGCTGAGTCCTAACTCCATGCCTTCTCAGCTGCTGTGTCAAGAGCCTTACACTGCTTAATCAAAGAGCCGGCCCTGGCCACCAAATGCAATCATGGATAAGGGTGAGGTTGATATTTGGAATTCTTGATCTCACAGTTAAGCTGCTACAAAACATGTCACCTTACCATCTCTGTCTTTTCCTATCTGCAGAGTTCTGTAGACCTAAGCATCTTCCATACTCAGATTATTAACAGAAGATGCTAATAACTAGCAAATGGAAATGAGGGCAAGTCCAAACACCTTTAGATAATTCTTTACTGTCTCCATTTCCACACCTGGGAAATTGAAGATAGCACTCTTGTTCATAAAGCTTCAGTTTGGGTTTTTAACTATAGGGCTGTGATCAGAGACAGCAACAGAAAGCAACTATGAGGAGCCCCTTTGGTTATGTCTTGAACACAGACTAGGTCACTTCTAATGATTTTGTATGTTTTGAGTAGCAGCTCCTTCTTTTTCAAGCTCCACAGAAGATAAAATTCATCATCCTAATGCTTTTCTCCTTTCAGTGAGTCATGTAGGATTTAATGTGTGGTGATAATGGCTCTGAAGCATCACAAAAAAGCCTTCTTTGGTGACCTCTGCAAACCTTACGCACAACCAGAAAGAGAATTGCTTCAACCTCCCTAGAGCACAGAAGAAATGGGGAAATGGGCAAGCAGGCAGACAAGGTATAGGAAAACATGTAGAAGCTTTGATTGAAGAGCTCTCATTGTCCATGGAGGGCTCTTAGGTTCAAAAGGAGAACTTGTTGATTTCGATAATGTTTCACTCAATACGGCTGGAAGAAAGATGCCATCTCAACATGAAAGTAAAAGACTCCCATCGCACAGCCGCTTCTGCATGAACCATCTGAAGACTTCTTAACACTTTCTATTATGATGACCATTTGTGTCCAAGAGGAAGATTTTTATTGGCTCACTGCTCCATTCTACTTATTAAAACACCAGATAAAGGAACAGGGACCAACACACATTAGGAGTTCAACCGGAAGAAAAACTTTTTATGCACTATTGTTTCTCAAAAAACATATTTAAAGTGTCACTGTGACATTAAAAAGTGGCCTGTATAAAAACCATGGCTAAAATATTACAATTGTCTACAGGGAAATTGCACAGCAAATTATTTGGGCTTAGATCTAAGAGCCTTGAATTTCTGTTCTCTCTCCTGAATAATAAAATTTCAGACCTAGAAAGTCCAGTCTAAAGATGACAAGGTAAAGTGAGCTTGGTGATGACTTCACTGACAAAAAGGTTTAATCTAGCTTCAGTCCACTTTCAGGCCATAGTCACATCTAAGGTTTAATTCAGCTTCAGTCCACCTCAGAGTGAGAGAACACACCAGCAAAGTGACCAGTAATTTTCTTCCCACATTATCTATCCCAAAGGTGAATTTTCTGAGTTAATTAACACTGAAAGAAGACAGCTTGTCACTTTGCTGATGTATTCAATCACTCTTAAGATTGGACTGAAGCTGGATTAAACCTCAAGTGTGACCACAACCAAAGGCTCTACCATATTTTGCAACTGACTGATGCCGCTAGGTTGGATAAAAAATGCCAGCTCAGTCTCGCCCTTGCCATCAGCAGCCCATAATACTGTTTTATGGCTTCTGCCATGCTGTGTGTCCTGATGGAAAATTCCAACTTCCACAGTATATGTCCCAGGGATCATATGAGGTGCTGTAATTTAGGAAGGACAGTAGTGCTAGTTAGTGGGTGGATGCCAGCAAGGGCTGTGAGAAAGGATTACCTGAACCAAAAGTGGGGGGGGGGATGACAGAGGGCTGATGTGGGGTTTTTTTGCCTGGAAGTTGGGCTATGGTTTCATTTGGCATAGGGGTGACATATTGGACAAATGCCTTCTGTGTTCCAGATTGGCCATCACAGGGCAGCCCCAGAATGTTTTATTTCATACATGCAATAAGTCCTCCTTTCAGCCATTAGGGTGACAGGCAGCTGCTATCTGCCTGTCCTGCCCACCCAAGCAACCATTCATTGGTGATTTTCTCCCTGGTACACGGCATCTAAATAGGTGCTTGGAATCTAACTGCATTGACTCTTAACATAGGTTGGATGTGATAGAGAAGGTGTTGGTATCTATGAATGTACTTTCACAGGTTTGAGTTACGTAGGCTGCATAGCCTTAATTGTACATGATCAAGCTTCTCACAAGACTTCCTCAACTGTAGCTTCGCCATTTCTGAATAATTATTACCTCATATTGATATCCGCTATTAGGTCCTATATAACTAATATTTTGGGGTTCTGTCTGTGGGTCAGTGGGAAAAAATTACCATGAAGCAGGCAATAGCCAACTAAAAACTAGCAGCATCATTGGGATGAGGACCATGGACAGGGAAGGTTAAGAACCTAAAAATTATAAACATGGCTATACTGGAAGATGGAGAAGTGAAAGGTAATGTTGTTTCTCAGAGACATGAGGACTAACAACCTGTTTCCATTTTTCAGTCCAACCTCATAGCTGTGGCTGATGGGCAAAACATAAACAGCACTCTTCCTTGGCACGTTTGCCTGCATGATAATTGCCAAGCCTACTGTTATGTTAAACAAATAATGTACACACATTTAAACCTCATGATGATTTAGGATTTCCTTTGTTCAACTGCATTTCTATTGCAACTCTTCATCTTAATTACATTTGTAATGCATTTAGTTAATTAAATGGAGTGTTATTGGAAACACCATGAATAGTTGTGGGTTGCGAGTGAAACAGGAATCTAGGCAAGACAGAAAGAGGATGTGGTTGAAGTCTTGCCCTTTATCTCTCTGAACTACTTTCAAACTATGGTTCTTTCCTTCCCTGCAAGTCACCACTAGATACGAGATGATGCTGAGGGCAGGCCAAGATGGTGAGCATCTGTGCCAAAAGCAATCATAACTACACTGTGCCTGTTGACACACCTCAACAACAATAATCAATATGTTCATCGACTGATCTTGTTTGTTTGTCTTCTTTACTGCAGAACTTAAGGCACTGAATGAAAGCAGAAAGACCAGGCTGATTTAAAACAATTGTGTAGAACCATTTGAAATGAGTATGTTTTGTATAAACACATATATTTCAGGACAGTGGGCTGATAAACATACACTCAGTTTCATAAGGTCTGGATCAAATATGGTAAAGTAATGATCAAAATCTTGAGGTCTGTCCTGTTGCTGGAATGTACAAGGTGTATGTGGAAGATAAATGGCTAAAAACAGTGGCCCTAGAATTCCATAGCTGATATTATGAATGCCAAGGAACTACAAATATTGTGTTAATCGCTGCTAGGAAAATAAAGAATCCCAGAAAAGTTGCTGCACTTGGCTTTCACTCATTACTGCAAAAATGTTGCCTGTTGTCATTCATTTATCCTAGTCATATAATTTTAAGTCTCCTATTTGTCATTTTTCAGTTATGCAAAGGAAATAAAATATGCAATGTACATAGTACTGAAAATCAAATTTTAAAAATCATACAAATTTGAGCACTGAGAATTTTGTTTGTGTTCATCTAGGACTTACTCAAATTCTGTGTGTTCAGTAACATGCATTTGTATTTATTTAGATTTCTAAGCTGCCTTTTAACTAAAATCTCAGGATAGTCCACAAAATGAACCAAAACAACTCTATAAAACCATGAAAAACATACATTCACAAAAACCATAACATCTGTAACTCACACATATCTAAAACAAAAACATAAAACCCATAAATTGCATGATAAAATCAATTAGTCACTACAACAGAAGTATCCAACTAACTCAAAATACTTGATGGAGTAGTTATGTCTTCAGCAAGCACTGAAAAATATCCAGAGTTTGCAACTGACAGATCTCTGGCAAAAGGCTTTTCCAAAGTCTGGGAAACACCACAGAAAAAGGTCACTGCTTTCAATCCTTGATCCAAGAAGATGCAGCTGTACTATGTATTTTGTGTTAAGGGCAAAGGTGTTCCAATGTGCTGAATTAAGAGGCATGAGCAACACTTAGCTGCTAATAACTTGATCCAGAAATGCCACACCAACTTTCAATAGCCCACAGATCAGGATCATGAGAGTGGTAGGGTTGAAACAGGAAACTGATATTTGATTTCTCCAAGGATTGCATCCAGCCAGCCTTATGCATTTCTAATTGCTTTTACTGAATTCTGAGGTAAGTCACCATTATCCACCTAGATTCATTAACTTTAGTTTTCAGGATATATTCCTACCATTATTGGCAGAACGGATTATTCTGTGTTTTTTTGCCCCATTTTTGCACTTACCTTTGGAGATCCAGATTAAGAAGATCCAGATTGTGGAGATGGGGTCCTCCCTTGAATCTGGTCCTTGAAAATCTGGATCTTGGCAAGGACCCCACACATCCCCATGGGCTGTCTAGCACCCAATGGCAACGGGTGCTAAACAGGGCCTCTGTGTGGCCACCACAGCTCTCATCCTGAGGCTCCAATTAGGCCCAAACAGGAAGGTCCACTCTTGGTGCAGCGCGATTGGCTTGCATTCCCATCCATCAGGCAGTAACTTCCTGTTATAGAGAGACACAGCTTCACAGCTGCCCGTGTAGCTGCTATGAAGCCTGTGCTTGACTCCGTAGACAGCTACAAAATCCGTGCCGGCCTCCATAACCGTCGTGAGTGGTGGGGTGGAGCCAGAGCTGCCTCGGTGCAAATGGCAACTGCTGAGGCTGCCTCTGGACCCCATCAGCCTGGTAAGTAGTGTGGACATGCATCCTTCATGGCTGAAGACCAGATTGTGGACACCATTAAAGGGGTCTGCAGAAAATCAGGATTTAAGAGCCTGAAGGACCCATTAAATCCAGATTTTTTTTAGCACTCGTGGGGAGAGGGCCCTCAGGATGGGGCCCTCAGGAAAGGGTCTTGTGTGGAGACAGGACATGCTTGATCAGTACCAATCAGGTTCCTAAAGGGTTTTTAAAAGGGTCTTCGTGGCCTGTGCAAAAACAGCCCAAATTCCATAGTCCTGCAAATATGGCATTTTGTCAACAACTCCCCTGGGAGCAAACTCTGAAAAGAAAAACCAGCTTTTCAGCATACACGGTTTGGCCTTCAGAAAGACAAAATCTCTGGAATGGAAACCACAACTAGGGATATGCAAAATTAGATTCAAATTTGCAAATCTGCATTGAAATGAAAATTCAGTTTTTCATATATCCAAAACTTCAGTTGAAAGAAACTAGTCTCCTGCTTTCGAAAACAAATAATCAAAATTATTCAGTCAAAATTAGTGTTTTCTTGTATTTTTTGGTCATGAAAGGACTTTTTTCATTTGCAAAAATGTATAAAAACAAATGTTAAAACCTTTTTATAGAACAACAAAATGAACTAATGGGTTTTCACTTTGACAGCAAAACAAACATTTATATTTAATCTATATTTATTTAAAATGTTTATATCCCGCCTCATATCCTAAGATCTCTGGGTGGCTTACAATAAAAAACTGATACAAACATGCAAAATTTCTTCATGCACATTCTTACAACAGAAATTAATGTACCGTATTTTCCGGTGTATAAGACGACTGGGGGTATAAGACGACCCCCAACTTTCCAGTTAAAATACAGAGTTTGAGATATACTCACCGTATAAGAAGACGACCCCTGGCGTATAAGACGACCCCTGACTTTTGGGAAGATTTTCTTGGGTTAAAAAGTAGTCTTATACGCCAGAAAATACAGTAACTTCAGAAGTTTGAGTAATTTTTTGACAGTATATATTTGCAGAGCACCATGCAAAATACCTATTCTTTATTTTGCACATGTGGGCTTATCCACAGGTCAGGCATCTAACTAGCTTGACTGATAACAACAACAACAAAATCTATTGTGAATGGGGCCTAATTTCTTTTCAGATTCACTGGCTCCACAAGACAATTATTTCAGCAGGGCCACTCCTTGGAAATCTCTTGCAATCAAGTCTTCTTCTTCTTCTTCTTCTTCTTCTTCTTCTTCTTCTTCTTCTAGACTTCACTGTTTATTGTCTGTTTCAGCACAAATTAACAGTTCCTCAGACTTCTGGGTTTTCTGCACAGAATTAAGTGTATGTGCCATTAAACGGAAGGCTTTAGATAAAAATAGATTTTTTTAAAAAGATTTAACAGTTTTTGACTGGGTTAGTTATGTTATTTTCATGAAACATTAAAAGAGGGTTAGGTATAAGTTACTTTTTTGAACAATTACACTTTGGCAACCAAGAGGAGAAAAGAGATACACTTATCTCCCAAAATTGATTTTCTGTTGCTTTTTTTTCTGTCAAGATTTATCACTCTCGAGTAAGGGTGTGCACAAATACAATTTTCAAATCTGATTCATAATGAATCGAATATTAGAAAATCCAAATGTATCTGAATAATGAAAAATGAACATCTAGACATTTGATTTGACAGTATCCGTATGAATAATTTTGACATTCATATCTGTATGGGTATACACAGATCTTGTTTGCACCTGTACGCACCTTGTTTTCATCCCATACAGAGGCATACAGGACGCATATGGATACTTACGAGATACATATGTAGCCGCACAGTTACAAATGCATTAATTCAAATTTGGAAATCTGGATGTCCAGAGATTTGATTCATATACAAATGTCTGAATTAATATAAATAATGAATATTTTGAATATTTGTGCACATCCCTACTCTGGAGCAGAAATCTGTCCTACAAATGCAAAATTGTTGCTTCTTCCACATAAGTAAAAGAAGCATATAAAAGTAATACTAATAGGACTTACAGTACTCATTTGGTAGTTTTGTGGCTTCAGTTTAAATATGCATAACTGAACATCTAGGAGAGTTTTGTGACTACAGTTTGAATATGCATAACTGAACATCTGAGATGTATCTTAGAAGTTTGATACAGAACAGAGTGACTATCAAATTTCTGAATGGAGTTTGATTCAATTGCCTTCTTCCTATTCAGGTAACCTGCTACTACCTATATTAACAAATCCTAGGCTAAGGACTGGGAGTTGGGAGTGGCTCAGGAGATACAGCTGGGTCTGCTTTAGTCTGCTCCTGCCTGGCCCTCCTCTTCTCATGACCTGCTGCTGCTGCTCATCTTAACCACTGCCAGGCTAGAAGAGTGAGTATTTGCTACAACAGAATATTTGAGTAGGAGTGTGTGTGAATTCTTTTCCATCCGGAAGGATTTTACTTTGAAGCAAAATTAAACTGTGCATTTTTAATGTTATGTTTAAAGGGACCCTAAGACTCCATTGACACCCTGAAGAGAGTCTGTTTGGATGAAGCCAATATATTATGCAGTTGGCTGAAGTAGGAGGGCCACTGCAAATGAACCAAGCCCTCTTTGAGCCAGTTTGGACTAATGGTTAGGGAGCCAGCCTCTTATCTGGGAATACTGTGTGATTCTACATTCCTCCACAAAGCCAGCTGGGTGACCTTGGACTGGTCACAGCTCTCTTCTGAGTTCTCACTGCCCCATCTACCTCACAGGGTGTTTGTTGTGGGGAGAAGAACAGAAAGCATTGTCAGCCATTTTGAGTCCCCTTAAATGGGTGGGAAAAGTGGGGTGGAAAAGCCAACTCCTCTTCTTTTTTGCCTTCCAGATTATCCATGTAAGAAGGAATGCTGCCATCACAGAACTCTTTGACTGACTTTTCCAAAGGAGCAGTTTGCTCCAGTTTAAGGAAATGCTGCTCAGTCTGAAAGGAGCAGGAGCTATCCACATCTGTCACGGGGCCTGGCTGACAATTGCTTCATTTCAGCTAATTAAGCTTCCCGTGGCTTGTCAGTATTTCTGAACATTTACAAGAAGAGACGTATGATAAGCATAAAAAATCTTATGAAGAAAACCAAAAGTCCCTGCTCTGTCTCCCTTTTTCAGCCTCCTTGAAAAGTTAGCTCTTTGGCACTGAACATAAAACTTGGCAATCAGGGAAAGACCAACAAAGAACCCATTAGAAACCCAAAGGAATGTACAATTGTCACTATATTATGATAATGCAGCATCTTAAAAAAGACAAGTGCTTCCAAAAAGCCAGGGAACAGCAGAACAAGCTGCTCATCCTTCTATTTCAGTTGGCAACATTTGTTGCCATTAATGTGTTACAAGAAACATATACAAAACCATCAGCACACAACAACACACTCTTGCTAATCATAATTAGTATAATAATGGCAAAAAAAAAACCCACATTTGTTCTACAAAGGGTTTTCAGATGAAAAAGAACATTTCTACCTAGGCTAATGCATTTGAAAAGGCGGAAAACAGTGTTCTTTTTTCAGTTGACTATAGCAGTGCATAAAGTGCTATCATAAGGGTTGTAGAGGCAGGGCAACCCTTTATCTGGAGCCCTCCTTTCATATCCCCAGTTCATCCATTTAGGAACATCAAGACCAGACTTTGGCACTGGAAGAGTGCTTGAAAGGCATGGAGGTTGCACATAACCACAGCCATTGGGCAAACATCCCACCATGAATGCAGTGAGCAGTGCTTTAAGAGCAGAATGGGAGAAAACACTCTCATAGGCTTTTCTCCTGCTGCTATGCCACCACCAGTTTGGTCTTGTGGTTAGAATGTCTGACTCTTAACTGGGAGTCTCCCAGGTCAATTCCACAATCTTCTATGGAGCCAGCTGGGTGACCTTGGGCTAGTCACAGCTCTCTTCTGAGCTCTTGTAGCCCCACCTACCTCACAGGGTGACTGTTGCAGGGACAAGAACAGGAAGCTTTGCCAGCTGCTTTGAGTCTCCAAAGGGGTGAGAAAAGTGGGGTATAAAACCAACTGCTACTACTCCTTCTCCTCCTGTGGGATTTTCTTTTCCATTTTTTAAGCCACATAGCATGACCTGTTTTTGGAAGGCACCCAGGTGGCTTACTCCCTTGGCCAAATACTCCTAAGCAGAAATATCAAAACCAGGGAATGAAAAGTGCCTGGTTTTAATGTTTTTACTTCCCAGGGCAAGGGGGGATCTTATGAACTGCACACTTCCTACTCTGAGGAATCAGAGTGCTTCCTTGAAAATGCTCTGCCCAGGAAGCAGCAGAAACTGCCACCATGTGATTCCTGCCTTTCAGCTGGAGCTTCACCCTGCTCATTCAGTTCTCACAGCCCATGCTCTGTACCAAGAGTTGAATATCAGTCTCTAAGCCATGAGCAAGAAGGAATGTTCTTTCTTTCTCATGCAACAGCTACAATATTAAAGTGTTTTTTCCCCTAAAGAAGGAGTAAACAGTGAAAGAGCTGACCATAACTCTGTCCACTCTCATATTTCATGTTGCTTAACGCCATGTATTTATTAGTGGAACACAGTTCAAACATAAGCATGCAAACCAATTGGTGGAGATTATAATTATCACTAATGATATGCAAAAACCCATATGAAAAGGCTGCTCAATTATTATACTCATCATCTCCAAGGAACAAAAGGAGGTTTATCTCAACCCGGGCTAAGACTTGCATCACTACAGTTAGATGAGTTCTACTATGCAGATGAATGGATAATACAATAAAAAGGGTGTCTGTGGTTGTCTGAATAGACTTTTTGGAAGGTATGATAAAGCAGAAGGAAAGGAGGGCAGAACATCAGGAAGGCAATACCTTTGCAGCATCTGTAGGCAGATCATCGCTTGATGAACTCATTTCTGGTTTAGAGTCTTCATTCTTTCTCCCCTCTTCTTCTTCTTCAGATGAAATCGCTTTATCACTGATATTACTTGCCAATTCTTCCAGTTTCTTTTTCAGTTCTTTCTCTTCTGTGTTAGGATCAGCAGCATTGGACTCAAGAACCAGAACCTGACAGAATAAAAACAACCATTATTCAATAATACTGTCCACTTTACGTCTGCATCTGTTTGAATTCTTCCATTCATCCCCTAATCCTTTTTAAGACTAGAACTAAATTTCTCCCTATCCTATTAAATAATGAAAATCACAATTCTAAGCCTTCTGGCAGCATCGTTCTCCTGCTATGCAACTGCCGTCACTTCCCAAAAATATTTACAAATTCTAGAATAAGGGGCAGCATTCCACAGACTAGTGTGGACTTTGCCAAGCCCAACCCTCAACCCCCCTGGTGATGCTGCCCTGGGTCATCCACATTAATCAAAGTGTAGACCACGGCAGGGCCCTGAAAATGAGATCTACACTGGATTGGGGTAGTAAGCCAGATCATGAAGGCATGAGGACAGCATGCCCCCGTGGTCTGGTATACTATGGAGAACCCTTTTCAGCATTGTTTCTGGACTAGGGCTGTGCATGAATATTCCAAGGTATTTGAAATTCGATTGAATCTGGCTGAATTTCGACATTTGAATTCAAATCAAATGTCTATAAATTTGAATTTAAAGATTTGAATGAATTTCAAATTTTGGACCTATTCTTTTGAATTATTCAGATATTCACGAGCATATGAGTTTGTACACAATGCATACTTGAATATTTGCATCTTTCCTGCATCTGTACGCATTTGTACGGATCCGTACAGGATGAAAACAGGTTGCATATGGGATCTGGATGCATATGAATATGGGACAGATGCATACAGGCATCTACGAATGATGTCAACATTGATAAGTGCAAATTCAAATTGAAAATTCAAACAAAATAGATTCAAATTTGCTTAATTCGAATTGAATTTGGTTTAATTCAAATTTTAAAGATTTGAATCAAATTGCATTTTTGGGTATTCGAATTGAATCCCAAAAATTGCATTCGTGCACATCCCTATTCTGGACATTCCTAGCTTTCAAAACCATGTTGCTGCTTCCAAAGGATCTCTGGAAGTAGAAACAAGGCAGTAGGGATATGCACGAATATTCATAATATCTGATATTCGTACAGACCCAAACAAATTTTGGACATTCATATATGAATAGAATGTTATGACATTCGTATACTGACATTCATATTCGTACGAATGTTTCAGAACATTCATACAAGTGCTTCAGAACATTTGTGAACTGGGGAGGTGGGAAAGCGGCTGCACCAGTCACATCTGCACTGGATCCAGAGTGCATTCAACATGGTTTCAGAGCAGATTCAAAGTGGATTCAGGGCAGATTTGATGCTTTCACAGAGGGTATGTTATGGGATACATATCGGATATGTTTGTATTAGATATCCATACAAATTCAAACAAATACATTCATATCAGATAGAATCCTACCACATTCGTAGAGGATCTATTAGAATAAATATGAATTTTCTTACATTCAATTCAATACGAATTGAATGCAAAAAAACCCCTGTTTGTGCACATCCCTAGAAGGCAGAGGTTGAGCAGGCCATCCTAATGCAGTTCTTGTCCTTCTCCAGAGGCAACCCATCTCAACATGGGTTGGATTATTTGTTTCAGGACAAGGTACCCTGCCTAGTCATAGAACACCAAACATGAGGGTGGGAAGATCCCAAATGAAGGCATTTTTCTTCACTCAGACTTTCCTAGTACTAATGGTTCCTTCTGTTGTATTTTTTCAGTTTAATATATTTTAATGAATGTAGGGGGGTCCTTTTTGTTTACTATTATGCTGTGACTTGGTTTGGAATCTTAAAATAGGAAGCAATGTAGAAATAGTCTAAATAATAAATCTGATCTGCAAATAATAAAACTGATTTGGTAGGCCCTCCCATGATACATAGTGTATCGTGCAACAACATTTGCTCCACCGACTCTTTTAAAACATATAATACACAGAGACATATTTTTGCAAATGTGATATTGCTTAAATTTGTGTTCATCCTACTACATACATTAATCCAATGCTTTACTCACATAATAGGGGTTTGCACATAGCGGTTTTGCTTTTTCGAGGCTGGCAAAGTGCAACATTTCTCATATAATGTGGAGACACAAACTGCTGCATGTTGCCAAACCACATTATGTGAGTAATTACTGGTTATTGAGAGTTGGCCGCTAGGTGAACCATGGTCAAAATTACTCGTATACCGTGGTTTTATATAACATGGCAGTTTGCTGGAACCAAAGTACCACGTTATATGAAGGATGGGTATAGCATTTTGCCTGAAGCGAGTCCATCTGCAGGGAAGGCCAAGATCTGGCCCATGGCAGAGCCACCTATCTGGAACTGTCAGTCTACTTCATGAGAAAAAAGATCAGGGCTAAAATGGAGAATCAGAATTCAGCTCATCCAGGCACAGACTTGCGGTGTAGCAGGGCTGCCTCCTGACTGGGAAATCGTCACTTACAGGTCAGCCCTTCTTCACCTTGTCAACTGAGCATTCCCTTCTCTCCATAATACTACAGAAAACAAGGAGGAAGGGAGAATGGTAGTCAATATTTTGCTGTCCAGGCAGTTCAAACAGGGAAACAGTCAGTGGTGCTGTTATGTGGAATAGGTTTTGCTTACCTTTAAAAAAAATAATATATCCCAGAAATGATAAGTGCAAACCAAATCTTTTAAAAGCATTTTTTTTAGCAGCAGACAAAACCAATATATAAACCAAAATACAAAATGATAGTATTTAGGCCCAAATTAGATATAGACAAAGATGGCAATATTAAAAGGTTTTTCTGGGACTGAGGGGACACAAATACTTATAATTGTCATCTATAAGGAACCATAAAATACTGTGTGGTACCCTGAGCTGCTTGGGGGAAAAGTGAGATGTAAATACAACAAATAAGTAATAAATATGAGATTTCGTCAACGCATGAGTATGTGGAAGAATGCTGCACACAGAACCTTCTAGTCACATTAGTGTAATTCCTATCCTTTCATGTTCCTTCCATATTTGCATGCACACAACAACGTGAAACATAGAAGGGTCTGATAGCATATGGCTCCCAGTTTACAGTTGGGCTTAGGAACTATTTATTATATCAGAGAAGTCAATACAGGCAGAGCGTTCCTAAAAGAATTCTGATTGAGAAATCAGCAGTTTCTCCAGTTCCTACCATAGTGTTTTCTCAGCATGTGAAACTAAAAATTGAAAAGAACTTCTGGTTTTAATCATGTTGGACAGTGTGTGACTGACATGGACCACAGAGACTCATCTGAGAGCCATGCCAATGGAAAAGGAAGCTCATTCTTCTTGGTTCTTGTTTGAGATTCTTGCTTCTGTACTTTTCTTAGCTGGCAAGGGCTTATGGCTCAGAAATATTGATGAACGTTTGGTACAAAATGTACCTTTTCTTCTCAGAAGCAAACATATATGTTCATCTTCTCTGGTGCCTACAGTATTCAAAACACACAGCAGCATTTTTATGAAGTAATCAAACTAGAAAAATCTGAAATACTCCCAATTCTTGACTTTACCTCATCTGAATGAACCAGGATCTTTTCCTCAAGGCGGTTCAGCATGCGCTCAATAGCTGACATGCGTTTATTCAGTTCAAATATCTAAGAGAGATGAAAGAAGACAGCATAGAACAAAGCCCACCACCAGAATTTTCTTAACAGCGAAGGAAGAAACATAGGAAAGCTACCACCACCTTTGATTTTATAAGGAAAGATCAGCAGATCCTGCACTGGATTACAGAAACAAAGGTTGTTCCTATATGGCCATGTGCCTTGGGGTAGGTAAGGTAGGAGACACTGTCTAGTGATTAGGGAGCCAGTCTTATCTGGGGATACCGGTTTTGGTTCTGCCCTCCCCCACGAAGCCAGCTGGGTGACCTTGGGCTAGTCACAGCAATCTTCTGAGCTCTCACAGCCTCACCCATCTCACAGGGTATTCTGTTGTGGAAAGTAGAACAGAAAGCTTTGTCAGCCACATTGAGTCCCCTTAAACGGGTGAGAAAAGTGGGGTAGAAAAGCCAACTCTTCTTCTTCTTCTTCATCTGTAATGACAGAGGAACCCTGTCAGAATTAAGTGCAAGGGATGGAACTGTGGGTGCAGTTCCAGTTCCTTTGCAGCAATTTGAGTCCTTGAAGTAACTCCCTGGCTGTTTTTACAGTAGACAGGACCAAGAATGGCTCCACGGACCAGAAGTGTACATTGTGGATTAGGTGTGGAGAACAAAATTGTGCTCCTCACGTTAACCAACATTAATGAGAGACTTACCTCAAGTGTCTGGGGCAGGAGCATTCACTCTTCTTCCACTGCTCTGGGGTCTTTGGAGGTGCTGCACAAGCATAGACCAATGATGCAACTGTGGGTGCACAGAGCATCAGTGTCGGCAGGGCAATGACACTGACACATGTGCAGTCATGGAGGGCACCACAGCCAAAATGGCAGTGCCCAGAGGAGGACCAGGCCCCGAATTGAATAAGGCAAGTACTCTATCATACAGGGTGGGGAGAATGGCCAAACTTGACAAGGGCTGCAAGTGTAAGTGCTAGGCAACGTTGGTTAATCACACTCCTTTTCTGTCCAGCCAACGGGAAGGGAAGTGCAAAAACTTTGGCCCCTTTGAGCCTAATTCCAGATTACATTCCAAAATAGGGACCTGCTATCTTTATGCTGATGCAAACTGTGGCAACCCCTATCAGGGCAGGTCCCTATTCCGAGATATAATCCTGAATAAGAATCAGTGCAGAAAGGACCTTTGTTGACCTTCTTAGCAATGAACATAAGAACATAAGAACATAAGAGAAGCCTTGCTGGATCAGGCCACAGCCCATCTAGTCCAGCATCCTGTCGCACACAGTGGCCCACCAAATGCTCATGGGCATCTCAAGCAGAGACAAGGACAAACCTTCTCCTGCTCTCGAGTCCCAGCAGATGGCCTAGAAGCGCCCCATTTCCTCCCCCCCCCCCAGCCTGAAAGATGCACCTAGGCATTCGTTCTAGTAGCCATTGATACATCTGTCATCCATAAATTTGTCTAACCATTCCTTAAAGCCATCCAGACTGGTAGCTGTCACCACCTCTTCTGGCAGCACATTCCATAGGCCGATGACCCTCTGCGTGAAGAAATACTTCCCCCTGTCAGACCTTACGCTCCTACCCATCAGCTTCATAGAGTGCCCCCTGGTTCTAGTGTTGTGCGATAGAGAAAAGAAATTTTCTCTATCCACCTTTTCTATGCCGTGCATAATTTTATATACTTCAATCAGGTCCCCTCTCAAACGCCGTCTCTCCAGACTGAAGAGGCCTAGACGTTGCAGCCTGGTTTCGTAAGGGAGGTGTTCCAGACCCTTAATCATTCTGGTTGCCCTTCTCTGCACCTTCTCTAGTTCCACAATATCCTTTTTGAGGTGTGGTGACCAGAATTGTACACAGTATTCCAAATGTGGCCTCACTATAGATTTATAAAGGGGCAAAATGACACTTGCTGACTTATTTTCTATTCCCTTCCTAATTATTCCCAGCATTGAATTTGCTTTTTTTGCTGCTGCCGCACACTGGGTTGACACCTTCATTGAACTGTCCACCAAAACCCCGAGATCCCTTTCCTGGCGTGTTGCAGAAAGCTCAGACCCCATCAGTTTATAGACGTAATTTGGATTCTTGGCCCCAATGTGCATTACTTTACACTTGTTAAGATTAAAGCACATTTGCCACTTGGTTGCCCACTCACCCAATGCTAAGAGATCCCTCTGGAGCTCTTGGCAATCTCTTTCAGATTTTACTACCCTAAATAATTTAGTATCATCAGCAAACTTTGCTATTTTACTATGTACCCCTTTTTCTAGATCATTGATGAATAAATTAAAAAGCATTGGTCCCAGTACTGAGCCTTGAGGGACCCCACTTTTTACTTCTTTCCACCTTGAGAAATTGCCGTTTACTACTACTCTCTGCTTTCTGCCCTTAAGCCAGTCACAAATCCAGGACAGAACCTGTCCTTTTATTCCATGGCTGGTGAGTTTACTCAGTAGCCTTTGATGTGGGACTTTGTCAAAAGCCTTCTGAAAGTCCAGATAGACAATATCCACTGGTTCACCTTTATCCACGTGTTTATTGTAAGTGCCCACAGACAGAACCTGTCCTTTTATTCCATGGCTGGTGAGTTTACTCAGTAGCCTTTGATGTGGGACTTTGTCAAAAGCCTTCTGAAAGTCCAGATAGACAATGTCCACTGGTTCACCTTTATCCACGTGTTTATTGTATTTATGCCCACAGACTGGCTCTACATTACTCCCACTTCTGCAACTGAATAAAACATTTTCTCCTCAGTCTAAACACTGAAAATCTGCTGTATCTTGGTTGGTACTTGCTTTTCTTATTGCTAATGTTGCTTTCTTGTTTATGTAAAATCACAGTATAGTTTTGTTACTTACTGTAAATAAAGTTAACTTGTTTTATGTTCTTCAGGAATCATAATCAGCTTTCCCCTTCACACTTTCTCCTTTCCTGACGACTCACTGTCAGATGTGTGTCTGTTAAACCTAATACTTAGTTCTGAAAGTCCTCACTTGTAAGAATATCTGACACTCATACCTTGGTCAGTTCTTGTAATAGCAGGTTAACTGAGCTAGCTAGCTCCTTAGTTCAAGTTCACTTAAGAGCGCACTTGAGCACTTACAAAGTTTAGTTTGCAATGAGGTGATTTTCCCAGAAACATTTTGGCACACCTATATTTTGAGTCAGCAGTGTGATGTGGCGGCAAGTGAAGCAAATGTAATTCTGATCTGCACCAATAAAAGTGTTGGCAATTTCAGTGTATTTTTTGCTGCTTTGATTACACTCCAAGAATGTTTGCAGTTCTGGGGACTTTGCTCTAAGAAGGATTCAGATAAATTGGAGCAGTTTCAAAAAAGTACATCAAGAATAATTAGGGGATTAAAATCAAAGTCCTGTGAGACAAAAGAACAATCTACATGTTGAGTTCATGCAAGTTAGGCTGGGGTGGTAAGCAGATGTGTGCCAGATGTGGCAGTCTCCCACACCAAGGGCTGTTTGTGACAGACAATAATGCATTACTGGAAGGGTGGAGGCCTTTCCTTTAGGTGGTTGTTAATGGCTTCCTATTAGAGATGCCTCTATTTTGATTCCTTCATGGAAGTGAGGTGGGAATTAATGGCCTAAGTGGTCTTTTGACTCAGTGAATCTAGGTGCCAAGGTTTAAAGCAATCCAGGATTTAAAGCTCAAAACTATCAAGACCAAAATGATAATAAATTTCATGTTTAAAATTCAAATTTGTAAAATATACTTTGAGACAATTTAACTAAGTTTCCCCATGCATAAGCCTAGTTAAATATATTTATCAAAATTTAAACAGATAAGGGGCAGAGAGCCTCATGTGAGATAAGTTAGAAAAGTGAATTAATTTCTGTTACTAACACTGTAAAACTTTAGAACTCCAGACCTTTATATGCCCATTTTCCCTTGGAACAGTAGGAACTTTTTAAGTACAGTGGAATTTCCTGAGGGACTAAAATTGTGTTCTGGACTCAGCTGTAATTGAAACCATGCATGGACCAATTCTTATGCTCTGTTTCCATTTAAAGCTCAAAATCCTTGAATAGGTCAAATGGATAATATGGATGACCAGAGTTCAGAATACCGCCCCCAGTGTTTTAGAACAGTTATCAAGATGGTACAGATAATATGGTTACACATATCTACACTCCAATAAAGGCGCCAAGAATGAGACACTTACTTGGAAGAATAATTGGATTACACCTTTAGCTCAACCCAATCCATTAGACCTTAGTATTTATAGCTCCACAGCTGAAGTAGAATTGGTTCTTTTGTGATAAATCCTAACTATGAAGCTAAATGAGCACATGATGAAAACTTGCCCAAGGCATTCACAACTAAAACACTTTATCGAAATCATTGTATAAAATGTTGAATGTAATGGGTTCCACCTTACAAACCTTCTGATGTCCGTAATGTACAAGGTTAATACTAAAAGCATTCTCAGTGAGGTGGACAGTTGTTTTTTTTTTTTAATGTTCACAAAGTGTAGGACAAAACCATCATAAAACCTACCACTGTAGTTTTAATTTGCCAACGAATACTGCCATAACACCTGGTATATTTCTATTTTAATCATCTTGCCTGGGAAAGTGAAGAGAGGAATTTGTAGGGTTCCTAGTGGTTGGGCCTATCCCTCCCAACTGCCATCCAAAGCAGGTTCAGAACCCTGGCAGCAGCCTGATGTTTTTTGTGTTACCCGTTTAGTATATTTAGGTGTTTTGTATGCTTACCTGATTGTAATTTGTCCAAAAACCTTAGCGTATAGGGTAGAATAAAAATGAAAATAATAAATATTTCAGTCAGGATTGGTCTAGTGGTTAGGGAGCTGGACTCTTATCTGGGAATATTGGGTTTGACTCTGTACTCCTCCATGAAGCCAACTAGGTGACCTTGGGCTGGTCACAGTTCTCTTCTGAGCTCTCACAGCCCCACCCACCTCACAGGGTGTCTGGTGTGGGGAGAAGAATAGAAAACTTTGCCGGCTGCTTTGAGTCCCCTTAAATGGGTGAGAAAAGTGGGGTAGAAAAGCCAGCTCTTCTTCTTATTCTTTTTTGCCTTTGCTAGCAATGCAAATTTCATATCAAATGTATGCAGGAACATATATTATTATGAAGTCATCTTATCTAGCTGGCTACCTTGTCTTAAAGTGTAAAAAAAATTAGACCCCTCCTGTTTGTAACATTTTGTGCTCTCAGCCAAAAATCAGTCTGAATTTTTCACATGTGACCTTAGCTCCTTCTCTTCCTCACCCCTGAAACCTGAACATGCCAGGGGGTAATATTTACTTGGAGAGTCAGGCTTCTGACTATAAATTTGCCAGCAAGTTCACCAAAAGCTAGGTACATTTTAGTAACCTTATTCATATAAAGCACTTTTGGGCTGCATCCCCCTCCTCATTTCTGGCCATCTGGGCATGTGACTAATAGGACAGAGGCAGGGGACATGGTAGCTACTGGCTTGCCCTAGCTCACTGCTGAGCTTGCGGTTTTGACTAAGCTTGCTCTAGGTTTGAGTGGGCTTGTTCCTCAGACAGTAAATAACTGCCTGCTTTGATGCTATAATAAAGTTTAAACCGAGATCCATGGAACCTCCCCCTACCCCTTCTCTGCTGGCTCAGGAATCACAAAGCAAGCAAGTTGTTTTTCTCAGCACTCCAGAATGCACCCAGGGGTGAATGATTTCAAGAAGCTGAAAGCAAGTGAAGCACAATAATTCTGTTCCTTATATATTGCTAAACTAGGCTAAATTCACGACTGATTTTAGCCAGCATATACAGGGGACAGGCAAGTGAAGTAAGAGAGAAAGGCTGAATCTATGGGATACATATATGCTAACGGCCCCCAAAATATCCCCTTGCCCATTAGCTACAATCAGCAGACACAAAACACCTGCAGGTGGGCTTTTAAGTGAACAAGCTATATAAGTAATGGATAAGCACTCTGGCAGAACGAAGGACTTCACTGTACAAAAGAATTGAAAATTCAACTGTAGTTATATTTGTTTTCTGGGTTTTTTATAAGCTACAGTGCTAGCAACTGCAAGGTTGCCAGAGGGCAGACCAGCTGCTACCAGGGAATGGTACTTCCAAATGCTACACTCCAAGGGCAGACTTCATTAACGTGCTCTTCCAGATGTTCCTGGCTGTAGGTTGCTCCAGAGGTCCACCATGTGGGCAGCTGAACCAGCAAAAGGAGCACAAAGACTCCACAAATTTTTTCCCAGGCTCCCAGAAAATGACCCAGAAATGGGCCATTTCTGCACATTCAGTAAAAATATCTGTGGGTGGAAACACTGGAGGCTGGGAATGTTCATTCCTGGCCCTGAAGCTGGGCCAGGACAGGCTTAAGTGGAGCTGATGGCCCCTGATGGGTGCCACCAAGTGCCACTCCAGCCTTAGCTCAGATTGAGTGATCAAGGCCAAAATTGAACATCATATCACATGCCAGGGTGCGCAATGGGGAAGCAGCCAATATGAGTTTTCAGAATCAGAAAGTAACTGTCATGCCTTGTGTTATTTCTGAGTCCACAGATGCTTAGGATGCTGACCCTGCCAGCTAAAATGTGGGAGGCTGCCTCAGGGGCCAGCCTTAGGAACAGGGTATGTCCCCTCAGATGTGGAGCCCTCTGATTCAGACGCTGGGCAACGCCCAGAGCTGAATTATCTCTGGAGAGAATGTGAACACCTGCAGCACTCAGCTTGGCTCCATGACAAACAGCTGCACTGGCAGGGGCGGGACAGTCCAAGCCAACATAAGGAAGTCATACACAGCAACCTCTGTTGCAAACAAAGGATCTTCTTGGCAACCCCCATCCTGTGTAACCTCTGGACTCCTGACTCTGATGGACTACTGACTGATGACAAATCTCTGATAACCTGACTCCTGGCCCATTTGACTACGTGTAACTCTATATCCCAAGTGACTTTTGAAGCTGGCTTGGCTCCTTGGTGCAAATGTGTGTGTTTGCTGCTGGTGCCTGCTCCAGATACAACAGGTACTATCATATTACTAGGATTTAGACTGCTAAAAATATATTTAAAGGTCCACTACATTCCATATTTTGTCATAAAATAGCTGACATTTTATGTCTAGTTATTTGCAGTCATCCTAGTAAATAGGGTCTAAGGCTGAGAAGTAAAACATTTCATCTTACTCATCTGCCACTAAGTCCCTTTTCCACCAAGGTAATCAAAATGAGATCTCCCTTTTCTTCAGATCTTTAGATACCTTACCTGCAGCCCAGAAAAGTACAGCTTAAATAAACACAAAATGAAACATGAAAATTAATTGCAGTGGCTGACCCTTAGTGTGACTGTATGCCAACTGCCCCCCCCCCCAATAATTTTATTTAGGTAAAGATGTGCATGAACATTTTTTGTGTGTGTTTGGTTTGAATCTAAGTCAACAGGGGCCTGTTGAGTTCGATTATGAACTTTGTTCTTCGAACAATAGCATGTTAGTTCAATTTGAATTATTATGAACTCCTTCAAACACCTTCAAACCAGGTTCTTTAGAACAATCTTCTGTTTGGCTTGAAACTGAACTGTTTTCGAACATCCCTGTTCAGTTTGGGTTCAGTTTGAACCCAAAACCAATTCAGCATATCTCAACTTAAGAGTAATCACTGGTGGTAGACACCAGTGACTATGAAGCACATTGTGATAATTAACAGAGGCAGTAATACAATTATTTTGGATTAACTAATCAGGAATACAGACTTCTCTGTGTTAGTCTTCATGATGCGTATATAATAAATTAGAATGGTCACTCCTCCTTAAATGTAGACTGTGGTAAGGCTGATTAAGTTTTTCTAATACGTATTCTTTCAGCTTTCTCTTTCTGGTGACTAGAAATGAAGAGTGCAGGGCAAACAAACAGTGGGCCCAAGCAGAGGGAGCTTCTTCTCTGCTGTCTTGAGCATCTTCAATTGTTCCATGTGATGGTGAAGGCGGACATAAGTAGGGATGTGCACAGATATTCGATAATTTGAAAACCTGATTCGAAGTTCTTGACCTTCAATGTAGATCCCACAGGAACAACATATGCACTTGTGGGCATCGAACAAGGTAAAATAATTGACTTTTTGATTGAATGGTGGGCCACTCTATACCCTGAACTTCAGATCCAAAAACGGATATAGCAAGAGCGCACCGCAGCTTGTGCTCCAAACTCCCTCCTGATAAACCACCCAGAGACTTGATTATAGCCTTTGAATCCTCCAATACCAAATGCAGGGTAACCCGCTTATGCACGAGGGCAAACAGATCGCAGTCTACCAGGACCTGGCCCCTGAAGTTTTAGATAAAAGAAGGTCATTCCGCCCTATTACTCTTAAGTTGCAGAAACAAGGGACCAATTACAGATGGGGGTTCCCATGTTTCTTGGTAATTTTTGGTAAAAACAGGTGCCAACATAAGGCTGACACCTTAGAGGAGGCAGAGCAGATCTGGAGTCTGCTGAGCCCGGGAGCAACCTCTACAGATAACACTGCAACATCTCCTCTGCGTGAAGAATCAAATACAACAGCTCCTTCTGCAACCAAAGAATGCTGGCATACCAAAATACCACAGCCACAATGAAAATCTGATTCAAATCCATCAAATATTGACATTCAAATTCGAATCAGATTTTCAAAAATCTGAATTTGAACATTCGAACGGATTTCGGAAACGTCATTAGCAAAGCATCTAATCATTTCTTACCTGATTTCCGGAGAGATTTATATTTTCTTGGGAGGAGGCCCGGCTCCTGCGTTTTGCGGGATGTGCCTGATAGGTGGGCAACTTCTGAGCACCTTGCACCTCATCATCAGAAGTGTCCATATCGGCCGAGTACTGTGATTGGTGCTGCTCCTTCCGTGGGCTGCCTTTGGAAACAAAATAAGGGCATCTACAACTCAGAACTAAAATCTTGCATTCTCTTGGGGCAAATGCTTGTAATATTTGAAAAAACTCTGAATATTAATAAACTGAGATAAGATTGGATCATTGAAAGAACGGTAAAGAAAATTATCAAATTCATTTTGTCCCTCAGTCAGATTCAACCATAGAACTAATTAAAGCATGAAGCAAATTAATTACAAAGAATATAATTTATCCAGTGTTTATTCTTTACCCCTTTTCTATCTAGAATAAGAAAACCTTGTAGAAAATATAAAAATTAGAGATTCCTGATCTAACTTGCCATTTCTTTAATTTTTTTTTCTAAGGGATTCCTAGTCTGGAAATGCAATGCTGTGTGTGCATTCTCTCAAGGAAAACTGCACCTCTGCCACTTTTAATTTATTCCAATGAGAAAAACAACACATACTAATAAATATTCATAAAGGCATGGAGACTGCATATCTCCACGGTCCAATGTACTGCAGGGGTATATGATACAGTACCACCTCTGAACCATCTCTATGCTACTGCTGAGGTACTTCGATTTTTCTGCACATGAAGACATCTTCAGACTGTGGCCTGTACCACAAGGACTGAGTTGTCAGGGAAGCCTTATTAGGCTATGACAAATGTAACAATGATATTTCTACATGTTAACATAGATCTTCAAAATTTTGTGTTTTAATATCTGATATGCTTGGAGAAAAGATACAACAGCATGAAACTTCAAGGGAGTCAATACAGATTAGATATTAGGAAAAACTTCCTGACAGTGGGGGCGATCAGTCAGTGGAATAGGCTGCCACTGGGGGTAGTGAGTCCTCCTTCACTGGAAGTCTTCAAGCAGAAGCTGGATCTACATCTGTCTGGGATGGTTTAAGTAGTCTTGCATTGAGCAGGGATTTGGACTCAATGGCCCTAGAGCAGTGATGGCGAACCTTTTGAGCTCAGTGTGTCAAAATTCGCAAGAAAACCTAGCTTAACTCGGGTGCTGTGTCACATTTAGAAATATCCATAATTTTGTGATATTTGTAGCTCTAGTAAAAAAGTTATATTTTTGATATATGTATTTTATTAAAAGCAAAAACAAATAATTCTTTACATTTGCTAAATCTTCAATTGAAAGTTGATATTTCGTACACTTTAAGAACAATCAAGCACTACGCGCCCAGGTGCCAGGGTGACCAGGTGTGTCACCCAAAAGGGCTTGGCGTGTCACCTGTGACACGCGTGTCATAGGTTGGCCATCACCGCCCTAGAGGTCCCTTCCATCTCTATGATTCTATAGGTATTTTGCAGAAGATGGCCTCTGGCTAAAACAGAACCACCTACCAGCTTCGGGGGTACTTTCCAAGCCCTTAGTTAGTCGAACTTCAGTGCTGAACTCCTGGTCTGGTGGGGATGTGGGCTGTCCCTGCTCCTGCAGAATGTGGTGGAACATGGCAGCCAAATCTGCTTCAGCTATCATGGATTCCTTCAGTGAAGTGTCTTCCTCGGTGCCTGTAAAAGGCTAGGAAAAATAAATGTCTGTCAGTTATCAACAAGTAGATGATACAGTCTGCTACTCAGGCTCCTTACAAAAGTTACACACACACTTTTTCTTTTCTTAAATTGTCACCACCACCATCCCTTTTTTTGAAGTTGTCTTCTTCTGTGAATCTGTTGCCAAGACATGCTTCCCCAGTTTCAGCTCTGCCAGTCCCCTGTGGACTCTGGAAGTTCAACAAAACAACAGATTTGTGGTCAACCTACTTCCAGAGAGAACAGGAGCTCCAAGCTCTTTGCTGAAGACTCCCCAGTAGTCCTGTGGGCCTGCTTTCAGCCTTTTTCCATGAGTCTACAGTACTGATGTTTACCTTTTGGGCCCTAAATGGTATGGGACCAGATGTAATTCCTTTCATAACTATTTTTAAACAAATCTTTAAAAATTGGATGTTTAATTAATATTGGATTTATATTTTTACTTTAATGATTTTCATTTTTATTTTCATTTGGAATGTTAATTTAATATTATAGCTTTAGTTAATTATATTGCAAGTATGTGTGTTCTTAGAAAATGGCATTGACTAAGAAGTGAATTATTTTGCAGAGATCATGGCCCAGCGTATAGGGCCATTTCTGCATGTCCTGTGCCAGGAAAGGGTTTACCGGCCTTACCTCTATACGCTTGTGTAAGCCAGGAGTAGCACACTCCTATCAGCACAGGACACAGCACGAACTGCGCTAGGGTATTCAAATAGCACTCTAGTCTGGTTTATCAGTAGACCTCCGTAGAGAAGTCCACTGTATGCTATGTATTTGTCACAAAACGGTGGGTTGCGTGCAGAAGGCACATGTTCCCCTCTTCTGGGATACAGGGGGGCATTTTGGTGGCTCAACAATGTGTGCAGGAATGTTAATTCCTGGCGTTCGGAGACTCCTGTAGCAGAGGCCTATTTGCACTACAGCCTCTAGTGAACAACTAGTGAACTTCTGGTGAAGAGCATATGCACTTCAAGGAGGCTGCTACAGCCTCCAAGCCTGCCCTGCTTCCCCAGAAGTTCACTAATTGTTGATTAGTTGTGGTGTGCCGGCTGTGTAACCATCCGCACTTCTTTTGATGCTCTGGGGTCGTCTGACGTGTTGCGGCCTACAGGCCCTGTGACTGAATCAGATAAGTATTTGACTGTGTGCGTGTGTGTAACAGCCAAAGTTGACTAGCATTCCAAGCACCAGAGCTACTTAATGTTGGTTAAGCATGCTCCTTTCCCATCCAGTGGATGGGAAGTGCAAAAATGCCCCAGCTCCAAAATGCACTGGAGGAAACCCATCCCAGCTTGGAATGGGTTGCTAATCCTGCAACACAGCATTGTGTGCTGTCCTGGAATTGTGAAGACAGGCACAAAAGGGTGCAAATTCCTTCCTTAATTCTGCAAAAGGAGACATAGGTAGTAGAATAGCTGGTAAGCAGTGGCACATGATAAGAGCATATTGCAAGACTTGGTTCTTGTCATCATTTCTTCCTGCATTAAATGTGTGCGTAGAGGAGGAGTACAGAAAAGGACCTTCAAATGCCAAAAACCTTGGTGCTAACTGTGAATGGACACAAATAAGTAACTGGGATTCTCATTTAGCTTTTCACTTAAGTAGGCCTAGATTTATGCCAGCCAAAGATAACAAGGAACTTAAGCATTTCCTCATAGTCTGGATTTGACTGATGTCACATGAGCAAAAAAAAAAAAAAAAGTCTGGATGCCGTGGTGGGCTGGGGGGGGGGATCTCCTTTCCATTTTCTAAACAGTCCAACAGAGAAAAATATTTTTTCAGAGTTGCATGGAAAAAGGGTAGTTCTTTTCTAATGTCATAAAATTGGAAATAAATACCAAAATAATAAATTAAGCAAAGCATTAATGTTATACTAAAATATCTCAGGAGTTTCTTTTCCTCATTTTTTTTCTGCATATCTTTTTTTTAATTGCCATTTCATCACTTTGCAAGATTTTTAAATTTTAGTCATCTCATCTGATTTGGATGATGGAGAAGCCGCCTAATATTCTAGCAAGGACCAGGCAGAATATTCTGCTCATATAAATTGGAAGGAATGTATCCAACAGAAAAAAACCTACAGACCGTATACTGATCTTTGAAGATTGCCTTCCTTTTCATGCACTTTTAATTTCACTCATTTCATGAGCACACATAAAAGTAACATGAAATAAATGCTTTAGCATATGAGGAAGACGAAGATTTATATTCAAGTGAATACTGGGAGTTACAAAATTGTAAGGTTTGCCAGCCTCCCTGGGTGCTATGAGGTGGTACAGAAATAAATATATAGATAATAAATAAAATATGGCAGGGTTGTGCAAAACACTGTTTTGGACTATCATAGTTGATGAGCAATAAGCACACACTGAAAATGTATTCACATTCTTTCTACTTATTAATATCTTTACAGTTCATATTTCTCATTAAAACATTTCATGGAACAGACTAAATTTATGCTGCAAAGAGAGAATACAAGCAACATAGGAGGGAAAAGGTGAAAAAATGTTGAGAAGCAGTGGAAAACACAAAAGCATTCACCTTTGATTCACCCACTAATACCTGAGGGCCTTCATTCCCAGGACCTGGAGACAATTGCATAGAATCACGGCGAGACTGAGCAGAATATTCTGAATCCATTTCAAAATCAAAAGGATGAACAGACAGCAGGCGTTTTGTCTTGCGCATCTTAGAAAGCACAGAAATTGTAAGAAACCAGATTCTATTGTAAGTAAAGATGATAGCAAAAGAATTTCACAAGAGTAATATCCTGTTTGTTCTTATGGTACTTAACTACACAATGGATGCTTCTTATGTTCTATAGGTTTTTCAGCAACTCATGTTGCCTTCTGCAAGATTTTGAGGGCTTTTCACACTTGGGTTGGTAGTGCATGATTAGGAAACTTCTAGGGCAGGGCATCTGCACTTGGAGGAGATTGCTACAGCCTTCAAGCATCCCTTTCCTTCCCAGAAGTTTCCTAATCATGCACTACCCATGGAGCACAAAATTGTGCTCCACATCCTCTCCAATCTTCCCCAATCACTTATCTGTTGCGTCCTGTCGGGGAGCATTTGCACCTCAGCTGGATGAGGTCAACAGGGCTGCTGCACCAGCATGCTGGCAGCCCTGCTGAGCTCCTGATGCAACTGTGACTGTGCAGAGTGTCAGTGTCATCATGGTGATGGCGCTGATGCCCACACAGTTGTGCAGGGCACTGTAGCCAAAATGGTGGCACTCTGAAGAGGACCGGCCCCGCAACTGAATCAACTGATTGTGGGGGGGATGGATGGCTAACACTGACTAGCGCTCCAAGTGCAAGCGTTAGTCAACGTTGGTTCATTGCACTCCTTTCCCATACAGCGGAAGGGAAGTGCAAAATTGCCCCTGGTTACAATTATATCCCAAGTCCAATATGGTAGCCACAGTGCTGGACTACACAAGAGGTATTTCTCTGCTGATTCTGGTTAGTTTTGTTGGCATCAAACATGATCATCATTAGAATTGTCTCCTGGGCATCAACAAACCAAGTATTTAGCTTGTTAAGCAAACCAGACCGTTTGGGTTTAGTTCACTGAAATCCTCTTCTCCTCTCTTGCCTTCTCCCTATCGGGTGGCTTCTTTGCTGCCACCAGCCCACTTCAGTCCTTTCTGTTGCTGCCTCCTGTGCTGTTCTGAACTGCAGTTTGCCCATTCTGGGTACTTGCTTTCTGAGATGTCAGATTCCAGTATATCGCACTGCTCCTGTATGCTGTGTCATTTCCTCTGGGAAGGCCAAAAGCAATTGGTCAGGCAAGCGTATGACTAACCCTAACCTTCCCAGAGCAGGAAGTGGTCTAATGGGATAAAATGGAGGGAGGAAGAATGCTAGGCACTGCTTGGGCTTCTGAACCAAAAGTGAGATACAGGGTGCCCTTCCACTGTCACTAGAACTACCCATTAAGTACCCATTAATGGGTAAATTTGGCATTTTTGTACCCATTAATGGGTACCTAATGGGTACTTCTGGTGACAGTGGAAAAACACCCATAAATACCCGGAATAACTCATCCTCCATGTAGGGAGGAGCATCATTTCAAATGTAAAACATTCAAAATGGCATTTTGCACATGTTATTAGAAAGCCTCCAAATAGGTAAGAAGAATTTCTGCCAGGGATTTGCCTCCTTCCTTCTGCTAACATTTTTGCAAATTTCCTCTGTTCTGTCTTAGATCAGTGCAGGTATTCTTCCTTGGATTCTAATTCTGAGCCATTCAGAATTTTACTCAGGAGCCTCCTGCAGTCCAACATTTGTCAGGATTTGCTGGTCTCCGGCCACAAGGGAAGCCTTCTCTTAAACCATGGCTGCTGTTGCCGAAGCCACAGCAATAAGAACACTTTAAAATACAATTGTTCCTCAAGGAACAAAAGTTAACAGTCTCGTCACAGAGTTCTTTAAACTCTCATTTGTTGTTTACTTGAATGTGATTCTGGATTCTACATGTACAGCGCTTTAGAAAAAAAATAAACTAATAATTCCGACAGTATCTCCATTAGTCTAGCAAGCTTGTAGGGGTGGGGGAGGTGCTGATGTGGGAGGACATCCTTGCTGCCACCAGTCAGGTGACACCAGCCAGGTCATAATGAATAACTGCCAGTGCCAGCATGTGGAGACTGAGGTGTTCAGCGTCTTGTAAACTGGCCTCTGTGCACAGGCACCAGGGGGCCTATGATTCATTTCCACAGAACAGTGCTACCAAGTTAAGGGATGCGGGTGGGAATTTTCATCCTCACAGCTGAAACTCCAACCCTCTGCTGTGTAATGGAGATGCAGCCTAGGTTTGCCTTCAAGGTCACCTCACTTTGATTTGTGAACCATTTACTGTCATTTTTAACAGACCTCCGCAAACCCAGTCCAGATGGTAAGACTGTGGAAAAACAGCAAATCTCCTTTTTTTTTTTAAATGGCTGCTGATTACTTGAATCTTTCCATGAATAAAGGCATGATCCTGAAACGTATGTCTGGATTACTAAAGCTCCATTTAAAAGACTCAACAGGAAGAGAGATCAAATCAGAAACTTGAGCAAACGAGCACCTCTTCCCAGAGATCAAAAGACAGAAGGGAACAGAGAAGTACTTTTGCTTAGGAAACTCTAGCAATACGCAAAAGAATGGTCAGTGCTGAAAAGTCAGTGTCTGGTCACCAAAAAGGAAGCCTGCTCCCGGTATACATACCTTGGCATAGCTCTCAGCTTCTGCACCATCTATAGCATCATTAGCCTCCCCTTCCTCACTGTCATCATTCCCATTATACAGCTGGTAATCATCGCCTGGGAAGCAAAATAAATATACCGAGGCAACCGGTCACATCTTGGCCAAATAAAAACATATGGCCCAACTGAGAAGGGGCACAGATTAGCAGTGGCACACAGTGGCACAAATGCATTCATATGTTAGCTCAAAGCATACAATTCCCCCAGGAGTACCAAGTTTATGGGATTCCGTCACTTGCAGGGATCCCACTTTTACAGAATGATTAAGGGGCTGGAACACCTCCCTAACGAAATCAGGCTGCAACGTCTAGGCCTCTTCAGCCTGGAAAGATGGCATTTAAGACAGGACCTGGTTGAAGTATATAAAATCATGCATGGTATAAAAAAGGTTGATAGATATTTCTTTGTCCAGAGGGTAATTGGTCTATGGAATTTGTTGCCAGAAGAGGTGGTAACAGCAACCAGCTTAGATGGCTTTAAGGGAGGGTTAGACAAATTTATGGATGACAGATGTATGAGTGGATACTAGAATGGATGCCTAAGTGCATCTTGGAGGCTGGGGAGACAAGCAGGATGCCTCTAAGGCCATTTCTGGGATGCGAAAGCAGAAGAAGGTTTGCTCTTGTCTCTGCTTGAGATGCCCATTGGTAATTGGTGGGCCACTGTGTGAGACAGGATGCTGGACTAGATGGGCTGTGACCTGATCCAGCAGAACTCCTCTTATGTTCTTATGTACAGTATCTTTCCTTGGATATTGGAAAGCTCAAATGGGGCAGGAAAAAATTTCAGCCTGTATTCAGGCTTGCTGAAGCCAGGAAAACACACAATAACAGCAGAATCACTGTGAGCAGCAAGCCTCCCCCCCACCCATGACTCCTGCAAAGTCACTGTGAAGGAAAGTGGGGAGAGGGAGCGTGGCACAAGGATTTGAGTTCTACCATTCATCACTGTCATTCTCATATAGGATATATCATCTTTGCTAAAATAAGTTTTCAAAGATGGCTCCGGGCTCTTAAAGGACTTCTATAGTATTGGTTCAAACCAACAGTCCTAGAATAGTGACTGATGTTTTGGGTAAGTAGGGCTGTGGTCACACCTTGCTAAAATAGTCCGTCTTACTAACAAACGGGACTCAAAATGTACTAACTCCAACCACACCTGATAGTTGATAATTCTTCCTCAGTTCATCCTCAGTTTGGGTTGCTATGCTCACACCTGTCTGTTCCTGTCCTGAAACTCCTTTATGAGAAGTTTTCATATCTTCACCCCTCTCCACCATCACAACAACCACTGATATCTGACTAGATAAAAGATCTATGATTCAACAACACATAGACACACATTCGGTGAAAGGGAAGGCAAATTCATGCAGTGTCCACCAACTATAGTACAGTTCAGCCCCTTTAGTCCTCTTCCCTGATCACATCCCCAAAATGTACATGGATTAACACTCTATAATGGGTTGAGACCTGTAAAACTCAGGACTCAGGAAAGTACGATTGAAAGGAAGAAAGTCCATAGACAAAACAGACAGGACTAAAAAGGTGTGAGTGGTGGGGTCTGAAGATGGATGAAGAAGGATTAAGTGAAAGTTTGACCATGGCCTATAAGAATTTTTGCCCTGATGTCTGATTTTCACTGCTGTATGCCATAACAAGATTTTCACAGCATCTGTTCCAACACTGTGAGAGCAAGCCTATGAATGTCTGCCAGAAGTAAGCATAATCAAGGTTGCTGTTTTTTTCCTCTAGCTAGGTGTGTATAGAAAAGCACCTGGAAACTTGACATTTCCTTAATATGTCAAAACAAATCTAATTTGAGTGAACTAAAAGGCCAGTAGTGACAAAACTTTGACTTCCCAGGCCTTTGGGGTCTATGCTTCCCCATAACTGCTGACTACTGGCTGTCCTGGGTGGAGTTGGCAGGTACTGGAATTCAAAAATATCTAGAGAGACAGAACACTAGAAATACGAAGGATTTACTTTGCCTGCGGAAACTCTCAGGTTCAGAGACCAGCATCTCTAGCAGGATTCACACGGTCCCATTGGAATATGCCAACCAAAGGCCAATGGCAGGGTGACTGCAATCACTGGTGCCAAGCACACTCCTGGGGGCAATAACCACTCCTAGAATCACTCTGTCCACTGAGATGAAGAACTGGCTCTGCCAATGTAGCCTGGACCAAGATCACTTCTGTTGCCACCATGCAGAAAGACAGCAGCAGGAGGAATAGCCTATGGCCTGTTCTAGAGCCTGGTGACATCCTAAAAATGCTCCATTTCCAGATATACAGCTTCAATGCTGGGAACTTTTGGTCTTTAACCTCAAAGTTTGGGCGGGCTCTTTTTATTAGTTAGGCTTTGAAAACTCATTTTAATTATCTAATGTCATAGGATGTAGTTAGTTTCTTTTAAGTGATTGTGTATTGGAGTCGGTGGAGGCTGTGCAAATGCTGAACATGTGTCTGAAGGCTGTAATGGATGAGGGCCAATAAACTAAAACTGAACCCTGATAAGACAGAGACTCTGTGGATTGGGGTTCCCAGGTCCGAGAACTGGGCAAATAGCCTTTCCTGGATGGGGTTGCACTCCTCTTGAAGGAGCAGGTGTAGCTTGGGAGTACACCTGGGTCATTAGAAGCTCAAGTAAACTCGGTGGCTTGGAGTGCTTGGTGCCAGCTAAGGCCTTTCTTGGACAGGGATACTAGCTTGTGGGTTACTAGCCACAGTAGTCCATGCACAGGTAACCTCCCAATTAAGACTACTTCAGTGCTCTCTACGTGGGGCTACCCTTGAAGAATTGGAAGCTGCACTTAGTTCAAAACATGGCAGCCCAGTACAACTTACAGGCTGCACATAACACCTGTTTTGAAAGAGCTGCATTGGCTTCCTATACGGTTCCGATCTGTATTCAACGTGCTAGTAATGATGTTTAAAGCCTTAAACAGCACGGGGCCTCAATACTTGAGGGAACACCTTCTCTCATACAGACCTGCACAAGGTTTAAGATCTGCTGGAGGGGGGATCCTCCATGTCCCACCAATTAGAGAAATCCTTTGTGTTGAGACATGGTGGAGGGCTTTCTCAGCTGCGGCACCTCACTTATGGAACACCCTTCCTTTGGAAGCCCAATTATTGCCAGCCCTTCTAACTTTTAGGTGCCACGTAAAGGCCTTGCTTTTCATTAAAGCCTTTGGGCACTAATTCACTGTAGCATTATTTTAACCTTTAACTTTTTAAACTACCTATGCTGTTTAATACTATTTTAATGGGGTATGTATTTAATATTGTTTGTACATGGGGTTTTTACTTTAAGCCACCCAGAGATCTTGGGATAAGTGGTGGGATATAAACAAGCAAGCAAGCAAATAAATAAATAAATAAATAAATAAATGTCCAACAGCATTGGGGGAGCAACGGACCTGGGGTTGGGGTGGCAACTGCAGAGCCATCACTGAGAAGGCCCTCTCCCAGGTGCCCACCCCTTTTTACTGAAGGTGGTGGGACAACTAAGAGCCCCCCCTCCAGCACTTAAGGCACAGGCAGGTTGATATGGGACCAAGTAACACTAGCTTGGTCACACATATGCAGTGGAGCAAAATCAGTAAAGAATAATTAACAAAATTTAGCAAGGTTGCCATAACATTACAATCCAGTAAATTTAATGGCAACATCTGGAAGGTAAATAATGGAAATAAACAGGCCAAGGTCACCATAGAGTCTACAGGTCCCATACCAGGAGCTGCAATTAACATGAAAGATGCAAGACATTTAAATGGGATTCCTTGAACAGCCAAGTTTTTGCTGGAATAAAGGAATATCAAACATAATGGCTAAAACGAATTCCTTGCACCTAGGAAAAGAAAGGAGAAGATGGGAAAGTATGTGAAAACAAAGGAACAGCATTTCAAACTTCTCTGAAAGAATAGTGTGGAAAAGTCAACTTACTGTTGATGTCTGGCAAGCTATACACTCTGTCATGAAGACCTGTAATAAAAGGCATATTTAGACCATATTAAATCCTTTTACAACATATATTTGCACTTATGTATGGTGTTGAACTAAGAACCTGCACAATGCAAGTGTGTTTCTGCAAACTGAGGGCTCAGATAGACTTTAGAAAGCATATCACCACATACACACCATATAAGAAGACACCCGGCGTATAAGACGACCCCCAACTTTTGAGAAGATTTTCCTGGGTTAAAAAGTAGTCCTATATGCCAGAATATATTGTAAATTCTTTAGAAAATGCTGTATTGATTTGAGAGAGCTGATTTGATGGGTTTTATGGCTGAAACTAGGGCTGGATCTGTACAGCGCCTTTACAGAGCCGTGAATGTATATTGAGGGTACAATAACCACACAACACTGCCCTCTCATTGTACATTCAATGTGAAGGAAGAGCACAGAATCTTCATCCATTCTTCCCTCACCATGCCACAGTTATGGTGCTTGTATTACAGAGGTGTTTGAAGAGCTCTGAGAGCTCTTCAAACAGTTCTTGCCCTGTGATGGTGGTGGTCACTGAGGAGAACTTACTGCTCCCCTTGAATTTTGAAAGACACAGCATTAAGAAGCATGCAAACAGCACATTGTCACTTTAAGAGAAACACCCACTCTTCATTTGAAGGGTGAAAAGCACTACACTTGTAGAAGGAGGGTTGGCTTTTCTACCCTACATTTAAGGGGGCTCAAAGTGGCTGACAAAGTTTTCTACTTTTCTCCTCAAAACAGACACCCTGCGAGGCAGGTGGGGCCGTGGGAGCTCAGAAGAGAGCTGTGACTAGCCCAAGGTTACCCAGCTGGCTTCGTGGAGGAGTGGAGAATCAAACCCAGTATTTCCAGATTTCGTGCTCTACACCTAGTGCAAGTTTAGGGAACTTCTGTTAAGGCAGGGGATGTCTGGAGGCTTTAACAGCCTCCTCAAAGTATGGATGCTCTTCCCTAGAAGTTTCCTAATCATGCACTATAGGCTGTAGTGAGAATAGGCCTCTGGTTTATGTCCATGTCACATCAAAGCCTAGAGATCAAGGGCCAATGGAATCACTGGTTCATCTCCCTCTTGCACTCCAGAATAATCAACAACTATTGGCAGGAAAAGAACTGTCCAGTGGCAGCTTATCTTCAAAGAGTTTGGCAGAGGGATATGAAGGTGGAAGTAAGGGATATTCAAATAGAAATAAAAGCAAATAAAAATACATTTCAATATGGTAAAATAACTTAGGGAAACAAGAAGAGAAAGCAAAATGGAATACATTAAGAAATACTTAGGGAATCACTTGGAAAGCGAAGTCAGCAAAAATAAATTAAGATTAGTCTTTCAGTTATAGTAAATACTTGATAGATGATACGCAAGAGGGAGGAAGGTTTTTGCTGTTGTTGTTATGTGGTCTTATTTTTAATGTATGGAGTACATGCTGTTTATATTTAATAGGTCAATAAAATTTTAAAAAATGAAAAAATATATAGAACTATCTGTAAGAAAGCAATTACAAGAAGCTGATGAAAAGGTCATGAAGGCCACCCAATGTTATGCGGGGATCTACACAGTTTACTGAAGCTAGTGCCTTCTGTGTCTGCTTTTGCAGAAGCCCCAAGTACCTTTTTTACAAGGTGAGATTTCATGCAGGACATGTTATGATCAACCACCGGAAATGATGTTTCCATAGTCTAAAATGGAGATGTGGAGGCATCTTCTGCAGCAGAGGATCATGGTGCTTCATCCACATGTTTGTAATAGAGCTACCTCACCAGGGCCTTTTTTGCCCATACCCAATTAGGCTGCCTGATTAGGGCATGTTCGAGCACAGCTGGTCACATCAGCGCCTGTGATCAAACACCCGTCTCATGACTCTATGACTGGATGCCACTCCCACTCCCATCATGGCGGGGGCCAGGGCTGGTCCTGGGGATCAGAGGTCCAGTTATGTCAGAGGTCAGCGATGGATCATGACCACCACTACGACCATGGCTGCATGGACACAACCTCCCACGCCCATCAACCACACCGAACTGGAAGAAGAGCATATGGTTGCACCGCTGGATGTTCCAGGTAAGCTTTTGGTCAACATTGGTAAAGGTGTAGAGCACAATTTAGTGTTCCAAACCTAATCAATAATTAGCGTACTTCTGGTGAGGCAGGGCATGTTTGGAGGCTGTAACAGCCTCCTTGAAATGCAGATGCTCTTCACCAGATGTTCACTAACTGTTGACTCCCACTCAAAGTGCTAACAGGCCTCAGGCCAGCAGAGTTGCAGCCTGAAGCATCATGGTATTCAGTTAGCCAGTGTCTCTCAAGTGAAGCCACCAGGGTTCCAATTGCAGTTCATGCAAAAATCAGGTGCAGAATGACTGCCAGCAGACCACCATGTCCAATACATATTTTTCAGACTTTTCAGTTTTTTTCAGTTGCTTTTGTAGAAGATAAGGCAGCTGATAAAACTACAGCAGGATTCTGCATAATAATGGTAACCACTATTAACAGAACACATCATATTTATTTTGCACTGGTTTCTGCTTTGTCATCATGACAACTTTAGAGAAAACACTGTAAATCATATTACTCACTGTTAACTAACAATCCAGAAAACCAGATATAATTGGCCAGTGTAAGGAAGAGCTATTCCGTCACCTACGTAAATTTATACAAAGTTCCTGGAAGGCCATTTTAGCTTTCCAAAGGACCGTAAGGGTCACAACGCTATTCTGAAAACAAGAAAGAGACATTGAAATGCCTTTTCCAATTAGTTCTGACTGTGCAGAATGACTAGCAAATGCCACAGCTCATCAAGAGAACAATGAATGTTGCACATAAGTGAGAACTACTGTTTGCATCAGTAACCTGTAATCTGCCTAATGCTGCCATCTACTGGCCAGGTATCATTTTGTATTTATCATGGATTTTTATTAGACACAAAAATAGAGATGGGCACATTTTTTTTGACATTCTATTCAAATCTAATCGAAACCCAAAGCTCTGATTCAAATCTTTTAAATTCGAATTTAACAAGATTCAATTCGAATTTACCCAATTTGAATCTATTTGTTTGAATTTTTAATTCAAATCTGCACATACAAATGGCAATAACATTCGTATGTGCACGTGTGCATCTTCCCCACATCTGTACACATCTGTACACATACGTATGCATCCCGTAATTATCCTGTATACAACCAGTTTTTGTCCCACACGGATCCATCCAAATGTGTATGGATGCGGGAAAGATGCAAATCTTCAAACACGCATTGTGTACAAACCTGTACACATATGAATACCCGGATAATTCGAATGAATAGATCACAAATTCAAAATTTGATTCAAATGTTCATGTTCAAATTTTGGGACATTCTATTTGAGTTTGAATGTCGAAATTTGGCACATTTGATCGGATATTGAATGCCTACAAATATTTGTGCACATGCCTACGCAAAGTGTGTTTATTTCTACATTCTGCCCACCTTCAGTATGAGACATCACCAAAGTGAAAGCCATTTTCTTTTTCTATTATCTCATCCAGAAAATCAACTTTCGGGTTAGTTAACATGGAAAGAAACCTGCTGTCACTTTGTTGATGTATTGTCTCATTCTGAAAGTTTCCTAGCAACATAGTTCTAAGTATCTGTGACAAATGTTACTTAAACAGCAAGATTTAGAAGAACCTATAAAAGGTGTGATCTGTTTCAAAGCTTTCAATCCCGCCTTTCTCAAATACATATTGAACTTCACACACTTTCATTTGCTTCAGTTCAGCCAGCAATCTTCCACAGCTGCTTTCTCTTATTCTAGAACTTTACATTAGAGTCTTTCAGATCTATCACTCAATTGTTCACTTCCCCTACTCCTGACTTGTCTGGGTCACTTGTAGCTTCTCAGAAGGTCTCAAGATGCAACCTGTTAGTATTGCAGACAAATGATAGACAGCCTTGAGGCCATGTTGGGACACTGTCAACCTTTCACTCTCAGAATTCAAATTAAAAAATAATTCTGGAAATTCTGTGCTATCTTTAACAAGCTGGCATTTTGTATGTGAGCCTAACTTAGTCTGGTGGTCTACATTTCAAGGAAATGCTGGAATTATTTAAAAAGGGCATACCCTCATGCTGTCTAGAGACTGCCAGGGTCTCCTAACAAAGACGGTGCAGTTTATCCACTCTAGTAGCCAGAATACCAGCTTCCATGAATGTCTGCAGCTTTGAAAGTGAAAACAGCCTTTTATACAGGGCCCCTTGGAGCCTCTGAAATCCCTAAAACTTGAGAGGTCAAGTTTACCACACACATGCACCATCCAAGAAACTATATTTCACAGAAATTCCCACTATTATTCAATTGACACTTGCTTTGGAATGGACTAACCATGCAGTCATCCAACGTAAGTATCTGTACCATAACAGGCAGCGTACAGACTTGTTTATACTGCACAGTAGAATGCGCAGTCACAATCCGGGCATCACACATGACGATCCATGGATTGTCGTCACGATACATTATCAGATCGCTACCGCATGCTTACCTTAATGCTGGTAAGAGGACACTCGCTGTGCAGTATGACAAAAATTTGAAACTTCCTCCCAGTCTGGGCAGAAGGGCAAGAAGTGATGAACAAGAGGTAGTAGGGCAGCTCATATCCGATTGGCTGCCTCAGCCTGTGTGACTGTGTGTGTTGACTCAGCTCTCTCAGCTTTCAATGGTATCTACATAGCTTCCTTTCAAGTCGGGATGGCTGTTCGTCACGTCATAGAGGGTAAGCTGTGCTTTTTACTTTAACTGCGGATTTATTCTGCAAGTCTGGAGGCAGCCACAGTCTGTGTCTGCACTTGGAACACGCTATTCACACGGTGAACCAGCCCACTGCGAAGCTGTGCCATAGAACATTACATCTGTATGGGAAGAGATTTTGGGGCAACCTACAATGACAAAATGGTTCTCTAGCCTACTCCAATGGGAGACCATTTAAAAGCAGTGTCTGAAGTTTATGTGGTGATGGACCAGACCAGCCATTCATGTGGAGATGGTCTTCCCAGGCTTCTGGAAGCAGCCCAGAAGTGTTCTGCTTCTGGGCACCTGGCTAAAACAACTCTGACCAGTGACTTCAGAGGCTGGGAATTTTTGGAGTCTGGCAAATTTCAGCTGGAACTTAGCTGGATCAGTCACCCTTCTGATCTTGGGCCAGATCACTCAAACTAGCCCAAGACCTATTCAGCACGTTGCAAGATACTGCTCTGGACACATATTTTTCCATAATCTCTCAATGTTCAGCTTCTAGAGCTCTTAAGTGTTTTTATGGATACTGTTGTTTTAATCTGTTGTTTTAAAACTTGTAACCCGCCCTGAGACCTACAGGTATAGGGTGGGATAGATAGATAGATAGATAGATAGATAGATAGATAGATAGATAGATAGATAGATAGATAGATAGATAGATAGATAGATAGATAGATAGATAGATAGATTGACCTATGCCCCAGTCAAATGACCCTTGAATTAGAGGAACTTTTTGTTAAATGGTGTCGTCTGTTGTAATGTTTTTTAAAGCACTAGAATGAAGTGTGTATTTTTAACCTTGTTAGCCGCTCAGAGTCCACCAAGGTGGAGATGGTGTGGGATAAAAGTTAGATAGATAGATAGATAGATAGATAGATAGATAGATAGATAGATAGATAGATAGATAGATAGATAGATAGATAGATAGATAGATAGATAGATAGATAGATAGATAGATAGGTAACTGAGAGGAAGGTAGAATCAACAAATAAGAGAAAGAAAAACTGTTTGCAAACAATGTGTCAACATCAAATAAAATGAATTTGGGTTTCATTTTTATTTTGTGCTACTAGAGACAAAGTTTTTTCCTTCCAAATTCTCAATTTTATTTTAAATCATTCTAAATTTTCTGAATAAAAATCGACCCTACCTGAGTATGTATACTATGGATTTTGTTGGCATATTTGGTGTAACAAAACTACGTCCAAAGAACTTCATTAGACAATGGCTTCCCTGTGCTTTTATGAGGCAGCCTGCTATGTGAGCATCCAACAGATACAATCTGAAGATGAGGCAAGCAGACAAAACAGGACATTAACAGAAACCAGAAACAGATGTGTAACCATCCTTGGTGGAATATCCCACTAGAAATACACTGGAGGTCAATATATCTCAGGAAAGTCAAGAGGAAGTCAATATCTTCCAGCTTCAAAACAGGAATCCTGAGTTGTGGCCAAAAAGACAGAAAAGACAAAACACCTCGCAGCAACATGCCACTAAAACCAGCTCATGCAGAGCTCGAGCATATCCTGTGTTGCTGGTAAAGTAAGGATGAAAAGGCCACACTTTATCAAGAACAATTTTCATTGGCAACATATGGGAATGCAACAGTCCATGTCAAGCTTGCAAAATGTTACCTCCGGATCTATCTCAATCCTAACTGGAATGTTTACTAGCACCTGTTCATAAATGCTGCAGGACTGGAGGGCAGTGAAACAACCATTTTGTTTGTTATCAGTGGTGATTTTCTATAATGTTTTGGGAAATTTTCTTCTCATCTAAGGGCCTATCTAAGGGCCTAACTGAATATGCTTTTTGATTAGACTATCACTTCTACCATGGTTCTGGCTGGATCCTTCTGCTTTTGTTCCTTCTACCTGACATAATATAAGCAAATGAGAGATCCATTCTAGTCACATTACTTTGATGTCTCCAAGTACCACATTGTACTCACAAAGACAATAACTTTGAAACAGGAAGTCCCACCTCAGGGTGCCCCTTTGTAAAAGGCTGAATGGTGTTTGGTGCAATGTATGGACCTGAAGATGACCTGAAGAAGAGTTGGCTTTTATCTCACCCATTTAAGGGGACTCAAAGCAGCTGACAAAGCTTTCTGTTCTTCTCTCCATAACAGACAGCTTGTGAGGCAGGTGGGGCTGTGAGAGCTCTGAGAGCTGTGACTAGCCCAAGGGCACCCTGCTGGCTTCATGGAGGAGTGCAGAATCAAACCCAATGACTACAAGATATGAGGCCAGCGCTCTTAACCAAAAAACCAAACTGGCTCACTGAAGTTTCAGGCACCTGTTCAATCAATGGCCAGAGTTCTGGCTACAGTTTTGGCTGTTGTGTGCAAAGTTCTAGCCAGTATTACAACTATGAAAGGCAACTACAGAACATCTAATGCCTGTTTTAGATGCCCATGATAGGCTTTTTATCCTAGGAATCTCTTTTCTTTTTAAAATTATTTTAATTCTCGTTATGTTCTCTCTGTTTTTCCTCAGTTTCCCTTTCTGCTTTTTAGTCTGTATTGACAACTGTCTTAAGCAGCCTCCTTCCCTCCCTCCCTCCCTTGTTGCCTTGCCTTTCATTCCCTTCCCGAGGAAAACCTTGCCATCTTTAGTGGTGGTAGCCTAGACCACTCTGCCCCCTGGATCACTCTCCAGCCTAGCTGGGCACGGACATCTTAGAGGAGATGATTCTTTGGGGACTGGGGCCTTTGGTCAGCTGCTCTGGACTCCACTTGGCCTCAGCTGCCTCAATTTGTGCGTGTTTTGCTTATTTTGCAATGTTTTGTATGATGTGCAATTTTTGTAAAGTATTTTTATTATAATGTTTTGATTATTATTTTGCATTGTGTATTTTCTGTTTGTTGTAAACCACCTTGGGCAATTTTTCTTTTGGAAAGGTGGTATACAAATAAAATGGAAATGAAAAAAAAAGTGTGCTGGCCCTTGTATTTCTCTCATTCTCTGATTTTCTTTTCTTCCTCTTCCTATTTGCCTTTACACATGAGTCTGATGCCTTTTCCTGAAATCCCTTTCCTGAAATATTAACTGTGGTTGATTTTGCCAGTATTTTACTTTGTTTTTTTTTTAATGCTATTCCTTTCTTTTCTTGTTCTTATTGAATTTGAGTGCTGTAAGCTACACAGAATTGACATGAGGTGAAGGGCAAAACACAAATCTCTAAAGTATATAAAAGTGCACTTTTCCCTGTCACACATTCCTTTCTTCTATTGTATTATTGCCACCAGTCAAACAGGTTTTGTAGCTTTCTGAAATTCTACAAAACTTGTTTATCCATAAATTACCATGGCATGAGCGTGTGTACATACCATGAAAAAAATGCTTGCAGAATTCAACTGTCTGAAACATCAATGGCTTCAGACACCTTCACACAGATCAGCAAGTACTTCATTTGTTCCCATTACTGTTTTTGTATTTTGTTAAACAGCTTGTTTGCCCATCCCAAACAAGAAAAATAAAGGTTATCCCCAGTACTACTTGGCTGGGTGGAAAGAAAGTAATAAAAATCTTATACATTTTAAAAATTAGTTCTAACCTGCCAGGGAAACTAGATGCGTGGGAGGGAGGTAGGTTTATATTTTGACTATGTTTTAATGTTTTATATATTTTATTTTATTTTAATTATTGTGACCCGCCCAAGGACGTTTTGGTGAATGATGTGATAAAATTGTAAAATAAAATAAAATAGTGTCCATTGGTTTCTTACAGAATCATCCAAACTACCATGGTTTAAAAAACAGCACTTTGGAAGCTTTGTACAATCTCTTGCTTCTCTAGTTTGGCAATTAGCAGTCTGGTGCCCAATTAGCACATCTATTAACCATGCACCCAAGAGAAGCCAGTATAACTTTGGGTGCTCAGACTGTAATCTAGACCAGGAATCTATTCTACCACCATGAATAGAAAGGTTTGCTATATGCAAAATACTGATTTCTAGTGCCTTCATTTGAAAACACTGATATACTTCAGCTAAACATTATTGCTATGGTTTTATTCCAGATCAATTTTTAACCTTGATTTTTGGACTACAGAACTTAGAAGTATCCACAGAGTCTAAAGCACTGACTCAAACTTTTTAAAAAATTATGTATTCAGACAAGTAGGAGACTGTGTTAAAAGGAGATAAACTTACACTTTTAAAAATTATAATGCTATAAAACTACCAACTTCCAAACTCCTGCATGGCAGTAAATTAAGGTTAAGATTGTTCTCTAAATAGGTAAAGTGTTGGTGACACTTCTCAATAAAGAACTAGTTGCTATTAGCAATTTTTCATAAACAGTATATTTTTCTAGATTATTTTGCTGACTAACATTAAACCAACTGGGCGTGCCTAGTTTTAGCATTAACTGAAAGAACAAACAGCCCATTACGGTTCCCTTTTTCCAAACGATTCACCAGTGGTGATTAATGTCTAAAAACAAAGAAGCTGGGAGTCCAGCCAGTTGGGAAACCACACTCTTTAGCTTGGGAGCCATGTCACTGCTTCCAATGTGTGGGAAAAAATGTGGCTACCCAGAGAAAATTACTATGGTGAGTGGTAACAGTTAATTCTATATACAATATGTGGTAGAATCTTCAAAGCCCTCAGTATTACTGTGAGGATCTCACCAAGTTCTCAGCCCATACCAAGCAAAGTAGGGTTCATTTTCTGTCCGTGTGTCATCCTCCCATAGAGCGATCGCATCACCTTAGCACTTCCAAACCGTTTAAAACGAGATCTCACATGCTCATAGTACCATTCCACAGAACCAGTCTTCACAACCCTGATAAGGAAGAGCAGAATATGAATACAGTTCATACTGAACTTTCAACAAAACAAACTTACAGTAGATGATGATCACTGAAACAGAACAGAAAACTTCACTGATGGCTCCAGAAATAATGTCATACAGCAAAACTATTAGTATTTCAGCTCTAAAGAATCAGAACTTCTTCAGTCAATTTAAGGTCCTATAATGAATCAGAACTGTTCAGTGTCAGGTTGGATCCAATAAGAGCTCAGTTCAGCCAAAATAGGTTAGTGGGCCTTTTTCTTTTCCCTTTTTGAAGTGAGCACTCAGAAAAAAGAAAGAGGATAGCCACTTCCCACGCATCTCTCAGTCAGTGTACTTTCAGTGAGCAGCTGTCAGAGGACAAGGGAAACCTTCTAGCCCCCTATTCACATTGGAAGCTGGTAGACCAAAGTGGAATGGGATGCTCTGCTGTATACTGGAGTGCTGAATTAGGTTCCTCAGGAAACCTGACTGTCAAAATGGGTTCCCTCATGACATACCAGATCATGGAGGCATGCTATCTGCATACTGCCATGGTCCAGTACATCACCTCCTAGTACACCAGTAGACCTCAAAAATGAGGTCAACCAATAAACTGGACCTGTTTAGAGAGAGTGTACTAGGAAGAAGTGGGACTTTTTTGGTTCACTTTAAGGTGCAGTCAAAAAAAGCCCTGAAGTGGACCATAGTCTGGCCTTCTGGCAAGTGCAGAAAGCCTTATGTCAGGTCTCACTAAACTAAGCCATGTCAGCAGTCCCTACTTCAGATAGGTGCCTGAGCTGGTACCTATTTCCCCAGTTCACATTGTTGGCCAGACCACTGATAACTGGGTGCCTGCCAGTCCAGGGTTGAGCAGAAATGCATGTTTGTGTCAATAATTATTCCCAACCCATACATCTACATGCTCAATGAGGACCTTAGAAAAGAGATCTCTAAAAATGAAATATATGAAAAGACGGTCTTTTGTATGCAACTTGTGGACATTAGGAGACAAGACAAGCTTGACAGTGCGATGTCCAGACTGAGGGTGTATCCTGTGGAAGAAACCTAAATTTTATAACTGTCTGTGGGCTTTGTTTGTTTGTTTGTTGAATATAGCCTGTCCCTTAAGGTCATAAAAAGCTGTCAGAACAACCTACAAAAATTGTGCCCTTTGGTTTTAACAAAGTTGGCATTACCTAATGTTTAAAAAACATGGTCTCATACACTAGCAACTTTTCCTGGTTGTCCTGCTATGATATGACTTTTATGCCCCCTCCGGTTTACAGAACTTGGAGAGATTTACAGAATGGTGATGAAATGGCATCAAAAAGAAAACAGAAGAAAACAAAAGCATTCTACATATTAATACAAGGTGGAATATTTGCTGTTGGCAGATAAGCCAAAATTCATATCTCATGCTGAATTCTTGACTAGCATGTTTCAAACTGCATTACTTCAGTTGCTGTATTTGTGTCTTTCTTCAAGTTCTATAATCTGATGATTGATTAATTAATTAATTAATTATCAAATCATAAAAACAAGACAGCAGAACCCCTGCAGATTCCTTCCCTGGCCCATTTACCTGGATAAATGACATGGATCACACACCCAACTCTGCTCCTTTTTATTATAGCGGCTGCAGTTTTTGCAGGTGTACAACTGGCAGTCTAAACACCTGCGCTTGCTGTTTACCAGGAACTTGAAGGGCTGCAGACAGTGGATGCAATGCGTCTCATTCAGGTGGGATTGATTGGACAATAATTCTCGCTTTGTGCTTTCTTTTTCAATCTTGACTTTCAGTTCCCTTTTAAAAAAAATGCACACACATATATAAAATAGACATAGTTAGCACCTGAAAGCACAGAGTGATCTGGTCAGCAGTGCAGCACGTTAAAAAATTAAGTAGCTCTAGCCAGAAGGTTTAGAAGAAACCTAGCAACCATTTACAGCCACTGGTGATCTCTGGTCAGGACAATTTGACCTGTGAGGCCAAAGGATCACCATGGATTGAATGAATGTAACAGCACACCCTCTGCGATCCAGTCTGTGTGGGGGAAGACTGGATTGAAGACAACATTACAGGGGTCCTCCAGTAATCCAGATCTAAGGGCCTGAAGATCCTATTAGAAATGGAATCTGCAGGCACTTGTGTGTCCAACACATTCCTCATGGGGTCTTCCATGCGGAAAATAAATGGTGTTTCTGTTCCTAATGGGGTCTTCTTGGGGTTCTAACTATGTCTTCAGGGCTTGTGCAGAAATGGCCTAAATGTAGACTTAGATTGGACACATCTTTGCTCTGGTTTGTGAAATGCCGCAGTGAAGGCATTAAAATAATGTAAATAAAATAAACATTTCATTTACATTTTAAAGTTTTATTCATAACTTAACATTGCCACTTTCAGTTCTAAAAAAACTTACTATTACATTAACAGCAGAAGCAACGACCACACAATCACAGATACTTTTTTAAAATATTGCTCTCTTTCCATCCATGTTAATTTTTTAAAAATGTGCTTATATTTTTAATTTATTTTACTGCAGCATACAAATACTCTAAATCAGTAATAATGAATATATATACCCTCCAGCTTCTAAAAACTAGAAATGAAACAAATTAATATTTAAATTATTATTTATATAGTATACAACTCTAGTGCAGTTATATATATCCCAAGTGTTGGCATGGTGGTACAGATCTTTGGTGGGATTGTGTTCACATTAAATCTATTTGGCAACAAGAAAAGAAATTACAGAAATATTAAAAGAAAATCTAGAACGAAATTCAGATTTTTGTTTGTTCTTTTTAGAGAATAATCAGATAAAGCATTTGATAACAGCACAACACTGGAACCAAAAATTTAAAAATGACAATAATGGAATTGTACAATAAACTCTGGTGCATTGCTGCAGGACAGTATCTTAAAGATCTGCATGAGAATGGATAGGACCCAAAGACAAAAGCTATCTTTGTTAATATAGAGAATGGAAACCTTTATTGGATTTGATCACACAATTCCTACAGAGTAGGCCACCCGTAAAAGCTATATGGGATTTATGGCAAAGAAGAGTAGAGGAACCAACCAAAGGACAGAAACAAAGGATATGGAAGATCAAACTATAAAGAGATGATGTGAGGTTCTGAATGGTTCCAAGAAAGAATAGAAATAGACTTTGTTTTAAGATTGTGTGGCAACAAACATATATGTGAAGAAGAACAGATCTTGACATATAACTATAAAGTAAGTAGTTACAGTAATTAGAATTTGATTGTACATGTTTATTCAGAATAAATATATATTGAATGTTTTGTAATACATAATATGGGGTCACAGTGCCCTGGAAGGGACAGGTGCGTAACTTGGGGGTCCTCCTGGACTTGGCACTCATCTTTGAAGCTCAGATGGATGCCGTGGCCAGGGGTCCCTATTCCCAACTATGATTGGTGTGTCAGTTTAAGCTTTTTTTGGACAGAGACAACTTGGCCAGTTATCCATGCCCTGGTAACTTCTAGATTGGACTATTGCAATGCACTCTACATGGAGCTGCCCTTGAAGACTGTGCGGAAACAGCATCTAGTGCAGAATGCAGCTGTGAGGTTGCTGACTGGGACAGCTGGGCAGATGCACATCACACTGGTCTTAAAAGAGCTGCACTGGCTGCGGATTTGCTACTGAGCCCAATTCAAGGTGTTAACTGTAACACATAAGGCCCTAAATGACTTAGGCCCCAAATATCTGAAGGAATGCCTTCTCCCATACCAACCTGCCCATGTCCTAAGATCTGGAGAGGAGGCCCTCCTCGTTGCCCCACCACCCTCAATAGTAAGACGGGTGGGCACCCGAGAGAGGGCCTTCTCAGTAATGGCCCCCAGGCTGTGGAATAGTCTCCCCCTCGAGGTGAGTCAGGCCCCTTCACTGTACACATTCAGGAGAGGAATGAAGATGCACCTCTTTGCTCTGGCTTTTGGCTAAATGTGGAACAGTTCCCCCTCACTGCAGACATTATTGTTTTATACTGTTTTATATATATGGTTCTATTTTAAATATGCCTGTTTTTAAATGCTGTTATCTGCCCTGAGCCCTTAGGGTATAGGGCGGGATATAAATGTAAATATAAATAAATAAATAAAATAATGTAGATCGTTATAGGTTGTCCTCCTCACTTCAGGCTGCATTGCTCACACCTGAGCCTCCTCCATGGAACTCTTGGCTCTCCATCCCTTTTGCTGGGTCAATTCTCTCTCCTTTCTTATTGGATGCCATTGTGTCACTCAAGGGAGGCAAGGGTGTGTGTTTGTGGTTCTTTTTTAAGCCTGCTCCTCTATCTCTATGCCCCCCTTCCTTTTTTATGTGGTTTTCTTCTCAGTGCAATTACTACTACTACTACATAAATAATAATAATAATAATAATAATAATAATAATAATAATAATAATAATAATAATAATAATAATAATAATAATAATAATAATAATAATAATAATAATAATAATAATAATAATAATAATAATAATAATAATAATAATAATAATAATAATAATAATAAATTTGCAGAAAAATGCTAAGTGGAAAGAGGAATCATACCCATAAGCTGAGGAGAGAGGGAAGTGTCTCACAAACTCAGTGCATGCTGCCCTCCCCTGGACATTGAAGGAAAGACTGGGCCCTACTCACCACAGCATGGTTCAGCCCCCTTTAGCCCATTCCCCAACTCAACCTGAGGAAGAGAAGATGGCCTGGCATGCCAGGATGGGCTGAGTCCTCTGGAAAAGAGGACTCTGGTTCAAACTATCTAGTGGGGGTAGGCCGGCTTGGAAAAAAAAAAGAATAAAAATAATGTGAGTAATACGACCTGAAGACTACCTGAAGTCGCCCTAAACTAAAGGTGTGACCAAGGCCAGGGGGAGCCGCTGCCAACTGATACAGACAGGCCCTATTCACACTCATGACCATCATCTCAGAACAGGGTGAGCCACTCAATCACAAGACTAGCCATTCATCCAAGCTGGGATGTGTTGCTTTCAGCATGAAACAAGGTTGTTCACACTGGAACAGCTTCAAATATTGCTCCAGCTGCACAGCTTTCGAATGCTGGGAGGAGGAGAGGAGGAGAGGCCCCATATAAACTGCACCAGCATCCAAAGGGAAAACCTGTAGACCTCTTCCTATTATGGGACAATGTCCTGTGCAGAATGGACTATAGTGCAATGCAGATGGAGGAACGACATCAAGGTACAGTATAATAATCCCTACATGAAACCCTTGAAAAGTTCACGGTGACTATGGTAACCTACAAAAATGTTGCCTTTAATCCTTGAAGTTTTACAGCCTATTCCTATCTGTTTTGCAGTCCAGTTTTAAAACAATAGCTATTTGAAGTAACAAAGGACATTGCAAGAAAAGAAAACCAAACGAAAAAGACCCCAAGCGCACAGTGATGCAAGACAAACCTTATGAATTCCATCTCTTTCAAAACAGTTCAGCATGAAAATGTATCTCTTGGCCATAGCTGAAAACAAATATATCTAATGGCAAAATTATATTTGAACATCACAATAATTCATACTGTATAATGGGATGAGTCTTCAATAACCTTTAGCTTATATACTTCCACCCTCTCCTGTTCTTCTTGTATCAGTTACATTTCGGAAGATTCCATGCTGATTTTTGATGACCTATGTTTGCTGTAGGAACCATGGATTGCAGACTGGCTTGTTTTAACAAACCACAATAAAGATCAAGTGATTTAGGGGTTACTTAATTGCCAAAAGTGCATAATTTTGAACAGAATATAAATCATCTCTTTGTAGATGTGGTCACTACTATAACCAAATGCAATACGATATAAAACCAGATTATTTAAAACCACACAAAATATGTTTCAAATCATATATAGGCATCAAAGGGAATTGGTCTTCTATGTTAAATTTTAGTTTATTCTTGCTCATTTTAATGAGCAATATGTTTTCCTTGCCTTGAACATTCTACAGAAATTTAGACATTTTATTCTTCATCCCTTTGTTCTCATTTTTTTTAAAATGTAAACGCTGAGCATAGTTTCAGAGTTTACTTAACTGTACTTGAGGTGTTTTCAGTTTTGTTTAACTGCTGGTGCTGGTCTCCAATCATTTGCCAGAAGTTCAGAACCATGTCCTGAAATACTCCCATGTCTTTATCCCATCTCCCTCCTATTTTTCCTTCAAAGTCCTGCCACATGAATTACGAAGTATGTGGAGCCCCATGTGCATATGTATTCATAAGGATGTCTGCATACCAATGATCGTTAGTGAGAAGGGGAGTGAGAAATGTGAGTTAAGAATATGCAACAAAGACAAGCAGTGTAGAGTACAAAGATGCTCAATTAGACAGATAAATGACACACAGTCCTAATGTATGCCTTGATGTTTCACCATAAAACTGAAAAACAGTATCTCTATAAACAATACTTTTCTTTTGGGCAGTTTCCATACTTACCTGCCCTGTTCTGGAACAAGGCTGTCCACACTGGGACAGCCTGTCTGCATCATGTTCAGTGCAAGCTCTAAAGCTCACACCATCTTCAGAGCAGGTGCAGGATTCCTTTGAATGCTCCAAAGACCAGGAACAAAAGTTCCCGGTTTCATCACCTCAAGGGATCCCCATGGTATACCAAGACCACAAAGGCGTGTTATCCTCATGCCTCTGTGGTCTGAGTAGACCTTGAAAAAGAGAACAGGCTAGGATGCCATTTTGGGTGACCTAATACACACTCCACACTTCATCATGTGTGGACACAGTGTACTAAGAAGGGGGAAGACAAAAGAGGCCTAGAAGTTGACCATAGTTTAGTCCGGTGATGGCCAACCTATGACACGCGTGTCACAGGTGACACGCCAAGCCCTTTTGGGTGACACACCTGGTCACCCTGGCACCTGGGCGTGTAGTGCTTGCTTGTTCTTGAAGTGTACGAAATACCAACTTTCAATTGAAGATTTAGCAACAAAAGTCACTAATGTAAAAAATTATTTGTTTTTGCTTTTAATAAAATACATATATCAAAAATATAACTTTTTTACCAGAGCTACAAATATCACAAAATTATGGATATTTCTAGATGTGACACAGCACCTGAGTTAAGCTAGATTTTCTTGCGAATTTTGACACACCGAGCTCAAAAGGTTCGCCATCACTTGTTTAGTCACTTGAAAAGTGTGGAAATGACCTTAGATCCCATTGCACCCATATACAATACTGAATAGCAACGGATAAAAAATGGAAAGTATTTTTTGCAACATCATAACCATGAGAAGGAAAGGTTGGGAGCAGAACAGCATGCATTACAAGGCTTCTATAGGCTCATATATACCCTGAGAAATCAAATACAGCCAGAGCAGAGGAAATCTACTGAAAATCTGTTCCAAACAGGACTCCAGGCCAAACGGATGGTGTCTAAAATAGCTCCTAATCGAAGTGAATGCTTTGATTATACCAGCACAGACTCTGCCAGGTTATCCCTTAGGTTTCTATTTACTTACAAAGCAACTAGAAATACATCCCACATTCTGTTTGCATTTGGGACTATGATTAAGAGGTGTAATGTTTAATTTGTAGGCTGGGTCCCTTATTTTCATGTAGGCAGAGTTGGAAATTTTTCATATACAGAATAATTAGCCTTGCTCTTGTGGTATATTGATTTAAACCACCCCATTGATTTCGTTTTCTATTCCTGTTCTCAGTAAATGTCTGGAAGTATACTTGAGTACAGAATTCACCATGGAGTTCGAGACGGGTCCAGCCAAGAATGCAGAAAACTTACTTCTCGTACGCTTCAATGCCTCATTAACACCCAACAGTTTCGCCCTCTCATTTGCTCAATAATATCATTCTGGCAGCCTACAAACCTTTGGGTGTACACTAGTATTGAGCAACCACACAGAAAACAAGAACAACAACCCCCTGGGGACAAAGCTGAACCTGACTCAAAGCTATAAATAGCCCCAAGGAAGACTAATTAATTTGTTCTTAGTTAATTCTTCTAGACAGCACTGAATAAGAAGATTCCATAGGTGCAAATTAGGGATGTGCACGAATGGGTTTTATTTATTTATTTATTTATTTATTTATTTATTTATTTATTTATTTATTTATTTATTTATTTATTTATTTATTTATTTATTTATTTATTTATTTATTTATTTATTTATTTATTTATTTATTTATTTATTTATTTATTTATTTATTTTTATATCCCGCCCCATACCCGAGGGTCTCTGGGCGGCTTACAACATTTAAGAACAAGCACATTAAAATTGTACCACGCTATAATAAAACCAACGTAAGGTTTAAAATCCAACATGATGATAAGAATAAGAATAAAAACAATATAAAAACAGTTTAACAGTGGTCTTTGGAAGGAGGGAGGAATAAAGAACATTAGCCAAAGGCCTGAGTGAAGAGGTGCGTCTTTACCGCCTTCCTGAATGTAAACAGAGAAGGGGCCTGACGCACCTCCAAGGGGAGACCATTCCACAGCCTGGGGGCCACCACTGAGAAGGCCCTCTCCCGGGTGCCCACCCGCCTAATCGCTGAAGGCGGTGGGATAACCAGGAGGGCCTCTCCTGCAGATCTTAAGGCACGGGCAGGTCGATATGGGAGAAGGCGCTCCTTTAGATATCTGGGGCCCAAGTCATTTAGGGCCTTATAAGTCAGAGTTAGCACCTTGAATTGGGCTCGGTAGTAAATTGGCAGCCAGTGCAGTTCTTTTAGAACCGGCATGATATGTGTCCGGTTAGCTGTTCCGGTCAGCACTCGGGCAGCTGCATTTTGCACTAACTGCAACTTCCGAACCGTCTTCAAGGGAAGCCCCATGTAGAGCGCGTTACAATAGTCCAACCTGGAGGTTACCAGAGCGTGGATAACTGCAGCCAGGTCATCTCTGTCCAAAAAAGGTTTAAGTTGACGCACCAACTGTAGTTGGGAGCAGGCACTCCTGGAAATGGCCTCCACCTGAGCTTCAAGTGTTAGCACAGAGTCCAGGAGTACCCCCAAATTTCGCACCTGTCCCTTCCCGGATATTGTAACCCCATCAAGGACAGGGTATCTCCCAACTACTTGGACCTGAGAGCCTGTAACACACAGCACCTCTGTCTTGTCTGGATTCAGTTTCAATTTATTGGCCCTCATCCAGCCCATTACCGCCTCCAGGCACCTGTCAAGCACTTCTACCACCTCTCCTGATTCAGATGGCACAGAGAGATAGAGCTGGGTATCATCTGCATATTGATGACACCTCACTCCAAAACTCCTGATGATCTCTCCCAGCGGCTTCATGTAGATATTAAATAACATGGGAGATAAGATTGACCCCTGGGGAACCCCACAAGTGAGTTCCCAGGGTGTTGACTAAGTCTCTCCCATCACCACTATCTGGGATTGGCTATGGAGATAGGAGCGGAACCAATGCCAAGCACTGCCTCCAACTCCTAAACTCCGTAGCCTCTCCAGGAGGATACCGTGGTCAATGGTATCAAAAGCCTCTGAGAGGTCCAGAAGAACCAGCAGGGTAGCATTCCCTCTGTCTTTCTCCCGGAGGAGATCATCAACCAGGGCGACCAAGGTGGTTTCCGTGCCATGACCGGGCCTGAAGCCAGATTGAAATGGTTCTAGATAATCAGCTTCCTCCAAGCATGCCTGCAGCTGAACAGCGACAACCCTCTCTAGAACCTTGCCTAGAAAAGGTATGTTGGCCACCGGGCGATAGTTGTTTAAATCTTCTGGATCCAGGGAGGCCTTCTTCAGGAGGGGGCGCACCACAGCTTGTTTAAGGGCCAATGGAACCACCCCCTCCCTCAGAGAGGCATTTACCACTTCCTGGACCCACCCGGTCATACCTTGCCGGCTAGCTTTAATCAGCCAGGAAGGGCAGGGATCCAAAACTACCTGTCAGTCTTCCACATTTCTTTGGAAGACTTCATTTTTTGCATTTGATTCATATCAAAATGAATATAAGAAAATTCATATTCATTTGAATAGATCCCCTTTGAATGTAGTAGGATTCTATTTGATGTACTTATGTGAATTCGTATGAATATCCAATACGAACGCATATGTATTGGACACACATCCATATGTATCCGATACATATCAGATAACATATCTGCTTTGAAAGCATCAACTCTGCCCTGAATGCACTTTGAATCTGCTCTCAATGCATATCAAGTGCACTCTGGACCCACCGCAGATGAGGCTGGCACAAACACTTTCCCAACTCTCCTCTTCACGAAATGCTCTGAAGCATTTGTATGAATACGAATGTCAATGTATGAATCTCATAACATTTGATTTGTAGACAAATGTCCAAATTCGTAAGAATTTGTACAAATATTGAACGTTACGAATATTCATGCACATCTCTAGTGCAAATCCATTCAAGAGAACCGCATCAAGGCAGGGATATAAGAGAGTCACGACCATTGGCATTCGCCACTGGGCCCAAAGGCACTCTGGGCTTGAGGACCTCCAAAAGAGCAGATTATACTAAAAGTCGCAACAGTAAGCGGTGCAACTGAGCACAGAGAAGGACTATCACTGAGAAAATGAAAACCTTGAACAAGTTTTAACACTAATAAAATGTTCAGTCAAAGTACAGTTAGAAGGGGAGGAAATAGTTTGAAGCAGACAGTGTCAGCTGTATAAATAAGCTTCTCAAGACAGAGAGCTTGGTGCAGCCAAAACTACCTGTCAGTCTTCCTCATTTCTTTGGAAGACTTCATTTTTTCTGCAGAACTGCCTCTGCGGAGTTTGTTGTGGTATGCAGTGCGTAGCCAGTAACTTTGTGAGGTAAACCAGACAAAGATAGCATGACTGGCCCATTGGCAGCTCAGGAAACACTTCTGTGAAGCCTCCCTTTAGTCTTCCAATGCACATTTTGATCAAAATGTAGTTTGGGAAAGTAAACTGGAGCCTGAGACTAGGGCCTTTTTGCACTTTGGCCACTAGTCAAGAATTAGTGAGCATCTGTTGAAGAGCATCTGCACTTCAAGGAAGCTGCTACAGCCTCCAAGCATGCCCTGCTGCACCAGAAGTTCACTAATTGTTTATTAGGTGTGGAGCACAAAATTGTGCTCCACACTTTAACCAGTACTTACCAGGGACTTACCTGGAGCATCTGCACCTCTTCTGGTGCTCTGGGCTCACCTGAGGTGTTGGGCAAGCGCACTGGCACCTCAGATGACCATAGATGTGACCGCAAAAGGTACATTTTAAAAAGTTTAAAAGCTTTAAAATGTACCTTTTGTTGAACTTATTGTTGAATGTAGTGGGATTCAAATATGATACGAATGCTCAATCCCATACAAATCCTATACGAATGTATCGAAACATTCAATTTGAATAAAAATGTCCAAATTTGACTAAGTCTGTAGGAATTCTGAATGTTACAAATATTTGTGCATATCCCTGTGTAAACATGTTTAAAAATAAAAGGCTGCATCCCCATGCTGGCTGTCTGGCACACTTTGGGTGCTGTTTGGGCACACATGGGCTGGGCATGGGACCGGGAACACATTTAAGGCATCCCCATGACATTCCCGGCAATGTGGAACAGGTACAGTTTGGGCACGGATGGTGGCATCCCCATGAGAACCGTGCCAAACCCTGGTATGGCAGAGCAGCGCCACCTCCCCTCCACCCCCCCTCTCCTCATTGGCAGCTGGACTGATGTCAGCTCACCCCGTGCCACATTCGCTTCCTCCCTTAGTGGCACTGACAACCAGGACTGGGATGGGAGACACAGAAACAAGTAAAAATAAAGCTTCATTCATAAAAAAATAACTTAAAAAAAATTAAATGCCGAAAGCCACTATGAGGTCTAGTCGCAGTAGGCCCTTGAGCAGTTTTGCGCACCTCCACTCCACTAGGGACCGCGAGAATGGCCGAAAACTGAAAATCAAGTCTTTACTTAAGATCACCTTGCAGATCGGGGAAATGGGGGTTGCAAATGGAACAGAAATCAAGCCATTATGCAGCCTGCCTTGGCATTCTTGAAACGGGGTTGGAATTACCTCCGTGGAAATGGCAGAAAATTTAAAAACCAAGCCCTTCTCCAGCCTGCCTTTGCAATCAACATTTTAAAAAGTCAGCGGCTGCAATCTTCAATGGACAGGGCAGGGACAGCAAGCACACCCCGCCTCCCAATGATGTGAGTGCAAATCTCCTCCCCATTAGTCTGCTGGGCAAATCTCCTCCCTGTTAGCCCCCATGTGCATTCCCAGCTCTCTGAGCAATGCGTACTGGTTCCCCAAAGTGTGGCAAGACTTCTTTTTTCAGGTATCAAATTTGGCACCCTTCTGACATGGTTGGGGTGGGGTTGGGGGGTTTGGTACACTTTTCGCGGACCAAATCCAAAACCCATGGGGACAAAGCTTGCCCATCTCACGCTCGGAACCATACCAAAGTTGCATGGGGACACGGGCAAAATTTACTTTAAGTCAATGATAGCCAATCACCTGCCCAAAGTATATTCTGACTGGGTTCACTGCTAGGGAAGAAGCAGGAGAAAATGAGGGATCCTTGAACATAACACCCTTGTTTAAAAAACTGTCATTGCTAATACTACTAATGACTATGACATTTTCAGAAGTGTCAAGGTCCCAGTAGCAGCAGATGGATTGAATTAGAAACCTTGGGTCTGAAGTGAGAGAGCAATGCTTCCCCAGTGTTGAAATGACAACACAACCATACTTTTGAGACACTGAAAATGGCCCCAGATGTTGGCCATATTTGGCACATGAAAAGATTCCACTGTGCAGAGTGTGGCAGAAGTACACCAGGCAGAATTGTAATCCAGTGTGGATGAATCCTAGGAGGTAGAATCCCAGAAACTTATCAATCACTACTAGGGATGCACACAAATATTCATAACACTTGAAATTCAGCTGAATTCAGCCAAATTTGGAATTTAGAATTCAAATCGGATGTTGGCACATTCGAAGATTGACATTCAAATTCAAATAGAATGTTTTGATACATTTGTATGAAGCTTCATATGGGATTCCAATATGGGATTGATACACTATTTGTATGGATTCATATGGGATTCATATGGGATTGAACATTCGTATTGAATATGAATCCTACCACTTTCAAAGGCAATCTATTTGAACGAATATGAATTTTCTTGCATTCGATTCATACGAATCAAGTACAAAAACACGCATTCGTGCACATCCCTAATCATTACTAATTCACCATGGTCAGGGCAAACAATTTTTTTCTTCTTCTTTCCCAGAAGAATTTTAAGCTGAAGTGGCTCAGTGGAAGACGTACCTAGGAACAAGACCTCAATTCTGGCATGCATCATCAATATGATACTACTGGAATAGCTCTCTGTGAAGCCTCTTTTTCCATCAGCATTCACCAATTGTTTACTTTTAAGATTCTTTCATAGATTCTTGAACAGACACTAGCACAGTGGTTCTCAACCTGGGGGTCGGGACCCCTTTGGGGGTTGAATTACCCTTTCAGAGTGGTCGCGACGAGTCTCCCGCCACCCTTCCCTCCCACCTCCCAGCTGCTCCGCCCCTGTTGGTTGGGGGTCTCCACAACATGAGGAACTCCATTAAGGGGTCGCAGCATTAGGAAGGCTGAGAACTACTGCACTAACAGCAGAAGAAAGGAGAGGTTAAGTAGACCAAAATAGTATTCCAAATGGCAGAGTAATTTTATCACTATTCAAGCAAAATTATTTTGACTTCCTGGGGAATCCAGGCTCAAAAGACAACTCGTGAATTATTCTGGCAAAAAATACTTTATGACAAATAACATAAATGGGGAATTCTCTTAAGAGAAATACAATAACAGACATCCTAGGTGCTAAAAATGCATTTCCTTCAGAACCAGTCATGGTACACTCAAGCTCACCCCATGGACATAGGGGGGAAAAATTCCCCTGCATATAGTGACTGTAAAGTCATTAATGTAAATGGAGTTTTTAAAAACACCTCTCATTTTGATGAATCACTTTCTGCCTCTTCCCCTCAAGATAAATAATTCCTTTAACAGAAGTGAATTGGTTTTTCCTTTTCTTCCCAAGAAATTTGTCCTGTCTGGTAAATGTATCAAATTCTATCAAGCTAACTCATTTTGAACAGTCCTAATAAGACTTTGCCCAACGGTTACTGAATCACGCAAACTCTGCTGCAGTTTTCTTCCCGTGGACCTTTTGCAAGGTTTAAAACAGAAAAAAAAATATTCACACTTTCACACATGGACTGCAACCCTGGCTCAGACTGAATATCGACTTATACAAGTCAAATTTTAGCCCCAATGGGCATCATCCAGGATCATATGAGAAGAATATTATTACTATGTTTGGCACAACCCTTCTTCTGGTATTTGATGAACCCACCAAATCCTTCCCGTTTTACATTTCCATACTTTATAATGGTACGTTGCAATGGTTATCTTACAATTTCCTTCCTTGGTCAGAATAATGCAATAAAGCAAGTGACAGTTTTACAGGTCCAAGGAACTGGACTTTGATTTGTCTTCAGTGCACCACTGAAATGAGTCCCCAGGAGCTCTGAAAATAGGAACTTTTGAAAGCTGATTCTGAAGAAAGGGTGAGTTTTGAGGTCAGCACAGGCGCGAGATGGGAACAGCCATCCCAATATGCATGGCCCTGTTCCAGTCCAAAGCAATCTACCCCAGTTTAGGATTAATTGCTTGATCTGTACCATAACAAGCCAGATCAATGAGCAGTAAGTGTAGAAAGGTCTTTAAGGATTTTTTTTTAATAACTAGTATTGCCAAGTGTCCCAAAGTATACAAATTTTCCGCATTTGGGAACAAAAAGTTTGTTCTGTATGAACATTAAAACAGAATGCCAAAAATACTGTATTTTGGAGCACCGTATCAGGCATGCCACGTTTCTGTCACCATTTTTTTTTCAATAAAAGTTGGTCATTTCCTTTATAAAACATGGCAACATAGCAAAGTTATGAACTATCTGGGTTGTGACAACATTTTCCAGTTTTGACAGTTGTACAAATTCAATTCTAGTAATTTTTAGAATTTTCAAACGTCAAGGAATGTTAAGAGAAACTGGAAATGTTCACACAGTATTTCAGGCTGAAAGAGTTGTTTTTTTCAACTTTGATGACAGCAGTAGAAGTACTGGGAATCTAACAGATTCAAATTACTCTGAATTTTAATTATTGTCTTAAAACCAACTCAAAATTTTGATCCAAGCAAAACTAAATAAATGAATAAATAAAAATAAAAAAATCCAAGCATGGGGTTTCTTAGACAAAAAAGATTTATGTATCGTACATGTTTGAAAAATTATTTTTTAAGACAATATGTCAATTTCTATAGAAAAATACACAGCTATGTTAAATAAAATTAATGTTTTTATTTGGTCAGTTTAGGAAGAACACAGTCTTTTCCTGATTATCATCCTTCTGGTTCCTGTCAACTTTCACTGCATCCTTTATTGTTATTTTGAAAACCTGCCAACCTTAGCTAGAACCAATGTAGGATCTGCACTGTGGTTATGCTGAATTTATTTATTTTATTTATTATTTACATTTGTATCTCGCCCCATACCCGAAGGTCTCTGGGCGGGTCGTCCAGAGGCCTTTTCGCACTTACTTGATTAGGCTGCCATGTACTAAGGCTGATAAACTTCAGGTAAAGGTGGACCATTCACATTTGCTGGGATGTAAACTTCCCCAAAGCATCCATTAAAAGTCAGAAATGTGAATTGTCCTCCTATTTACCAGCTCGTGCTGATGCCTCTGAAGCTGGAAACTCCACCTCTTCGCTGCTGCAATTGGCCACTCGGATGCCATGATCAAATACCCCTCTTGCGATTCTACAATCGATTGCCACTCACAGGGATCTGAGGTCCAATCATGGCATGGGTGAGCTATTGATCACGGCTGCCACCGCACCTGCGCAGACACTGTATTCCCCACCCACCAAATGCAGGGAACTGGACACAGAGTGAATGGTTGCACTGGTGGACACTTCAGGTAAGGTTTTGGTAAATGTTCACTAAGGTGTGGAGCACGAAATTGTGCTCCACACCTAATCAACAATTAGTGAACTTCTGGTGAGAGTAGGCACGCTTGTAGGTGGCAGCAGCCTGGTCGACATGTGTATGCTCTTCACCAGATGTTCACTACTTCTTCACTACCAGCCTAAGTGCAAATAGGCCTCAAATGACCTTGCACGCATCCAGCAAACAGTCCAGTATAAGTGCTTCTAAGAATAATGTAAAAGTAAAGTGGGAGAAAGCACAATGACAGTGCTTTCTCCTGCTCTTCTGTTCTACCATCATGAAGTCAGAACCTACCTTGGTGCATTCCCTTCAAGTTGAATAGATTGGGCCTATTTTCAAAAACACAAGAAATGGCCGACTTCCAAGTTTACTTCTACTTCTATGTTTACAAAAACAGCCCTGACTGCAAACAATGAAGCAAGGAACACCAGCTGTGATGTCTGCACAGCTGGGAGTGCTAGTGTGCGTACAGCAGCATTCTAGCTGCTTTAATAATACTTTTCATGGAAGGAACCATCATCATGTGAATCATTCCTGAGACTGGAATCCTCCTGATTCAACTTTAGATCTGTTCAATCAGATCTCCTTTGAATGTAGTAGGATTCTTTTTGATACAAATGGATTTGTATGAATTTATACAAATATCCAGTGCAAATGCATACCTATCCAATACGTATCCCATAAAATATCCACTCTGAAAGAATCAAATCTACCGAATCCACTTTGAATCCACTCTCAAATCATGTCAAATTCACTTTGGATCCGTTGCAGATGTGACTGGCCACCTCCCCATTTCACAAATGTCCCAAAGCATTTGTACGAATATGAATGTCAATGTACAAATTCTGTAACATTCAGTTTGTACACAAATGTCCTAACTCATCCAAATTCATACGAATATTGAATGTTACAAATATTCATGCACATCCCTAATTTCCCCCTTAAAATTTGGCAATATCTAATTAACAATTCTAATTAACAATTTTAGTGACAGCTCAATTGACAGAAGCAAATTCTTTTCAGTGAGTCTACTAGGCCTTTCTTACTATCAGATCCACCAATCCAAATCAAGATTACGTGCACTGATCTGGATCCCAGGCTAGAACTGCACTGTCTGCACTGCAATGGCTGTTCCTGTCTAGGTGCTGTGACTGTCCCGATGTTCACACAAGCTTTTTAGTCAGTCTACACAAGTTCTGTGCTGCTGAAATGGGTTCCTGAACACAGAGGAATGCACCTTCCGGATGGTACAGTGGTGAACCTGTTTACCCAGGTCTCTGGTAATCCAGATGGAGGCCCTTTGTGCACTGAGCCTTATTCTGGGTTATAGCCCAGAGTAGGGACTTGCCATCCATGTGCTGGCCCTGCCTGGGACCTTTCCATAGTCTGCACTAGCATGTGAATGGTAGGTCCCTGTTCTGGGATATAATCCAGAATAAGACTCACTGCAGAAATGGCTGGAGTATACTAGCAGGAAGCAGCACGCAGACAAAAGAGACCCAGAAGAGGACTATGGAGCAGCATAATTCACATCAGAAGTATATGCTGAAAGGCCCCTAGTAGTGATTAAGCTAAGAAGAAAATAGGCCAAAAGTGATAACAGCTTTTCACATTCTTCCTTCACAGCCCCATGTTTAGATACTTACTCTAAACGTTCTTCCTCTTTTTTGCGTAGATCAAAGTCCCGCTGAACCACGTCCCAAACATGTTTGGCCTCTTCATCCGTTAGCTTGGAAAGATCCAATTTCCTCCTTCCCATCTTTAGACCCTGGAGATAGACAGAGAGTCAGGAAACTGTGGCAAATTATCTGGGTTTGTTATCTGATAGAACTAGCATACCCTGATTCCCTGAAAATAAGACCTACCCTGAAAATAAGCTGTAGCATGATTTTTCAGGATTTTTGAGGACGCTTGAAATATAAGCCCTATATATGTGTTATATAAGTCATCCCCTGAAAATAAGCCCTAATGGGCCAAAAATTAATATAAGACCCTGTCTTATTTTTGGAGAAACAGGGTAGCTAGCTAACCCAAGACAACATTGCATTCTTTTCAGAGCTCAAGCATGGTAATTGCTAGAAGCTTTTCAGATTTGTTCTGATTCCATAACTCATAATGTTAGGAAAAGGAAATTCATCAACACACGTTGTTTAAATATGCAACTTCTATTTCCTTAACATACTCTGAATTACTATATAGCCAGTGGAAGTGAAGAACTTTTAAAAACTTAATGACATTTTATGTCAAAATCTTAAAGGGCAGAGTGCATAAAATAATCTTCCAAAAAAGAACTTACTTAAATCTTTTACTGCATTTGGCAGCATGGCTTTAAGTTCTAGGAGGAATACACAGATGTAGGAAAAACAACAGTTGAACAGTTTAAAGCACAGAATTTGTACAGAATTCACATGGGTGGTGCAAGATAGAAACATTTTTTAACACAGGCTTAAATACAGTTTTAGTGGGCTGTTCTCTCTGAGATATTCATAAACATAGAAAGGAATTTCACAGCATCTTAGGGCCATGATAGGAGAACACCCAGCATTCTCTACACCGCACACCAACAGAGGGACTGGAACATGGTGAATGCACATCACCAGGGCCTGGTCTATTCCAAGGGGTGGAATCCACTCCTAGGAATGCACTATTTGTAGCAAAGGAAAACTAGCTCTTCAAATATGGCACAGATCAGGATTACTACTTCTGCTACTGTTTAGAAAGATGGTAACAGCAGGAGCACCCTACAGCATGTTCTGGAACCCAGTGGCATTTAGCTTGCCTCCAAAAATAACTCACTTCAGGCCTCATTTCTACAGTCTGGCAAAGTGTGCTGAGTGTGCAACTTTGACACTGAGGAACCTTCATCCCCCAGCCTCCATGTTTAATGGGAACATCCAGCCTACTCCTGGGCTGGAGATGGCACTCTGTCCCATTCTAGTTAGGAGAGGTCATCACTGCTTTCACCAAGTGACACTTGCTGAAGCTCCCATAATCAAGCAGTATAAAAATGTTGAAATCAGCCATTTCTTGCCAAAGGCCCATATTGTGAGCTAGTGCAATGTAGCGGCAACAGTACTGAACTAGAAGCTGGAAGTCCAAGAATGCACCTCTACTTGGCCATTAAAACATGCTGGGTATCTGCCCAGTTGCCGGGTGAGATGGACCTCATTGTCCTTTGAAGTGCAAATATATCTGTTTATTCCAAGAGGTGTTAGTGTTTCCAGCCTTGTGTCTCTCCATCAGGCCTTTATAGCTGTGCCTGGAGTGTAATAGCCTGTGTCTCTCGATATTCAGCTCCTGTTTATCTTATGTACTAACTGTTTTCATTATCTTCCTAGGAGAACTGAAATCCTGTGTTTTAGCAATTTTCAATACCACATCCACTCTGTTCAAGCAGGAGCTGGGGGATCCCCAAGGGGAGGGACCTTGGATCTCTCACTGCCTCTCAGCCTTGCTTACCTGTATGTGGACTAAGACAGCTGTTGCTGGTGCCATCACTTGCACCCACACAACAAGAAAGCCCAGAAGGTCACAGAAAGCTCACTTGCTCACATGGCAGAAGGGCCAGGAGGCATGCAATAACAAGGACTGGCACCAATGTACAACAAACGCCAGCACTGCACTTGGGCACCAAAAACTGAGCCATGCATGAGACGACAGTTCAGTTTCTTTGCTAGTGCAGGTTGTCCTAGCAGAAAAGCCTTTGGGCTTGCTCTAGGCTTGCTACACCAGTGTTCAAATTGCCATATACTAGACCCTTAGATGCAAACAACTTCTCGTAACCTTCTGTTCGCCAAATCTGTATATTATGCCAGATGCTAATTATGCAGAGAAAATCTTGTTCAAGGACATGGAACACAGTCAATGTTTCAGAACCAGCACTGGGGAAGAAGAAGCCCTATGCAAAGAGTAATAAATTTAATTGGATTTTGCTACCTTCCTTTTAGTCCATTCATTTTTTCCAGTTCAAAAGGAATTCACTTGCTCTAGTCTTCTTGAATCTGTCTGAATTGAGATTCTGATATGGCTTTGGCTGAAAGTCTGGTCTTGGTTGTCCTAAATGCTGATCACTTTTCTCTATACTTTGAACTTTTAGAAGATCCATGGATCAAGCACTTTTGGCTCCTATGCCATATGTTGCATAAATGAGCACTAGAAGCAAAGATCTCAGAATACAACTTTCATACACACGAGTGGCATCTACACAGCTTTTTTAAGTGGCTCAAAAGCAGTTGAAAGGTGTTAGTGTTAGAATACTATTGCAAGTGTACATCACTTCAGTGTAAAGGAGGTTAATGTTCTGTGTATATTAGAGCTGCAGTATGGGAACTCCTGATTGGATAACTCTGCTATAACAATTTGTAATGCCACGTGCTCTCTCTCTTCAAGCTAGTAGTAAAATACATGGACTCTAGCATCTCTAGAGATCTGATGTAAATATGTTATAAGATTCACAAGTTATGTTGAACAAAACAAGTTGTATGCTTCAAGTCTGTTCTTTGACATGCTCTCTGCCATTAGTATAGTTTTCTGAGTGTAAAAGAAAACAACAGTTTGCATTTGGATGCTTTAATATGCCCATCCAAAATGTCTTCTATGGCCTTTAATGTAGATTAGAGGTGGGATGGGAACACTAGCATTTGCATGCTTCCACCTCTAGGCCACTTTTGAGCTGCCTTTTTTAAATGTGTGTAAGTGTAGTCCCAATGACTCTGTAATAGTAAAAGATATAGAGCTACAGAAAGAATATTGTTTTCAGACAGTATGGTGGACAGATTAAAAATTGGGTGGATTTCTTCCTAGAAACAAAAACCGGTTCAGATATTTCTTTGGCAGGAAGCTGGCTAATAAAACGAACTTCACAAGGATGCCAATGAGGAGACAGAAAGGTCTGCCAAGAAAGTCTGCTGACATAATACACCCGAGCCAACTTTGTTCAGTCCAGGTTCAAGCAGAGGTGCTGCATACGATCTGCCATCTCTTTCAAATGCAAAGTGAAAAACAGGGCTATTATTAGACCAAATACGTTTGATCATTATAATATATGGAACTGTAAGTTCGTTTTTGCTTCATGCTAATTTTGAATTAAATTTAGAGCTGCATCCCAATTAAAGAAAGACTCACTTAAATAGGAAGTGTGCATGGGAACCTATTAAATTACACACAAACCAGAGGAAATGATCCAATTCATTCTTCCAAAATTATAATCTAATAATTATCTTGATAAGCTCTTTTTTGTGTTGTTTACTTCAGAAATGAACAGAATCTTTGGCAATGTTTGCACGGAGCCTTTATGGCCCCAAGAATGCACTGTGAGGGGCAGGGTCTGCATAATCTTAATCCTTTATGATTCGGTGAATGGCTGGATGGGCGCATTATAGGGATGTGCATGAATATTCGTAGCATTCAAAATTCATACAAATTTGGCCGAATGCAGACATTCATATTTGAATTGAATTTTTTTTGATACATTCATATGAAGTTTCATACATGATTTGTATGGGATTCATATGCATCTTTATATATTCCTATGCATTCCTATGGAATTGTATGGGATTGTTTCCACAGCAGGCAGGCTAATACCCATTGCTACTGGGTGCTAGACCACATCCATGGGTCCTTCCCTTAATCTGAATCTATTAGATCCGAATTAAGGGAAGTACCCATTCCTTAAATCCGGATCATTGTAACCCGCCCTGGGACCATTTGGTGAAGGCTGGGATATAAATTTCTTAAATAAACAAAATAAATAAATAATCCACTTTTTCAAGCACGGAATGTTCAGGGGAGGGGCAGACTGGGATGTGAACAGTCCCGCCGCAAAGGTTTCTCTAAGCCACCTCAGAGGTGCCTCAGAGATGCTTTTTTGCGCTCTCTCTCAAAAATTATTTCTTATTCCTTCACTTTTGTCTTAGGAGCTATGCCAAAAACAAGTTTGTTTCCCTAGGCATTTGGAAAACAACTCATATTAGCCTTTGAAAAGCAGTTAATGTTTTGGAGCTGTTTTAATTTTACTAAAGTATGTGAACGGATTGCTGGATTTCAATTTGTCAAATTAGTTTGTATGCCATGTGTTATTATTTTCCTCTGTTAAAAATTATATTGTTTCTTGCTACTTTGTTGCCTGCCTGAAAACACAAATTTAAGCTGAAGATGGAGAATATAACTGAACAAGCAAAGTATGGTCTAAAGCTGGTCTATTTTACAATATATTCAACCTGCCAGGTTTCGGGTATTGCACACTAAACAAGCAGTTTTTTCATTACATTTTTCCAACCTAAAGTTTAATTCGGCTTCAGTCCACCACCACAAAAAGTTGTTTCCAGTGCCCCTGATAAATGAGTAAAGCTGAGCGCTCCATTAAAGCCAGATTCAAGGCTTGCAGAAAGATGGCTGCTTAGGGCCCTTTCTCACTCCTCTTTCTTACCCGAATCCTTGCTCCCAGCATGCACTACTATATACAATGGGTAGCCAAGCTGTTGCCCTATAAAATATATATATTTGGGAACTATTTATTTATGTATTTCATTGTATTTGTGTTTGCAGTCAACTCTATCACTGCTCAGATCAACTTATAATATGCATCAATTGAAGTATTCTCAGGAACCTATACTACAAGGTTTTCAGAATCTGGTTAAAATATACAATTCCATCCAGGCCCTTAACTTCTTTTGAGAGTTGTGCTGCCAGGGAGGCAAGGAGGGTTATCTTTATATTTTAAAAATATTTTAGATTATTTTTTATTTTTTCAACGCTTTCCCTGCCCTGGCACCTAGAAGAGAGAGTCAAGACACTGAAGCAGATTAGAGAAGAAGAGAACTTCCTCGACAGCATGGAGAAAACACTTCAAAATGAAGGGATAGAAGAACATCGTTCTGTAGTTGCAGAAACTGAGTTATGGAAGCATGTGACCCAAAGGAGCAGGAAGAACAGGAGACATTCGGCACCCTTGCAATTAAACAACCAGTTCCAGATACTCAGTCAGGAGAACAACACATCTGAAGAGTCGACGACAAGGTCCACAAATATTACTCCAATAGGCACTGAGAAACCTCTGGAATGGAGAGGAAGAAATGGTACTGCAAAGAAAAAGAGGACAGTAGTGGTCATAGGAGATTCACTTTTAAGAGGAACAGAGGCAACTATCTGCAGACCTGACAGAAACTCACGAGAGGTGTGCTGTCTCCCAGGGGCCCGAATCAAGGATGTAACTGATAGCATATCGAGGCTATTCAGTCCTACAGACTACTACCCATTATTACTCATACATGTAGGCACAAATGATACGGCAAAAAAGCTCTTTGAAAACATCTACAGAGACTTTGAAGACCTTGGCAGAAAAGTAAAGGAACTGGGAGCACAAGTAGTCTTTTCATCTATCCTTCCGGTGGATGGTCACGATAAAAGTAGAAGGGATAGGATTCTTGAGGTGAACAAGTGGCTACGTCGGTGGTGCCGGCAGCAAGGATTTGGATTTCTGAACCATGGAGAAAACTACCTATATGACGGACTCCTTGCAAGAGATGGGTTGCACCTTACAGGGACAGGAAAGAATGTATTCGGGAAGCGCCTTGCTTCGGTTATTAGGAGAGCTTTAAACTAAAACAAAAGGGGAAGGGTAACAAAAAGTCAAGCAAAAATACTCAGTCAATCAAACCAGGCGATATTCTTACTCCCAGAAATAGTACCAATGAACCAACGCATAAATTTTGTAAGGAAAACAGAGGAGGCAAGCTCGCAATAGATATCAATTACAAACTAAAATGCCTCTACACCAATGCCCAAAGCATGAGAAATAAAAAAGGGGAGCTGGAGATCCTGACCCAGGTAGATAAATATGATGTCATAGGTATTACAGAAACCTGGTGGGATAACACACATGAATGGAACACAAACATTGAAGGCTACAACTTGTTTCTGCGAAACAGACTTAACAAAAGAGGAGGGGGTGTTGCGCTGTATGTTAAAAAAGAAATTGTCTCCTCAGAGGTTCAAGTTTCAGAGAGTGGAAGCTCAGTAGAATCGGTATGGGTAAGAATTCAAGGAGAGAGCAACAGAAAGGATACCATTGTAGGAGTCTATTACAGGCCCCCTGGACAAACAGAAGATATGGATGACCTCTTCCTAGACCAGATGGCTAAACTTTCACGAAAGCATGACATAGTGATTATGGGAGACTTTAACTACCCAGACATTTGTTGGGAATCTCGCTCAGGAAAAAGTCACAAGTCTAATAAGTTCTTATCTTCTCTCGCTGACAATTTCATGTACCAAAAGGTGGTGGAGGAAACAAGAGGATTGGCTATCCTTGATCTAATTCTTACCAACAGAGAGGAAATGGTTGAGGATATCAGAGTTTCTGGGGCATTAGGAGGCAGCGATCATGTTATCCTTGAATTCTGGATAATAAGGGAAGGAAAGCATGAGAGGACTCAGACTTCAAAGTTGGACTTCAGACGGGCAGATTTTGATGGACTCCGGAGGCGGTTAGGAGGGATCAAATGGTTAAATGTACTAAAGGATAGAAATGTCCAAGAAGGATGGGATATTTTGAGAAATGCAATATTAGAAGCGCAATCATTAACAATTCCTCAAAGAAGGAAGAATGGAAAACATCTAAATAGACCAGGGTGGATAAACCTAGAACTTAAAAACTTGATAAAAAAGAAAAAAGAAATGTTTAAGAAATGGAAGGAGGGATACATATCTAAGGAGGAATATAATGAAATCAGTACAATCTGCAGGGCAAGTATCAGAAAAGCTAAAGCTAAAAATGAACTGAGGCTTGCAAGAGAGACTAAAAACAATAAAAAAGGGTTTTGGGGATATGTCAACAGCAAAAGAAAAGTCAAAGAGGTTTTGGGAAGTCTGCAGGGAGAGAATGGAGAAGTGATCGAAAGTGATCTTGAGAAGGCAGAGATTCTGAACTCCTATTTTGCATCTGTTTTTTCCAAGAGGGATAATGTGCATGCAACAGTCCTTCACTGTACTGATGAAGGACTAGGAGAATCAAGACACAAAATCAACACTGAGAGAGTAAGGGAACGCTTAGCTAACTTAAACGAATTTAAGTCCCCGGGTCCAGATGGATTACATCCTAGGGTACTGAAGGAATTAGCAGAGGTAATTGCTGAACCACTTGCTGTAATCTTTGAGAAGTCATGGAGAACAGGAGAAGTCCCAGACGATTGGAGAAGGGCAAACGTTGTTCCTATCTTCAAAAAAGGGAAGAAGGTAGACCCAGGGAACTACAGGCCTGTTAGCCTGACTTCAATACCAGGAAAGATTCTCGAACAAATTATTAAACAACACATATGTCAGCATTTGGATAGGAATTCAATAATTAACAGTAGTCAACATGGGTTTGTATCAAACAAGTCGTGTCAGACTAACTTGATTTCATTTTATGACAAAATCACTGAATGGGTTGATCAAGGAAATGCAGTAGACATAGTTTTTCTTGATTTCAGCAAAGCATTTGACAAAGTGTCTCATGCGATCCTCATTGAAAAATTGATCAAATATGGGTTTGACAAGGCAACTATAAGGTGGGTTCAAAACTGGCTTAGTAATTGTACTCAGAGAGTGGCTTTAAATGGCTGCACATCCAAATGGAAGGAAGTGTCAAGTGGAGTACCACAAGGTTCTGTCCTGGGCCCAGTTATGTTTAATGTTTTTATAAACGATCTGGACGAGGGAGTTGAAGGGAAACTGATCAAATTTGCTGATGACACAAAGCTAGGGGGGGATTGCAAACATCAGAGAAGAGAGAGAGAGGATTCAAAAAGATTTAGAGAAACTCGAACAATGGGCTGCAACTAATAAAATGGTATTTAACAAAGAAAAATGCAAGGTTCTGCACCTGGGCAAGAAAAATGAAAAAAGCACATATACAATGGGAGGAATTCGGCTGAGCAGCAGCACATGTGAAAAAGACTTGGGTGTCCTGGTAGATCATCAACTGAACATGAGTCAACAGTGCGAGGCAGCTGCAAAAAAGGCAAACGCAATCCTGGGGTGTATTAGGAGAAGCATAGAGTCCAGATCACGTGAAGTTATTATCCCCCTCTACTCTACCTTGGTCAGACCTCATCTGGAGTACTGTGTCCAGTTCTGGTCACCCCAGTTTAAAAAAGATGCTGACAAGCTGGAGCAGGTTCAAAGGAGAGCTACCAAGATGGTGAACGGTCTGCAAACCATGTCCTATGAGGAACGGCTTAAGGAACTAGGAATGTTTAGTCTACCAAAAAGAAGACTGAGAGGAGACATGATAGCTGTCTACAAATACCTCAAGGGTTGTCACAAGGCAGAAGGATCAGCCCTGTTCTCACTCTCTCAAGGAAGGACTAGAAACAATGGGGTGAAACTGCAGGGGAAAAGGTTTAGTTTAGATGTTAGGAAAAAATTTCTAACAGTATGAGTGATCAACCAGTGGAACAGGCTGCCACGGGAGGTGGTTGGTTCCCCTTCGATGGAGGTCTTCAAGCAGAGACTGGACGGCCATCTGTCTGAGATGGTTTAGGAGATCCTGCCTTGAGCAGGGGGTTGGACTCGATGACCCAGGAGGTCCCCTCCAACTCTACCATTCTATGATTCTATGATTCTATGATAAGTAAAAGATGGGATAAAAACACCTAGCTAAACAAATATGAAGCTTTCCCCCTGGCTTTCTGGAGGGTACCCTAGGAGTGCATCCTGTGATCTACACAATGTGGCCCACATAGTACATTTCAACTCATGGAGTCTATGTTTACATCTTTTAGACAACTAACAAGCAAAATACTGTCTGCTTTTGTGTGAGGAAAAAATGAATTCAGCATGACTATCAGCTGATTTCCTGCCTTTTTTTTGTCTTTATTAGTTAAAACCCACCCCATAGCATATTTTCAAATGGATTTAAATCACATACAGATCCATGGTTGTGTAAGCGCAGCCAAACATTTGTTATTATGATAATATTTGGTTATTGGGCAGTTACAGACATTTAGTACACAGATAGACAAACAAATAAGTGCTGTTAAGTGAGGAGAAGACCTGTAAACTGCAGAAACCTTAGCACAGTGTTTGGGAGGAGAAGGAAGTCTGTGGACCTCCTGCCACATCCTGCCACTAACATTTTTAGATTGGCCCACTACATAAGCCTCTTCTCACATAGCCTGGATATAAATCACCCCCAAATACAAAAGTACACCCAGGGAATGGCACAGAAATGTCCTTCACTTGGTCTCTGGTTGCATAAACAGAAAAGGAGTAGATAAAGGCAATCTATTCCGCCTCTATCCCTGAAACACACAGTTGTCCACCATACTAGTAATTGTGACTAGGTTCTGTACCTCTCTAAAACAAGGGGTGGTTGGAAAGGAAGGAAGGAAGGAAGGAAGGAAGGAAGGAAGGAAGGAAGGAAGGAAGGAAGGAAGGAGGAGGAAAAGAAGAAGAAGAAGAGTTGGCTTTTATCACGCATTTAATGGGACTCATAGTGGCTGATGAAGCTTTCCATTTTTCTCCCCACAGGTGGGGTGGGGCTGTGAGAGCTCAGAAGAGAGCTGTGACTAGCCCAAGGTCACCCAGCTGGCTTCATAGGGAGTGTGGACTCAAACCCGGTATTCCCAGGTAAGAGTCTGACTCCCTAACCACTAGACCAAACTGGGATTGCCCCTACAGTCCTAATCCATAGACTGAGGAGCTCATGCTTTTGATGAATATGTATCATCTTTGTAATGTAGACACCATTCTTCTTTCCACAAAGGAGTTATCCAAAGCCACTCACCAAGATAAATGCAAGCATACAAACACTGATAATCCAACCATTATAATATTAACAATTTAAATAGACAAATAAGCAAAAAGAATCTGCAAAAAGCCGAGCATAAAGAGTGGCATTCCTGTACAACATCCAGCCTAATCAGAAGAATATGGAGCACAAACAGAAAGGAAGACAACCTGATATTCTGGGGCAAGGAGTTCCACGTAGGAGGTAGAACAAAAAGACATTATTTCTAGCATGACGGATTTGTGAATCCTGTCTTTGCAAATGTGCAAGAGGAATGCAGCAGGTCAGATTTACACAAGAAGTGACAGTATTTTCCATAAGCTGTTCCAAGTCACTTAGAGTCTCACAGGTAAGAAGCAGGTGATATGATAACAGGACTCCAGTCAATATTGTTGTTCACAGTTCCCACCAGTGCCCACGTCTCCATTATGCAATAAAGACACCTTATCAGTCCCTTAGGGAAGCAGGTCTCCATTATTAGTATCAGAAACTGGCTTTGCTTAAAGGGTCTTTGCTGCATAAGATACGAGGCAACCAATAATTTTTATCATCCGGATGCATTTTGAAGTCATCCAGTTCCACCAGAACTCCTTCTTTCCTCTGTCTTTTCTCAGTATCCCTAGATTTCTAAACACTTTCTTCCCTATATTTTCCTGTAAATTTGCTGGAAAGGGGAATATTTTGTCAGATAAAGAAATAAAACATATATTTTCCACTTTCCCACCTTCGGTTGCAGAGGTTGTCTGGGAATAATCTAGAAACTATCTCATGTGTAGGTCTGCATTAGATTCGTAAAGGTATTTCTTTCATGAGACATTATTTCCGGAGAAACAGCTCTAGAGATTTTTTTTTCTTTTTTGAACTGTAACTTCCATGGCCTTCAGCTGCAGTGACCAACAACAGCAACTAAGGTTGATGGAAGGTGAATTCCAAAATAATATCTTTTTCAAGGTTCTGTTGTATCAACATTTTTTTGTATATAGTACTTATGTACCTTGATCCTATTAAAGTCAGGGAGGTTTAGAGTATACCCGGCACAGAAAAGAAACTAATTTGAGGTGTCAAACCAAAGCTGTATCCACACACCGCCTAGATGAGACAACTTCAGCTTCCCCACGGGTACAGGAGGGGTCTGCTATTGGGTGAAGTTTGCTTCAGGCCAAGAGTGGTGAAGCGTGCCATCCGCATGGCCCCCATCCCCTAGCTTTTGCAAACCCTGAGGCTGGGAAATGAAGGTTCCCCAGGATTGAAACTGCTACATGGCCCTGGCCACACTAGTACTTTAGGATGATCTCAGGTCATTTTCAGGTTGTGTTACATTATTTTTATTTCATTCGTTTTCCAAGCTGGCCTACTACTTTTAGGCCATCTTAACTGTAGTCCTCATTTTTACAGGACTCAGCCGTCCTGGCATGCCAGGCCATCTTCTCTTCATCAGTGTGAGCAGGGGGATGGGCTAAAGGAAGCTGAACCATGCTGTGGTGGATGGGGTCCAGTCTTTCCTTTCAGCCAATGTGCATGCACAGAGTTTGTGAGGCACCTCAGTTTATGTGTGTGATTCCTCTATCTAGCATTTTTACACAAATTTATTATTATTTTAAAAATTAATGCACGGAGAAGAAAAACACATTTAAAAAAGGGAGCCGTATAGCTCATGGCTGCGCCACACACTGACACTGAGTTTTTCATTTGTTTTGAAGAAAAGGTCCTATTATGGTCATGCAGGCTTCTCTGGAAGGAAGATGCTAGATATCACATGTGTACGGAAACAGTTGCTACTTTAGGACAGGCATCTATCTGGTTCTAATGTCCTGCAAAGCAGAAGAATGATATGGGCAGGACCTGCCATGGACTGGGAATTGGTTAAACAGCAGGAAACAAAGATTAGTAATAAATGGGCAAAGTACTTCAAACATGATATCTGCTGAATGCTATTCCACTTCTTAATGCAGGTTGGAGGTGGGATGGGAACATTAGTTGCCACATGCTACCACCTCTAAGACACCTTTGAGTCATCTTTTCCCAGTGCTCTTGGATGCAGCCTTGGCACTTCCATATCATTCCATATCATTTCCAGGCATGCGAGTCATCAGTGACAGCATTTACATAAATACCTTGGCATGAAAGAACACTCCAGTTTTCACTAATGAAAATGAATCCATTCATTTAAGGTATTTACATCCCACCTTTCTTCCAAAGAGCTCTCTTCCTCCCCATTTTATCCTAATACCATCCTTGTGAGCAGTGTAGGGCCAAGAAGCAATGAGTGGCCCAGGCCATGCAATGAGCCTGACAGTCAATTCTAATTCTCTTTTCCAGGTATTAACACCCAATGGCTTAAGACATGTTTGCCCATGCATTGGCATCACATCAAGCAGCAACTGCAGTTGAGGGAGCCTCATGCATTGCAATGTTACCTTCTGTGGGTGTCATTATTCACAAAGGGGAAAAAAAATAAAAAATATATATATTCACAAAAGGGGAACATGAGACTTTCTCACTTATCCACAAATTTTGTCAGGAGACCAACTTTTTGGTAGGGTTTTTATTTGTTTATCTTTGTTTGAAGGAGGGAGCTAGTCTCTTTATTTGCAGACTTGACACATGCTAAGATTTTCCAGAAAGAAACCCTCACCAATGTTTTAATTTCTTATTTTTAATAAAAATGAACTGTGAATTAATGAGCTGATATATATATATCAGCTTTCAACTTCACACTGTTATCAATACTTGCCTGCATTTGGGCAGAAATTTCAAATGGAAATGATTTTTTTTAGCAATTTTTTTATTTCATTCATTCATTTGTTCACTCGTTCTTTCTATCCCACCCTATACCCGAAGGTTTCAGGATATATAAAATCATATATACAGTATATATTAAAACTACAACAGTATGTTGTTCAACAAATATAACACGTAGCTGAACACAAAATGAAATTTGATACTGAACATGAATAATATATTTAAGCTTACTTTTTCAGATTTTAGCACCCTAAAAATGCTTAAAATACTTCAGTGGAACATATTTAAAAGAGTTAAAAATATGAGCAACCTGCTTTAGCTAATGTAATAATTAACCAAAGTCTATATATATCTGGCAAAATGTAGTTCCCACCGTTAACACTTCAGTGATCTCCTTAGCCTTACTCTTTACAAAGGGTTTTCACACATTTAGATTTATTCTCCTAATATTTATAAATTATTTCTACCAACTTAAAAAGAGTTCTCTACATAATTGCAAAGAAACTGTAAACATAGGCTGTGTTCAGATGTAACAGAGACAGTATTGTGGCCTTTATGTTTCCAAACCTTCTCTTTTCTAGTGCAAAATTCTCAGGAGAGCGGGAGGACAATCCTACCTCAAAGCCTTCTCTAAGCCACCTCAGAGATGCTTTTCTGCTGCATCTGATCACAAGGATAGTTGAAAAGGACTGGGAAGCGTGATGGAGGCAAAGGGTGTTTTTCCACCATGCTCCTTTAATCCTGATCTAAGAAGATCCGGATCTAAGGAATGGGTACATTCCTTAATCCAGATCTAGTAGATCTTGATTAAGGGAAGTACCCAATGTGTTTCCATGGGTGGTCTAGCACCAAATAGTAATGGGTGCTAGCCTCCCTGCCGTGGAAACACCAGAGCACCCATTTGGAAATCCGGATCTACCCATGAGGGGTCTGCCTGTCACCCCAGGTGTTTGGCGGGACAGGGGGTGCAATCTCCGAAGCGGCTTCAAAGTCATTTCGAAGTCACTTTGAAGTCTGTGCAAAATAACTCCTTTGAAGTCTGTGCTGATCTTCAGAATGAACTTCAAAGTGACTTCGGAGTCACTTCGGAGTCACTTCGAAGTTCACTCTGAAGACCAGCATAGACTTCAAAGATGCACTGGAGCTATTTTGCACAGACTTCAAAATGACTTCGAAATGACTTTGAATCTTAGGTTTTGGGGCTCCCCCCCCCATTGGTTCCCCCTCCCCCTAGCCTCCTCTAGACCCCATTGCCACACAAGCATGGAAACAGGCTCTCTTTAATCCAGATTTTCCGGCTGAAGACCCCATTGTAGACCCCATTAATGGGGTCTACAAAAAATCCGGATTAAGTACCCATATGATCCGGATTTCCCGAGGCGCAGTGGAAACAAATGTGTCTCTAATGGGTGCCATGGTGGAAATGGGGTCATCCGGCTCTCACCCAAATGGGTCCTTAATGGGTGCTAAAATGGGTACTAAGTGACCGTGGAAAAACAGCCAAAGTCTTAAATCTGAAAAAGAAAGGTGGGAATAATGGTGGGTAGAAACACCACGGCAATTGAAAATTGTAAAAGAAAATGTCAATTTTCTCAGAGAGTGCTCCTGATGTTTGTACATAGTTATTAAAGGACTTGGGTCATCATGGTGGAATCTCAGACTGCGCCTCGATGATTCTTGGAAGGACCAAAATCTGGGATGGGAGGCCTGGGACCTGTTGTTGGGCAATACTGCCTGGTTTATAAATGTCACTGCTATGAGGGGAGTTCTCCACAGGAATCTGCTCTGGAGGACAAGAAGTGAGCTATTTTTTTTTCAGACTTATGAGGCAATCCTGGAAGAAAATGGCACACCTTCCTGATTCATGCATTCACAGGCTGTGAGGGCTTTGCCAGTCAAACTGCCCTGATAGTAGCTTTTCACGGGTTCATGTAATGCCACCCCAGGGGTAGGTGGACAAGCATAGAAACTCCCCTGAGGGCAAGCAAACTTGGATGGCCAGCTCCTGGAGGTGAGGTGGCTTTTCTGTTCATGTGGATACAGTCTCAGTTTGAAGATATTAAAGGGAACATCCAGGAGAAAAACAGCCATGTAAGGCACCCCCTGAAATATTACAAGAAAACCATTCTAGATGAAGGGCAGGAAGAGATTTCTTGAAATGTATCAACTACTCCAAGATCCTACTGGGCAATACAGTTAGTCATGTATGTATGTATGTATGTATGTATGTATGTATGTATGTATGTATGTATGTATGTATGTATGTATGTATGTATGTATGGATGGATGTATGTATGTATGGATGGATGGATGGATGGATGGATGGATGGATGGATGGATGGATGGATGGATGGATGGATGGATGGATGGATGGATGGATGCATGCATGCATGCATGCATGCATGCATGCATGCATGCATGCATGCATGTTTCTATCCTACCCTATACCCAAAGGTCTCAGGGCGGGTAAGAACATTTAAAATCAGACATATATTAAAGCAACAACAGTATATATATTATACATATATTATTCAAGCCCCTAGTCATAGATGCTTCCTCAGAAGTAACCCAACCTAGCCCAAGGAGGCCCCCTGGGTAAGCACTTATACTACTGAATCCCTAATGGGTTGAAGAAAGAATTATAAAATGTTAACTATGTCCTTCAAGTCCTCATTCCTCCGTCACTGCACACAATCTTGCATAAGCACCCTCACAAGTAAACTCAATCTCAAAGGTAAACTGTTTCTCATCGTTTATTAGCAAAATGACAAACAAAATCACTGAAAATGTTTTCACTGTGATGTTACCCTGGTGGTTTTTGCAACAACAAATAATATGTCAAAATTAACACTGTATAACAAATTGGGTGTTTTGGAACTCACTTGGCTTGTTACTTGTTCCAGACTCTGCTGAGGCAGCCAACCAGAAACCTCTAGATGTTGCTGGACCTCAGTACAAATCACTTACTGTTGCCCATGTTGGTTGGCATGAGTGGGAACTGGAATCCAATGACATCTAGAGGGCATCCTGTTTGCTAGCCAGTAGCTACAAATGATATTTAGTGAGGAAAAATATGTTCAGATTCCAGAATATCAAAGTGTTGTGAATTGAGCCCAAGAGGAAAAGTGCTTTTTTCTAATAAAGGTATCTTGACTTTGCATAAGTAAGGGGCCTCTGGCTTCATCTGCACGCAGCTGCAACTTCAAGCACGCTGATTCTCCACTCAGCCTCGGTCCAGAAGTGCAATGCAGTTTCAAGAATCAGGCATGCACAACTTGTAAGCAAATGAAGAAATGGCAGATGGGAGGCATGATTCCTCTGATACTTTTATGGGGTATGTGTTTTTTAATAACACCAGTCAACGAGACAACAAATGATCCTCTTTCAAAATGAAACCCCAGAACACCGGAAGGTGCAATTCCTGAGACAGGAAGAAAAGGATAACCCTAAAACAGTCATGGATCTCTGAAATTACTCTACATTGGGAACGCTAAACTCAAAGCAGTGTCTGGATAGGTAAGGGCAGGTGACCCACTAGGGCTAAGAAGGCAGTGCCCCAGCCCACCAGGAGCTTGGGCCTTCAATGTCTTCGCTTTTTTAATGCTCCCACTCAGAAACATGGTGTTCCACAGGGTCAGCTGAAGCCGCCTGCAGCACCTCACTGCTTCTTCAGAACTTAGGAACCACTTCCTTTTGACTGCCCTACACCCCATGTCCCAATGGACACCAGTCACCCCTGTTAACTAAAGGCGTCAACAGAGAGCAGATCCCTATACCTGGTGAACCTCCAAGCCAAGAAACCACAAGAACCCATTTATCTGGGAACTCCCAGCCCCAGTGGCCCCATACAATTTCCAGCTGCCCCTGAAGATGTCTGCTCTTGTGAGTGGCACTAATGAGACAAAGTCTTCACCATATGTGCAGATTATTGGGTTTAGGATACAAAAAGACAATCAAATTTGTCATAAACCCAAGCTAGCACCAAACATACATATTAACTGCAATCACTCCACTATTATGCCTTATTTTTTGGATGCTGTCAAGCTGGCCACCATCTGACCTACAGAAGACGTGAAAAACAGACAAAGCAATCGACTGAATCAGGACTGAGTTGCACATGGCTATTCTCAGTTGCTTCAGCTGTTTACTATTAAAAACTTAAATGATTCCATTTTGGTCCCTTGGTTATATAGACTTCTGCTAAGCCAGGGGTTCTGTGCACACAGAGCAAGGAGCCAGATCCACTCTCAGGCAAGCTTTGCAGATAGAAACAGTCCCTGGGGGCTAGAAGCAAAAGTTAGGCATCAAATCCTTACATCCATCCATAAATTTTTAGTTTCAGTAAAGAGAGAATTCCACGAAAGACCACTTTATAGATTTACGCTGGAGCTATCATCATAGATTACATTTATGAGACAATAAGAAATTGGAAAGACACATTCCCAACTGCGGTAAGGATTCCTGCTAAAATCTCCAGGGCTGCGGTCACACCTACGGTTGAATCCAGCTTCAGTCCACCTTCAGAGCGAGAGAACACCTCAGCAAAGTGGCCAGTAGTTTTCTTTCCACTTTTATCCAACCCAAAGTTGGATTTTCTGAGATATTTTAACATTGAGACAGAAAACAGCTTGCCACTTTGCTGAGGTATTCTCCTCGGTCTGGAAGTGGACCGAAGCTGGGTTAAACCTTAGGTGTGACCCCAGCCCAGAAGCGAAGACGCTCCTCTTGCATTTTGCCTTAGGGCCCCGACAAGCCACATCCAGTTACGCATATCCATTCCACTTATTATTATTTTTACAGAAAGTCCCGTTCATTTAAATTTGGCCTTTTCTGGCCGACTGAGCAGAGAAGAGACGAGCCCTTTCTCCACCTGGCTGCAGGTAGTGCCGGAGAGCGAGCGCGCACCTGTTGCGTTTTGTCTCCACGTACATTTGATTGTTACGGCGCCGACACACTTCGCGTAACGACGTTCAACTCGGGTGGGCCCTTCCCGCCTTCTACCCCACGGTGTATCGTTGCCATGGTTTTGCCTACTGGCCCACCGGCCCCCTTAAGCCGCCGCCCTTCCCCTTCCTGCCCTCGACCATTTTCGCCCAAACTCACACGACGCTGCCCGGGCCAAGACTCTCCCGCTCGGACTCCTTGGTCGTCCGCGTGCCCAGAAACGGGGCTCGGCTATCGGTATTGGCCCTTAACAACCCGAGGCGCTCCGAGAGACAGACAGAGAGACAGACAGAGAGAGAAGCGCCTCTCGGCTGGCGAAAAGCGTCCCGTGGCTTTTAACAGCGCCCTTGCCCTGCTGCCAAACGGTTACCTGCCCAAGGGCTGCTGCTATTGCTGCTGCTGCTTCCGCTCCTTCCAGCTCTGTCTCTTCTTTCTGGGTGGAAGGTGGCGTGAAATGGGCTTGTGTCACATGCTTTCAATGCCAGGCTCCCATCGTCCGTCTCCCCTAGCCTCGGGCTAACCAGAACAAACCACCTAATCGGGGCAGAGCGGTCACATGGCGCGATTAGCGCTGCGGCTCTCTCGGAGAGTTCACTTCACTTCCTGGGGGCAGGCAGGCAAGGCAGGCAGGCAGGCAGCAAGCACAGGGCTGGGCTGGGCTGAGGGCAGCCAGGACGAAGCATGCAACCTAGCAAGCTGTGGTGGAATAGACCCCGGTCGCAGCCTTGCAGCCCCCGGGCGCCTTGGGCCTGACTGGCAGGTGTTTAAACATCTGTTGCTGGGAAGCTTGCTATAGGATCCTTCGGTCACGGCGACGAAGAAGGGCTCCAACAGCAGCCTGTAGCCTGTGTTCTCTATTCAGGTGGTCTGAAAACAAGGGTCTGCCTTGCCGGTATCCACGCTCACACTCATCCCCATCCACTCTGGCTCGGGGGTTCGTTTGCTGTTATGCTCTTCCGATTTTGACCTTCTTTACCAGGAGCCCACTGAATTCTAGCAATGGGAAACTCACAAGTTTTTTTCCTTTAATCACTGACTTGAAAGAGGAAACCGGGGAAGTCCTTTTAGTATGAGAGAGAAAGAGAGAGAAATAACTTGGTTTCACCTGGTGGGATAGATCTACTCAAGGACAGGGGTCATGACTGCAAACCTAAATGTGATTTATTTATTTTTATTTCTTTGTTCTTCATATTGCTATCCCGCCCTATACCGGAAGGTCTCAGGGCAGGTAACAACTTTTAAAATCCAGTGTATCAAAAACCCTATACTAAAACAACAATAGCCATCACAACATAAAATCCAACATGTTAAAAAAAACACACACCACACAATATCAGTTAAAACAGTAGTATTTGCAGTGGGAGACTAATCCATAGCCTGGGGGCCATTACTGAGAAGGCCTTTTCCCAGGTGCCCACCTGCCTCACTGCTGAAGGTGGTGGGACAACCAGGAGGGCCTCCCCTCCAGATCTTAACACATTGTAACCATTCCTGGGACCATTTGGTGAAGGGTGGGATATAACTTTTCTAAATCAATTTTCTAAATAAATAATAAATCTTGTGCTGGGGCACAGGGCAGGGTGCAGGATCTCCCCATACGGAGCACATGAATCTTGGCGGTCTTCAAACTACTTAAATTGAAAAATCATCTTTGAGTCTTGCATTCCATCTTATGTATAAAGGAAACGTAGGATTCTTGAGACAATTTAAGGCTGTTTCCACTAAGTTGGATTAGAGTGGGATACTCTTGTCCAGGATAGGGGATCTGTCCAAAGCTGGGATTAGTGACCCATCTCAGGCTGGGATGGATTGATTCTGGTACTGGATAAGGCCATCCATAGAGTGGTGGTCTGTTCCATGCCAGTCCCCATGCCAGCTCTGAAGTCAGTGCCACTTTGGAGCCATCACAGCATGCCTCTGAATGCTCCAAAGATGAGGAATGAATGTTGCTGGCCTTCAGAGCACCCTTGTGGTACCCTCTAGTACTCTGGGAGACTGGACAAGGAGATTTTGGGTGCCTTAACCGGGGGCCTATTTGCCCTATGGCCAGTAATGCAAGATTACTGAACTTCTGGTAAAAAGCATCTGCTTGGGTTGTAGGCTGTTACAGCCTCCAAGTGTGCCTGCCTCACCAGAAGTTCACTAAAAGCTTACCTCAAGCATCTGGGACAGTGACCATCTGCACCTCTTCCGGTGCTCCGCGGCCATCTGAGGTGCTGCACAAGCATGGAGGCACTCCAGATGACCATAGACGTGATTGTGCATGTGCAGAGCGTCAGTGTTGCCAGGTTGATGGCGCTGACACACATGCACTTGCAGAGAGTGCCACAGCCAAAATGGCAGCACCCAGAGGAGGACTGGGCCCTGGATTGAATCAGGTACTTGATTGAGAGGTGGGGGGTGTGATGCCCGCTAGGACCCCTCAATCCCAAAAGTATGTTTTTTAGTTTAAAATGCAAAGTGTGGCGAACACGGTAAGCCCAGACGCTCAAAAGTGTCGCCAAAGTGTATTTTCACAAGGGTAAGTAGCCTAAGGGAGGGGCTAGTTGAGCACTCCAAGGGGAGGGGTTGAATTTGCATCCAGGCGGAGCTCAGCCAATAAGAGCGAAGCTAGCCAGCCAGGCCCATATTTAAGGGGGCCTGAGGGAACAATTTCTGTTCTCTGCCTGGGGTCGTTAATCCTGGAGGGAGGTTAACGAAGGGGAGAAATGGGCTCTTAGCTGAGGAGGCTAAAGTTAGGGTCCTGAGTCTTTTAGTATATGAATGCTAAGCTTGTGAAGTTATTTAAAAGGAAAGCTAACAAATTCTGAACTGATTGAAGTTTTATTCTTGAACTGGTAGAGTCTTTTGACTTAGTGTAAAAGTGAAAGACTGAACTGCTTGACAGCAAAAGTAACCACGTGTAACTAACTGTGAGAAGAAGCTGACTTTAAACTAAAACTGTATTCAATAAACACATGTTCTTGTTGTTTCAAAGAAGCTTCGTCGAGTTCTGTTTATAAAGGGAGCCAAATAGGGCCAGAGTTCTAATCAGTAACTGTATCTAACCCACTGCTGGAGATTGGCAGAGTGGGGGCAGGGTGCTGTCTGCTGCAGCATCAGAAGGGAGGCAACATTATTATCAAGCCTAAGAGAAGAGAAAAGGAAATGGAAGGTGCGCCTCTTGGAAGGAAATAACAGAGATTGATTTACAAGTAAACACATCGCTACCACACTACCAAATTAAGATAAATATATATATAAAATAGATAAGGGTGGAGAGGCGGCCTTTACAGGGGGTATGGCCAAATTTGACTAGTGCTCCAGTGTGAGTGGTAGTCAACGTTGGTTGATCACAATCCTTTCCCGTTCAGTGGAAATGAAGGGAAGTGCAAAAATGCCCCAGGTCTACACTCTGTCCCATTCAGATTGAGCATACTAGGAGAGGGAAGAGGCTTGCCTAAACAGCACCAGCATGCAGGAAGGAGACCCATAGACCCTCTCCTGTTCTCTGCGTTAAGTGTGAAAAAGCCTACATTAGTGGACTTTCCATTGCGATTTCTATGGGCTATCCAGTTTTTTATGTCTTATAGGAGTGGGGAAAAAATTGATTCAAGAGACCATCAGGTTAAAAATTCTGTATACAGTTATGTATAGCCACAGGGGCTAATGGGGCAGGAGTATTCTCCTTTGTAAGTAATTCCAGGCAGAAAAAAAAACCAGTATAGAAAGATGTTTCACTCTCTAGTCTGGGAAAATATTGTACATGTTACCTAGGCCCAAAGTCTGGAATGCAGATTTATGGGTTTATATCCTGTTCTTGATATTATTCGTTCACCTCTTATCAGTAGAAGCTGATCTCCTCCCTGGCCAAACAAAAGGTTAAAAGTGGCTTCGTGCCGTGAATTCCTTTACGCTAAGCTGCACTTTGTTTCAGTAGAAGATGCTCCTCTGTATTTACTTTGTGGGCAGCTTCCAGTTGGTGCCAGTGATTTGTGCAAACTTTGTGTGGAATTGACTAGGAGGCAGAAATTAATGCAATTGTCACATTTATTTTACAAATGTATCAGGGCAAAAGAGCTTCCTTGATCTTTTCCTGTAGGAGTTGTTAGCCTTGCAGCTGACCATGTGTATTGCCCTCCTGTGAACCCATTAAGTATTGCTGCACCCAAGAGAAGGACATTGTAATCCAAGTGAGATCTAAGTACTGTAAGAAAAAAGAGCACTAGAACCTCTCAGTAATTGAGACAAGCTGGGCAAGCCATGTGCCAATCTAGTTCTGTCCCAGGCACTGGAACATCATTGCAGTTGGAAGACACAACCCATCTAGTCCAGAATCATGTCTCACACAGTGGTCCAGCAATTGCTTCTGGGCATTCTCAAGCAAAAGACAAAGGGGAAACCTTCTCCTGCTCTTGACTGCAAATCGCCTATAGAAGCATCCCGCTTGTATCTCCAACCTGAAGGAAGTACCTAGGCACCCAGCAGCTGTTCATACATTTGCCCTCGATGAATGAAGAGTCCTCTAGGGCCCTGTTTGAACTTGACTTTTTTCTGGCCTATGGTCTATGACATGCTAGGCATGGTAGGCCTCATCTGGGGCCTGCTAGCATGTGGACAGCATGTGGATAGCATGTGGACAGCAGGCCCCTATTCCAGGATATATTCCAGAATAATGCAGGTTTGGGTCACAGCCCATCACACCCAGCATCTTGTCTCACACAGTGGCCCACCAAGGCCCTAGTCACACCTATATGAGACAGGAAGTCCTATTCATAGTTTGAATCGAGGTCGTACCAGTTCTGTTTACATGTAGATCGTTATAGGTCATCCGCAGACCATCCTTGCTTTGGCCTGCAACACTCAGACCTTTCTCTGCGACTGACCTGAGCATCCTCCACAGAACCCTTGGCTCTCCACCCCTTTTGCTGCATCAAATCTATCTCCTTTCTTATTGGATGCTGTTGTGTCACTCAAGGGATGTGTGTGTGTTTGCGGTTCTTTTTTAAGCCTGCTCCTCTATGCCCCCTTTCCATTTTTATGTGCTTTTCTTTTCCATACAATTAATTTTTAAAATAAGAATAAATTTGCAGAAAAACACTAGATAGAGGATTCATAACATAAACGGAGGAGAGAAGGGGAAGTGCCTCATGAACTCCCCATGTGCCACCATCACCTAGACATAGGCGAAAAGGAAAGACTGGACTCCACCCACCACAGCACAGTTCAGCCTCCTTTAGCCCATTGCCCCCTCTCACACTGAGGAAGAGAAGACAGACTGGTGTGCCAGGCTGGGCTGAGTCCTCTGGAAAAGAGGACTCTGGTTAAAATGATCCAACGGGGATAAGCCAGCTTAGAAAATGAATAAAAATAATGTGAGTAATGTGACCTGAAGTCATCCTAAACTAAAGGTGTGACCAGGGCCCAATCTGTTTTAAACAGAAGACAAAGCCTTCATCTGCTCTTGGCTTCCTGCAAATGGCCTTTAAAATCGTCCTTAACTGAGGTTGGTTTCCTTTACTCCCAATGGGTAGCAGCTGCTCAGTGTGCTGGATTAAGGTGTCTTCACTGCATAATGGTGACACAGCCTGATTCCACATTTATGTCTAGAATATTTTCTCGTCCAGTTGTATTCATACTTTGAGCCCTTAGCCCTTGCATTTATTTTGCTGTAGTTTTCACAGGCACCTTCATGTTTCTTTTTCTGCTATTTTTCTGCTCAGTACCATAAACAGAAGAGAGACATTTAAAAATCATGGAAGCATTCTAAACGACATTGGATGTTTCTGTTGATGAAAATGCAAAATAAGCCCAATCTGCTGCTAACAATTAATATCCTGCATAGCAAGAAGGAGGACATGCTGGGAGCAGCCTTGACAGACACCCCTGAATCAGTGACTTGGTAAGGAAGGGAAAACATGGTGTCCAGTGATCTGTGTTTTGTCTTCAAGAACTAGCATCTGATCTGTTACTGCAATGACTGGTTGAGAGGCTTCACTTTCACAAATCCATAAAGAGCTGCCTTTGCCCACTCATTCAAGCTCTGAGGTAACAGAACAAAAGTCCCAGAATCTTGAAGTTTCTGTCCGGCATGATTAAGCAACAAACAGGAAGTGGGATTTCCGTCCTTCACATTAGGCAGAAAGCAATCAAGATAATTCACCCTTGCTGCCAGTTACTTTTCTTGAAGAGGCCAGAGACGTTTGACGTGGTTTAATAGCAGGATGTTTCTGGAGGGACTGACTGTGGCCTAAACAGAGATGGTGATGTGGTCACCATGCCTTGATGGCTCTTTCTCATCATCTAGATTGAGCCAAAGAGATAAAAGATGTTCATAGCACTCCCTCCCCAATCATTCTGCTACCAATCAGTGCCTGCAGTTCGTTAGCCATCCTAGTCTGGGATGAAGAAGAAGGCAACAAGAAAAGTATAGTTTCTTTTTTCTCCTAGAAAAGGGGCATTTGATGTGGAAGTAGAAGGTTGATCATCTTTAAATTTTTGCTTTATGGTCTTCTTTGCTCATTACAAATACATAGGAATTCAAATGTTTCCATATGCTCTTAAGTCAACACTAGCATGTTTTCAGATTTGCCCATGAGACCTGAATAAATTCTTAATTGTTCTCGGGGTCTGATGTTTAAGTGGCTCCAAATGATTTTGATCAACAAAGTTCTGTGATGATGTCAAATTATACAAGACGCAGAAGACTTGTAACCAAACCTCTCAATAATTCTGCTTTTTTTCTGAAAAGCCAATGCAGCTTTTTTTTTTTTTTCAGTGTGGAACTGAGCTGGAGATTTAACTCTTTCCTCTAATGCAATTTCCCCTAAAGTTGTTGCCTGACTTTCTGAGAAATGGCTAATAGGTTTGATGCTTGCTTGCTTGCTTGCTTTGCGCCTGTGCAAGATAGACGCAGAGTGGATGCAAGATGCATGAAATTCCATTGGTAGGCATGAGAAACTACCAGTAGGAGGGGGAAGCTCACTGGTTGTGCTGGTTGTCTAAAATTCCCTGCAGGAAGAAGTGTTCCCCCCTTACTGCCTGTTTCATGGTGCAGGGGAAGATTTGCCCCTTTAAAGCTATCTTTATTATTTTAGTATCTGTTACTTGTAAGCCTACTGTTGGGCTACATAAGAACATAAGAGAAGCCTTGCTGGATCAGGCCACAGCCCATCTAGTCCAGCATCCTGTCGCACACAGTGGCCCACCAAATGCTCATGGGCATCTCAAGCAGAGACAAGGACAAACCTTCTCCTGCTCTCGAGTCCCAGCAGATGGCCCTAGAAGCGCCCCATTTCCTCCCCCCCCCCTCAGCCTGAAAGATGCACCTAGGCATTCGTTCTAGTAGCCATTGATACATCTGTCATCCATAAATTTGTCTAACCCTACCTTAAAGCCATCCAGACTGGTAGCTGTCACCACCTCTTCTGGCAGCACATTCCATAAGCCGATGACCCTCTGTGTGAAGAAATACTTCCCCCTGTCAGACCTTACGCTCCTACCCATCAGCTTCATGGAGTGCCCCCTGGTTCTAGTGTTGTGCGATAGAGAAAAGAAATTTTCTCTATCCACCTTTTCTATGCCGTGCATAATTTTATATACTTCAATCAGGTCCCCTCTCAAACGCCGTCTCTCCAGACTGAAGAGGCCTAGACGTTGCAGCCTGGTTTCGTAAGGGAGGTGTTCCAGACCCTTAATCATTCTGGTTGCCCTTCTCTGCACCTTCTCTAGTTCCACAATATCCTTTTTGAGGTGTGGTGACCAGAATTGTACACAGTATTCCAAATGTGGCCTCACTATAGATTTATAAAGGGGCAAAATGACACTTGCTGACTTATTTTCTATTCCCTTCCTAATTATTCCCAGCATTGAATTTGCTTTTTTTGCTGCTGCCGCACACTGGGTTGACACCTTCATTGAACTGTCCACCAAAACCCCAAGATCCCTTTCCTGGCGTGTTGCAGAAAGCTCAGACCCCATCAGTTTATAGACGTAATTTGGATTCTTGGCCCCAATGTGCATTACTTTACACTTGTTAAGATTAAAGCACATTTGCCACTTGGTTGCCCACTCACCCAATGCTAAGAGATCCCTCTGGAGCTCTTGGCAATCTCTTTCAGATTTTACTACCCTAAATAATTTAGTATCATCAGCAAATTTTGCTATTTTACTATGTACCCCTTTTTCTAGATCATTGATGAATAAATTAAAAAGCATTGGTCCCAGTACTGAGCCTTGAGGGACCCCACTTTTTACTTCTTTCCACCCTGAGAAATTGCCGTTTACTACTACTCTCTGCTTTCTGCCCTTAAGCCAGTCACAAATCCAGGACAGAACCTGTCCTTTTATTCCATGGCTGGTGAGTTTACTCAGTAGCCTTTGATTTGGGACTTTGTCAAAAGCCTTCTGAAAGTCCAGATAGACAATGTCTACTGGTTCACCTTTATCCACGTGTTTATTGACACTCTCAAAGAATTCCAACAAATTTGTGAGGCATGATTTACCTTTGCAGAAGCCATGCTGGCTTTTGTTCAGCAATGCCTGCTGCTCCATATGCACACTAATTTTGTCTTTAATAATGGTTTCCATCACCTTACACGGAACTGACGTTAAGCTAACTGGTCTGTAGTTGCCTGGATCACCCCTGGATCCTTTTTTGAATATTGGTGTTACATTTGCTACCCTCCAGTCCTCAGGTACGGAGCCTGATGTTAGGGAAAGATTATATATTTTTGCTAGAAGTTCGGCAATTTCGCATTTGAGTTCCTTAAGGACTCTTGGATGAATACCATCTGGTCCCGGTGACTTGTTAACATTTAGTTTATTAAGACATGCCAGGACCTCTTCCTTGGTTATTTCTGTACAGTTTAACTCTTCAGAAAACACAGGCTCAGCTACTGGCATGTGTCTTCTGGCTTCATCCGTGAATACGGAAGCAAAAAATTCGTTTAGTCTCTCTGCAATCTCCGTGTCTTCTTTAATTACCCCTTTCTCTCCTTTACTATCTAGTGGTCCAACTGCTCTCCTGGTTGGATTCCTACTTCTGATATACTTAAAGAAGTTCTTGTTATTTCTTTTGATGTTTTTAGCAATGTGCTCCTCAAAATCGTTCTTAGCTTTCCTAATGGCTGTCTTGCATTCGTGTTGCCAGTGTCTATGTTCCCTCCTGTTCTCCTCATTTGGACAAGCCTTCCATTTCCTAAATGAACTCTTCTTGTTTTTAATGACTTCATCTACTGCATTTGTGAGCCACATTGGTTTCTTCTTCGACCTAGAAGTCCCCTTTCTTCTTTTAGGAATGCATTCTAGTTGCACTTCCATTATTGTGTTTTTAAGTAGTCTCCATGCATTTTGAAGTGATTTAACTCTTTTGACTTTCCCTTTCAATTTCCTTTTCACTAATTTCCTCATTTTGGGGAAGTTTCCCTTGTGAAAGTTGAAGGTCTCTGTGTTAGACTTTATTAAGAACTTACTCCCTGTATTTAAGTTGAAGGTTATTGCATTGTGGTCACTGTTCCCAATTGGATCAGCTACAGTGACGTCCTTTACCAGGTCCTGAGCATTACTTAGGATCAAGTCCAGGACTGCATTTCCCCTGATTGGTTCCATGACCATTTGTTCCATGGAACAGTCATTTAGCAGGTCTAGGAATTTTCTCTCTCTTTCCTGAGTTGAACAGGAGTTCACCCAGTCTATGTAAGGATAATTGAAGTCCCCCATTATAACTACCCTATCTTTATGGGCTACCTCCTTTACCTCCTTCTCCAATTGTTCATCTCCTTCGGACGTATGGTTGGGAGGACGGTAGCATGTCCCTATTGTTAGACTTCCTTTTTGGCTTGGTATTTTTATCCACACTGCTTCTGTGGAAGAGCCAGACTCACTTGGACATTCCAGTTCATAAGATTCTATCTCTTCTTTAATATACAAGGCTACACCACCTCCATGTCGCCCTTCCCTGTCTTTCCTGTACAGTTTGTATCCTGGGATGACTGTATCCCATTGGTTTTCGCTGGTCCACCAGGTTTCAGTTATGCCAATAATATCAATTCTATTTTCCATAACTAAGCTTTCTAGCTCCCCTATTTTGGCTCGAAGGCTCCTGGCGTTTGCATATATACATTTATATTCACTCCTTTTGACCAAATTCTGCCGTCGAGGAACATGTGAAACTAATCCCGCACTTAGCTCAGCATTTTCTGCATGTTTCCAGCCCTCCTCACTTGAGGGTGCGCTCTCCCGAACCGGATGCTGCCCAGCTCCTGTCGGCTTTCCCCCAGCGATCAGTTTAAAAGCTGCTCTGCAACCTTTTTAATGTTAATCGCCAGCAATCTGGTTCCCTCCTGGTTCAAGTGTAACCCGTCCCTCTTGTACAGGTTTGGCTTGTCCAAATGCTTTCACTTATTTTCCCAATGTATTGTTAAAATATTTTATATTGTGTTCTGTTTCTGTGGCATTAGCCACTTTGAGATCCTGGTGGAGTTGATGTAACAAGAAAAAAAGTAACAGAATCATATGCTGTATTCCTTTCAACTATCATGTAACTCAGTTATAATCACCCATGGGGTGAAAAATGCTTCCAGCAAGGTCACCCAAGGGGAATCCAATGTGCATTTATTGAACTCCCCTCTAATGACTTTCCATTTAGCTTTCTCCTCTCTGGAACACCATGGATATGGGCAGACATTACTGTCACGCTCCTCTCAGCTTCTTGGACCTGGTGCAATATTCCAAAAACGAACACTCTTTCTCCAGCTAGGTGCTAATATTTATAGTGCTATTCTTCTTACTAAAACAGAAATAAGGGAGAACCAAAGAACAGACAATGTCAGGTATACTAGGGAAGGTTTGAGGCTGGTGGGTGCGTCTTACAATGTGGAATCTCACAAGAGTTATTTGACAAGGTAAGTAGGGCTTGGAATGGTGGATACTTGGGCTTTTGGCTTCTAGCCCAGGAATCAAGAAGAAGCAAAGTAAAATAAACATATTAAAACAAACAGGCGGAAAGTTTCCGTGGTCCATTAATTTATGAAATCATTATTTACATGTGAGGGGGCCTCTTCTGTGGGAGAGCAGTCAAAAATAACATCTACCTCCAAGCTGCAGTCATACAGTTCATAATTCTTCCATGCTATTTGACCACCCCAGTCAGTGTAATATGCCAAATGATACTTAGATAACTGCATAGAACGGTTAAGGGCTACCCCAGTCTCCAAGTAATGAAACTTCAAACCATCACATGGTAATTAATCAATGCAGATGGAATGTTCGCAGAATTAGCCCCCATTCAGTTTCTGAGGTCAGGTTCCCACTAGACAATTTAATTTGGTTTTAAATCAGGTTTTGTTTTTTTAAAAAAACAAACCAGCAGCAAGGTCAGTTTTTTTGCGTTCCCACTAATGTGGACTCACTCTTCATTCTTCAGTGCCCGGCAAGGGAGAAATTCCCTCCCCTCTCTCCTCCCCTTAGCAGAACCCCTTCCCCACACAGTCAGCAATTGGACTTCATCGGGAAGCGCAATTCAAACCCCACCCTCTATATAAACCTGCTCCCGGAGATCATGGAGTCTTCTTTCTCGTGTTAACAAGGCAGTAGATGATTAAATATCACTTTCCCTATGTTTTGTGAGAGACTGGTAGATCAGAACAGCGTGACACAGCAGGGGGTGAGGCAAAAGGGGGTGATTGAAGAGGTGATACTGGAAGGTAGAGATCAGGCAGGCTTTTACACAAGAGCCGACAGCTTTGCATCTTCCATGGCCCTTGCAGTGATCTCTTTGTAAAATCAGACACTTCACCCAATACATTCGATCCCCTGATACACATATCTCTTGTTTCATCTCACTCCTGGATACATGTATCTCTTATTAGCTGCTGTGGGCTCTTCATTCCTCCACCCCACCTCCCTTCAGCCAACCCAATCCCCTTGTCACATAATGGTGCACAGCCCAGAGAAGAGGGGATGAGGGCAGGGGAAATCACAGTTTTTCATTGGGGCAGGGGAAACTGAGAACGCCCTTAAAGCATGGTTCCTTCCCCCCTCCAATACCCCCAGTACTTGTGTTCCATTGCTAAATGGGATTATTTCTCAATCCAGCATTGAGACCCCTTTTAATCCGAATAGGGATTCTCCACATTTTGGGACATTTAATCCACAAAAAATGGGAGACCCCTTGCAAACTGTTGGGACTGGGAGAACTTGAGCCAACTTCAAACCTAAATCCTCGGTTGGTATGGGACCTGAGAGTATCAAAATATCTAACACAGCAGAGTCAGATTAGGCTTCTGAGTCTTTTCTGGTCCCAACTTCTTTTGATGGCATCACTTCATGCATGCAAATGTGTTATTCCTTAGGAAGAGCCTCCAACCTTCATTCCAAGATCTTTAGTTATTTTAAGTGAATATTTAGTAATGTAAATACCATTGTCTAACATACAGCCATGTACACCGGGCCATTAGCATGTGATGAATCACATCCAATGCAGCCTTTGCATGGAAGTAATGCAAAGGCTGCATTTGGGAATGGAGGGTACTCCTAGTGAAGCTGTGAAGCAGGTTTTATTGCTTCATAGCTTCTGAAGATCACTGTGGCCACACATGTGTTGAGTTGCTCCAGGGGAGAAGCGGCTCTGCGGTTTGCAAATAAACATGTGTCAGAGTGTGCACAGCTGTCCTGGAGGGCAAGTGCGAAAAGGCCCAGGTTCTTTATTGATAAATCTGTTCAAAAATCTGCATTATCTTGCATTAAATTATTAACCATACTACTGCTCTGGATTCTTCAAAAGATGGTGAGATATCAAAAGCAATTAAAAAGTGACAGGATGTAATGAGAAAAATGCACATTCTTTATTTACAACTGGAGGCATTATAAATCTTGCCTGCTGTGAAGTCTGCAACACCATAGGGGCTCTTTGGACTGTGCCAGATATGTGCTGGGCATATGGTGACCACACACTAATAAGCATCATGAAAGGCTACAGCAGCCTCCATGACACAATGCAGCCAGATGGCTTTTAGGCCTAGCTCATGCTTCAGCACAGAATCCCAAGAGCATTCCAGCAATGCCAAGTGTAGACAGTAGTAGAAATGGTCTACATTTGTTCTGTAGTTGGCAACAACATTCATTCATTCATTCATTCATTCATTTATTCATTCATTCATTCATTCATTCATTCATTCATACATACATACATACATACATACATACATACATACATACATACATACATACATACATACATACATACATTCTTCTTTTTCTTACTGTTAACTGGGGAGCTTATACTACTTTTTTTTTTTGCAAACTCTATTTTTATCTGCTGTCATGTTAATTTTATCTCATCAAAACTGATCAGAAACTCCATGTTCCTGTCTTTCTTCCTGTGCTTTCAAGACCAGCAGATGAGAAGATGCACTCTTGGCCAACACAATCTAGTTTGTCTGCAGTATGAAAAATAATTTTGTATATAGACATAAATTCAGATATCCTGTGAGAAAATCCAGAAATGGCTTTGTTGGAAGTAAAAACTACAATTCTGTGACAAGCAGCTGTTTGCTGTTACAAAGATATACTGGGTATATTTGGACAGTCGGAAGTATGAAAGGTTGGTGAATACTGCATTTATCTTTGTTACAGAAAATATGGTGTGGTAGTTGCAACATTGTGTTGTACGTTGCTCCAGCTTGCTCTGAGATTGTTGAACTGTGGTACTCCTTTTGTTTATATAGCTCCCTTGCCACATGGAACATTGTCCCATGACAGAAAGGGGTATGGGATGGACTGTACAGGATGGAGCTAGGGTGCACAAAATGGTGCATTAGTCCAGTTTACCAGTATCTCAACATTGAGGTTTACCAGCCATGTGGTGGGTAGGAGAGTTGGATCCGAGAAGTATTTCTTCACCCAAAGGGTCATCAGTTTATAGAATGTGCTGCCAGAAGAGGTGGTGACAGCTACCAGTCTAGATCGCTTCAAGGTAGGGTTAGACCAGAGGTGTCAAACTCAATCCGGCCGAGGGCTGGATTAAAAAAAAAAACTGTGAGGGCCAGGGGGCGTGGCCGGGGGCATGGCCGGGGCCGTGACCGGGGCACAGAGGAGGGGCTGGGGGAATGGCTGGGGCGTGGCCGGGGGCGTGGCTAGGGAACAGAGGAGGGTCTGGGGGCGTGGCCGGGGCGTGGCTAGGGAGGGGCTGGCTGTCCATGGCGGTGCCCGCGCACTCGGGCAATGGATGGTCCCGCCACGCGCTCGCTTGCCTCGCCTCGCCTCGCCTCGCCTCCTTCGTGCCCAAGGAGGGCGGCGGGCGGCGGCGGGCGGCGGGGCCAGGGCCGCTTGCCGAGGCTGCCGCCCTCCCCTCCCTGGGCAGCCTCGCCTGCGCTCGCAACCGCTGGCCGCCGCCGGAACAGGCGCCACGCCCGGTCCGACGGCAGAGCCGCGCTAGCCTCCCCCTGCCGCCCCTTGTCCAGCGTCCATGCTGGGCCTCCCAGGGAGCGGGCTGGAGGCCACGGGGGCTGCAGGCGGTGGCGCGAGGGCCTCGCGCTTCCCCCACCAGGACGGGCCTTCCGCCAGAGGCCCCGGAGGACACATAGTGCAAGGGGCAGCCAGAGGCGACGTCCGGCCCGCCGGGAAGTTCTGCGCCACTGCCGCGGGGCCTCCGAGCGAGTGGGCCAGAACGGCGACAAGGGGGCGCCTGGCGGCGGCGGCACTTCCTCAGTTTGCAGGCAACGCCGGCCGGTGCGTGCCCGACGCCGTGACGTCAATGCGCCCCGACGGTGTCTCCGTGACCGCAGCAGGGAAGCGCGAGGAGGAGGAGGAGGAGGAAGGGCCGCTGCCGCTGCTGCTGCTGCTGAGCAGGGAAGCGCGAGGAGGAGGAGGAGGAAGGGCTGCTGCTGCTGCTGCTGTGCAGCCGCGGGCCGCGGGCCGGATAAAATCGGCCCGCGGGCCGCATCCAGCCCGCGGGCCGTATGTTTGACATGCCTGGGTTAGACAAATTTATGGATAACAGATTTATCAATGGCTACTAGAATGAATGCCTGTGTACATCTTTCAGGCTGGGGGTGGGGGCAGAAGCAGGACGCTTCTAATGCCACTTGCTGGGATGCAAGAGCAGGGAAAGGTTTGTCCTTGTCTCTGTTTGAGATGCCCATGAGCATTTGGCAGGCCACTGTGTGTGACAGGATGCTGGACTAGATGGACTGTGGCCTGATCCAGCAGGGCCTCTCTTATGTTCTTATGCCTCCATGGTCCAGTATATCACAAAGGATCCTTTACAGTAGGACTACAGGGTGCAGCAGTGAAATGAGCCCCCCAGGAACTCTGAAGGCTTCAGTGGCTTCAGTGCTGATGGGGTCTCTGGAGCCAGTGCCAGATAGGATGCCCCAGTGCAGAGGGGCTTATCCCAGGCTAGAAGCAAACCAACCCAGCTGGGATGGGGCAGCATGCTGTACCCTGAGACAAAAGCCATGACATCATCACAGCAACCTAAGAAAATTGAGGGCGAATCCCCACAGCAAGCTTATTTCGCTTTCCCTAAACCAAAATAATAGAACCGGATGCAAATATGAGTTTGCCTGTTCCCATTACTTTTAACTTAATCACGTTGGATCCGGATTCTGACGATTGTACATGGCGTATGTGACTCAAGGTGGGACTCAAGTGGGTACTTTTTAAAAGCCACTTTTCGGGGCTGCCCTGCCCTCTTCCTCATGGCATGGAGGTGCCACCCATAAGGGACCCCTTCACCGAGCCTAACTGGGTGGCTGGGTGGCTGCTGCTTCCATGGATGGAGGAAAAATGGTAGTGGGCAGCCAGCCAGCAATTCTTTCCCCTCCTCTCCCCATTGCTCAGGGCACACAGCAGCAGTGGCAACTAAAGCCCCTTTGCTTTAAACATTCACATTCAGCTGCTTTCCTCCCTTTCCCTTTCTAAAGTCAGAACTCCAAAGAGCTAGAATTGCACAAAATTGCAACATTGTTATTCCAACCATCAAGGTGTGAAGTGGTTCCATCGCTACAGTGTAGCGATCCCTGTTAAGTGGATTTTTACACTGAAATCACTGTCTTTGGAAGCAAGCTATTGGGAGAGGGAAACCCTAAACATGGATTCTCATCTCTTAAAATGGTACTGTCCACACAGTAAAAAATGTAAAACGTTTCAAGCGCACGATCCGGAGTGAGACCTGTTGAAATCAGGATTGAGATTCACCACGCTTTGGGGTGGTTTAACACAGGAAAAGCGTGTTAAGCCAAACTGCCGTGCGGACTTCAAGGATTGAAAAAGTTTTGAATCCAAAATAAGGTTGCCGTGAAGACACGGCCTGAGAGACTTTGAATACAAATCTTCACCAATCCAGAGCAAAGCCAGAGTGGTGGAGGACAAGGATGAGGTGGAAGAGAAAAGTTGGCTTTTCAACCCTGCTTTCCTCACCCATTTAAGGGGACTCAAAGCTGCTGACAAAGTTTTCTATTCTTCTCACCACAACAGAACACCCTGTGAGGTAGGTGGGGCTGTGAGAGCTCAGACAAGAGCCTTGACTAACCCAAGGTCACCCAGATGGCTTCATGGGGGTGTGTGACGACCACGACCGGCAGCCACCAAAAACTAGGCCCCAGCCGGGCGTCCAACTTTCTTCAGTTCGGCCACTATAGCCACGGACTTCAAGTTCTCTTTTAAATAGCAGGTTTCTAGGCCTTTTTCTCCTTCTGAGCCGAGCTCCAACACTTTGGTTACACTATTACTGTTATGTTACTACGACAACTCTTTCCCCCTTCCTTGAGTGTCTGAGCCAGAAACAGGCCTCAAGCAGAGTCTTTAAAACAAATGTAAATGTAACTTTAATGGTTTACACTTCTTAAGTCAGTTCAACTTTAACACAAGCAGTTCACTTTAACTCATTTTCCTAACTCAGGACCCTGCCTAATCCCTATCTGGATTCTCCTCAGGACCCGGATCTGTACTGGCTAACTTCTACCTAAGTCTAGCCCCAGTCACAGAACAACAGCTCTGACAGGAAGGCCCTTTTTATAGCCTCTGCCAGGGTTCCATCCCTGCTGATTGGTTAGTTGCTCTCTGGGCTGCCCCCCTTTCTTAAATATGCTAATTGAGCTGGGCACAGCCCCTCCTCATCTGTTCTCTAACCTTCCTGGTCAGTGCCTTTTCCTCTTAGTACATTATATAACATAAGCACATATGCAATAAAAGATATAACAGGTACATTAATCAGACTTGGGCTCCACAGGGTGGATGGAATCAAACCTGGTATTCACAGATAAAAGTTCTGCTCCCTAACCACTAGACCAAAAAGTCTATAAAATACCTATATGTGACCAGCAAGGGAAGCATGTATCTTTTAGTTTGGTGCCATGAGAAAATTAGTGAAAATTATCCTAAATATTTCGTACGGATGAAACCTATTTTTATGTATCACATTAAGTGTCAAGTTTTAGCAGAGTCATTCTCTGCATGAAATATAATAATATAACAGTACAGATTCACAGGATCGGAGCAGTGGCAAGTATTATGACCCACACTGAGATCTTTGGATATAGAGAGGGATACAAATGCAGATAAATAAAAAAAAGCATTGTAGTAGGAGAGGAAAATGTAATTCCCTAGCTCCACCCTGTTGCAGGAGATGCACATGGGTAGGTTCCCTGGATAAGCAGGTACTGCCAATTGGTGCTTTAGGAAGAGGAGCGATGAGTTGCATCGAATCCATCTCTGTCTCCTTTCCCAGCCAAACAGCTGAATGGAACATCTGCTCCCATGTGCATGTGGTCACTCTTGGCTTGCGGCTAAATTACAAATCTGCATTCAACAATATCATATGATGGGAAAGAATAAGGGGAAGGATGGACTGCATATGGGTTAGATACAAAAACTTCAGATTTCTCCTGATGAATAAGGGTTTCTCTCTGATTATAAAATATAGCAGACATTAAATGTCTAACTTATCTAAGCTTAGAAAAAGAAAAAGAAAAGGGCCCATTAATTTCAACATAAATTCAAGTAATTCATACGCTGGCCCGGAAAGGAACACCATAAATCATAATCACTTACTTCCCTGGATAACCCTCATATGACTGAAGCTGTGCAGCTGGGGACATGTTTCTCTTAGTGCTTTAGGAAGGAGATTAATTATTTCCCCCTGCTGATCTAACGATAGATTTCTTTAAACATTCAGTAATAAAATGTCCAAACTTTGCTGAGGCCTACATGAGATGGAGTACTAATTCATGGGGGATCAAGTATAGGCTCACATCCTTCATTCTGTACACACCAAGATCCGCTAGATGAAAGATTAGTACATACTGTGCATTAAGTTGGATTTGGTGTAACAATCTTTATAAGGCAGAATCAACCAAAGGAGTGATTTAAATGCATGTATTAAAATCAGACTTCATACCCAGCTGCTGAATTCTTGCTCACAGTAAATCAGAAAACTCCAGCCTCTGAGAATTTCTTGCATTTGTCCTCTACAGTGGAAAGGAGGGACAAGTTCACATTGGCCATTACAGGGTGGTGAAAATCTCTTTCCCCCACCATGTGGGCTGTGGTCACACCTAAGGTTTAATCCAGCTTCAGTCCACCTTCAGGGCGAGACAACACATCAACAAAGTGACCAGTAATTTCCTTTCCATATTATCTATCCCAAGGGTGGATTTTGTTAGTTATTTAACACAGAAAGGAAACAGCCTGTCATTTTGTTGATGTATTCTCTTGCTCTAAAAGTGGACTGAAGCTGAATTAATGGGTACAAAAATGCCATTAAGTACCCATTGATGGCTACTTGGTGGGTATTTCTAGTGACAATGGAAAAACACCCTTGGTCAGCTGCTCTGGACTCCGTTCGGCCTCAGCTGCCTCAATTTGTGTGTGTGTTTTGGCTTACCTTGCAATGTTTTTTATGCTGTGCAGTTTTTATAATGTACTTTTATTATGTTTAATACTTTGCATTTAATGTTTTCTGTTTGCTGTAAACCGCCTTGGGCAAAATTTTCTTTTGGAAAGGTGGTATACAAATAAAAATGGAATGGAATGAATGGACTTAAATCTTAAGTGTAACCACAGCCCTATTGAACACTTTGAAAATATTTGCCTGTGCTTGCCTAATCAGTTTTGAGGATGATATGGGCATTGGGTAGCGGGGTTCTGCCCTGTTCTCATTGCAAGCCAATTCTGCCTCCTGTTTCTTGGAAGCAGGAGATATAAACATATAGATGTTAGAACTAGATTAGATTCATAAGTTTCTTCTACATGCTCCATAGGACGTGCACACTGGGGATTGGAGAACACAGTCTCTACCTGCCAGTGCCCTCCCTGAGAAGCTTAGCCTCCTGGCACACATGCTAGCTGCACAGGCCTTTTACCTGGAGGGGTCTGGGGTGTGAAAACCACACCTACAACCACCCCACAGGTTCCCAACCTGGGTTACATCCCCACTACTGCCATACATACAAGCAGAAGCTGAATGGCATTTTCATGTACTGCAGAATGCTCTTCTGGGGGTCATTTTCAGATGTGCCACAGAACTCCCCCTGTCCTGCAACTTCAGGGGCTGGGAGACTTTCATTCCCCAACTCAGGAAGTAAACTGGGAAGGCAGACCTTGTGCAGACAGTTGCTGGGCTGCTCCATCCCTTCCTGATCTGTTTCTGGCCTCTCAGGTGCCAGTATGGAAGCTGCCATAGGCCCCATCCCCAAGCACATTTGGTATGGTTCCGGGCACCCAATTGGCGCTGTGGGTTCCCATGGGCTTTGGATTTGGCATGCGAAAAGCATACCAAATCCCCCCAAACAATGCCAGAAGGATGCCAAATTTGGTACCTGAAAAAAGAAGTCTCGGCGCTATTTGAGGAGCCGGCATGCATTGCTCAGTGAGCTGGGACTGCACATGGGGATGCCTGCAGGCTAATGGGGAGGAGATTTGTGCTCACATGTCTCCTTTTAGGCAATCAGAACTCTCAGCTGTCAAGCGCCTACTGCTGCTAAATCATTGCGGCTTTCGGCATTAATTTTTTTTTTTAAAAAATTCTTTCTAGTAATGAAGCTTTATTTGTGATTCTTTTCGTGCCTCCCACCCCAGCCCTGGCTGTCTCTGCCACTAAGGAAGTGGGGGGGGGGGATGCGGCAGAGAGGTGAGCTGATGGTGAGCTGACAGCTGAGAGTTCTGATTGCTAACAGGGACTATGGACTTTTGCGCACCTCTGCTCAGAGGGGAACAACAGAGAATGCCGTAAACTGAAAATCATGCCTTAATAGCGCCTTGTCCATTTTCTTATTTATTTTCTTATTTGATACTGTAATTTCTTGGATTGCATAGCTTATTATTAGAATTATGTACATTGCTTATGATGTGTATTTGATGCTTTATTTATTGAAATAGATTTCTTGACGTATTTCTCTGATGTGATGATTGTATAGATTATTTTGTGCTGCCCTTTAGTGAGTAAAATGTTATATGGTATATAATGTTATGTTATGTTATTGCGATCGGGTGCTAGACAGCCTGTGCAGATGCTTGGGGCCCTCACCATGATGCAGAACTTCAAGGACCAGTTTCCACGAGGACCGGATATCAAAGATCCGTATCTCTTTAATCCGGATAAAGAGAGGTACGTTCAAAAAGGCCCAAAGTCTTGCCTTGTGTGTTTCCCATTCTGCTTCGCACTCAGGCTACCTTAGATAGCACAGAGCAGAAAGAAGCCTGGGCTAAGAGGGAGACCAAAGTTGGGCGTGTGTTTTTTACTTTTCCTTTGCTTGCTCTCTGATTCTATTTCTTACAATTTTATAACATTAAGTAACAGTAAGCCAGGGTGCAATCTCTTGACTACTGTCTTCTATTCAGATGTCCCAGTTAGCCTCATCTTGTAATCATTTGAGAAGGAAGCTCTGCCTGTCATAGGTTCCCTCTGCCTTATACAGTAGCAGTGCCTTAATTAGGCCCTTGGGGAAGCTGGACTCCCTTGGGATTAATGGGAAGTGGCATCACTGAAGGTGCCTTTGCTGTGTAAGAGAAATCCAGCTATTGGTATCCAGTGCATGCAGGTTCGGAATCTGTATGAATCTCATATGTATTAGTATGCGTTTGCGAAAACAGGATGCTTATGGGATAAAATGGGATGCGTATGAAATGCGTACAGATACGTATAACACATACAAATGTTGTCAACATTCGTATCTTCATATTCAAATCTAATATTCAAATGAATGGATCTGAATTGTATTCGATTCGAATCAGATTTTGTTGCATTCGGATTCTAAACATCTGAATTGAATAGAATGTTTGAATATTCAATTCAAATTCGAATGCAAAAAACCCATTCATGCACACCCCAAATTGTAATGCTCTCTACATGGGGTTGCCATTGAAGACAGTTTGAAAGCTGCAGCTAGTGTAAAATGAAGCCACTAGGGTGCTGACTGGGACAGCTAGCCGGATGCACATCACACTGGTTTTAGAAGGGCTCTATTGGCTGCCAATTTACTACTGAGCCCAATTCAAGGTGTTAACTCTGATTTATAAGTCCCTAAATGACCTGGGCCCAAATATCTAAAGGGACATCTCCCATATCGACCTGCCCGTGCCTTAAGATCTGAAGGGGAAGTCCTCCTGGTTGTCCCACCACCAGCAGTGACGTGGGTGGGCACACGGGAGAGGGCCTTCTCAGTAATGGCCCCCAGGCCATGGAATAGTCTCCTCCTTAAGGTGTATCAGGCTCCTTCTCTATTTATGTTCAGGAAGGTGGTGAATGGATTAAAAAAAATATGAAAGGGAAGTCATCTGGGTAAGGTGCCAGATTGTGAAAAAACCCTTGTTTGCTTTAGCTATGCTGGATTGATCCAGACCTTATTTCAATTTGGCTTCAGGCATGCTTATTGAATTGAAGCTTCAGTCACTGATTGATTACCTTTGCTGGAAAAAGGATGAGTGAGTGTGACCCTGTTGGTTCTTATTGATTTGTCTTTGACTTTTGATGCCACTAGCAACAGTATCGTATTAGAACAGCTTTGGGGATGGAGGCACTTTATTAGGTGGCCCTGCTCTTATCTCTGAGGCAGAGTCAGTGCAGAATAATGAAGGACATTTGTTGAGAACCATGAAAAGTCATGTGTGGATAGCAGCAGACTATGCCTGGAAGTGCGTGGAAGTGCGGTTCATGGATTTTTCAGACTTCCTTGAAGTCCAAAATGCACTGCAAGTCTAACTTTGATCTGACCTACAAGAAAATTTTCAATGCATTTTGGACTTCAGAGAAGCCATTGGATATGAGCACGACACTTCCACATGTTTCCAGGTGTATCCAAGTTGCCAGCTGCTACTCAGTGAAGGGCCTTCTGAGGATGGTTTGCTTCCCAATGCTTTCTCTAACTACATGAAGTTATTGGATACAAGGATGACCTGTTCCCCATTACAGCCTTTCCTGTGTGAGATAATTTGGTTGTGGTAATTCAGATTGTATTTTGTAATGATTCCCCTTAAAAAATGCTACACAAGATGGTAACAGCAAGACTGCTGACAGATGTCTCTGGTAGAGACACTTGCTTCCACTTTCAAAAAATCTGCACTGATCACAAATTACAGTACTTCACTTAATTTAAGGTATATTTATTGATGTATAGGCCCTAAACAAGGTCCCAGTAAGAAGAATAAATGTCCTGCTACTAGTGCCATGAAACTCTGAAGTTCTAGGAGTGGTGGCACATTAAAGGCCTTCTTGGTAGTAGACTCTAAAATAATGAAATCCCCCCATGAGCTGTTTCAGGGATGATGGTGGTGATGATGTGCCTTTTGGCACCAGCGCATAAGAACATCAGAACTGCCCCCACTGGATCAGAACTGGGTGCACTTTCTGCACTGGACCATATTCTGGAATAGGACCCTACTATCCACATGCTTGTGCAGACTTTGGAAGGCCCCAGGCCCAGTGCAGAAAGGGTCCGAGATCAAGGAAAAGAAACCTAAAGAGAGGGACAACTTACCCATAAGGGAAAACTGACCGGTAGCTGAATCCACTGTCCCTTTTCCTTCATGCATTCTTCAATTCTGGATTGTCTACTGACTGCATAATCGATTCAGTGAGGTCAGTTTTTATGTGGGCTTGAATAGAACTGCAGCTTTGGCAATATCTCACCTACCATTATCCATGACTCCTATACCTCTTCCTTTTAGCTTTTGTGCCCTCTGCTCAATCAGCCAGCAAGGACAAATTTGTAATCTGACAGGCAAACACGCAATATTACTCCAAGCAAATGTCTGAAAACCTTTCCCTTGTAAGGAACCAAAAAGGATACAGCTGCTGTCATGAAATGAGGATTCCATTAGACCTGCTTTTCCCAACCCAGATGTAACTCAGCTCTGTTTCACAAAATGGTGCTTCTTGCCAAGCCCAGAGGAGCCAGAAAGGATGCCAGAAAGAAGAATTTCATTTATTACATGTTGTGCAACCCTCCATTTAAGTAGGAGAAAACTATACTGAACATAGTTTTCCCATAAACATTGTGATCAAGGTTAGGGAGCAATGCTAGGCTCCCAGCAGTAGAGAACAATAGAAACATCTGTCTCCGTCCTTTGGGTCTTTCAGACTGCAGTAATCTGGGTTATGTTCTTAGGACAGCTGCTCAGGCCTTGGAGCATTTCTTTAATAAGTTCAACAATGAGAAATTTAACCCCCACCGCCACCCCGTCCTCCTCTTCCTCGACACACCAATATATACACTATGCTCTCTTTGGATCACTTTTAATTCACAGGCTTAGAAAAGTTATTTCCTCAAGATGGGAGAAGCACTGTCCACGTGGACGCATTGCAGATATAGGCAAGCATGTGTCAATGTGTCATAGCACAATTGAAACATTTGAGATTAAGGGGATTAATGATGAAATTAATATCAAAGTGGGATAAAACCCCAGCACAATTATCCTATATGATTCCTAATTTTTCATCAAGATGCTGGAGAGGATGTGGAATAAAAGGAACGACCTTTCATTTGTGGTGGTTATGTCCAAAAATCTTACCCTTCTGGGATATGATATTTAAAGAAATAAAGAAAATAATGGGTATAGAGGTAAAAAAAAGTATCCAGAAATGGCATTATTACAGCTGTATAAGGGGCAAAGCACACATGAAAGTAAGAGGTACAGTATATTCTGGCATATAAGACTATTTTTTAACCCAGGAAAGTCTTCTCAAAAGTCTGGGGTCGTCTTATACACTGGGGGTTGTCTTCTTATACGGTGAATATTTCCCAAACTCTATGTTTTAACTGGAAAAGTTGGAGGTCATCTTATACGCCCAGTCGTCTTATACGCAGGAATATACGGATATATGTTAGATCAATTGTTTATGGCGGCATTATCAACCATAGCTGCATCTTGGAAAAATATTGATAAGTGCACAATCGATACATGGTATTATTATACATCTGAGCAGTTAGTGATGATTGTGAGAGCCATGCACACACATGCTTCTGGGCTGCTCTGGGCAGAGGCAGCGCCAAGGCTGCAGATGCTCCATTCCAAAGTGTGTTGGGCTAGAATGCAATCAACATATAAAAACAGCATGTTTGGGGGATATCTAAACATGTAATTGATATTGGCTTTCTGAACCTTGCCATCCCCGCTGGGGGTGGTCTAGTGGTGGCATCCTAGACCACACTACCCTCTGGGTGACTCAGCCTAGCTGGGCATAGACATCTTGGAGGAAATGATTCTTTATGGGACTGGGGCCTTTGGTGAGCTGCTCTGGACTCTACTTGGCCTCAGCTGCCTCAGTTTGTGTGTGTGTTGGCTTATTTTGCAATGTTTTGTATAATGTGCAATTTTCATAATGTATTTTTATTTCAAAGTTTTGATTATTACTTTGCATTGTATATGTTTTGTTTGTTCTAAACCACCTTGGGCAAATTTTCTTTTGGAAAGACCGTATACAAATAAAATGGAAGTGAAATGAAATGAGAATGATTGCAAAATAGAACCTGATCACCTCAGCAACTCATATAACCTTCTGACTGAGTGGACATTATTTTTATCTTGTAACAAACTCAGTGCTCTTTAAGGGAGGAGCAAGGAAAAATTCACCCAGGCAAAGTCAAATAATGATCAGCCCATATGGAATTATTCTGTAAATAGTGCCTACCTTTCTTCTTTTAGAAGCCAGTCAGAGGTGGAAAGAGTGGGAGGATCCAAATATATAATCAGAGCCAAATAAAAAGGAAACACCCCCTGTCATTTTCAAAAAAGAACGTTTAAAGGTTATGTTTATTTCTTCCCTGTGGTTTAAGGTTTTGGTAGGTTGAAACCTGTTTACAGTCTCTGGCAAGAAAGTCACATTTTAAAAAGTTAAAAATGATGCCCAGTATTGCTACATTATAACATTTCCAGCTTGTTTTTTGAATTAGCTCAATAAGCAATAATCTGAGAAACTCAGCAACTTAAAGAAAAGTCACTTTCCAGTTCTAGCCACTAAAATGTGTGAAAATCAAAATTCTCCTATTTCCAAAATACAAATAATTAGGATTTTTATTTAAGACAACACATATCTGTTTTATGCATTAGAAGGGAATGGCCATAGTCCAGGGCTACAGCATCCACTACTTAAGTCTTTTTGGCGTGTGCAATGAAGACCCAATAAGTAAACAAACTGGTACGGATCAGTTACATACCTTCCTAACACTTGACCCCTTAAGGACCCCATTCTGAACACATTATCCACACAAGTGCTGTCAAAATCTAGATTTAATGGGGTCTTTGGGCCCTTCAATCCAGATTAATGCAAGATCCTGTTAATTTTGTCTTCAATCCGGTCTTGCTCCATGAAGACCAGATCACAGTGCACACTTCCACATGTATACTGTGCCAATGGGATCCTGGGGTGAACCTAAAGGCTGCCATTTGTGGAGGGGGTGGGGCTTTGGCTCTGCCTCTCAATGCACACACTATGTAGGCCCATATGTCCTTCATAGCAGTCTACAAAGCTGGGCAAAAGCTTCACAGCAGCTACGAAGTTGTGTCTCTCCACCACAGCCACTATAACCCAGAAGTGACTCCTGATTGATAGCTACATGGGCCAATCATGTTGCACCACCAGTGGACCTTCCTGCTCAGGCCTAATCAGAGGTCGGGATGGGTGCTACGGTGTCTGCATGGCAGCCCTGTTTAGCACTCATTGCCACTGGGGAGTAGATGGCCCATGCAGATGTATGGGGCCCTCACCGTGATGTGCTACTTCAAGGACCAGATTTCATGAGGACCTGATGCCAAAGATCTGGATCTTCTTAATCCGAATTAAGGGAGGTATGTGCAAAAAGGCCCATATATACAAGTCCCCTGGTTCAGACCTTGGCACCTCCCTGGAAGAATGACACATAATATTTTTAGCTTTTTGAAAACAAAAATCTCTACAGGGATGTGTCCATGGAATCATGACCAGTCAGTCACCCTTTAGCTTACATTTTGAAAATGAGAAGGTTCTCTAGGGCTACATCCAGATGGGGGACTACAGCGCCATTATGACATTGCTATGATGGTGGTTGCCTCATGTATTCTAGGTAGCCCCATCATAGCCCCACTTCTCCCACTTTACTATGGATGGAAAACCCAGCACTGTCAGAGTTGTTAGTATAGTTATTGTTGATCTTGTTAACCGCCTTCTATAACATTCAAAATAATATTATCTTCAGAGTGCTTAATATTATATGCTCTTTGTTTCATTAATTTTTCCACGAGGGTTGTCTGCTAGTTTTCAAGAAATTATTCACTAGAAATCTAGCGATCATTTGCAAATTATTAACTCTTTATGATGAGTGGGCATATTTGACATTAAAGCTAATTTTGGATCCATTGCAAATTTCCTGACTTATAATTTTACTACCACAGAAAATACATTGTTTCAGATGTTTAGAACAATAACGAAACAGCAACAACTGAAACAGATTTCCCACTTCTTCTCCACTGAGAAGATTCCTAGTTTAATAGCAAAAGGGAGCAGGGCAGAACCCCTGACCTCTAACTATGCAGCAGAACTTGTTCTGTGTTTACATCTCTTGTGTATCTACCCCTTGTTCTATCTTAAGCTACAAGGAGTTTTGAAAACGTATGTAATAATTTTGTTTATGTTCAAGTTCTCTGTCCCATTCACTGTTGGTTGTTCTTTTGTGGAATGTTGATCTAGGTTACCTTTTTTTTTTTAAAGAAAAGGTATGTAAAAATATTGATCTGACCAATCTGATAAAATTTAATAACTTTGCACTGATGATCTTTTTCACCATAGAAAATTCATTAACCCTTCTTTTCTTTGTCATATCATTGCCCCTGCCTTCCAGAACTCAAGGACAGAGATCATGAATATCCTTTCAATTTTTCAGCCTGAAATAAGCATAGCTACCACAACTGTGGCTTCAAACTTGACTAATTCAAATATCATATGTACTGCTGGTTAATTAGATAATGAGTTAATTTTGCATGTGGTTTTCTTATCAATGGACATCCCTTGGCAGTCATGCACATCTGATTTTAACTGAACGGATTCTAAAATCCCATGACATGTTTTATATTTAATATTTAGAAATAGAGCTTGCTTGCAGCTGTGCTTTTTCAGGACTTTCCTGTGATCTTGTCTAGATAGGCCATATTCCTTATTTGAATTGTTTCATATGGAGTTGTACAACATTTATATGGGGCTGCAATGGATGACTTAATGCTTCAAGCCCTCCAACGTATTTCTCCTTCACTGATGCTGAAACCCTAAAAGATTAGGGTGTGTTGAAATTCTGCCATTGTCATAGAATCAGATAAGCAAATCACATGTTTCACTAGATAAGACTAGAAAAATAAATCTTTCAACCTTTCAAATTTATAGGCATTTCTTCACTAATAATGCAAAATGCATTTGAAGAAGTAGGTCCTAGCTACACACGAACCTTAACTCCCATTATACAAGGGAATCTGCTTGAATATTGCATCAAAAGAGAACAGATAAAAATAGATAATGTATGTCCAGTGTGTTTTACAGCAACAAGAAAGGAAGTCTGATGTACAGGGGATTGCTCTGCTCCAAACTACATTCCATAGAATCATAGAGTTGGAAGGGACCTCTAGGGTCACCAAGTCCAACCCCCTGCTCATTGCAGGATTTCCTAAACCATCCCAGACAGATGTAGGTCCAGCCTCTGCTTGAAGACCTCCAGTGAAGGAGAACTCACTACCTCCTGTGGCAACCTATTCCACTGGCTGATCATCCGCACTGTCAGGAAGTTTCTCCTAATATCTAATCTGTATTGACTCCCTTGACGTTTCGTACCGTTGTTTCTAGTCGTCCCATCTTGTGTAAGTGAGAATAGGGACAATCCCTCTATACCAGCGGTTCTCAACCTTCCTAATGCCGCAACCCCTTAATGGAGTTCCTCATGTTGTGGAGACCCCCAACCACGGGGGCGGAGCAGCTGGAAGGTAGGAGGGAAGGGCAGCGGGAGACTCATCGCGACCCCTCTGAAAGGGTAGTTCAACCCCCAAAGGGGTTCCGACCCCCAGGTTGAGAACCACTGCTCTATACTGTGACAGCCCTTCAGATACTTGAAGACCACTATCATGTCTCCTCTCAGTCTTCTCTTCTGTAGGCTAAGCATTCCATCCCAAATTCTTCTGTGCTACTGTTAACTATTGTTCTGCCCAATCTGTTAACCTCCACCCTTTTCTTACTCTTTGGTTCTGTGGTAAAGTGATTCTGTTTCTGAGCAGGAATGTTTCTGTACCTGTCTGTTTTGCTTATATGAAATTATTTGTTTCTTTTGTGCCTCTCATCATTTTGGGTGAAGCCACTGTTTATTACACCATCCACTCTGCATGTGTGGAGGCTGAAAAAAGATGGCAATAGATGCATGGTGATGGTGATGCATACTTCCAGATATTTGGTGCCAGCCAAATACACAGATGTGGACGTCACTCTAAACACACAAAGACAGATGTCTGACTAGTTTTGAATGTTACAAATATTTGTGCACATCCATGCAGGGGACCAGTATCTCGCATTATCACTTCCTGGAGGCTGCTAAGGTTTTAAGGAAGCAAGATAAAGTTACTGCTTGAGAGAAAAAAGGACAATCATTTCCCAATTACACGCAAGGAACAAAGGCAACTGGTTGCTTCATATCCTGCAATGCAGGATATGAAAATGTGACCTTCCAGCACTCAAGTCAGGAGGAAGAGCAGCACTTCTTCTGATATGTGAAAAATATGCAGTAAGGGAATTGGGTTTGCGGGAAGATGAGGGGTGAGTGTTGCGATATGGAGTTTAGGTCAACGTTCCTATATTTTTAATAGTTATGTAGCAAAGGGGATTTCACCAGATGTATCTTGTAATGCAGGCAACAAATGCTAACATTTCTGCTTAACTATTAAAGATGCAGGAACTCATGAAAGGGGTATAAAGTATTTTTACTCTTCCATGATGTGTTCTCTCCATATGCAGACACACTGAAAGGGTAAGGCAGGAATACAAGACTGGCTGATTTGTTATAGAATGGCAGAGCCAGAAATGTTCCATAAACACGCAGATGCAGAATAAATAAATACAAAGTGCCAAGAATTCACGTTTAGGCTATAGAAACAATGAAGAAGCTGCCACACAGCAGCACTCAGAGTATCAGAGGACTGAGAAAAGATGCCTACAACTCTCATTTGGAGGAGAAGGAGGCTGAGCAGCAGCTGTGATCAAAACAAAAGCAAGAACACACATAGAGTGCAGTAATAAACAGTGATCTCAGCAGCCAGGTAAAACAAAGTAAGATTTTTTTAAATGTGTGTGTATATTGCATCTAAATACAGAGAATACAAACTAGGGGTGTGCACAAATGCAATTTCCACGATTTGATTCAATTTGAATCTTTAAAATTCAAATTTACCCCAATTTGATTTGAATTAAGCAAACTCAAATTTGTTGTTCAAATTTTTTATTCAGATTTGCACTTACGAATGTCGACATTTTTATATGCCTGTGTGTATGTATCAGTACGCATCCCTTACACATCTGTACGCACCTGTACACATCCATATGCATCCCATAGTTATCCCGTATGCAACCCGTTTTGTCCCGTATGAATCCATACAAATGTGTATGGATGCGGGAAAGATGCGTACATGAAAGTACGCATCGCGTACGAGCCCATAAACATACAAATGTCTGAATGATTCGAACAAATAGATTCAAAATTTGAAATTCATTGGAATGTTTAAATTTGAGTTTATGGACATTTTATCCAAATTCAGATGTTGAAATTAGGATGAATTAGATAGAATTTTGAATGTCTTTGAATATTCATGCACAGTGACTGAGGCCAAAAACATTACAAATGATTTAGGCACACGTTTATCTGTCAATTCCTTTCTCCAAGTTCCATGCGGAGAATCCCATTTGTCTTTTCCCTGGAATTTTCTTTGTTATTTTTGGCATGGAGCACCCACCCATGATCTGCTGAGGTCTGAGGCCTCACACATTCCTCTGACTTCCTAACACTTTAATTTTAAATCTTCTTTCAGCCCTTCTTTTGCTCTAAGGGACCATATCTAAAAATCCATTTCTGTACCTTTTTTGGACTATTTGGGGTGGTTTGTGGGTGGGCACAGGAATGACTCCAATTCCCTCTTGCTCAGTGCTGGAGCTTGTGAACATCTAGGGGGTGGTGCAATTACTTCTTCCTTGCCATACTCTTCTTCTTCCACTCTTCTCGGTCTTGTAGTTAGGGTGCTGGACTCATATCCTATAGTCACTGGGTTTTATTCTGAACTCCTCTACAAAGTCAGCTGGGTGACCTTGGGCTAGTCACAGCTCTCTTTCTGAGCTCTCATGGCCCTGCCTACTTTACAGGGTGTCTGTTGTGGGAGAAAGAACAGAAGGTTTGTCAGCCGCTTTGATTCCCCTTAAATGGGTGAGAAAAGTGGGCTGTAAAAGCCAGCTGTTCTACTTCCCTTCTCCCTGTTCAGTCTTCATTTCCATATTTTTGCAAAGGAAAAATAGCGCAATTGGGGAGATGAGCTTCTTCTAGGGCAGCTCCACTCCCTGCAGGTCCAGTGTCTTGTGTTTGCTTTGGTTTAGTTTTTTTAAATCCTTTTTTCTCTTAAAAGAGGGGGAAAGAAAAAGAAAGAAAGAAAGAAACGGTGTGCTCCAGATGATACTTGAAGAGGTTGTGAATGCAGCCTTTTTTGTCTTTCATTGTAAAAGCCATGAAGTTCATGAGTGACGAATCCCAAATCTGTAATTCTAGCTATGGGAAAGTTGGAAACATGAAACACCCAATACTGGATGATGAACAGAAGTATCAGACCAAAGTGCGAGGAATGGGAACCTTTATTGTGTTCTGTCGGCTTTGGTATGTGCTTTTTTCAAGAGATTAACTTCTCTCTCTTTTTTTTCCCAGAAGTTGTCTTAAAAGGTTCTTTTCAAAGCAAGAAACTACAGTTTTCCATTCCTGACACCTTGGTTTTATAGTCTGTTCAGTCTCCATGGTGGAATTGAAAATCACCAGACTCAGGTTTTATACTGGCCCACCATCTGAGAATGTTCTCAGGATATATAACTTTTATAATTCCTTGTTGATTTTCCTCCCCTCTCCACAATGAATCTGAGAAGATTCTGCCTAAAATCTATATAAATTCACCTATGAACCATATGGATTCACTGGGATCCATGATCCGTGTCTGCTATCCTTATTTTGGCATACAGCAAATTTGTCCATATTTCTCAGCAGCAAAATACAGTAGGTGTGTGTGTGTTTCTCTCAATACTAATTGTGGAGCCACTCTGTAATCAGTGCAATTCTGTATCCAATGCAAATTAGGCTATCTGAATTTGGTGGGCTACCATATGGTAAATATATTTCCAGCTCCAACCATCAGAATTTGAAGATGGTAAATACTGTGTTCCATCTTTATATAGACATGCACACACACACACACACACACACACACACAGAGAGAGAGAGCGAGAGAGAGCGAGAGCAGCATGATTGAAGAGAGCTCCACTAATGCAGGGGTGGTGGATACTACGTATGCAGACCTTAGCTGGTAAAAATGATACTGTCCATCAGAATGCTGGCTCTCTAGATTAACTTCAGAAGAAGAGGGAAAAAAACTATAGATAAAAAAAAACATGTTTAATTCACATCCACACCCTGCAAACAAAACTGAGCAAAAACAAAGGACTTAGAAGATGCAGATACCGAATAGGAGGCTGTGGAAGAAAGAGACTTCAACTGATGCCTTCACAAAGACTTTAGTGGCTTTAGAATCTCTCTGACGTTTTTTAAATTAAAGAACATGGGGCGCGTCTTCATGGCATGTGTTATTTCGGTTTAAAGAATTCGAAATAAAAGAAACGGAACAAAGCTGTCCAGACGACTTGCAAGTTAAACCGGTTCCGTGGCATTCCGATTCCAGCCTAAACCCGGAATCAATGCTGGGAGTCCGGACGGCAGCCCTGTCCTCCCGCCCATTGCTCTCTGATTGGTGTTCCCTCCCAGGATCCCACCCTCCCTTCCCTTTGCATCATCCATGCTCCGCCGGGGATTCACTGTCCGATCCGGCCATTCTCTTCCCTCCCCCTTCCCAGCAGCAGCAGCAGCAGCAGCAGCAGCAGCAGCAGCAGCATCCATCCATCCATCCATCCATCCATCCATCCATCCATCCATCCATCCATCCATCCATCCATCCATCCATCCATCCATCCATCCTGGCGCTCCTCGTTGCCCGCCACCGCCGCTGCCGCCGCTGCCACGTTCTCGGCGCCTTTCGCCCTGCTCCCTCCCAGGATCAGCCCCAAAGTAACAGAGATCAGACCTCCCGCCCTCATCGCTGTGCAGCTCTGGATCCCCGAGGGGACCGAGGGGCTTTTCCTTTGCCTCACAGGGCACACAGCAGCCGCAGCAGCAACTCAAAACCCCTTCATAGCCACCGCTTTTAAAATACAAGCTCCAGGGCTTTCCTTTCCTTTCCCTTAAAGTTCAGAACTTAGGCGATTCCGAAGATGTCTGGATCCCTCTTTCCCACCCCTGCTTCCCTGGCGCCGAGAGGCTGGGCTGGAGGGGACCGAGGGGCTTTTCCTTTGCCTCACAGGGCACACAGCAGCTGCAGCAGCAACTCAAAACCCCTTCATAGCCACAGCTTTTAAAATACAAGCTCCAGGGCTTTCTTTTCCTTTCCCTTTTTAGAGTTCAGAACTTGCGCAAAACTGCAACATTGTTATTAAGCTAAATCGCTACAGTGTAACTTTGGAGGTAGTGGGTGTTTGGAGGCTGGATTCTTTCAATGAAATCACTCTTTGAAAGCAAGCTATTGGGCGAGGGAATCCTAAACATGTGTGAGGGTGTCATGAAAGCCTGCCTCTGTGTGTGTGTGTGTGTGTCTACCGGCTCCCTCCCTCCCCAGGAGGGGAAGACTAGCTAGGCTTTCTGCGGCCGGGCTCCCTCAGCCAAATTCTTCTTGCCCGCCCCAGGGGAATCCAAAACGCTGATAGCCTCCTCCTGCCCAATCCCCTCCTCTCCGTCTCTCCCCCCAACAACTCTCAGCACACACTCCGGAGCTGTAGCGCTGCTGTGTGAAGGCTGCTCCAAGAAGTTCAGGCTTGCAAGAAGTGATCCCAAAAAAGTTTTTGCTTCAGATCAGGCAGGGAAACACCCCCCCCCCCAATGACGTCCGCAAAATACGGACAGCCATTGGGTAGATTGCGATTGGGGGAAGGGCACCCTGAATACGGATTCTCTTCCCTTTACACGGTACTGTCCACACAGTTAAAAAGGAAACACGTATCGACGCACGATCCGGAGTGAGACCTGTTGAGATCAGGATTTATTTCTAATCGGGATAACGTCCTTTAACACGGAAATACCGTGTTAATCCGAAGTGCCGTCTGAACTGCGCGAACTCAAAATGTTTTGAATTCGAGATAACTATGCCATGAAGACGCACCCATGGACAGAAAGGATAGATCCTGGCCTTTACCCTTTACCAGCTGGACCCTAAAAACATAAAAAGCAAGCAATTGTCTTGAGCGATTTTTCTTGAAACCTAAACTATGTAGACTCCATAACGGAATTTAATTGCAATGTGACAGAAAAAAATCTGAATAACACTGAAAGATAAGGACCAGTTTCAGTTTCTAGTCCAGTGTGTTGGGAGGTCCTAAGAAAAAGAAAAAGAAAAGAACACAACTTATATGCAGAACAGTTATTGGTCATGACTGCAAATAATATTGTGCAGGCCGCTGGGAACACAGCATGCAGAAGTGGAGTAGATAGAAAGGCAGCAGTGTGACAGCATCACCATGTGGAGAAATATTTCCATGCCAAGCCACTGTGTGATGGAGAAGCAAAAGGCGATCACATGATCTCTGGCTATGTAAATAACCTATCTCCCTGTTCTTTTAATGCACCACAAATTCTTCAGCATGTTTGTTTTGAGGTGTATGTTTTATCCTTGTGCCAAGTGCATGATCAGAGTTCTCCTGAGATTTCTTCAGGCTACAACATGTATTTATATGTGTCATTTGCTGCATATACTTAATCTAGGGAATGCTCTCTGGCTGAGATGAGTGTCCAGATGTTTTTTTGTTGACATTTTTATTTCTGCAAAGCTAAATAGGACGTCCGTTAATGGTATGTTAATAAAGTGTATAGATCAACTGAGGAATTAAGAATATATAGCTGGGGAAGTTGCACAGCTGTTAAGAGAAGCCCTGGACAGGGTGTACTCAACCAATGACATGACTGCACGTTCCTTTTGCCCAGATGGAATAAGCATAAGCAACATTTTTGCAGCTCTAATGCAACCAGTCATCCTGCTTCCAGAGGAAAAGAAGGAATTTTTCTGTTTCCAATTATTTCATTTTCTGGAAATGAGTAGCGGAAAATTTTAAAAAAGTTGGCCTATATGGGTTATTCAGAACCAAATGCTCTGTTCTGTGCCTGATCCTGGAATACAATTAGCAGCAGCCATTAAATAGTTCCTCTTTGGGAATCACCACATTCTGATTTGCTTATCCATAAAGTATTTCACTAAGAAAGCAGAACCGGTGTTATGTGGCTGAAAAGAATGTGACCCTTGAGCATTTGAGGGTAACAAATGAATGAGAAAGGCAGCGTTCATGTGAGATACTTGGGGGAGCTTACTTAGCACATTTAAGGTGAAATGTTCTGACAGTAAAATTCCTTAGAAGAAAAAGTTTTATGACAATAGGTAAAAAAAAATAGTGGGATCTTATAGGTTTACATAGCTTCTCAGGGCCTCTATGTCCAGCTCAGACAGTTGGGAAGCACCTATCATTTCCTGTTTAGCTTTATCTGCTCTATATTGTTATAAAATGTATAATGAACAATTTTATTTTCCCTGTGTAAACCAAACTTCAATATAGTCATTGCTTGCATAAAGCTTTGGTTTGGTTCCCACAGACCACAGGGTGGTCCTAAACTGTGTTAGGTTAGTAATGGTTACCTATGGAAAAGTGGATTTTGGGGAAATCCAGTCCAGCAGTGTAAGGCTGTATCCCCAAGCACTTAAAAAAAAGCAGCTTCTTCTGTGTAGTTTGGTGGTGCAAAATACCCAAAAGTGCATGTCCACTGGCCTCCACACTTGCAGAAACAATAAATACTGTTATTGTTTTAATAATGCTTGATTTTAAATGTTGTTACCCACCCAGAGACCCCTGGGTATAGGGCGGGATAAGAATGTAAATGAATAAGAAAACAAATAAATAAATAAATAAAATTTCACCCCGTTTTCAGCCCTGCGGATGTGGCAATCTGAATATAGTCATGACCTAATCACTAGTTTTACCCTTGTTTGGAGGAAGCCTAAGGAAATTGGCATTGCAGAAAGAATACCTAGGCTGTTTTTGCACTTACCTTCTTAAATCCAGATTAAGAAGATCTGGAACTTCAGGATCTGGTCCTCACTGAATCGGGTCCATGGACACATGGCACATCTGCATGGGCCATCTAGCACCTGATGGTAATAAGTTCTAAACAGGGCCACCTTGAGGACGCCACAGCATGCTTCCCGAGGCTACGATTAGGCCTGAGAAGGGAGTTCTACCCTCGTTCCGTGGCTGCATCAGGAGGGGCTGCATCCGCGGCCACATCATGTGGTGCCTACCATTGTTTTGATGTATATTAAAGTAAAATTGTGTTAAAACAAGTGCTAAACGTTTTGGTAACTGGTAACAGTCTATACTATCAAATGGATTGGAAGTGCTTTGGCAATTGTTGCAGATAAGCAGGGTCGGGGCTTGCTGAGCTCACCAGGAGGGAGGGGGAGAGAGTCACCCACAGCTGCCAGCCAATCAGAGGCAACAGGCTCACCAGGGAAGGTTATAAAAGCCTAGCCCAATGGCTGCCAGAGGTTCTTTGTTCTATGGTCTATATTCTAAGTGGGAGTATTGTTGGGGTGGGTGGTTTGTGTGAAAGCTTAGGACATCCTGAGAAGGTAGATATAGCATAGATCCAGGGATCAATGGGCTAGGGAATTAAGCAGACAGATCTCTTAAGGAGAAGGGTTAGAGAGGCAGACTGAAACGTTTGATCTTATTTATTGTTGAGACTTACCTGAACCTTCATCAGAGTTGGATAGGTAAACAATAAATTTGTTCTTGTTTGATTTTCAAAGAGCTTCGAGTCAAAGAGCATTTTTACGTAAAGCCATGATTGAAAGACAGGCCAGTTAAGGCTGTAGCAGCTTTAGGGAAGTGAGAGTCGGAAGGAAGTTTGACACCGCTATTAGCGAAGTTGGGAACCACTTCATGACTTGCTAAGGGATTTTAAAAAGAAAGTGATGAACCTCACAGCAGGGAACTTTTTAGCAGCCAGGCCAATGCTACATTTAACTCTACCAACAAAATGAAAACATCACACTGAGTTTAACAAAGAGAGAGAAATTTATTTATTTAATTCTTTAGAATTTGAATTCTTACAAGCCGCTCTGGCTGTGGGGTGAGTGTCACAGATCGGGGGGGGGGGGCAGCGGAGGCAGAGGCTGCATTGATGTAGCTTTGATCACTGCCTCATCTGCACCCCCCCCCCCCCGCTGCAGCTTCACTGGGGAAGTGGCGGCGGAGGAGGCAGTGATGACTGTGGCCACATCGGTGCAGTAGCCGCTGCCCCCTGATGTGGCTACATCAGTGGTGGGCAGTGGCCACATCAATATGGTGACAATCGTACCTGCAGACCACCACCTTCATTCACAGCTCTTATCACAACCCACAATGTGCTGGGAGCTGCACACCCACTAGTCTCACCCTTGTATCCCTTATGGCCAGCAGACATGGAGAAGTGCACTCTGCGGTCCAGTCTTTGTGGGTGAAGACCTGATCAAGGACACCATTAAAGGGGTCCTCTGGAAATCCAGATATAAGGGCTAGAAGACGCCAATAGGGACAGAATCCAGAGATGTGCGTGCAGATGACACATTCCCCATGAGGTTCTCATGGGATCTTCTGTGCTGAAGGTGAGTCACAATTCAGTCCCTAAGCCATGCAAAGCCATGCTGTAAAGCAAAGCCATGCTGTAAAGCAAAGCCATGCTGTAAAGGAAAGTGTTATTCAAATAAACTCACATTTGTTAAACTTGTAAAAACACTGTATATGAAATTTGCTGGATTTTCTGATTTATATGTATCTTCTGTTATTGTAACTGTAGGGATCTTCTGCAATTTAATAACAAGGAATAATAATAATAACAGAACCTGAATTTGGATGAGGCAGAGATATTATGTGTCATGAATTCCTGAACCCAAGAAATAGGGAAGCATAGGTTCCACTTCCTGACTCAGAGATACTGTTGGATTCATCCCAATTCAAGCTACCAAAGTAACACCTCTTTTTGAGTAGACTAGTGTAGCTGTTAAGAAACCTAAGGGATTTACTGCTTGTGGGGCCATCGTTCACAAGAAATGCCAAGTACCTGGACAAGACACATCCTCATTTGCCTGTGTTTTTAAGATGACCCTCTCCAATGCATTTGTGCAGTGCATTCAACTTTGTTTTTATTTTTTTTAAAAAAATTCAGGTTTGTTTCAAATTTAATTTTAAATCTCGTTGGTTTTATAGATGTTAAATTGGATTTTATGCATTTTTAAGCCTTGCTATCCATCCTGAGATCACTTATAGAGGGCAGGCTAGAAATGCAGCAAATGATTAAATCAGAAAACACATTGCAATTAAAATTTCCTGGAGATAATGATTTTATTTCAATGTCATTTATCAATAACACATTTAACAGACACAAGTTCTTTGGCCTGGATTTTTCCTTGAGTGAGATATCTTTTAATAGAAAAGTAGTAAAAAAACAAAAACAAAAAACCAGCATTACTCTATTTGTCATTTTCAAGAGCAACTGTTTGAATTCTTGCTTTCCATTCTCCCTTTTATTTTCAGTATTGTCTCTTTTTAACTGTGAGTCTGTGAGCTCAGACCTTTAAAACGAAGCATCTTTTTTTAAAAAAAATTTATTTATTAAAATTTTACGACAAATTAAAAGAGAAAAAATAATCCTTTACACACTCTTCCCATCATTACATTATTAGGGGTTCCCTTGACTTCCTCTGCTTGTCTGACTTCTATATTCTGTATCCATCTTTTGTTGCTCCGCATCTTTGTCTCTTCTAGATTTCCTGATTATTCCTTGTTTTCACTCGAATCCGTCTGTCGTCAGTTCGAGCTCTGATAGATACTCAATAAAGGGGGACCAGTCTCTCATAAATTTATCCGTTGTTCTGTCATTTAATAAATTTGTTAATTTGTCCATTTCCGTGATCACACACAGAACAAACATAACTCTGAGGCAGCTTAAGGAATTGTTCACAAGCGAGTCTACACCCTCCGCATGGCTATTCCAGGTTAAAGAAGTGGATTAGAGAAGGGATGAGAACATTTAGGCTCACATGGTACTGTCTCTGAAGGGCTTCTCGGCCCCTTTTTGATATGTGAGATTGCAGCTTTAGTCAAAGAATTCTGTTGGAAGAAAACTACCCTGTGGTCAAAATAGTTCAAACAAGCTGCATGTGAGCTTATTTGGTTCTGTGACTCATGGGCAGCCGGCGAGCTACTTATCCAAACACAGATGGACCTGCACGCCACGATTCTTATCATCTGTGTGATCAGCAAAAGTTCAATGGAACTCTAGGCACATGTACTGTATGTGAATGTATGCAAAATAAAAATCCAGATTGGCTGTGCAGGACTCTCAAGTTCTGCGCAACATCTTCCCAGTGCAGACATTTTTTCCTCTCCATCTTCTTCTGCTTTCATCATCAACCCAACAAACTAGGTCATGAACTGGGGCCTATTTGCACTTGGCTTTATTCTGGAATATGTCCTGGAATAGTGGCCTGCTGTCCACATGCTAGTGCAGGTTATAGCAGGCCCCAGGTGAGGCCTACCAGAGTCTGCATTAGCATGTGGACCACACATCCCTATCCAGAAAAAGGCCAAGTGCAAACAGTCCTCTGGTTGCATATATCATGGTCTTCTAGCCAGTCATTGTACCTGAAAAGCAGAAGTTGAAAAAAGGTAATATTTATTAGCTTCTTGTTTTCAGAATGAAAAGCACATTTGCTTGCTGAAAAGAAGGGTGCAAGACAGATTAATCTACTTTGTAAGTTACAGATGGTGTGAAGGGACATATAAAAGAAAACACATGTGAGCAAAGAATGGTGCTGATTTTGGCTTTCTAATTTAAGACCGCTAAGTCAGAGAGCTTAAGGAATAAATTTGTCTCTGCCTGGGGAATGAAACCTTCAAAGGCACTGAATTTTTTTATAAGGAAACATGGAGTACATGACTTGGTTTCAATATATGGGAAAGGAAGGAGCAGAAACCAAACCCAATGACATGTGGAAAAGGTTGTCCTCCCTTGCTGAAAGGCAAGGGGCTGTGTCTACAGATACTGCATTTACAATGGCTGCAGCAGTCTTGATTTCTTACCAAAACTCTTGAAGGAAATGTTCATCTTATTTAGGCCAGGGTCAGACATGAGTTTTAGTCAGATTCCAGGCCATTTTTGGATCCGAGGGTTCTGAACAACAACAACAACAAACAACAACAACAATAACAATAATAATAAATAAAATTTCCATTTATTTTCTGGACTAAAGTGGCCCCAACAAAACTATTTTGCATTCAGCTAATTCCAGCACTAAAATCCCTTTAAACTGATTACTCTGTATACATTTGTAGTGTCTGATTGGGCAAGAAGACTATTTTGGGTGGAACAGGACTTTAGAAGGACTTTACGCATTCAGAATATGTATATTGAATAAGGAAATGTATATAATAATGTGAATGAAAGAGAATTCACTAGATACATGTTAAAAATTGCTAGAAACCAACATTATTTGTCAATCTATATGTTACAGCTACTAACATAACTAATTGCATTTCTAATAGAAAAATAGAATGAGTAGTATCTATTCTGTCCAAAGTTTGTCAGATTTTTTTCCTTTCTGACATTTTGATACATTTCTGACAGACACATTTATCACTATTTCTGATTTTTCAATATGATTTTTTAAATTATCTGTATGTTTCCATTGTTGCGCTATTATTATATGTGCACAGTGCAATAAAAATGTTTTTTTTAAATTGTCTGGTTTCTTCTTCTGGTGTGAAATATAATTGCTACTTCTTGCTATAATTATATCCATAGCTGTTTTTACCTTTTGACAACCCCACCACATATGATTAACGGTTCCTTTGTTTAGACATCCCCACCAACATTTTGTTGTTGTACTTTTGATATATAGGTTAAACTGGCATTATAAGCCATCTACTATTAATTGTCAGATGTTTCTCTCTGATTTTGAGGTTTGTCGACTAATTGATTTGACTGCCTAGCTGCATGCCCCATTTCTTACTTAAATTCCATATGTTCTTCCTCAAATGGGAAGTTAAATTTCAGCTGGCTAGCCATGTGTCACAAAAGGAAGAGGAGGCTTATGATCATCATGGGAACAATTAGCAAGGTCCCGATTCTCTGCTGAAGCTGAGACCAGGTAGAGTCTAGAGCAGCTGTCAAGAAGGGCCCAGTCCTGGAAGGAAGCAGCTCCAAATTATCAGGGCCCATCCAGGCTGGAGAGTCATCCAGAGGGCGGAGTGGTCTAGGCTGCATGTTTCAGTTCAGAGTTCACTGATGTGTGTTTAATCCATTCTATCTGGTAGGGTATTTTTTCCTATGGGTTTACATATAATTGCAGCCTTATAGCCTTGGTGTAGTTATCCCATTTCTAATCCACCTCTTCCAGCCTAGAATGGTTATAAGAAGGAGGAAGGGCAAACTGACTTGGGAACAATCTCACCTGCAAACTGGCCCTGGGCCATTTTTTTTTTAAAAAAACTGTGAATTCATCTTTAGACAGATAAGATGATGAACTTCATATAGGCCTCTTGGAATGTGTGGCCAGAGACAAAAGTCTGTGACTGGGGTAGTTCGCGTAGGCATGTTTCTGACTTCAATGATGCAGAAGAAAAATGGTTCATCACTTTGCTAGTATGTTCTCTTACTCTGAAAGTGAACTGAAGATGGATTAAAACCTATGGCCTCTTCATACTTGATGTTGGTATATTGCAAGTTACATATATATCACTTCAGCATAAAATGGGTTGAGTTTCTTGTATATTAGTGTTGCAGTGTGGAAGCTACTGACTGGTTAACTCAATCAGTGGGAGCTACAGATTGGTTAATACTATGCAACATGCTCTCTCGTGCTCTCTGCTCTCTCTTCAAGTAAAAAGATGAACTTTAGGCATCCCTAGACATGTATAGAAAGCTGTAATGAGTTGTAAATCTCACAAGTTTAGACAAGTAAAATTAATGGGTTTTTTTTAAATAAAATATAGAACGCTTCATGAATTTGCCTGTCAATCTTGTGCAGGGGTCATGCTAATCTTCTCTGTATCATTCCAATTTTAGTATATGTGCTGTCAAAGTGAGCACTGGCAGTAAAGTTAATGTTGAAGAAAACAAGAAGTAAATGCATCTAGTCTGTTTCTTTATCTGAAACTCTGCTTACAAGTATAATTTTCTGAGTGTACAAGAAAACACTTGCTTTAGTAGTTAAGGCAGGGGATGCTCTTAGACAATACAGATTAGATATTAGGAAAAACTTCCTGACAGTGAGGGTGATCAGTCAGTGGAATTGGTTGTCATGGGAGGTCATGAGTTCTCCTTCACTGGAGGTCTTCAAGCAGAGGCTGAATCTACATCTGTCTGGGATGGTTTAGGAAATCCTGCATTGAGCAGGGGGTTGGACTCAAATGACTCTAGAGGTCCCTTCCAATTCTATGATTCTGTACTAGATTAGATATACTAGCTTCTGGGCTCTTCCATATGGAAGAGGTGCAGGGGAAGTGTGCAAGTGTTGCCTGGTCATCCTGGGAATGGCACCACTCAGGCAGGAAGGCACCATTGCTGTAGCTCTGTGATGGCTGCTAACTTGACAGCCATTCACACTTAAGGTAGGTTTGGAATGTTCTAGCCCTCTGCAAGTGTGGATGGTTAGAGGATTCTAGCACTTAGCTTCCTAATGAGCAGAGACAAAAGGGCCCTTAGATGTAGCTAGGCCTTGAGTGAATTTATAGCTGAGCAAGTAATTTAACCAAAATAGCTGCTTTTAGTTACTGGAATGAGCAATAGAACAGTTATTCATAAGATCTTTGGAGACAGAATAATAAGAAATAGGATTTAATTATATAATGACAGACTCAGATGAACCATCTTGGGGAAAAAAATACAAACTAGTTACAAGCGGACGAATTAGTATAGGGAAATTGTGCCATCCCAAGATGAAAGCTCCTTTAACCACAAAGTTTACCTGATAGAAGAGTTAATTCCTTCTCCTCGTGGCTTGATGGGAATTGTAGGGTAAAAAGGCTATTCTCAAGACCTCTTCTGGATTTTCTTGCAGGGAGCTGTCTGCTGAGCTTGTTCAAAACAGATGGAAATTCTCCCACAACAAAGCTCTTTTTAAACACACACTACCTAGAAGAACCTTTTTAAAATATTTTTTGCCAAGATCTAGATTTTTATTTTGTGTTTTTCTTAATCCAAAGATAACAGCTTTGCCTGACCAGTGCCAAGTTTTCAATTGATTAATGTCCTCTCCCTTGCTCTTATTTTTGTCCATTGCTTTTTAGGTACATAATGCTGAAGATGTTGAATGAAGGCAAAGGCAGAGTCAAGTTGTAGTTTTAGCTTACTTCTTGGCTGTTATTAATTTCCTGTAAAAAGAGTTTTTCTCACGATAAGATATTTCATTATCTGGTGCTTATCACATTGCAGTGAATTCAGAGAGGGGAAAAAAAGTTTTTTTTCGACCCATTTCCCAGATATTCACAAAAATGTATGCGGCCAACATGCATATACATATGTATATATGGAAACCATAGGCTGTCATCAGATGGGGTAAAGTGGGGTATTGTCCCCCTGGCATTATCCTTGCTAGTCAGATATAGCACTGTGGCCAAGATTTTGTGATGGATATTTGCTTGGTGCTGGGTATTTGGCTGGTGCTGTATTACCTGGAAATCTGCATTACCTGGAAATCTGCATCACCACCACTGTTTTGGCCTCCACACCTTTATGCTGGGGAGGGCAAACATGGCAGCTCTGTCCAAAATGAAAGTAAATGTGCTATTGTTGGAAAACCTGTGACCACCACTGGATTTTCCACAATAGGGATGTGTTTGTTTGTATTTTGCACATTTATGGGGGAAAGAAGCACGTATGGCGTTCATACAAATTGGTTCTAATTTGGACATTTGTACATGAATCAGATGTTACAACATTAGTATATTAACATTTGTATGAATACGAATGTTTCCGGACATTTGCATGAATAGTTTGGGAATTCGTGAAACTGGAGAGGTGGGAAAGCGGCTGCACCAGTCACATGTTCAACGGATCAAGAGTGCATTTGACATGGATCGAAATCAGATTAAAAGTGGATTCAAGTTGGATTTCAGAGTGGATATCTTACGTAATCCATATCAGATATATATCAGATACATATGCGTTCATGTTGGATCCGTATTGAATATTCATTGGATACGTATTTGTTGATCTCGGATATCTGTATGAATTTGTATGAACACATTCATATCAAATATAATCTTACCACATTTGAAGGGGATGTATTTGAACAAACATGAATTTTTAAACATTCGATTCATTGCAAATCGAATGCCAAAAACACCATTCTTGCACATCCCTAGATGCAACCCCACCATAGCAGCACCATGATGGGCCATAGTTATGCTTGGAAACTGGAAGGGGGAAAAAATGAAGATGACCAATGAGTAGGTGGATAGTGGAGGTGTGCACGAATGCAATTTTCAGGATTTGATTCAATTTTAATCGAATATCCAAAAATTCAATTCGATTTGTATCTTTAAAATTCAAATTAAACCAAATTCAATTCAAATTAAGCAAATCTGAATCTATTCGATTGAATTTTTGATTCAAATTTGCACTGACGAATGTCAACAACATTCATATGTGCCCGTACGCATTGTTGCGCATCCATACGCATCTGTACACGTCTGTATGTTTCCCATAGTTATCCCATATGCAACCCGTTTTCATCCTGTATGGATCTGTACGAATGCATATGGATGCGGGAAAGATGTGTATGCATTGTGTATGAACCCACACGCATGTGAATGTCTGGATAATTCAAATGAATAGATCTGAAATTCAAAATTCTTTCAAATCTTTAAATTTGAATTTATGAACATTCAATTCAAATACCTCCTAATGTTCATGCACACGCCTAGTGGATAGACTTGATTATGACAGCAATGAGACCTCCCTGACAGATATAAAAAAAGATGTTAGGAGACCTGTCAGTCTGGTGGACTTCAGTCATGTGGTCATCAAGAGTTATTTCTTGCATACATGTTTGAGCTGAGAAATCTAAAAACTTTAAAAAAAACAAATGCAAAACCAAAAAGATCAGTAATTTTGATCCATCATTAGTTTATGGTGCAAGTTAAGATTGGTTCAATTAACCAAGAGTGAAAAAAAAACTCTTGCTCATCTGTCTGCAAACCAAAATTTCCACTGATTTTACATAAGGTACCTATTTGCAGTTCAAAGATACAAGTCTTTGGTTTGATAATTGCAATGCACAAGCCATTCAGCAGTCAAGAAAAACGTTGTCAGAAGCCTCAGTAGACTCTTAGTATGACTAATCCAATGTGGATTGTACACTGAAACCTAGATTCAAATTTCTTAAGGTTAGGAAATGAAAAACATTTTTAAATCATAGCACACATTGAGCCATCTGGAGCACATTTAGTAGAGCTTTTGGGATGCTGTACACGAGGGATCTGTAAGGAAACTGTGCTAAGAGTCATAACCACGAGGAAAGACTGTAAGGGAAAGAGAATTCAGTCTCTGTAGCCACATAGTGTAGGATGGTGGAAAATGCGCAGGTGACCAAGTTAATATGGAGTTTCTTGGATTTTATCTTCTCAGCTAGTTGTGTGATTTTTCCCATCAAATCAGATTGTCCTGTTCAGTTTCAGCAGAAAAATCACCGTTGGAACATTTGGAGAAATATTTTCATTCCTGATGTTGCTCTATAACTAGTTTGGCAGTGAATACTAGTGAATACTGCTAGGAGTTTTACTTCAGATCAGAGACAGAGTTGCTGCAGCTGGAACAACTATCTAGTACGGTGTTTCAACTTTTAAGTTTCTAATGTTACTTTGCAACTTTTTAGCTATGCTTCAATTTTGTTTTACTTGTTGTAACTGTTGCAACCTGCCCTGAGACCAAGGACATACAATGTGAAATAAATGAAAATAGAATTGTATTATTCATGATTATATGAAGGTGGAGGAAATCATTCAAGACTGCACCACTACGGATGAGCGCGAATGGTTTGTTTGGCATTCAATTCGTAAAGAACTGAATGTTAGAAAATTCATATCCATTTGAATAGATCCCCTTCAGATGTGGTAGGATTCTATTTAATATGAATGTTGGAGAGGGCAAATATATGAATTCATGTGAATTATCCAATATGAATGCATATGTATCCTGGATACATATCCTACATGAACACATACATATTGGATAAGTATTCTATATCAACACGTATGTATTAGATACATATCCTCTATGAATACATACATATCAATACATATCCCCAGTTTAACGAAAGTCTGAGCTATTTGTACAAATGTTTCAAAACATTTGTATTCATACGAATGTTAATGTACAAATTTTGCAACATTCGATTCTTGTACGAATGTCCAAATTTGTACAAATTCATATGAATGTTACAAATATTCATGCACATCCCTGTATGCCACCTCTCTTGCCTCTACCTTTTATATATTCATCCAGCTTTCCCAATAACACCTGTGCATGCAAAGACTATACCAACAAAACAAACTCTGTGCATACACAGCATATATCTGCTCTGTACACAAGATGATATAATTATTAAAGATTACAAGTGAGAAAGGATCACGCTGGCTGAATGCCAAGAATGCATCAGCATGGACTATGTTCAGACAAAACAAAAGGGGTTTCTCAGAGACAGAGTGGCTGGGTCCAGACATAACAAACAGGGCACCTTAGGGATGACTTAGAGAGACACGGTGTGCCCCTCATATTCTAAGGCATCCCCTAACATACATTTTCTATCATGGAATGTTTAGGAGAGGGAAGAGGGGCAGACCAGTGTGTAAACAATCCCACCTCAAAGCCTTCTTGAAGCCACCTCAAAGGCACCTCAGAGATGCTTTTTGGTGAGTCTAATCACAACCAAAAATTCCTTGGCAAATCCACTGAAGTGCTATATTTCCTCCATCAAGACATTAGCTACTTATTTTGCTATATTTGGATATTCCAGAGTAAACATGCTTTATTTCGGAATACCCTAGTATAACACTTCTTCTGGGGAGAATCCAGTTATCAAAACAGTGATGTGCTGCTTTGCCAGCAGATGAGTAATGAATATTCATAACATTCGATGTTTGTACGAATTTGGACATCCATATATGAATGGAATGTTATGACGTTCGTATATTAGCATTTGTATTCGTAAGAATGTTTCAGAACTTTTGTGAAACCCGGGGAGGTGGGAAAGCGGCTACACTAGGCACATCTGCAATGGATCCAGAATGCATTCAACATGGATTGAGAGTGGATTCAAAGTGGATCCAGGGCAGACTTGATGCTTTCAGAATGCATATGTAATGGGATACATATCAGATACGTATGGGATATGTATGCACTTGTATCGGATATTTGTACAAATTTTTATGAATACATTTGTATCAAATAGAATCCTACCACATTCGAAGGAGATCTATTCAAATGAGTACAAATTTTCTTATATTTGATATGAAAAGAATGCAGAAAACCCCATTCATGCACACCCCTAGCTATCACTGAGCAACTGCCACCAAGCAATATAGCAGAACAGAGGCATCATCACATGTGCCTACTTATAGGGACAATTGAAAGATACATTGCAGTTTCCACTGTCAGGCTTGAAGTATCTGTGAACTGTTATCATGCGTGTTTCTCCTGTGCTTGCGTGCCTGTAACCTAAGAAGGCTGAATGGAGAGATAATTCAGCAACAATACAAAATGGACCATTAAAAAGTAAAATAATTTATATATTACTAATGATTAAGAATAAAACATAAACGTAGGTAGATAATGTAAAATAAAACAATCCCCAATGGAGTTTATTTGTGTTTCCTTTGTTTGCACGCCTGGGACTTTTGGTTGATTTAGGTTGATTGTCTTTTCTGACCTTCAGTTGATTAGAACCAACCTGTTTTGAATAGTTTGGTTTAGAACCAAACCCCCAAGGCTTTTAAACTGCAGAATCAAATAGACTATGTTAAAATCAAGACAGCTTTCCTCTGAAATCCAGTTACTGGAAAACAAGACCAAGAGAGGTCTCTCATAGAGTGAACCACATGCCTTCACATTTGTTTTCATGGTTTTGAAAATTTGTTTTATTTGAACTTTTTATTAGATTTTGTTACATTTCCAATAATATATGCATTAGCAATGCCTGAACAAAGTAAACTTCAATGCACTCAGTCAACACAAATATTACAAAGTTCTATAAAAAGAGATAACTAAAATACACATTTAAATATTTTATTCTTAAAACTTTTATCTCTCTGCGGCTTTGATAAGACACAACAAAAAAGAAAAAAGTATTTCTAAGTTGGCTTCCAGCTGACTTTGAGGTGGGATTGTTCACACACCAGTCTGCCCCTCCCCCCTTTTTGGAACATTCTGTGGTAGAAAAGGTGGAATAGAGAAGGCCTGGGAACACAAGGGCCACACTATATTGTCTTCTGAGTGGTCTCTCAGGGACCCATTTCATTATATCTGAACACACAGCCTGAATCTTCCCTAGAAATCATTTATGACAGTACATTCTACCATAAATGGAAATAGGTACCTATTGGTTGCCAGAGGGTCCATTAAAATTGTGAAGTTGGTTTTGATATAGAAGCCAACTAAAATGAAGCTTTGTACTGTCTTTGAAGTACTTTGAAACTATTCTCCCAAATTTTTGTTGAAATGACCTTTGTTAACCATTATTATTATTATTATTATTATTATTATTATTATTATTATTATTATTATTATTATTATTATTATTATTATTATTATTATTATTATTATTATTATTATTATTTGTATACCGCCCTGTGGCGAACCAATCCGGGCGGTTAACAACAATAAATATAATAACATCATATAAGAATAAAACATTATAGTCCCTCCCCCCCCTAAAAAGTATTAAGCAATATGATAGATTACAGATGTCCATTTTGACTCTGGCACACCAGAAAGTGAAGGTGTATTTGATTCCCACTTTTAACAACACCTAGAATGATGCAGATTGTCCAGAAGCAGCATTTCTAGATTAGTGCAACACCAACCCCAAATGTTTCAAAGACAGTCAGGGTTGAGCAGCTGCATTGCATTCTCTTGTTTATTTTTTTCTAATAATGTATTAACATGGGTATAAATCAGTTCTTTTCTGATTTTCTGATATGAGCAAGTTTGGCCTAGTGGTTAGGGAGCCAGACACTTATCTGGGAATACTGGGTTAGATTCCACACTCCTCCATGGAGCCAGCTGGGTGACCTTGGGCTAATCACAGCTCTCTTCTGAGCTGTCACAGCCACACCCACCTCACACGGTGTTCTGTTGTGGGGAGAATAACAGAAAGCTTTGTCAGTTGCTTTGAGTCTGCTTAAATGGGTGAGAAAATCAGGGTAGAAAAACCAACTCTTCTTCTTCTTCTTCTTCTTCTTCTTCTTCTTCTTCTTCTTCTTCTTCTTCTTCTTCTTCTTCTGAGTGCTTGTGGCAACACCTTTTGGGTTAGTGTTAAACAGAGAGAGAGTGAAGCCTATAGATCAAGTTAGCTCATGGCTTACAAGGGGGTGTGCCTTACCAGCCTGAGCAAGGAGGGGGTAAGTTAGCCCAGGAGAGTACCCAATCAGAAAGAGGAATCATTGAGAGGCAAGTATAAAAGGCTATAACAGAAGGGAAGATGTGTTCTAGTTCTTGTGATTGCTCTAGTGTGAACTGTTCAACACCCGGGAAGGGTGAGGACAAGTTTAGAACCAGGTTCTTAGGCCTGTGAGGAGAGGCAGGGAAGGATCCTGAAAATAACTGTAGGGTTAGGCAGAGAATGGATTAATGTTAAAACGAACTGATTGTTACTGCTATCTAATTCCAAGTGTAAATCAATAAAGAAGTATCCGTGTGTTTTAAAAGAGATCGAGCTATTGTCAGTGTGTACAACGGCAGCAGGGGAGCTCATGGAAAAGGGACTCTGTTCCTTTAAAAAGTAAAAGTTGTTGAAAGCGCGCCTCGACTGGCAGCAGCAGGAATCTCTCAGTCAATTGACAAATGGGAAACGAAAGAAGTGATTGTCATAGCTGGGAGTTGATTATCAACACCAAGGGGAAGCTCTGTGAGTTTATTTATGAATAAAAGAGTTCATGAGCAGAGGGTGTTGGGCTGAGGGCGATTAACTCATGGCTAGGTATCACAGTGTTCAAGGCTTCTGAGCACAATTTGGATAAGTTACTTCCAGTCTAGATGGCTTTAAGGAAGGGTTAGGCAAATTAATGGATGACAGATGTATCAATGGCTACTAGAATGGATATCTAAGTACATCTTTCAGGTTGTGGGGACAAACATGGTGCCTCCAAGGCCATTTGCTGGGATTCAAGAGCAGGAGGTTTGCCCTTGCTCTGCCTGAGATGGCCATGGGCAATTGGTGGTCCACTGCATGAGACAGGATGCTGGACTAGATGGGCTGTGGTCTGAACCAGCAAGGCTCCTCTTATGTTCTTATAGTGGAGGGTAAGGTTCATTTGAACAGAACAAGGGATGAACATAAGAACATAAGAGAAGCCTTGCTGGATCAGGCCACAGCTCATCTAGTCAAGCATCCTGTCACACACAGTGGCCCACCAAATGCTCACGGGCATCTCAAGCAGAGACAAGGACAAACCTTCTCCTGCTCTCGAGTCCCAGCAGATGGCCTTAGAAGCGCCCCAGTTCCTCCCCCCAAATTGATGAAATTGGTAGCTGAAGAAAAAGAGACAATTCTTAAATGATATTGCTCATGCCTTTTAAATATTTTTGTGTTTCTTAAAAAAAATAAAGTTCAATAGGCCAATTTAAAATGTCAGGAGACAAGGCATTGTCTAAAGACCATGATAAGTATTGATTAGCCATTCTACTAGGGTGATGTCTTTAAAAAAACTTATTGAGTGGTCAGTTCTACATTTTAGATAAAAACTGCAAGTTCAGACTTTAATGTAAAAATATATAGCTGGAAATATGATAATCAGCAATATGATAAAAAGAACAGATGCCTGTATAAAATTGAGCAAACAACTGGAAGAGCATAAAGTGTTAAAAAGAAGAGCAGAACATTGTTAAGGTGAGAACTAAATTTTATTAAAGTAAGGAATAACAGAAGAGAATGTTCTTTTGATCCTCCAGACATGTGAGATCACGGGGATCAGGATCAAACTGGTAGTCATTGGCCTATAGACTGACAAGTGGCTCAGCCTGCCAAGGACAAAGCCTGGATTCTGGAAAACATATTTCCCAGTGAGTAATCTCATTAGTATCATTGGAATATCTGTCATATATAAAGTTTGTCATACAATTGTCCATGGCAACTGTTTTTTGTGTCAAATACAGTATCCATAGCACAGGATTTCCACCAACGCATGTTCAAGAATTGTGAGTCACTTGCTATACTCTTTCTATTTTGAGTTTCAATGAGGACATTTTAGAATTGTTGGACTCTTGTGCAGACTAAGGTTCTTCCCCAAGGAAGTACTGAACATCCAAGGCTTAATCCAATAGCTGTTGCATCTGGTTCACTGTGGCTCCAAGTTCCAATGTAAATACACCTCATTTCCTCCCTTTTCTTTTTTGACTGCTCTCTACAGCTGTATCATATTACTTAATGGTTACTCATCATAATTCGATATGGTAAGGCAGTGGGGTCAGAGTCTGTTGGGAGAATGGCCGTAGATCTCCCTCAGCCACATTTGGATCCGCTGCAGATCAAAACGCAGGTTAGGAGGATAAAAAGTTAGACACCAACTGGTGCATGGCGCTTCCCCACTGCTATTCCAGTTCTGTTTCACTAGGTAAGGGACCATGTGAAATATCACACGAATATCATTGATTCCATTGGCAAGACACACAGCATTAGCTTTGTTTCTGGTGTTTCTCTCTTCCTGACCCCCCACATTCAGTCATGTGGATTCATTCATCTATTCATCTATGATCCATGCATTGTCCTCTCTCCTTAAAATCAAAATGCTTGCTTTTCCTTGGACCATCTGTAGCCCTAAGTACCACAAGCTTCTTCATTTATATTCCTATTTTCCACCTCTCTCCAATCCTCTTATGGTAAAATTCTTCAGACATCTTTCCATCTTAACGCAAATCCCAAATCCACTTGTCATGTAGCGCTATTGTATTCTATTGGGCAGGAGTTTCTGTCCCAGTTTGGGCTCATTTGAGCACTAGTGTTTTCTAGAGTCTTGGTGTATTCACTCTCGTTTATCTTTTCCTGGCTCTTGGCTTGCTTCTTGCTCTGTTCTCCTGGTTTGTGCTTTACACTCAGCTATTTCTTTGATGCTGACTGATACTGCCATAGGTCTCTTGACTTAATACCCCATGCTTCTCATTCACTCCCTTTTGCTTAAAATATGTCTATAATGCAAGCTGAAAACTATGGGGGAAAGTTATAGCATGAAAAGAGGACTATGGGGGGGGAGGTTGTGAAAGGAGGGAGGGAGGGAAAGGTGTGTAGGAAGTATATCTGCATCAGGGAGTAATGTGAACCATTTTCAAATGTTCTACTAAACTGGGAGTCAGTGCTGGCCTCAGTAGATGACATCAAAGGATCCTGAGATGCTTCAGTTCACATCTATCTTATCTAAATTAGGAAGTCTTCAAGACTGCAGAAGGAAGGAAGGATCTATTTAGGAAACTTCTCATCTAAGTGGGAAGGGCTCTTAGAGAAAATAAATTATCTTGACTCATGTCAGTCTCGATTCAGGTCTGGGTTTGGGACAGAATCTGCCTCAGTTGCCCCGATGGATGACCTGTAGCAGGAAAGACACAGAGGAAGTACAATTCTGTGGTTTCTATTTGATCTTTCAGCAGCTTTTGATACCATTGACCGCAGTATCCTCTTAAATTACCTCTGTGAACTGAGAGTGGAAAGAATATCTGCTGTGACAGTTTTGCAAGGCACTTTGAGGACAAAGTTGCTCAGATTCGTAGGGAATTAGATGTCACAATTGGACTTAGTCCAGGGGAGGTGTCCGGAGCACTGTCTGGTCCAATTATTTTGGATCAGTTTCAATTACTGCGGCCTGAGGACGTGGACAAGCTGCTTGAGGGGTGCGGCCGACGACATGCTCTCTAGATCCCTGCCCTTCCTGGCTGATTAAAGCTAGCCGGCAAGGTATGACCGGGTGGGTCCAGGAAGTGGTAAATGCTTCTCTGAGGGAGAGGGTGGTTCCATTGGCCCTTTAGCAGGCTGTGGTGTGGCCCCTCCTGAAGAAGGCCTCCCTGGATCCAGAAGATTTAAACAACTATCGCCCGGTGGCCAACATACCTTTTCTAGGCAAGGTTCTAGAGAAGGTTGTCGCTGTTCAGCTGCAGGCATGCTTGGAGGAAGCTGATTATCTAGAACCATTTCAATCTGGCTTCAGGCCCGGTCATGGCATGGAAACCTCCTTGGTCGCCCTGGTTGATGATCTCCTCTGGGAGAAAGACAGAGGGAATGCTACCCTGCTGGTTCTCCTGGACCTCTCAGCGGCTTTTGATACCATTGACCACGGTATCCTTCTGTAGAGGCTACGGAGTTTAGGAGTTGGAGGCAGTGCTTGGCACTGGTTCTGCTCCTATCTCCAGAGCCGATCTCAGATAGTGGTGATGGGAGAGACTTAGTCAACACCCTGGGAACTCACTTATGGGGTTCCCCAGGGGTCAATCTTATCTCCCATGTTATTTAGTATCTACATGAAGCTGTTGGGAGAGATCATCAGGAGTTTTGGAGTGAGGTGTCATCAATACGCAGATGACACCCAGCTCTAACTCTCTGTGCCATCTGAATCAGGAGAGGTGGTTGAAGTGCTTGACAGGTGCCTGGAGGCAGTAATGGGCTGGATGAGGGCCAATAAATTGAAACTGAATCCAGACAAGACAGAGGTGCTGTGTGTTACAGGCTCTTGGGGCCAAGTAGTTGGGAGATACCCTGTCCTTGATGGGGTTACAATATCCGGGAAGGGACAGGTGCAAAATCTGGGGGTACTCCTGGACTCTGCGCTAACACTTGAAGCTCAGGTGGAGGCCGTGGCCAGGAGTGCCTACTCCCAACTACGGTTGGTGCGTCAACTGAAACCTTTTTTGGACAGAGATGACCTGGCCACAGTTATCCACACTCTGGTAACCTCCAGGTTGGACTATTGTAACGCACTCTACATGGGGCTTCCCTTGAAGACGGTTTGGAAGTTGCAGTTAGTGCAAAATGCAGCTGCCCGAGTGCTGACCGGAACAGCTAACCGGACGCATATCACGCCGGTTCTAAAAGAACTGCACTGGCTGCCTATTCACTACCGAGCCCAATTCAAGGTGCTAACTCTGACTTATAAGGCCCTAAATGACTTGGGCCCCAGATATCTAAAGGAGCACCTTCTCCCATATCGACTTGCCCGTGTCTTAAGATCTGCAGGAGAGGCCCTCCTGGTTATCCCACCGCCTTCAGCGGTTAGGCGGGTGGGAGAGGGCCTTCTCAGTCGTGGCCCCCAGGCTGTGGAATGGTCTCCCCTTGGAGGTGCGTCAGGCCCCTTCTCTGTTTACATTCAGAAAGGCGGTAAAGACGCACCTCTTCACTCAGGCCTTTGGCTAAATGCTCTTTATTCTTCCCTCCTTCCAAACACCACTGTTTTAAATTATTTTTGTATCATTTTTATTCTTATTCTTATTATCATGTTGGATTTTAAATCTTACGCTGGTTTTATTATAGTGTGATACAATTTTAATGTGCTTGTTCTTAAATGTTGTAAGCTGCCCAGAGACCCTCGGGTATGGGGCGGGATATAAATATAAATATAAATATAAATATAAACATAAACATAAACATAAACATAAACATAAACATAAACATAAACATAAACATAAACATAAACATAAACATAAACATAAACATAAACATAAACATAAACATAAACATAAACATAAACAAACAAACAAACAAACTATGTTGCAGCAGTTCAGCTCCAATGAGTGGGGACATCTCAAAGCAGCAGTGAGTGATTGTGCCTCTGTGTTCTGGCAGCTATGTATTACTGTAGGGAAGGGTGCTGTTTTGCCACAAATGCTGTTAACTTGTACCTCAATATGCTCATGACACACAGGTCACATTTCCACTTGCCTTCTAAGGTGACTTTATTTCAGGTGGATGGCAAAAGTACCTCAGTCCACCATGGAAAAAGCATCCTTTTCAGCAGCTGTGGGGTGCCTTAGTAAGAATGCAGCCTCAGCTCTATCTGTCCTTAACATCTGGACATGGAAAGTCTGTGAATGTCCCAAACTGGCTGTGTTCAATAACTGGGATTCTGCCCATTCTAGATGGAGTTGTACTCCTTTGGAAGGAGCAGCTAAGTAGCCTGGGAGTATTTCAGGAATTATCACTGTCACTGGAGGCTCAATTGGTCTCTGGTTAGAAGATCAGCTTCAGCTAGTATACCAACTGCTACCCACTCTGGATACGGATAGCTCAGTCACTGTTGATCATGCCCTGCTAACTTCATGTTTAGATTAATGTAATGTGCTATATGGGTGTGGGATTTGTACTTTGTCAGAATATAGCAATTGGGATCAGCAGGTTAGGCACACATAGGGCCAGCTGGAAGTCCTTCTGTGGACACCACCTCTGTAGTGGTTTCCATGCCCTGGAATGCTTTCCCCTCAGGTGCTCATGAGGTGTCTAGTACTGCATCTTCTAGTTGTTTAGTGAAAACTTAGTCATTCATCCAGGCTTTTCCAGTGTGAATGAGCGTTCTTTCCATACCTCTGTGGTCCGATACGCTACAATGTCTGATATAGCATTTGGGGGCATCCCATGCTAGCTTCAAAGCTGGCATGAGCTTTGAAGCCAGCACAGGAGCTGGTGTGGAATAGGCTGTCCCAATGTGGATGGTCTTTATTACCATTAACCTTAATCTAAAATATTGCCAAAATATTCTCATATCTCAGCCCCTAAGAGATCCCTGCATTGGTTCCCAATGCGGCCTAGAATTAATTTCAAACTACTGGCACTGGCTTTAAGGCTATTAGATAGCAAACTCCAAGTTATCTCTAGCATCTAGAGTTTTGTGGCATAGCTCAGCTAGAAACTTGTGGTCTGCAGGCAAAGCGTTCTTAGTAGTTCCTCAAACTCGCATTGCAACTTCTAAACTGCAACCCTTCCAAGACTTTGGAATAATCTCCTTTTGGAATCTCCTCCCAAAAGTCCTTAGATTAGAAGAAGATTTGATTCAGTTTTGAAAGGGTGAAGACTTTTCTTTTTAATACCCCTGATTAAGTTTAAATTGACTTATTTTAGTGGATAATATTTATCTGTGACTGATGAAACGATGTTTGGGGAATTTATTATTATTTTATTAGATTGATTTTAATATTGTTCTGATTATTAGATTGTTTTATTGCTATGTTATTATTATTTCTGTAACTTTTAACCCTGTATCATTCCTTGGTGGAAGGGGCATTATAAATAAATGTTGTCATTATTATTGTTATATGTCTTGTTCCAGACCAGGAGAAATCCATCCTTGCTTGGGATAGATTGCTGTCTCAGACTGGAGAACCTGCTCTGATCCAGTCTATTCTCTCTCTCTCTCTTGTGTGTGTGTGTAGAAATGGTCTCTGAAAACTGCTGTCTTTATCCATCTTTAGTGTTACTTTTGTCATATATTTTCACAATGGGAACATGCCCTTTTCTGGAGTCATTGCCTCCAGATTATTCACTCATGACACACAGTTGCAGTAGGAAAAGAGTAATAGCTGAAATGGGCACAGCCAAGTTATTTATAGTCACTGGGGGTGTTGCTTGTGTTCCTTAGAGAGTCATCTGTGCTGTTTGAGAGATGGTTGAGTAAATTGTCCTGAAATGCAACCAATGATGAAAAGGGACAAAGGCTTAGTGTTATAGTTCTAGTGGGAGCAAACTTTTCATATGCTTAAGTGCTTGACAGTGCACTAAAAAATCTTGCAAATTTGATGTCTCTCTATTTTATGTGGAAAGCTGAAGCCCTTTTTCCACTGCTTTAGCCACATTCAGTTGGAAAGGTTGGTAAACAGTAACAGTAACTATGTAATGCCGCCCCACCTCTTCCTCTCTCAGTACAGGTTGATCTTGCATGTCAGAGCACACCTCAAAAAAACAAGCCAACACCCTCCATATAAAGCGGTTAACTGGAGCTTGGCTGACTCCCCCTCTAACGTTCCAAAACCTCAGTATTCATAGTGGGCAACAGTCACATTCCTGGTCAGCAGGCCAGATTAACATGCCAGAATATCATTTGTTCCGTTGCTCATCCTCTGCCGGAGCTTAAACCAGGCTCATATTTAATTGCATTGTGCACATTTTTTAGATTTTCGAGAGAAAGCCTGAAGATTAGTATGCACTTTCCCATTTTGAAATCTCCTAAGAAAAATTTCTCTGCTTTCCAACAGCTTCTGCTCCATATAGGAAAGTTGTTACTTCCCCTCACCCCTAGGAAAACTGGAGCTACTGTACTGTATGTTATGCACTAGGAATATGCACAATTTTTTAAATTCAATTCGTATCTAATCGAATGCAAGAAAATTTATATTTGTTCAAATAGATCCCCTTCAAATGTGGTAGGATTCGTATTCAATATGAATGTTCAACCACATACGAATCCCATATGAATGGCATATGAATCCCATACAAATTCCAAATGAAGCTTCATACATAGCTTCATATGAATGTATCAAAACACTTGATTCAAATTCGAATATCAGTCTTCAAATGTGCTAACATTTGACTCGAATTGAATGTCTGAATTGGCCAAATTTGTATGAATTTTGAGTGTTACAAATATTTATTCACATCCCTTTTAGGCACGAAACATGTTTTTAACTCTGATATGGAATCTCTTTCCAAAAATCTGCCCCCTTCCTAACCCCCTCCCCCCAGTCAAAAAATTTGTCCACAATCATTACGAGCCACAGTGTAAAAAGAAAATGCCCTCAGATAGTTCCAATGTTGCTCCAATCCCTGCCTTGCTTCCAATGCAAAAGACTAATTCACATACATCACACTGTACTGCATCTTTAAACTTTGTTCTCCAATATGGCAGCATAGTTTTGACCTCTTGATAATTTATTAAAATAGATTTTTTTCCTTAAAAAAAAGAGAGAAACAGTAGTTTCATACATTACATGGATGAAAGGAGGGGACCTTGAAAGGTAATAAGATGATTTACAAAATAAAAGTTATGATTATGCTGCCAATCTCAAAACTTAGGAATGTAAAATGATGTTCAAGATGTAAAAGCTAGCTGCAGCAAGATACATAAAAAGGAGTCTAAAAGATGCAGATAAAATTCCTCCTTGATTTATTCAATCCCCTTTATATGTATGTCATTTACAATACTAGAATGCATTCTATGAGGGACTACATTTGTTTTTGCTTTGGAAGCTACAAGTGATGCAAAATTCAGGAGCCAGATTATTGATTAAGGTGCCTGTTTGCATGTGTGCTACACCAGTGTAATAGCGTCGGTTGTCAATTAGATACAGGACCAGATTCAAGGCTTGGTGCTTAATATATAATAGTGTAAACAATTTGAGACCAAGTACTTTAAAGAATGGCTTCCTTGGAGGAGCCACCAGAAAGTCACCAGAAGATACAACATTTTACTGGATTTCTTTATAAAGCAGAAGGTAAAGGTCGTGCATAGCTAGGGCCATAGATTTTTCACAGGGCAGCAGTCCAAAGAGATGCTGTCTTGAAATGGTGGAGGTTTTTTTTTCCAGACCCCACAATTTCATACTGGCAACTAAGCCAATATAAATTCACATTGGCCACATTCTTTCCATTTGGAGCCTTAGAATCTTAACACTGGATTCAGATTCCCCAGTGTTTAGGAGTACCATCAACACCGTCATTGTAGCTATATTCCCATTGCTTCTACTTGACCATTCAACCTAGCAACCCAGCTTTATTATTTGTATATGGAGGTGGAGATGCAGAGCTGGCAATGGTGGTGATTAAAGCATTGTTGAATGGGTGAAAATGGGTGTCACCTTTGTAATTCACATAAATTGTGAAGGTTCAAAACTGTGAATTCTAATCAAATGCTGGCTGTATTCAAAGACTGATGACCGCAAGTGAAGCAAAAGTTTTTGCACCTTTGTTTGAAGCTTTAGAGCTGTTTTGGAGCAGATTTGGAGGTATGGTTGGTGGTAGCAGTGATTCAAATCAGTTTTGAAGTGAATTTGAAGCCTAGCACATCGGAAGCTGCTCTGTTTTCACAAATGCAAAGTTTTGTTCCGATTTGCTTTGATGTGAAGCAAATGGGAAAAATTCTGCACATCCTTGTTGCTGTGTGACTTGTGACCAAATGCCAACTGAAAGGTCCTTATTTACTTCTGAATGCTCTGGTGGCAGTGGTGGCATGAGAGTCATGCTGCAGCAGACGCATGAAGCCAATTTCCCCCATTCAATTTGTCCACAGCAGGTGAGTTGGAGGATGTGGCCATGGCTGTAATGGGGGGTAAGGGGACAGAGTTTGGGGGATGCCTCTGCCACCATTTTTGCACTCATTCTTCACCAAAGTAGTCTTTCCAGAGCTGTACATGCATCTCCCCATCCAGAACTTGCAACGGTGGAAAATGTGGCCACAGCCACAACAGGAGGTAAGGGAGCATGGAAGGGACATGCTTCTGCTGTCATTTTTGTGCTCTTCTGCCCCTGGAGTAGGGCCTCCAGAGCTGTGTGCACACACACCTTCCCACCTGGAAATTGCAGCAATTTCCAGCTGGGAAGGTGCACACACAGCTCTGGAAGGCCTACTTTGGTGGTGGACTAGTCCAAAAATGGTGGTGGATGATGTGACTGCGACCATATTTGAGGCTAAAGGGGCACTGATGAAGCCACCTTCCCACCTGGACAGGGAGGCCAGGGTAGGCAGATCCGGCCTTTGTTGAAGCTTCGTAGAAGGCTGGATTCATTCAATTCATGGGCTGATTTGGGCCTATGAATTTCAAAAATTGTATAAATTTGTATGAACGTTGAATGGTGTAAATATTCTTGCAACTCCCTATATCATAACAATAAACCATGCTTGAACTTGTTTTTATTATTCCCTATACAATACCTACTGGGTGTGAAGTGGATCTCCTGTTGCTACTGCAACATATTTATTTTGAATTGCTCAAATATAAACATTATCTGGGGTGAGCTGAGGGGAGCAGTTAGAGGTCACAATGACAAAAGACAGCGATTCTGAGGTTTGTTTAAAAGCATTTATTTACTCTGGATCAGGATGTAACAGTTTTCCAAACGTTTGCCTCCTTTCTCCTTCCTGGACTGGAGCCATATGAACCTCTGCAGTCAATCTGGACCTTGTGTGAGAAGATAAACAAAATGAGAATAACAAACTGCATCAGTTATGTATATGTATATGTATGAATTATCGCAAAGATGTTAGCATACACAAATATCTTTATTTAAAAAGGCAAAACTGCAAAAGTAAAATTTCAGTTCGCAGAATGTTAATCTGGTGTGAGAACTTTCCTGAACTTTTTTTTATTATCTTCCCAAACTCTTAACTGTCAGATCACAGTAAAGTTTATACAGAATTCAGCAGCAGTTCTAAGATCAAAGTTCAACAGTCTTCCTTGAATCTCCAAGTGTCAAGGTCACCATTCAAAGACTCAGGGTCAAAAACAAGGAAACGTGCCTGTGTAGCAGCAGGTCAATGTTTATTGATAGAAGATTACAGAGAAAATAACACTAGCAGATACATATATCCCTCAACACTTTCCAGCTCATGTTGGCATGCGTGGTCCTTAGAGCAAAAACTCTGGTTAACTCCTAATTTTCTCTCAAACCCAAGTGGCCTTGAGACAACACCAGATCCAATTATTTCCCGGCAATGACACACTTGTCTCTGCAGCAAACTAAAAGCAGCATCAGCAGAAATATACAATAAGGTATGGCCTGATATAGCAGAGCTTCGATGTTGGGATGTGCACGAATGGGGTTTTTGACATTCAATTCATAACAAATAGAATATTAGAAAATCCATATCTGTTTGAATAGATCCCCTTCTAATGTGGTAGGATTCTATTCAATACGAATGTATTCGTACGAATATCTGATACATACTGGATACAAGCAAATATGTATCCGATACAAACAAATATGAATCCTATAAGAACAAATACGTATTCGATACTTGTCCTATAACAAATCCGCTCCCTGAAAGTGTCAGATCTGGCCTGAATCCACTTTTAATCTGCTCTCATTGGATTCATTGCAGATGTGTGGCACAGCCATTTTCCCACCTCCTCAGTTTAACAGATGTCCAAACTATTCGTACAAATGTCTGAAACATTTGTATTCATACAAACGTTAATGCACAAATGTCATAATATTTGATTTGTGTACGAATGTCTGAATTTGAATGAATTCGTATAAATATTGAATCTTACAAATATTTGCACAAATCCCTAAAACCAACCAGTGAGAAGTAATTATCACATCCATATATGCACACAGACATGAAATTATTATTAGCTGTGTCAGCCCCTGAACAGGTAAAATCAACAGGCTTTCTCAGTGTGAATGGTTGGATCATTTGATTCCAAACCCACCATTTGGGTACTTTTTTGTCATTGTTTTTGGCCTTGTCTTTATGCTAGTTTTAACCTGCCTTGGGAGGTTTCTATGTGAATCATTAAATATGTGTTAAGTTTAAGGTTGCGCATTATATACATTTCCTTCTTCCGTTAATTGGACTTCTGTTAATTGGGCTAAGGAACTTTACAGAGCAATTCAGTGGCTTGAAACTATTGTGTTTGTTCCACTTTAAATAGACAAAAATAACCAGATTGGAGAAAATGCTGTTCCCACATATGCATATTTGAAATTCCCACCATGACTTCAACTATGCTTGAAGACAGATTCAAGCAATACTGGGTTCTCTGGCTCAGAGTGGACAACAACTGTAATAACAAAGCCAGACGCAGCTGAAGACAAGAGGTTAAAGGTGAATTAGTTTATAGAACTGAACTTTGGAAGTAGGCTGATTTTCTAGGCTGACTTAGAGGTGTTAAATTGGAGCTATTCTGATGGATGGATGGAGACCTTAAATAGACTATATTTGTGCTATAGTTTCAAAAGTGCATGACAGGGAGTGAAAAATTCCCTATTTGAATGAGGTTAGTTCTGAGGCATTTCCGCACTGAATCGCGTTCCAGACGGAACGCGTTCAGGCGGAAAGCTTAAGCCAGCTTCGGGCGCTTTCCCCGTTCACACACAGACGCGCCAGAACGCGTGTAAACGCGTTCCGGAGCGTCTGGGTGCGAATGCTCAAAGCGCCCGAAGCTGCCTTAGCCGGCAAATGCCGGCAAGGGGCGCGCCGGCAGCCGCGGAGGCAGATCGACAATCAGCTGTTTGAGAAACAGCTGATTGTCAAAGCCGCGCGGCATCGGAGGCGCGCCGGCAGCCGTTCGGGAGACAGAAGCGGCGCGAACGCTTCTTCTCCCGAACGGCTGCGGGCGGCTCGTCCGCGTTGGAACGCGTGTAGAGCACTTCGAAGTGCTCTACATTTCGAACGCGGAAAAGACAGCTGCGGACACGTCGGAACGCAAGCCGCGCGCGGCCAATGCGTATGACGTGTCCTCAGCTGTCTTTTCCGCGTTCCGATCAGCCCCGTGCGAAAACGTCTATGGTTTGTACTTTATCTTCCATACTACTTAACACTTTTATTTATTTCCTCCCTGTCCTCTTTTTCTGTTAATTATTTTCTCTAACATCTTTTCCCATGGGGTTTATTCCCTATTCATCAGTCTTTTGACATCTTCCTTATCTACATAATCCCAAATTCCCCTTGCCAATAACCAATTATTCTGCCCAGCTATCCTTTCTAATTCCTCTATTTGATCTAACATCATTTGAGTCTTAGGCCCATCACGTCTTGGATACATAGCACCATTGGATCAGCACTATGGTGGGATTGCCACATGCGTCCATGGTAATCCCACCATAGCCCTCCTGTATTCCTCGTAAATCCCACTATAGCTTATTGCAGAAAAACTCAAAGCTATAGTCCCCCCCCCCAAAAAAAAACCCAGTGTTATAACTTACCTTGGAGCTGGAGCTGCAATTGTTGTTGTGACCAGTGCACACATACAAGATCTGAAAATGACCACCAATCAGATGTGTGCTGTCTATCTAACAACAATAGTTCCAGGTGGGACATCATGTTAGTGATATATTTGGTTAGTGTCTGGAGCTGAAGAATGTATCAATTTTTGTTCTGGATATTTCTGTTTATTATTTAAAACCCACTTTTCCTTGCCAAAGAAAATCCAAGGCAAAGAGAGAGAGGAAGTTGAAGACTGGAAGGGAGAGAGATGGGCTACATCTCCATTTTCTTTGGCAGCAGCAGGCACCTCAGCTCAACATGACCATGCTGGTGGAATGGAGGTGCCATATAGTTTTGTTTCTTGGAGGAGGAGAAGAGTTGGCTTTTCTACCCCGCTTTTCTTACCCATTTAAGGGAACTCAAAGCGGCTGACAAAGCTTTCTCTTCTTTTCCCCACAACAGGCACCCTGTCAGGTGGGTGGGGCTGTGAGAGCTCAGAAGAGAGCTGTAACTAACCCAAGGTCACCCAGCTGGCTTCATGGGGGAGTGTGGAATCAAACCCAGTATTCCCAGATAAGAGTCTGGCTCCCTAACCACTAGACCAACCACTTTAGAATGACCCACAGAGAAAAATAGGATATTTGTCTATCAGTTTTCCTAACATCCATTTCCCCTTAGTGACAATAATTTGGAATTCAAAAATTTTGTACAAGAAGGGTGTTCCAGGAATCATAAATAAAAGGGTATACTATATTACATGACCACCACTGCCCCAGGTAGGACATGAACAGTTTCGTTGTAGTTGCACTTATCAGGTGTCCGCAGCCTTGTAATCAGAGTTCTACTTCCCTTATGGGGATTTGAACTCATGGGCTGGTACACATTTAGATGCTATTATATGGTGCACCAGCCTGTCTAGCCACTAGGAGTGCTTCCGCACTTACCTCCGAAATCTGGATCTATTTAGATCCCGATTTCGGAGATCCATGTTAAGGTAGAACCGTATCTAGTAGATATGGATCTACTAACACCCTTTCCATCCGCACATGCAGTGGAAGGACGAATTTAGATTCGGATTTGAGGTGGGTGCTGTCCCTCTTGCCCCAGAAGTGGTGGATTGCCAATCCAGGAGCCAGGGGGGCTTCACCTAACCCCCTAGCCCACCCTGGGGTGACCGACCGCAAACCCCTCCTTAACTTAACGCAGCCAGCCCGATTCTGGCTGTGAGGTCCCAGTTGCCTTCGCGCCTGCATCCTGCGCATCTCCTGATTGGCCAGGGCTGTGCCTGGCTTCAGGAGTCTCTCTGCGCAGGCACCCTTCCCTGGCCAAAGCGCGCCTTTTGGCCAGGGTTGGCACCTGCGCAGAGAGCCTCCTGAAGCCAGGCACAGCCCTGGCCAATCAGGAGATGCGCAGGACGCAGGCGCGAAGGCAACTGGGACCTCGCAGCCAGAATCGGGCTGTGCATATTCATAACATTCAACATTCGGAGGAATTCGGACATTTGAATTCATATTGAATGTTGGCACATTCAAAGATTGACATTAAAATTTGAATAAAATGTTTTGATACATTTGTACAAAGCTTCATATGGGATTGTATGGGATTAAACATTCATATTTAATACAAATCCTACCACATTCTAAGGCGATCTATTCAGACAAATACAATTTTTTCTTGCATTTGATTTGATATGAATCAAATTTAAAAAAATATTTGTGCACATCCCTATTGAGAGAACCTTCAAAACTGAGTGGGGGTACGCTATCCATAGTCCAGCCTGACGGCTTCAGGTTCTGTTCTTTGTTTCTAATGAAGCTCACTGTCCATTTCTGTAAAAATTGCCCCTTTAATACTGCATTTTTTATGGAAGTATAAAAAGATATTTGCTAGGAAACCAAACATTTCTATTCTACAGTGCAGTTATGTTATGTCTCCTTGTGGTTGTTTCAGCAGAAAACTGGTGGTAAAGTTATATAAGTCATGTACTCTAAAGCATATATTCTTGTTGTGCACTTTGGTCTGGCAAGTGTCTCCCCTCTCCTGACCAGCCCCCCACTCCAATTGTGATGTAATTAGTGCTGTGTGGTGGAGAACCATATCCCCTCTGGTCATCTTGTGGCTTTGCTTTCTTTAATTATAATTTGGCTCCCAATGAATGTGGTATGTAGGGTTTAACATATGCAATTATAGGGAACAACCAAATATGAACGTTTGAAGGATAGTTTTATCAATCATGAGTAACGGAAATTCAATACAGTTTTTATATAAACCCACAGGCCTGTGTCAATTGGTGAGCACATTTATTTGCAACCACAGGTTTTATACTGGCGCTTCTTTTTGAAGAGTGGTTAAGTGGATGGCTTGAGGCCTGAAAAAAAATCTGTTGGTGCCCCCCCAGTTACTGGTATGGCTTTCAATTTGTACTGGATTTTAGCTAATCATTACTAATTTTGCCCTAGCATTTGGGGTTTCATTCTATGGCAATGCAACTTACTTTGGAGTGGTGTTTTGTTTTGTTTTTTGCTAATTATTGCCCAAAGAGTACAAATCAAGGGGAGAGATATTCAGCTTTATGCAACACCCCCCCCCCCCCCCGGCAAATGTAGGCACCTTCGGTTTCACAAATGAACTTCTGTCAAATGTTTGCATGTGGAGAGCCTCCTCCATCCATGCTTTACTGTCCCGCTTCACCCCTCTCTCCTTTCACTTCCGCTGCAGCCACTGCTGCCATCACACCATCCTCCAAGGCTCAACTCTACCTTCTGGAGGTGTGCGTGCAGGTTTAGAGGCTGCCCTCATCTGGGAATCGCAAGAAACTGGGATGTGGAATTTGTATGAATTGGGAATGTGCCAAATTGTTTTGCCCATCCATACCAGAGAGGCTAAAAAGATGAGCAATGGGTCTTTTATAGCAAACGTCCCAAAAAGAGGTAGTGGAACCTGTAATCCATTAATGGTTTGCTTCTCAAATAAAGTTGCTTATTGTATCCATTCTTCTTGTACACATTCTCTAAGGCTCTCCAGAAGGATTAAAAACAAGAGTGACAAACCCAAGGGTGTGGGCTTTTCACTGTCTGGGCTGTGAAGCCAAAATGGCATTCTGTGAGGAGGATTATGAGAACTCGTTAAATACAGAGCGCAGTTCAACATGGGCAGGAGAAAGCAGTGAGTGAAATCTGCACAGAACGCAACAGGTAAGAGTAAAGAAACGTTTTAGCCATGAAGTTGAAAGCACTCGTTTCTAGCCTGTCCTGTTATCAGCTTGTTTTGAGCCCCAGCTGCATCCAGTTTGTGATGTGAAGATGATCCTTTCTTTGAATGTAATTGGTCATCAAGAAATTAAATATGTACACTTTTCCTTCCCACTTGCAGGTGCTATTGTTTTAATACATAGTGTTATTGTTTTAATAATGTTTGATTTTAAATGTTGTTACCTGCCCAGTGACCTCCGGGTATAAGATGGGATAAACAAACAAATAAACCATGCCGATCATAATCTGCTCTATTTCTCATTATTCTATATAAGCCTGTTTTGAGAATCACAGAGTACAACTCCATTAGACTTTTACTACCATGCTGTGATTGGACCTCCGATCCGCAGGAGCTGCGATCAATCATAGACCTACAAGAGAGGGGTTCACTCATGGCATGGCATGGCTGAGTGATCGATCACTCCCATCTTGCAACAGCATCTGAGCAGCCAATTGCAGCAGCAAGGAGGTGGAACTTCCGGCCTCAGAGACATTGGTGCGGGATGGTAAATGGGAGGATCAATCGCTTTGCTGGCCAGTAATGGACGCTTTGGGGAAGGTTTTCTCCCAGCAAATGTGAGTGCTCCACCTTTACCTGAAGTTTACCAGCCTTAGTTCATGGCAGCCTAATCAGGATAGTGTGAAAATGCCTCAGGTCTTATGTGTGTGTGTGTCCTCTTTTCCCAGACAATGACAGGGACTTGATTTATAAAATGGCCTGAGCCTCTTCTGAGCTCCCATATCTTTTCTTCCAAGACTTTTCTGCCTGAGTGCATTAGTTTTTTCCTTCCCTTCAACCATCAAGGGTTATGCAATTATCTTCTTTTGTTTAATTTGAATGCCAAAAGGACTGATTCATTATAATTAAGTTTTGATTATATACATAGCTGTTTATGTTTTAAAATTTAAAAAATGCATGTACAAAGGTATCTTTAAACAGAGGATGTCGTCTGCGCTGGCAGAGCTCCCCCTGTGGATAATTTGAGAGATTCTGTAGCAGCAGCAGCAGCAGCAGCATGCTGTCTCTGGAATTTGGATTGACTGTGGAAAGATAGACTGTGGCAGTTGACTGGGAAACTGAAATCTGACTGCCTGATGAAGTGGATAATTGCTCTGAGGAGGAATTAACAAATTAAATCGACAAAACCATTGAACAGTACCAGGAATTAGCCAAAGCATCAGGGCAATTTGGTTTGGCTTAACTTCATTTTATTCATAAAAAAGAAAGACAATAAGAACGAGTGCATTCCTTATTGAATAGAATTGCATGCTGCAAAGCTGAATCAAAGGCTTCTAACTGCTGCCTCGCTTTGGCCTTATTCCTCACAATTTTTATTTAGGGCCGTTGCTGCATAGGGATATTGCGAAATAGGTTCAAATGGCCACCCCTTTGACTTTTTCAGCAAAGCACACTCCCGTGTCTTTTTAAAATACAGAGAGATCTAATGTAGAGAGCTCTCTCCCCCTAATCCAAATGATTTTGTTCTGTAAGTTGCTGTTGCTTGTCCCCTGGACTGCCTCCCTCCCTCCCTTTCATGGTATTGTGAGAGCGGCCTGCCCTCAACCGTTGCATTCTCTTGGCAACTAGGGTAGATGTTTAGTCTATCTTGGGCCAGGCCTTGAGCACTGGGAGATAAGGCTTTTCTTTTGCTACCGGCTTAATGAAGTGAAGCTCTCTCTACTATACTTCTGTGAATGTGTGAATTGTTTGGGAGGGCTATTCTGACAGGTATCCTGGGCTCTGCTTCTTCCCCCTTCTGTGCTGTTTCACTCACCTCTCCTGACTTTGTCTATCAGTTGCAGGCAGGTATGACAGGGTAGCAGGCAGGGAAGGAGAGGCAGGGAAGGGTTTCAGGAGGCTGAGATGGACCGGCAAGAATGGAGGAAGACATTGTGGCCACATCCCCATTATAAGCTTAATCCAGTTTCCCTAAACCGAAATAATAGAACTGGATGCAAACGCAAATTTGCCTGATCCCATTACTTTCAACTCAATCCGGATTCTGAGGATCATAGGTGGCTTACGTGACTCAAGGGGGGGGGGGACTCAAGTGGCTACTTTCTAAAAGCCACTTTTCGGGACTGCCCTGCCCTCTTCCTCCTGGCGTGAACACGTCACCCATAAGGGACCCCTTCACGGAGCCTAGCTGGGTGGCTGGGTGGCTGCCGCTTGAGTGGATGGAGGAAAAATGGCAGTGGGCAGCCAGCGAGCCTTTCACCTCCTCTCCCTATTGCCCAGGGCACATAGCAGCAGCGGCAACTCAAGCCCCCTTGCTTTAAACATTCACATATCTCCCAGAACCGGCAGCTGCTTTCCTTTCCCTTTCTAAAGGTCAGAACTCCAAAGAGCTAGAATTGCGCAAAATTGCAACATTGTTATCAGGTGTGAAGTGGCTGGATTGCTACAGTGTAGCGGCTGCTGTAAAGGGTGGATTTTTACACTGAAATCGCTATCTTTGGAAGCAAGCTATTGGGGGAGGGAAACCCTAAACATGGATTCTCATCCCTTAAAATGGTACGGTCTCCACAGTAAAAAATGTAACACGTATCAAGCACACGAACCAGAGTGAGACCTGTTGAAATGAGGGTTAACATTTACAATGCTTTGGGGCGATTTAACACGTGGAAAGCGTGTTAAGCCAAACTGACGTGGGGTCTGCGAGGATTGAAACCGTCTTGAAACCGAATTAAGCTTGTAATGGGGATGCGGCCTGTGAAGGGAAGAAGGGGAGGAACCAAACAGAGAACTTCCTTTCAAGGCTATTTGCAGAGAATTAACACCAATGGAAGGTTTTGCCTTCATCTTCTGGCTTGAGATTCCCGGAAGCCATTAGTGGGCCACTGTGTGAAGCAGATTCTGGACTAGATGGGCTGCGGCCCAATCTGTCAGTGCTGCTCTTATGTTCCTTATGTACCTGAGAAGAGAAAGGAAGCAACAATAGCAGCCGTAATCCCCCTCCCTCCCATGATACCTCTGACCATGCTTCTTCCCCCATCTGTGTTGCTTAGCTTCCCTCCTCTGACTTCCTCTCTCGGTTCCAGGCAGGAGGAATCCTGCCTGCAATGCAAGGGAGAAAGTGAGGGATTCGGAAATGGCAGCAGGCAGGGATTGCTTTCATACACTGATTTATTTATTATCATACATTGCAGCTTTTAAAAATCATGGTGGCGGGGAGGACAGGTTCTGTGGGGAGAGGCTGTAGAGTGAGGGAGAGGAGGAAGGTTGAACAATGAGCAGGTGGTGACAGTGGCTGGAGAACTGGCAATATAGTTGAGTGAGGCAGTGAGGGGTAGGGCTGGACACACCCGCTCTGCCATGCCTGAGCTGCAGTCACTGTTGCTACTACCCCAATCTGCACCTCCTCAAGGCTATCACTGAAAGTGCCAACTGGCTGGTATAGCTGGAGATCTGAAATGGCACAAAATAGCAACAACTGACTATCCAATGGCTCCCTGCTGTTCCATCCACTTCCTATTCTTTGTTCCTGAACTGGGAAAGAAAGAAAAAAATGTCTTTCCATAGTCAAAAGAATAAATGAAGAAGGAGTAGTAGTAGTAGTAGAAGGAAGAGTAGAAGAAGAGTTGGCTTTTCTGCCCCCCTTTCTCACCCATTTAAGGGGTCTGAAAGTGGCTGACAAAGCTTTCTGTTCTTCTCCCCACAGCAGACACCCTGTGAGGTAGGTGGGGCTGTGAGAGATCAGAAGAGAGTTGTGACTAACCCAAGGTCACCCAGCTGCCTTCATGGAGGAGTGCGGAATCAAACCTAGATAAAATTATTGCTCTCTAACCACTAGACCAAACTAGAAGGGAAAGAAGGAGAGGAAATTAGCAGCTAGTGCTCATACTTCTACATCTGCCATGGGTGCAAAATGCAAAAAGTTCTCCCAAAATAAAAACTACATCTTCATTCTCACTCTCTGAAATCAAACAGGCTAACTCTTTGAACTCTATTGAGAACTCACTTAAAACAAATACACTTTAGTCTGGATTTTGCAGATTTTGTTCATTAAAAAGTATGGAAAGCCAAAGCCTTGTTGGAACAGTGGAAATGAAGACAGCTTCTAAACTGTTTATATGGTATGTCAGAATGCAGCCAACAAGTAAAGTACATTCTGTGTACACCACCATCAGGGGACTGCCACAACTCCACCACACCCCATTGGATACTTCTCCTAACCAATGCATTGATTAGTCTACACAAGTCATCAATCTTTAATATTCTCATTTTCTCTTCTGAGGACCAGCACAGAGGAAGAAACCTTAGGGATTTTCGCACTGCAACGCGTTCCAAACGGAACGCGTGCAGGCGGGCAGCTTAAGACACTTCCGGGCGCTTTTACCGTTCACACACAGACGCGCCGGAACGCGTTCCAGCGCGTCTGTGTGTGAACGGTAAAAGCGCCCGGAACTGTCTTGGCCCGGCAAAGGCCGGCCAGGGGCGGGGATTCGCCCGCAGCACTGCCGCCCATTGGGTGAGAGCACCCAAGGGGCGGGCAGCGCTGTCAAGCCACCCGCCCCGTGCTTCCTGCCAGCTCTACGGGCCCGGATCGGGCCCGCGAGACCTGGCACGAAGATGCCCGGGCACCCGGGCACCCATCATGGGCCCCGGGGCAAGGCCCCTATGGGGCAGGACCCCTTTGAAGATCAGAGCCCCTGGCTCTGATCTCCAAGGGCTCGCCCCGCGCCCCGATCTCGCCCATCTACGGGCTGCAGGCGCCTGGATCTAGGCGCCTGCAGCCCGCAGATCAGCCACCCCCCCAGTCCCCAAAACCCCCACCCCCAACCACCCTCCGGCCCGGATCGGGCCCATCTTCGCTCTCTGGGTGCCCACAGCGGGGCACCTTCACCGCGAAGATGTTCCCCCCCCCTCCCCCAGGGCCCTGGGAGGACGCGCGCGCGAGGAATGACTTACCTCGTGGCCGTCCAGCGTCCAAATGAGGGTGGCATTGTGAGATCGCGCAAGACGCAGCCCACCTAGGCCCCCTATTGGACAAGCAGGAAAGGGGCAACAGGACGCCGATGCTGGTGGTGGCAAGTCGGTCCCTGGGGGCGTGCCGACGGCTGTCAGGGAGAGAAGCGTGCGAACGCTTCTCTCCCGGAACGCGCCGGGGTGGCTCGTCCGCGTTCGAACGGATGCAGAGCACTTTAAAGTGTTCTGCATCCGGAACGCGTGGAGGACAGCTCCGGACACGAGGCGGCGCAAGCCCCGCTCGGGCAATGCGTATGCCTCGTCCGAAGCTGTCCTCCACGCGTTCGGAAAAGGCCAATGCGAAAAGGCCTCTTGTTGCAGTTTTGTGCTCTAGTGCAGAGGGGAAAACTTTCTGGTTTTACACTCTGGCACAATGGCTGGAGTGCCTTTGCAGTTTGGTTCTCCAGTGCAAACCCATTAAAAAAAAGAAGATGACGGAGGGGGACAGGGCAGGGTATTCAGGCAGGCTTCCTGTGCTGTGTAAAGAGGGGTGACTTCCAATCAGGGAATGCAGTCTCAGGCCACCACCCCTTAACGTCCATGGAATAGTATCCCACAGATGTTAAGTGCAATCACGCCCTTAGTTCCCCCATGTTAATCCATCATCTGAGTGGTAAAATCGTTCAACTGTTTTGCTGCTTGGTCTGAGCAACAACAACCTTGTGTTCAAGCTTCCTTTACTTAAAGCCCCCACAAACCCGTGATTCTGCCTGCTCTCTTATTTGTGATTCCTCCCACAGTCTCCAGCATTCATAGCCTTCCACCAACCAAAGATGCTCCTCTTTCAAAATGTTTTTTTTTTCCTTTTGAAATAAGATACATCCATATCTGTGCCAGTACGGACGTGCTGAAAGCCTCATGGCACTGTAGATCTCTCTGAAAAGGGCTCTGGTAGGTCTCTGGGTCACACCTTTAGTTTAAGACAACTTAAGGTTGTCTTCAGGTCACATTACTCACATTATTTTTATTCAATTCATTTTCCAAGGTGGCCTACCCCCGTTAGATCATTTTAACTGGAGTCCTCTTTTCCAGAGGACTCAGTCCAGCCTGGCATGCTAGGCCATCTTCTCTTTCTAAGTGTAAGCAGGGGAACGAGCTAAAGGAGGCTGAACTGTGGTGTTGTGGGTGAGTCCAGTCTTTCCTTTCAGCCAATGTCTAGGGGAGGGCGGCACCTGCAGAGTTTGTGAGGCACCTCCCCTTCCCTCCTGAGTTTATGTATATGATTCTTCTATCTAGCATTTTTCTGCAAATTTATTATTATTATTATTTTAAAAATGAATCACATGGAGAAGAAAAGCACATAAAAACAAAGAGGTGTGTGGAGATGGGGGAGCAGGCTTAAAAACCCCGCAAACACACACCCTCACCTCCCTTGAGTGACACAACAGCATCCAATAAGAATGGAGGCAGATTCAATGCATCAAAAGGGGTGGAGAGCCAAGAGTTCCATGGAGGAGGTTCAGCTAAATCACAGAGAAGGGCATGAGTGATGCAGCCCAAAGCGAGGATGGCCTGAGGACAACCTATAATGATCTATGTCTAAACAGAACTGGTACGACCTCCATTCAAATTCTGAATAGGACATCCTGGCTCATATAGGTGTGACCAGGGCCTGGGTGTCTTGCTACATGTCCTCCATCAGAGCATTGAAAAATTACTCTAAAAATTTTGAAATAAGGATGATTTTATAAGGGACCAGAGAAGAAATGGATGATGTTTAAATTTGTGTTTTTGTGATGTTGGTTGAGCAAAATGAACCAGTTCAATGTGAAATGGAGGCAGAAGGCATGGGTCTGATCTCTCTAGTTTGTTCTCCTTTTTGTTACATTGTGTTCTGATCTCTTGTTACATTGTTTTCTGATCTCTTGTTACATGCGTTCAGATCTCTTTTTTAGTTACATTGTGGTCTGATCTCTCTCATTATTCACCTCTTCACCCACTTTCACCCAAGCCCAATATCCTTAACACACAATGGTGAGAGCCTAGGTAAAAGGAGATGAAATCATGCCTTCTCCTTGGGTCAGAGGAAACTGAGGAGAATACCTATAAAGTATGCCCCCCCAAAAACCAACTTGCCTTCCCATTGCTAAACAGTGAGAATTATTTCTAAATCCAGCAGCAAGACCTTTTTAAATGCAAATAAAGATTCTCTGCATTTTGGGACCTTTAATCCTCAGAAACTGTGGATTCTTTTTAAACTTTGTGAATGGTGAGTGGTCAAAATTTCAAAGCTCTCTAAATCTTGAATGGGAACACAGCCTAGAAGTAAGATAATACTTCTCTTTCTTTGGACCTGTCTGCTATCTCTGAGGTACTTTTAACCATATTATGGGCATGCAGTAACAGCAGAAAGTGATTCCAGTGTTCCAACCATTAACATTGGTATGCATATTAATGTTTTCGAACATTCGTACAAATAGTTTGTACATTGTTAAACTGGAGATATGTATGCATTGGTATAGGATACATATCCAATATATATGCACTGGTATAAGATACATATGCAGGATCCATATGCAGGATCTGTATGAATTCATATCGGATATTTGTATAAATTCATATGAATACATTTGTATCAAACAGAATCCTAGAACGTTCAAATGAATATGCATTTTCTAACATTCAATTTGTTATGAATCGAATGACAAAAAAACCCCATTCATGTACATCCCTAGTCACAAGAAGTAAGGTAGGGGGAGAGGGGTGCATTGTGGGAGGTTCATTCCTCTCCAGTTGGGCCACTGGCCTCTGTCTTCTGGGTGAGAACCAGGAAGCTTTCTAACTGTCTTGTGTCCCACTGCTCGCTAACTGACCATCTGGATAGTGCCTAAGTCATTCTGCCAAAGGGGATCTGCTAAGTACAGAAAGTGTCTAGATGAAAGGAGAAAAGGAAGGTGCTAAGGGGCAGAGAGAGAGATGGTGATGGGGAGCAGAAAGGGATTGTAACCGTATATTGATGCTAGTGCTCCTTCTACTCTGTCTCCTAATCTTTAGAGTATGGGGATGATTATCAGCCCTCACCACTGCATTCATGGTGTTAACATAAGATGACCCTTTCTGCTGGATCAGGCCACGGCCCGTCTAGTCCAGCATCCTGTCTCACACCAATTGCCCATGGGGCATCTCAAGCAGAGACAAGGGCAAACCTCCTGCTCTCGAACCCCAGCAAATGGCCTTAGAAGTGTTCTGCTTGCCTCCCCAGCCTGAAAGATGTATTTAGGCATCCTTTCTAGTAGCCATTGATACATTGTTAAATGCCTGGTGAAATCAAAATAAGTCACCTCTTTGACTTGATCTTGGATAAAAGGGTTGCCCTGGTATGCATTACAGAGACCTGGGAGGGCCAGTGCTTATTCATCAGCATCCTGAGGATACCCAACTCTGTCTCTCCATTCCTTCTGAGTCAGAGGAGGCAGTTTAGGTGCTTGACTGGAGGCAGTGATGGGGTGGATTTGGACCAGTACATTGAAACTGAATCCAAACAAGACAGTGGTACCATGTGTCACATGGTCCCAAATCCAGGGAGGTAAGAAACACCCAATTCTTGATGGAATTCTTTTTGTCCCAGAATGAACAGGTGCATGCCTTGGGAGGTATCCTATATTTGTCACTGCCATTTGAGCCACATGTGGCGGTGACAGCCCGGAGTGCCTACCTCCATCTCTCACTGGCTTGCCACCTTTGGTCTTTCCTGGATATGGACAATCTGGCCACAGTGATTCACGCTCTGGTAACCTCCAGATTAGACTACTGTAGTGTGCTCTACATAGGTGTACCCTTGAAAAAGGCCCATTAGCTGGAACTAGTGCTTGCCTGCTGATGGGAGTTTCTGGCCAGACGCACATTACACCTGGTCTGAAAGATATGCACTGGTGGCCTATTCACTACCAAGCCAAATTCAAGTGTTGAAGCCAACATATAAAGACCGAATTGGCTTGGATCATGGTTATCTCATAGTGCATCTTCTCCCATATAGGTCTGTATTGAGATCTCATGTATTGAGATCTCAAGGAGAGGACCTTATGTAGTTCCTCTTCCCTCTGGTGTGCAAGAGGCAGAGACATGCAAGATGGCTTGTTCTGCGGTAGCCCCCAGATTCCAGAACAGCCTTACTCTGGAGGTTTGCCAGGTGTCTACTTATATGGCTTTTGGTGTCTCATTAAAAACATACCTCTTCCCCAGGCCTTCTTCTTGATGTTGTGCTGCCAGGGAGGGTGGGAACATTATATTTTAAAATATTTAATACTTCGTATATTTTAACTTTTTTGTTATTGTGAGCTGCCACAGGACATAAACTCTTATTAATTAATTAATTAATTCCTAATCTTGGCATGAAGTTGCTTGCACTGTTTCTGTTTTCCAGGCCATTCTTTTTAACCTCTTATTTTGTCACTGTGTGATGCTGTGCACATGAACACACTTGTCATAAAAGGGGTTATTGTATTGCGCACTGTAAATAGCATTTCTAGCATATTGGAAAGTCTATAAGAATGCTTTAAGCACAGCATAAACTTTGAAGAGGTTTCTTCTTTTAAACTGAAAGTGATAAAACAAATAGCATTTCTTTTTTCTGCTCTCTCTGCATATTATAAAAAACAGCTGACCTGCTGTGGGCTGGATTCTGGCAAAGTAACCCTGGGGGTCAACATGAGAAACAGAAACCTTGTTTGAGAACTACTACACACTTTCCAAAAAGGTGACTCTCTGTGGGAAGGAGGGGACTTCATTTTGAAGAGCTCATGTAAAACTGTGGGATGGAGGCGAAGCTGGAACGGTGACATCACTCTGCTTGAGAGGCCAGGAGAAACAACCATTCGCCGCTGTTGCGAGTCTGTTTTTCATTTACAGTTTGGGTCAGTCAGTGAGGAGGCCTTGCCTGCAACACTGGAGACAATCCAGTTTTAAGCTGCATCTTCCACCCAAAGGCAGCTCAGTTCTCCACTGCTCCACTCCAGCCCAACTAGAAGAAAGGCAAGAGGATTTTCTTGAAATACCATTCCAAGTCTCCAAGCTTCCTCCCCTTCGCTCTGGAGAAAAGCACTGGGGAGGGGGGGAGAGAAGAAGGGAAGAAGTTTCACCAAATGAAGAGATGATGAGATCAGTGCACAAATAATCTGATACACACGGCCCTGGAATTCCTAGCTGTAGATTACTCAGGGGTAAGTATTTTTGTTTTACTCTTCTGTAGAAGGGATGCTCTAATCTATGGGTTCTGGGGCAGTTTTGGCTTGGAGGTCCCTGTACTTTGTTGAGGTAAGCCTTAAGAAATGAGAGCAGCTGAGAAGCAGCAGCAGCAGTTTAACTTTTCACTGTTGGGATTGAAATGGGACAGAAGCACAGCTGTCTGTCAAGGGGAGAGAAGGCTCAGCAGGATGAAGTGACCGGGAAGGGGGGGCTTCTGTCCCTTGAGTCCCAAGGAGCACAGGGAGGTTTGTGTTTCTGAAAGGGAGAACTGGCTACAAGGGAAGCAGAGTGGAGGAGAGAAGCTCTCACTGGCATTTAAAGGAGCATATTGCCCCACACTGTTAGAAAGTGCTCTTCGCTGCTGTGAATTCTGCCGTGCCGCTTCTCTCTCCTTGCAGTTTCTAAGCATTCTGGTAGTGTGACTGTCAAACTGATATGTTCCGTGACTCCCTGAACAGTTGAGCAGTTGCATCTGGGATTCCTTTTGATCTCTTTGTCTGACTCTGAATCTGAAAGCCTTAATCAAATCAGCCGTTTATATTCCCCACGGTGGCTTCCTGCTGTGGCTGTGCCAGAGTAATTCTGTGTGTGCCCAAACCCATGTGTCAGTAGGGGACTGAGGGATGGTTGTTCTGGAGAGCTGGATTTGAAATACTGCACTGGACACCAAGAAGATCAAGTGATGCTTTGCGTAGGTTGCTCAGTGTGGCTTTCAGAGGTGAACTAGAATTGTGAGCGTGTTTGTTTTGGCTGTAGACAGACTGTCAGGTTTGAAATGATATAATATTAAGCTCCAGAGAGGACTCCCTGGAGGGACTATGCCGGGTTCAGAATTTAAAAGCAGGAGTGCGTCCAAGGTTCTAGAAAAAAATAGCGGTGGGGATCTCAGCATGAATGATGCTTTTTTTGGAGGGGGGCAAATTATTGGGATTGGCTTCTGCATGGACCCAGATTAACCCTTGTTGGTAAGAAGGGAAGAATCTGTGTGTCCTTCAAACAAATAAAAAAGATCAGTGCAGAACTGTACTGAGTGAAAATAAAGATGATTTTTGTCATCCGAGGAAATGCTCTCATTAGCAAGAGTGCTGGAAAATAAAGTTAAGTAAAATATACTAGGGAACTGTTTGGGTCTCTGCAAAATTTTCCATATTATGGGATGTTTTCTTATATCTGAGCAGAATTACCTTCTGTTTTCTTCTTGTCTTACCTTACTGATTCCTCCCTATTAGCGTGAAACCTGAATGTAGACATTTGCCTGTGATCCCAGCCACACCTTTCTGGTAGACTAAGCAGCTCTGATCACACACCATGAGAGTTTCTTCTGAGGGGTCATGATTAGGAGGAGTTCGCACTGACTATCGTTTTCCAGAAGTCTTATTGTGGGAAGAGCCACACCCTTTGGTTTAGGAGACATGGCTTCTCAAACCAGGTTTTCCATGTTGCAAATATAGAATAAAACACCTCTTTCCTGGAAAAATGAATTCTAGGGACCACCACCAGGCAACAGCTTTGCAGGGATTAAGAAAAGGTCTGCCTGCCTACTGGGCCTGGGCCTTACATGCCTTAGGTGAGAACCTGGAGGAATCCTTGCTTCCCTTGGCTTTTTTTCAAAACAGAAATAGTAAAAAAGTTAACCATCGTTTGGAATGAGGTTGTAATGCGTTTGAAACAGAAAATCCAAAGCTGTTCTTCTGTGTTCACTTACTTATATAATTATTCCTATTTAAGGCTACAATCCTGTATTCACACATCTGAATCTCCTAGGACCAAAAAGCCTATGCAAGATTAGCAAAGGGGCCAGTAATTTTCTTTCCACGTTATCTGTTCCAAAGATGAATTTTCTGAGTTATTTAATACTGAAAGAAAACAGCTTGTCACTTGCTGATGTATTCTCTCACTCTGAAAGTAGACAGAGGCTGGATTAAACCTTAGGTGTGACCACAGCCATTATGGCCACATCCACACTTCAGTTACTTATTTTACTACATTTGGATGTTCCGGAATAAAGCATAGATATTCTAGAATATCCATGCTTTATTCTGGAATATCCAAATATAGCAGAATAATTAACTGGCTGGTGGATGTAGCCTGTAAATCTCTAATTTTAAAATATTATGATTTCTGCTTCAAAACATAGATACTATACTATCTAGATCTATACTCTATACTCCTCTTGATGCATCCTTTTTGTCTGCCTAGGATTTTCTTCCCTCAATACACTGTGGGGATGATAATACCAGGGAGAGGCACTAATGGTGCTGGGGTGTGAGAAAGGAGCCCTAGACCCAGGGACTTGAGAAGTGGTTCTGAAGTTGCTTCACAGGGTGTGATTGAAAAGGGTGAGGTGCCTGAAAGGTCTGCCTCACCTTAGCCTGACTTACAAGGAGGCCACCAATCTCAGGCTCAGACCCTGGTTGCCAGAAAAAGAGACAGCAGGCTGGTTCTGCCAAGTTGCAACGTCACTCTAGAGACGTTAACGGGTAGAACTGTGGCCTTTATCCTCATTAAGGGTAGATTTGGTCTTACTTTACAGGACCAGTTTGGCAGGACCAACCCAGCCTGGAACAGCAACAAAGAACCAGGATAAGTCTTCCACATTCAAGAGGCTGTCCCAGTGTAGTGATCTGAACTGGCTCCAGAGATCTCACAAGCTCTAGAGCCACTTCTGGGCTCACCAAGAACTGGGGACTCAAGTTCCCAACCTAAGTTCCTCCTGGGGACACATTTTAAAGGCAAAATTTGGTGAACTTATGAAGTATGCCCCTTATAAGATTGGAACAGGTAACTGTTCATCCTTCTACACCCTTCCTTGCACCAATCTAGCTACCTTTAAAATGCCAGTAGGCCTGAAAAAACAGGTCCAATGGTGACCTAATACAGGCAGCCATTTTGGTTGCTTATATCAGTAACACATTCCATCCCAGGGAGGAGGTGGGGCCTTTATCATCAACTCTCACTTGTGGAAGAAAGACATTTGAAGAGGTCTGGACACTGAGTTGGACCATTCTTAACTGTAAATGAGGGAATGCCCTAAATGATCAGTCTCATTAGGGAATTACTATTGTCCCTTGCACAACATGCTTTTGCTTTTACACAGATGGTAATATGTGATTTCCTTTGTATAACACATTTCTTTATGTCATGGTTTCGCTTTTACACTATTAATAAAAAAAGACTTACTTTGTTTAGTGCAGTCCTGAAAGCTTTAAACTATATGAAGATCTGCTTATAAATTTTGACAGACTGGGTCATTTTCCCACAGCATCATCGACTTGTTGGTTTAGTGAGCCTCAGCTTTGTGAAGACACAGCGGTTTCTCTAGCCCCAGTTTTCCACAGGTTACAGTTACTTGGACAAGGTGGTTTTGTCATACATAGTGATTTGTGGCAACCAAACCAAAGTGTTGTCCAAGGAATGGCTGTATTTGAAACTCCATCAGCATGCTGCACTAAGTAAAAAAGTTTCAACCCCTTCACCTACCACAGCACAGTGACTTCTATTCTATTCTATTCTATTCTATTCTATTCTATTCTATTCTATTCTATTCTATTCTATTCTATTCTTCTGTATTCATTTAAGTTCTTCTTGTGGCTGCTGTAATTGCTAGCAAATATGAAAGCAAGTAGGCCCAGGACTTGGGAATTTAGTCTTTGCTAGCTGAGCAAACTTTCTGCATGGCCTTTTTCTTTTAGAATTTCTAGCTTCCTTGGCTTCTTTGCTACTGTTTCCGTGGATTATTTTTATTGATGGTTTTATATTTCATTTAGCTGTAGGCTGCCACAAACGGGATTTGTGTAGAAATATTTAAAAATAAGACTAAAAATAATACCAAGCTAAACTGTGTAGTGAGATCTCATTTAGAAGCTACACAATTGTATCCCCTTGGGTAATGAATGAAAGCAGAGTTCTGTGCAAGGATTCAGTCATTTTGTGTTTGCTCAGAGTCAGTTTACAAAAGAAAATTGTGCAAAGATCTTAACTCTAAAAGTAGCCTCAAATGGCTGCAGAGAGTTGGCATTTGCTTTTCTCATATGATTGGATAACAGTTTTCTTTGCTTAATGGTGCACACATTTTATGGAAGTTTGAATGAATAAAGGAAGCATGGAATCTGGGGGTTTTATTTCAGCAGTGCAAAAACTAATACTAGGAGTTGTTTCGAATGGCCCTGGGTATGAATATTCCAGAGCTAAGGTAGGAGCGTGTTCAGAAGAGGTCACTAATGACTGTCTAAGTGGCAAGGATTTTGAAAACTGAACCTGGGTTTCTCCGTTGGGAGTTTTCTGTTATGACTAATCTAAAGTAAGGCCGTGCCAAAGCCGTTTAATTTCCTCTAGTAGCATTCCCCTTCTGACCAGTCCCCTGAGGAAAAAAAGATGTGCTGAGCCAAAAAGTGTTTCCTAATTATGACTCTATTCCAATACTGCTCCTCCACACCAACTGGAACAGCCCAAACCCAATTCATTCCAGTGGTTTCAGTGGGATTTTGATTGGGAGGGAAATCCTACCAGTTTATTTGTGATTCTTTTTCCTATGATGATTCATAAACTCCCTACAAAACATCTTTACAACTAAGAAGGCTAACAGGGACTCCCATTCTTCTCCATTCCACTCCATCCTCATCTAACTATCAGTTGTGGTTCTCATTAGGTTCCCTTCTTTCCAGGCAGGCAGAATTTGGCACCTGCCCTCTCCCCTTCTCACCACTTTCTTTTTATAAGCTCTGTGACAATCAATCAATTGAAGGAAAAGAAATCCCCCAAGACATATGACTGAGCTGTCTGAAGAAGCTGAGCTAGTGGGAAAACTTTCCTAACTCTCTCACAGCCCTACAGGTTCTGCTGATTCACAGAAGCATAGAATTGTTGAGCTGAAGAGGACCAGAAGAATAATCTATTATAACCCTTTGTGGAGTTCAGGGAAAGCAAATAAAGCCACTGGTTGCCAAGGTCACTTGTCCAAGACAGTCTAGTGAGTGGATTTGCAGAAGTTGGGACAATTTTCTTTCCCTCTTTATGCCACAAGAAGAAGAGAATAAATGGTTTTTCTTTGGAAATATTTCATCTATTTACTTATTATATGCATATTTATCCTGCCCACAATTCAAGCTTATTTAGATCTTTTTGAATCCTCTCCTTCTCCTCCAAAGTATTAGCAACCCCTCCAAGCTTTGTATCATCTGCATGTTTGATCAGCATCCCTTTGACTCCTTCATCCAGATCATTTATAAAAATGTTGAATAGTGCTGGACACAGGACAGACTCTTGTGGCACTTCACTTGAAACATTCCTCCAATTGGATGTGAAGCTATTTATTGCTACACTTTAAAGAGTATGATCACTAAGCCAGTTACAATTCCACCTAACAGTTGTCTTGTAAATCCCACATTTGATCATGTTTTCAATAAGTATGGTATGAGATACTTTGTCAAGTGTTTTGCTGAAGTCAACATACACTATGTCTACATTACTTCTCTGATCAACCCATCCATTCTGTGTCTACCAGGTTCTGTTCTGGAATATAGCCAAGATTGCCCCCAAAAGGAAGGTTCCATTGAGGCCTAGCATTGGCTCAGGTGGAATAATTCATATTCCCTCCCTTACCCAGACACAAAAAGGCCTCCAGTTTTGCTGAATGTGGCCTCCTGTCCCTTTCACTATGAGCCAGTTTGGTCTTGTGCTTAGAATGTCAGACTTTTACCTGGTAGTCATCTGGTTCAATTCTACACTCATCTACAAAGCCAGTTGGGTGGCCTTGGGCTAGTCACAGCTGTCTTTTGAGCTCTTACAACCCTACCTATTTCACAGGGTATCTGTTGTGGGGAGAAGGACCACTTTGAGTCAGCCACTTTGAGTCCCCATAAAGGTTGAGAAAAGTGGGATATAAAAGCCAACTCTGCTTATCCTTATCCTCATCCTCATCCTCTTCCTCCTTCTCCTTTCATTGTTTTTTGTATTGAAGGGGAAAAAAGCAGTGGCAGTCAGAAGCTGGCAGAATGCCTATAAAAAAGTACCACTACAAAAGCTGTCATGGCCTATCCTGAGGAAACAGCAGGATGGTGGTTTAGGAACACAGGGCAGTGTGTGCAAGACCTTCTTAAATTTGCTTCTGCCTTGTGGTGGAGCCTGGCAGGCCTGGGCCTGAATCTTGTTGGTTAGATTCCAGATACTAATACTAATGCTGAGCTCAATAAAATGTTGGCCTGCTGGCAGACCTTTGCAGACCCACAAGTCTGACTATGGGAAATGGTTCTGGTTAGCAGTAGGTGATTTCTCAGGAATAGAATATTGTCTTGGTAGAGAAGGCACTGCTGAAACTTCAATGCAAAATTCAACAGAAAACAGATGCAAATCTGTGTTTAACCAAAGAAAATGAGCCAACTTCTTGTTTGGCAGCAGTGCAAGTTAATAGTTATGACTGTCACAAGCTGTACATGAGTTAGCAGTATCACGATTTTAGGGTGAAAGAATAGAGCTATAGTTTGCAAGTTGCAAGAGATTAATTGCCTTTTATTTATTTGAATTTTTATCCCACCCTATATCCAAAGGTCTCAGGGCAGGTTACAAGATTAAAAACCAGTAAACATATAAAATGAGCATTAAAAGCATAACAATGCCTGAATGCAGGGAGGAAAGTTAGTCCTAAGCATCTAACTTTAAAAGTATAAACAAATTGAAATGGATTCAGAGGATACCAGCAATGGTTATTGGGGACACTGAGCACCCCCACCCCAGGGTCTGTGACCCAAAGCCCAAAGATTGAATAATATTGAATGAGATTACACCAAATGATCTTCAAGCACCTTTCCTCATGTAATATTACAATATCCCGCCAAAGGCTGCTTAGCTTTGAGAAAATTGTGAGTAGTGGCAGAAATTAGAGCACTTATTACTGGATGGTCTGGCACCCAAAAGGTGGATAAGAGAGTAAGATTAGAAGCAATTAATTTTGTTAACAGCAAATTTTGGACAAACAGTATGTGATCTTTTTTAATAATAATGTGTAAATTTTCAAAAATGTTATAGAGATAATTGAAAGTAATTATGCATTAACATGACTTTTTTCATTGATCAGAAGCATTATCAAGCTGATCTGGGACATTTTTGCACATACATTCCTGTCTGCTGGATGGGAAAGGAGCACAATTAACCCACATTGACTAGCGCTCAAACTTGGAGTGCTAGTCAACTTTGGTCATTACCTCCCCCCCACACACACACAATTGAATACTTACCTTATTTGATCCTGTGGCTGATCCATCTCTGGGCACCGCCATTTTGGCTGCGGTGCCCTCCACAACTGTGCATACGTCAGCACTGTTGCCTTGACAAGGCTGATGCTCTGCACACACGCAGTCACATCTATGGTCATCCAAGGTGCCAGCATGCTTGTGCAACACCTCAGACAACCCCAGAGCACCGGAAGAGGTGCAGATGGTCCCTGCCTCAGATGCTTGAGGTAAGCTTTCGGGTAACGTTGGTTGAAGTGTGGAGCACGACTTCCTGCTCCACACCTAATCAACAATTAGTAAACTTCTGGTGAGGCAAGATGGTTGGAGGCTGTAATAGCCTCCAACACATGCAGATGCTTTTCATCAGAAGTTCACTAATTGTTCACTAGAGGCCATAATGCAAATAGGCCTCTGGTATTCTAGACAGGAGCTTGGCCTCCACCTACTGTACTACAGTACTGTACTATCATAAAACCATGATACATATGTTGTGAAGTTGGAATCATTTCCAAAGAGAAGTCCCAAATCACTGCCATCCATTTTGGTGGGGTTTCTAGAAAAGAATATCCCTTGGCCTATGGGTTAATAAAAGTGTCCTTGACATTATAAAAGTGAGCAATATCTGCAAAATGCAAAACTCTTTGGTGAACTGAACTTGTTCTGTTACCTGTTTTCTCTCTTGTGATTCAGAAGCCAGCCAGTTCCATCATTTTTTCCAGATCCCTATGTTCTGTATTCCACATTAAGAAGCTGAGAGCTATGGGTGGAGGGACCGCGGTTGGTAAAATATGTTGCTGTGCACAAAGGCTTCTTGAGTTTGGAGGGTGTTTCCCTCTTCTTCTTTTTCCTCCTCCTCTGAAGTACTGTGTTTTTCCTCCTATTACTTTATACTGAAAGTATTGAAAGCATAATGGTTGATTATAAATCCAGCTCATTAAGAGAAAGAAACAAACACATCAAAGTGTCATTTATGACTGCCACTACTATTTGGATGAAATATTCCTTGGTTTTCAGTTTGATGTGCTATTTCCCCTAGCTTTGGCATCAGAGCCTTGCTAAAATGTGATGCAAAGGAGCAGTATTACAGTTTCAAGGAAGCATCGCCCTGCTGGTGCTGAAAAAGTGAGGCTACAGAAGTTAGATGTTTTCTTATTACTGTAAATCAGAAAATCTTGTTTATTGAACTAGGTGTTTTCTCACCTCTGAGGGCTGAATGAGACACCTTTGAAACCTTAAGTGTGACCACAGCCCCTGTGTCAGAGCTGGAGTTGTGTTAAATGGAAATAGCAGACCTGATTTTGATAATGATTAGGGATATGCACAAATATTCATAACATTTGTTATTCATACAAATTTGTATGAATTCAGACATTAGTACACAAATGGAATGTTACAATATTTGTACGCTAACAGTACAAATACAAATGTTTCCAGACGTTCATACAAATAGTTCAGACATTTGTTAGATGGGGTGTGGAAAAATGGAGCACCAATCACATCCACAGTGGATCCAGATTGCATTTGACATGGATCAACAGCAGATTAAAAGTGGATTCAGGTCAGATTTGATGTTTTCAGAATACGGATATGTTACGGATATGTATTAGATACGTAATGGATATGGATTTCGAATGGATTTCCAAATATTTGATTCATTACAAATCAGATGTAAAAATGTATTTGTGCACATCCCAATCCTATGAATCATGAGAAACATCAACGCACTGTGAGCTGTATGCAAGAGGAAAATTTGAATATTGCATCCCTGTGCTTCTTTTCCTGTTTCTTCTAGGATTGTGAGGAAACTGTTGTAAGGTGGGATTGCATAGTTTCTAAGATGTGGTTTACTAGACAGAACAAGTTACCATGCCTCATGCCAGGAACTAAGGCAGAATTTTACTACTTGTATTATTCTTTTTTTTTTAAGAGGGTCTAGTAGCAGAAGAAACTGTGGCATAAGTTTTCATATACTAAGCCTACTTCCTCTGATGCAAATACAAATAATAATTTTATTCTCAAAATATGAAAAATAATTCATGTTGTTCTAAGTTCTTTTAGTTGGCTTAAATGTGCAAAAATATTGTTACTAACGGCAACAACCATCTATGCACACTATGGGTGAGAAGTCAAATTCTACTTATGTGAGGAGAAAAAATTAGTCATCTAAGCAGTTAAGAGTTCTCCAACTATGGGCTTTTTCACACTTACTGGTAATTCACCACAGTACAGGGCCCTTCTGGGCCCCTTTGTTCCACATGCTCTTGCAGAACGAGAGTCCCTTTCCCTGCTAGCATGCTCCATCTACATTGGAGTGCTCAACACTGGATGGAGCATAGACCTGGGGCTATTTTGCACTTCCCGTCTGCTTGATGGGAAAGGAACCCAACGTTGACTAGTGCTTACAGTCACTTACAGCCTAAGCCCGGCACAATCGGTCAATCACCTCTGACCAATCCTGCAGCCAGTCCAATTCTGGGCAGTGCCATTTTGTTTGTGGCACTTTCTGTGACTGCGGATACATCAGTGCTATCACTATGATGGTGTTGACACTCTATGCATGCACAGTCACATCTGTTGTCATCTGATGTGCCGCGCAGGTGCGCTGGACCTCAGACAACCCTGGAGCACTGGAAAAGGTGTAGATGCTGACTGCTGGATGTGCCAGGTAATTAGTTCAGGTTAGTAAATGTGTGGAGCATGATTTCATGCTCCATACCTGGTACATGATTAGGGAACTTCTGGGAAGGCAGGGACTGCCTGGAGGCTGTAACAGCCTCCTCAAGGTGTTGATGCTCTTCCCCAGAAGTTCCCTAATCATTCACTATGGACAGTAGTGCAAGTAGACCTCAGGCTAGACAGCCGAAGATGGGCCTTTTTAAAAGGTCCACCAGCAGGCCAGTGGACATGCCTCCACATTTCGGTCTAGTGAAGGATCCATTTCAGTGACACACCAATTTTTGCTGCTGACATGAGTCACAAGGGAGCTCCAAGACCAGGAATATCCAAATGAGGATAGCCTTGTCCCAGTACATCTTCCCCCCTTCTGCTGTTAGGCCACTGCAGCTTGATCTTGTCTTGTTGGAACAGTCCAGATAAGTTAATTTCAAGAACACCCTACCACTCTGGAGACTGGCAGTCACTGATTTGGCAGCGTCACACCTGCCAACATTTGCAAGTCAGAAATGGGGAGTCTGCATTCTCACCCTCATCGAAGCTGCGCAGTGACGGCCAGCCATCCTGACTAAAAAGCAGCTCTGTAGCTTCCTCTGTAGAAGCTGTGAGAGCTGAGTTGGCATGCGCAGTGAAGTGGGATGAGGCAGCCAATCAGGATTGAGCTGCACTTCCTGTTCTCTTCTCACTGCTCTGCCCAGACTGGTGGGAAAATTTGAATCTTCTTTATTCTGCGCAGCGAGTGCTGTTAAATCAGCATTAAGGTAAGGGCACAATAGTGATCAGATAATGCCTTGCCACAACATCAATAATTTCAGGATCATAAACAAAGGGTCTGTTCACACCTTTGTTAGGTGTGACAGCCAGTGCAGAACTGGGATGCATCAGTCATCTGCATTTCGGAACACCCAATACCCCCAAACCTATCCAGCACATCACTATATGCCAGGTAAGTGTGAATGCTACTATACAAGCAGAATTTGCCTCAATATAGCGATAGTCATGCATGCTTGCTGTTGCCATGGCTATTGGGTGATGCAGCATCCTGCCTCACACACCCATTGCCTTGGAGAGGTCAGAGGGTGTTTGCTGAGATGTAAAAACTGCATCCCAGGAGAGGCTCCATTGCTATCTGGCCGAAGACAGTCCAGTGTGCACAAAGCTGCTTCCACATCCCTGGACCTCTCCACTAGGTCAAGTGTGAAAAGGGCACAAATAAGAATATTTTTTATTTTATTTATTGATATTTACGTTTATACCCTGCCCTATACCCCTAAGTTCTCAGGGTGGGTAACAGCATTTAAAAACAGACATATTTAAAATAGAACTATCTATATAAAACAGTATAAAACAATGTCTGCAGTGGGGGGAGGGGGACTGTGCCATATTTAGCCAAAGGCACAATAATAGATACTCCTATTAGTGAGGCTTCATAACTGAAGAGGTCACCTATTTTCATCTACATTATTTAGGTGATCTTATCTGAGGAAGTGAGTGCCAATCTCCTCCCTAGATAGCCTGTGATTGTCCCCATGCACAGGCTCAGCTTGCTAACCAGTGCGTGCCGGAGCCCAAACTGTGCCGAGACTTGCTTTTTCAGGTACCAAATCCAAAATGCATGGGGACACTCTGTGCTGAGCCCGTGTTCAGTACCTTACCAAACGTGCATGGAGATGTGGCCTAAATCAACCTGCCACTCTTTTAAAAATTTGTGTTATTTATGACTTCAAGAATCTGTGTAGATTAGGACCCACTGTGGACCTTTTACATAATTTAATAGCCACAGGGCACTGGACAATGTACTTTCAGTCTACCATTGCAGATTAGATGGTTTACTGAAAGCTAAGTAAGATTAGTAACTAAGAATAAATTGTGTGTGAATTCCAAATAACTGATTATTGGCATTACAATAGGTTATTCCAGGAATTAAAATTTCACCTTAGCACCTAATTAATAACTGGGACTCTGTCTCCATTCCTGCAGTAGGAGCTACCTGGGGATGGGCAGATTTGCCAAAGTGTCCTCTCTGTGATGATGCTGGGCACCTTTGCTGCTCCATTTGTGCTGTGAGGTGACACAAAAGGTCTGGCACCTGTACTGTTTCTCCTACCCTCAGTTCCTGGATTAGTACATGGCACTTCTGTTGCTGTTGCTTGAGTTATTTTGATATGCAAGCTCTAGGCATGATTTTGTTTTTCTTTTTGGCACCCAGTAGGTTTGACTTTGGGGACACTGTGCAGATGCTGCTTTGACTGGATACATAGCTTACATGCTCAGCTAGAAGCCTTCTGTGAATTGGAGTTTTCTGCTTTAGGAGTTTGCACACTCTACCTGTGCAGAAATCTGTATTTCCTCCTTGATTCACCAGTTCCCTCTCATCTAAATTTGTGGGATGGTAGGCTATGGATCTGCCATAGAGGGACACTGGCCACTCCCAATCTTTGAAATTCTCAGAACAGCAGAACAGAAGTCCCACAAATATGGTGTTTCCACATATTGCATTTTAGCATCAGACTGGAAATGGAGGCATCATCAACCCCTTGTCATCTTCTACCTCTTTGGCCATCATTGTACACAGTGGTGAAAGAAGTGAATGAGGATACAGTCCACCTTCAGAACTGTTTATCCTCACCTGTTCTGAGAGCAATTCTGAATGTAAATCCCACATCTCAGGAGTGGTCTATAGGACTTCTCTCCTGTGGCCCTGGTCACACCTTTATGAGACAGGATATCCTATTCATAATTCAAACTGAAGTTGTGCCATTTCTGTTCAGAATTAAATCATTATAGGTTGTCCTCAGGCCATCCTTGTTTGGAGCTGTGTCATTCATGCCTTTCTCTGCAATCAATCTGAGCCTCCTCCATGGAGCTTTTGCTCTCCACCCCTTTTGCTGAATCAAATCTATCTCCTTTCTTATTGTATGTCATTGTGTCACTCAAGGGAGGAGAGGGTATGTTTGCAGTTCTTCTTAAAGCCTCCTCCCGCACTTCCATGCCCCCTTCCTTTTTTATGTGCTTTTCTTCTCTGTGCAATTAATTTAAATAATAATAATAAATTTGTGGAATCATACACATAGAGGAATCATACACATAAACGGAGGAGAGAAGGGGAGATGCCTCATGAACTCTGCACATGCACATTGACTGAAAGGAAAGACTGGACCCCACCCACCACTGTATGGTTCAGCCTCCTTTAGCCCCTTCCCTCACACTGAGGAAGAGAAGATGGCAGCTGAGTCCTCTGAAAAAGAGGACTCTGGTTAGAAGAAGAGAAGATGGCTGGCTTGGAAAAGGAATTGAATAAAAATAATGTGAGTAATGCAACCGGAAGACGACCTAAGTTCGTCTTAAACAAAAGGTGTAACCAGGGCCTGTGTGTGCTTGTGTGTACTTGCCTGCCAAGACCCAGGGGTGCTCAAGCAGCACCCATTTCCCTCTGTTTTGATGCACTTCTGACATGCGATGGCAAGGAATAAAAGTAAAATGGAAAATTGAGATCTGGGGCTATTCAGGTTTAGGTTTTGCCAAAACGGGAATATTTTCAGCTCACAGCACTATCTGTGGCTGTCTTAAATGCCCCTCATTATATTGTACATATCTGGCCAGCCCATTTTTCTTCCTTTGATTGTCAGTTTCCTCTTATCTTCAAAAAGCTGATATGTAAAAACAAGCATTTTTTATTCACCACAATAACTCCTTTTGCCTCCCTCTGGGTGGGAATGTGTGAGGGCAGTTTTTGATGCAGCCTTCCTCTCTTCAATTTTAGGAGCATGCAAAGGAAACTGCTCCCCTCCTCCTCCCTGACTTAAGCTCCAGCTGAATCTTTCCTCCCACAGCTTCCAAGGAGCTCAAGAAACAGATAGGGACAGAAAGAAGGCTTTGGTTGACTCTTACACAGCAATTCCTGTTATTATGGCCTTCTGCTATGGAGTAACCCTCACCATATGGACTCTGACCTCAACTGTAGCATTCTCTCCCTGTGAAACGACACATCCATCAATTTGCACATCTGAGTTTGCTGGCACTGCAGTGAGGCATGTGTTCGTGTAGCATATTCTCCAGCTACATTCTTGGATCATAAGAGAAGAACGCCCCCACCCCCTCTCAAAACTTTGTTCTTTTGGAGGGAATGGCATTACACAAGTTACAGCTGCCTATGTATTATCCTTCAAAGGGGAAAAAAAGGCTTTTAAGGCCATATTTGTATAATTAAAAAGCCTGCAGTTGAAGTGTGTTTGCTTGGCTTACAAATACTGTGCTTTCAGACATTTATGGACTGAAAAGTCTTGGCTATGCTAGAAGATATTTAGCTCGGCAGGAAGAATTTTAGAAGCAGCTATTTTAGAAGCAGAAGAATTTTCTTTCTGCATGGGAAGGATAGAAGGAATATGGGAGAAAGGAAGACAAGAAAAAAGGAAGATAGGGGAATGGAAGGCAAGAAAATAGGATGCATCATCCTAGAATGCATCAGGAGGTGTATAGAGTCTAGATCATGAGAAGTAATTATTCCTTCTTACCCTACCTTGGTCAGACCTCATCTAGAGTACTGTGTCTGGTTCTGGGCACCCCAATTCAAAAAAGACATTGACAAACTAGAGCAAGTCCAAAGGAGGGCTACCAAAATGGTTAGTGGTCTGGAAACCATGTTCTATGAAGAAAGGTTGAAGGATCTAGTGATGTTTACCTTACAGAAGAGAAGACTGAGAGGAGACATAATAACAGTCTCTAAGTATCTGAAGGGCCATCACGGTGTCCCTATTCTCACTCACACAAGATGGAAGGACTAGAAACAAGAGTATGAAACATCAAGGAATCAATACAGATTAGATATTAGGAAAAACTTCCTGACAGTGAGGGCAATAGGGATTGAACTCAATGACCCTAGATTCTATGATTCTATGATTACTCCTGGATGCATACTCCTGTGCATACAAGAACCGCAAACACACACCCTCACCTCCTTTGACTGACACAACGGCATCCAATAAGAAAGGAGATAGATTTGACTCAGCAAAAAGGGTGGGCAGCCAAGAGTTCCATGGGGGAGGCTCAGGTCAACCACGGAGACAGATGTGAGTGATGCAGTCCAAAGCGAAGACAGTTTGAGGACGACCTATAACGATCTCTCAAACCGCCAAAAACTGTAATCTGCTTTAATTATTGAAATTTTTTTTCTGATTGGATTTGATCCACATTGCAGAAAATGCACTTCCAGCACAGATTCAAGATCACAATTCCCAGGTCTAAATAGAAGGAGGCTTATTCCTCTAGGAGCCTGTCTGGGTTTCTTGATAAATGATTATACAGAAAATATATCCCTGAGCAATTTCCCACCGATGAGGTCACAGGGCATACTTATTCACTCCCAATTTGCTCCAAGCCCCAGAATGACCTTGGAATCACTACGAACTCTATTACTTTCCAACCATTACATTCTTATCTCTACAACAATCATCCAAGCAGGCATAGTCTGGAAGTGCAGAGCATCAAAGATGGTGGTGCAGTGGCCAAGCTGACAGATTTAATGTGTGCTAATATGCAGTATCGCTTTTCTTTAAGGGAGTAGCTGTATGTTAGTGATGCAGCAACTGCCTAGAAAACAGAGGGATGTAAGGTTGATCCCTGGCATCTCCTTGGAGGAAGAAAAATAATGGCAGAACATTTCTGTTATCTGCCAGGAAAACTCCCTGGAAGTGTCCATGTAGTCATCAGGATCTGAGCTTGTCTTGGGGACATATTTACCTTTATGGTATCTTATGGATATGTGCACAAGTGGATGTTTTTAGGGATTTTCACGAATATTCGTAACATTTGAAATTTGTACAAATTTGGCCGAATTTGGACATTCAAATTCGAGTTGAATGTTGGCACATTCAAAGATTGACATTTGAATGTGAATCAAATGTTTTGATACATTTGTGTGAAGCTTTGTATGGGATTTATAGGGATTCATATGGGATTGAACATTTGTAGCAAAGAAAGAGTTTGATTTGTGTACATATCCAGATTAAAAGACATTTTTTAAAAAAAAAATATTGTAGCAGTGTGGCTACCCCATAGGATTGGCATTGCTCTCGCTTGGGGTCCTCTTCAGAGCCTGTGTTATTCTTCAGAGCTGGCTTCAGAGCCAGCTTTGGAGAGGGCTTCAGAGATTGTGCACAGGCTTTGAAGCTTTGGGTTTCAGGGCACCCCCTCCCCCTATGGGTAGGCCTCACATGGAGCCCCCCCCCAGACCCCATTGCCTGATCATGGTGGAAATGTGCTCTGTATATTCCAGATTTGATGCCTGAAGACCCCATTGTAGACCCCATTAATGTAAATGTTGCATGGGGGTGGGGTGGTTAGGGGAGTTACACAGTCATGCAGTGTCTTGTGATTGCTATAGCAACAGCCTGGCACATTCCAGATATTGATTTGGCCATTGCTATGGCAATGCACTTCTTAGGGATGATGCTGGCATTCATAGTGCAAATGGTGGCCACCATCCCTGGACTTAACTTCAGTGAGATGGTATCCTATTGAGGTTAAGTGCAGACAGGGCTCAGGACTCTGAGGCCTGCCCCATGGTGTCACACCTCCATGTTCTCCATTACTGTCATGGAGCAGGACTCTTGATCATGCTACCAGTGTTCTCAATAATAAGATATCTTTTAACAAGCCTCATACCACCCTGACCACAGAATTGAAACTACTCAAATTGTCCTGGAAGTTATTAATGGCTTAGGAATGCCACAACCAATGTGCTAAGTCCTTAGACTTAAGTAAATTTACCACACTTGAAATATGGTATAAAATGCAACTTCACTATGATTATGATGTGTACATTTTTATAAATAAGTACATCTACAAGTATATTGTGAACCATTTTGGTCCTGTAGTTAGAGGGCCGGACCCATATCTTATAGTCACTGGGTTTGATTCTCCTCCGTGAAGCCAGCTGGGTGGCCTTGGGCTAGTCACATCTCTCTTTCTGAGCTCTGACAGGCTCACCTATCTCACAGGGTGCCTGTTGTGGGGAGAAGATTTGTGTAGCTTTGTCAGCTGCTTTGTGTCCCTTAAAATGGGTGAAAAAAAGCAGGGAAGGAGAGCTGTAACTAGCCCAAGGTCACCCAGCTGGCTTCATGGGGGAGGGCGGAATCAAACCCTAACCACTAGACCAAATTGGCTCACTAATACTAATCAGAAATTAGACTATGGATTGCCATTATCTTGTTTGTGAACTTTGTCTTTTGAATATTTACTAATTTTTTAATTAAAAAAACTTGTTTCTTTCCAGATTTTTAAAAAAGAACCTGGTGCTTTGAAAAATTACTCAACCCGCCAAACTAAAAAATGAGGAAACATCGGCATTTGCCGTTAGCCGCGACTTTTTGTCTTTTTCTCTTAGGTGTTTGTATGATTGAAGCCCAAGAGCAAGCAGCTGGTAAGTTATTCCTGTTTTTAGGCAACTTTGCCGTTTTAGAGTTCAGTTCACGTACTGAAATGTGATCTATGCAGTTTGAACAAAGGTTTAAGCAGGTATGCTGTGTCTTGACAATCAGTTGTACCAGTTATGCATTTCTTAATTAACAATAGAATAACATAGACATGATGTTAAACTCGTGAGCCTCAGATTCATCTGCTCTCTTCTTCTCTACCAGTAAACCATTGAATGAGAAAATTTCGCTTCCATTCTAGAGCACCACAGCATGTCTTCTAGCCCCAAACTGATTCATTTCCATTAGCTGGCAAAAATAAACTTCATGACAATCGCAGTATAGGATTCATATGACATTATACACTGTGGTTGATCTAAAATGGGAACAAAAAGGAGAGAGAGAAGTTTCCCTGAGATTTGCTTAGATGTTGTTCTTCTAGTGCTAAACTACATCAAAAGGCATCCATTATGTCTCATGATTACACTAGGGATGTGCGTGAATTGATTTTATTTGCATTCGATTTGTATCAAATCAAATGTAAGAACATTTGTATTTGTTTGAATAGATCACCATCAAATGTGGTAGGATTCTATTCAATACGAATGTGTTCATACAAATTTGTACAAATATCCAATACAAATGCATACATGTACGATACATATCCCATAACATATCCTCTCTGAAAGCATCAAATCCGCCCTGAATCCACTTTGAATCCATTCTCAAACCACGTCGAATTCACTCTGGATCTGTTGCAGATGTGACTGGTGCAGCTGCTTTCTCACCTCCCCATTTCACGAATGTTCCAAAGCTTCATACGAATGTCGTAACATTTGATTCATATATGAATGTCCAAATTTGTACGAATTCCTATGAATAATGAGTGTTATGAATATTCATGCACATCCCTAGATTACATGCATTTGTAGATTAGGAACATCCAGGTTTTATTGTCAGGGGAAGCTAACTTTCACCTTTCTCTCCTATTTGATTATTTTTAATTGCTTCAATACAATAGAAAAAACTAATATTTTAATAAAAAAGTATGAAACTACTCTAGGATCAGATACCTCCGAATTGAAGATTGAGGGCATTGTAGAAAGTCTTTCCACAAATATTTATATATTGATATGCCATGGTACTGTCACATTCCTATAATATTAGTGCAATGTTTTATGAAAGTACACTTAGAAAGAATTCCAAACACTTACAAAATGCTTCTAAAACTCACTGTCAGTTTTCCGCTAACTAAGCACCTCTGGCCATCACTACTTACCTGTCAGATGGTGACAGTCCTTGAAGTGACTGAGGTTGCATCTCCATTTTCCATCTTTCCAAGCACAGTGGCAAAAAGGCACCACAAGGGGTATCGCCACCTTGTTTTCAAGCATGATAGCTGCCTGAGGTACCTGTTTTGCAAAGCACAGTTTCCTGCCATTGCCACAGATGCCTTGGATCAGACTTCAGAGTCTGCCCCTGTACTCTGAAGCAGAGGCACGGAACAGTCAAAACCATCTCCATTGTATGTTGGAGACCTGGCCTGAGTCTGAGCGGAAAGAGAGGTTTTCCCCTTTCATTCTTCCTCCTTCACTCTCCGTTGCTGGGATGCCCCAGTTGTCCAAGGCAAAATATCTCAGGGACAATGTGAGATGCAGTTACCTCAAGAATTTCTGCAGCCCAGGACATCATGGTGATGGGGGCAGAAGGAAAGAAGGAGAAATAATATTTCTTCTCTTCCCAGCATGTGTTATGTTTGTTATTCCTACCATCTTTTGATAGATAAATAAAGGCAATGTGGAGTTGCTTTTTTGCTAGAGATGGGCAAAGCTTTACCAATTATTTACATTTTTACAGAATAATGCAAAGCATTTAAGCTGTGAAAATTTGCCAGAATCTCATTAACTTTAGTGTTGTATCTGATTCTGCTACACTATGCTGATGTAGCATTTGGAATGGATTTTCTCCTATTGGAGTTGCTCTCCCTTCTTCCCTTTGCAAATACTGGCAATCCCAATGTTAGAATAAGACCCTTATAACTCAATTAAAGATAAACTCTTACATTTAGTTAACAAAAACAACTAATAATTACTACTGAATATTTTATTATGGGAGAAAAAGACTGACTTTGTGATACGTACCCAGAGCTTCTTTAGACTACAGGTGTTTAGACTCAGGTTCTCAGGTTTGGTTCACATTGAACTGAACTTCCTTGATTCCGGTTCAGTCTGAAACCAGCATCAAATCATTTGTGAACAGTCAAGGTTAAAGTAAAAAAAGAAAAAAGGAATGCATTGAAAAAAGTCCTATTTAATGGCCAAGATGTTGTCGAACTCAAACTGTTTGAATCAAACAGTTCTGTCTAACCAAGCAATCCAGGTTTGGTTCAGATTGAACCATCCTCTTTGGAACAGTGCTGATTCAGTTTGAATCAAATTGCTCAAACTGAATGGTTTGAATCAAGCTGTTTGAACTTGAACCAGAATTACACATCTTTAGCTGAGACTTCTAAGTAGTCAGGTGTGTTGTAGTATATGCCTACAGAATACTACACAGAGTCAGTTCTGATTAAATTTGAAGATAATAGTTATAAGCTATCCCTTTAAGGTCAAAATTTTACAAACACTGGCACATTCTAATTGTCCCTACTAAATGATACTAGCTACCTCTCTTGTTACAGACAGAATATTCTTCTGCCCATGATTCCTTTATACATTCCCAATATACTTTTTAATAAAAGTGGTTTGAAGTAAAAGTTCAGTATGTTTACTTTCTTAATAGTGTCCCCATTTCCCCTTTTGGTTTTAGAAAATAATGGGGTGTTGTGTAAGTACTACCAGTTACTGATCTTGCACTGCTGTTAAGTATGCTTATTATGTGAGTAAATGCTGTAATAGTAAACAATCCCATGTGATGTTGCTTTTCATCTGTCTCAATTAAATGAGTTTATGGATTTATAACCTTGGTGCTGCTGCTGATACCCAAGTAGAGCATGAATGTCATTAGTAGGACTAGACTTTTTTTTCCCTAGTGGCTTCTCAAAATTCATAAATCAATGTGTTTTTTTAAAGATGTCAAAATCGGTGCTGCTGCTGATATAATATTTCTAGTGGATTCCTCTTGGAGCATTGGAAAGGAGCATTTCCAACTTGTCCGGGAGTTTCTGTATGATGTTGTAAAACAATTAGATGCGGGTGGAGATGATTTTCGGTTTGGTCTGGTCCAGTTCAGCGGAAACCCACATACAGAATTCCACTTAAATACATATGATACTGTACAAGATGTCCTCTCCCATATTTCCCATATGCCTTATATGGGGGGAGGCACCAAGACTGGACAAGGATTAGAGTTTGTAATTCGGAACCATCTGTCTAGAGCTGCTGGAAGCAGAGTGAGTGATGGAACACCCCAGGTTATTATAGTATTAACGGATGGACGATCCCAGGATGATGTGGCTCTGCCATCATCAGTTCTTAAGTCGGCTGATATAAACATGTTTGCCATTGGCGTGCAGGATGCAGTGGAAGGGGAGTTAAAGGAAATAGCAAGTGAACCCCTTGATATGCATCTGTTCAACCTAGAGAACTTTACTGCTCTCCACGGCATAGTAGGAGACTTAGTTGCAAGTATTCGCTCATCTATGACTCCAGAAAAGACTGGAGCAAAAGGAGTGATTAAAGACATCACAGGTAACAGTATTCTGCTGTGACATTGCAATGGTTCTGGCTACAGAAGCATTGCAATTGCTACCATTCAATGATGTTTGAGCATAGCGATGTGAGAACCAAGGGCCTTTCCTGCCAACAGCGGCAACAAGAATATTATTCTTGCTGCTAGACAGCAATACCATGAGCTTAGGTAGTGCTAGCGGTCTCTACCTTGTGTTTTTATTTTCAGTGAAACAGAGGAAGTGGATGTATTGGGGGTGGTATATAAAAACAACAACCAAATGGTTAAACTGGACAGATGGGAAGGAAAGAGCCAGAAAGTGTGGGGAGTGTTGCTGCAAATCTCTGTGCACGTCCCGTCACTTGAAAACAAGACGAGAGACGAAAAACTGCAGGAATGATTTCATCTTTGAAAGCTACTGAACAAAAGTACTGAAATTCTGATTCATGGATATAAATATATAAAGATGGCATGTGCTCATTTCAGTACTGTGGCTGGTACATAGGTGGAGGGAAGGTTCAGTTTTCCTAATAATTATATATTACACTTTGACTGTAAGGAAAATGTGATTTCTGTGTGTAGGGGGGTATCTGTGTTGGAGGGGAATATCTGATTCTCCCTCTTCTTCAACTTCTGAGTAAGTTGTCTGGAAAGGCCCTAGGTGCACATCCAAAGGATTAAAAACAAAGGTTTCCTTTATCAAATTATTTTTAGACATCAGTCCTGTCCATTTGCTAATGAATCTAAAACAGAATCAAATAAAAATTTGATTCTCTTTCAGTTATTTGATACTAGATGGCCATTCCTAAAACCCACAAAAAACATTAGGATAAGTGAACCTATTATCCTAATCTTCACAACTTTGTGAGGGAGAGTATTGCAGCCAGGAGACCCTGTTTGTGCAGGAACATCTATTTAAATTCAATTTTAATGTAGGTGTTACAAATATTTGCGCTAGCCCCCCCCTTCCTGCAAATGCAGAATGACATCCCATATTTCCTGACATTTTGAAACTTTTTGAAATTTTGGACCCTTTTTCCATGTGCAACAAAGACCCCATTAGGAACCTGATAAGTATGCAATTGGTATAGATCAGTTATGTACCTTCTGCACAGATTACTCCTTAAAGACCCCATTCTGAATGAGCACTGTCAAAATCAGGATTTATTGAGGGTCTTCAGGCCTTTAAATCCAAATTAACGGAAGACCCCTTTAATCATGTCTTCAATCTGGTCTTCTGCTGTGAAGACTGAGGGGCCACAATTCCACATGTATACCAGGGCAACGAGGTCCAGGGGTGAGTCATACCCACTGTAACCGTAAGTGACCCCTGATTGACAGCTACACAGGCCAGTTGTGCCACACCACCAGTGGACCTTCCTGCTCAGGCCTGCTCGAACCTAACTGAAGCCCTGGGATGGGTGCTACAGCGTTGACATGGCAGCCCTGTTTAGCACCTTTGGGTGCTAGTCGCATGGGGTCCTTGCCATGATGTGGAATAACTTGGACCAGATTCCATGAGGACTGGATACCAAACATCCATATCTTCTTAATCCAGATTAAGAGAGCTACGTGCAAAAAGGCTGAAAGAGTTAGAAGATCTATATCAAGAAAAAAAATCTTCCTGGACTTTATATTTTCCATTCATATACTTACCTAAAATATATGGTTTACTTCTTTAAACCCTTCAAGGCCTGAATAGATACTTACAGATCTATTATTGACAGGCGTTTGGGTTTTCATTGAAAAAACAGGAGTGAGCTCATCTACTTGAGCACCCTCAGTTTCCTAAAATAATTCTTAGATGACAACTTGGACATCATTTTTCTTTACCTGTCAGTCAGAAAACTCACAAGTTTCTCCTGTCTGTCCTGCAGCATTACTAGTGAGCAGTGTTGGAGCCAGAGATAATACAAGAGAGTGAAAGTCAGGCAGGAGTTTCCTTCATATCTAGTGCAAACTGGAGAGCAGTGACATTTATGGATATGGAACAATAAGAGTTTTACCAGATATACAACGATTAAATTTGAAGACCTTTGTTTTTATACCTTGGATTGCATGAAAGGAGGAATAGAATTTTTGAATGATGCAAGATGACAGCAATATAGTAGTTGTAACCCTCATCTTGTCTAATTAACACATCTCTTCAACTTCATCATTTGCTCCATCATCCATCATTGCATTGCTGCATGAGACACAGCCAAATACATGTTTTTACTCATTTTTCTGCAAGTTTGATGGGAAAGATATTCAGATTTGAGAACTTAAAAAAGACTGAAAAAGTGCTGAAATTAAATAATATAACTGCTTCTTTTGGTGCAGATTATCACCTTTCGTAATACAAATTACAAACCAGGATGCAAGAGGAAGGAATTTGGAAGAAATTGTTTTAGGATAGTTCCTTATTCCCTTAAGGGCTTGGGAAAGTGCACTCTTTGATGACTTCAAGGTCTTCTTTCCAGCATTTTACAGTAAATTTATCAAAACTCTGAAAGCAATGTAATAGAATAATTTGATCAGAAACTTTTAATTAAACCCCACAGTTCTTACACAGTGGCGTTCTAGTTGCTGTGCAAACAGAGCTCACCTTGCAATGTTGGGCTGTATATTATTTATTTTGAATGATATATTATTTAAATCAAATGTGATATGCTTGTATATTCTCCCAGAAATCTTAAATCTCACTGCCTTTATCTCAACAGATGTTAGGAAGTGTTTTCTTCATCTGTTAATACACACAGTGGATTTAATAAGTTTGACATAGAAGACAGAACAATGGCAGAGTAATTAAAATATAGTATATCATTGTTATTTAACCTGGAATATAATGACAATGTTATAAGTCTAAGCAGTGCTTTTATTATTACTTTAATCGCTACATACTGGATGTCATAATAATCCTAAAGTTTTTATTTTAAAAAAGTGTTAAAAGGTATGCATTCTTTCACAGTAATGACTATGGTAAATCCCAACATATGGTTAATGGCTAAGGCACTGCTTTCTTCCTAAACCAATCATTCTTTGCTTAGTTGTGTAACAAAGCATGTTTTTAATTTGTCCTCCACCAGCAGCCTAATTGTTCATTGTGTACTTCAGTATAATAGTATTTCGGAGATGACAAATTATCCAATTGTATATATTGTCTCCCTATCTCTGTCTGATCAGCAGTTATTTCATTAACCGGTGATAATTGTTTGTGGGACCTTTGAAATACACAGTAACATTAAAGAACCTTAAAACTGAAATAAAGTTTTGGCTTCCCTCACCTTTCAGGTGCTTTTATTGTTGTTTTAGTCAGTTTGTTTTAATGATGTTTTACATTGTTTTTTGTTTTTTGTGACTCACCCTGAGACCTTTGGATATAGAGTGAACTACTTATAGTTAAATAATACCCAAAACTGTTTGGCTAGAGCTGTGGAGAGTTGGACCTAAAATGTCCCTAGTCTAAATTCATCTTTATTACTAGGTAAACTAAATAAGAGTTTTTAATAGGGTTAATTTTTAAGGGACAGCTTGTAAAGAAGCACCATAGCCCTACAATGCTGATTAAATTTAACTGCAAAGACAGAATGCTAGTAATTTGTAGGTAGCTAACTGTGTCCTTCACAGAGCTGTAGGTTAGTAAAAGTAACAAATAAAACATGAGAAACTCTTGAACTCGTGTGAAAACTCTTAGATTCATGAAAAAGTTTTATGAGAAGACCAATATGTCCAATAGTTATTTGGTTAGTCACGAAATTAGAATTAAAATTCATTTAATTTTAGTGAGAGTCAGCCACCATAGATTGGATGAAGACAGTCTTAATCACCAACCAGACATTTTGAATTTAAGCATCCATCATGTCTAACTGACATAGTTGCAATCTAAAAACATCTGGATGGGAAAGCTTTAAGTTTACAAAGCACGGACACTAAATTCATCTGATCAGTACAGATGACAATTAACTTTAGATAGGCTTATTAGGTGCTACTATTTCCTTCATTTACCTCAAATACATTTTTATGTAGTTCTTTTTTTTAATCCAAGATGGCTGATCCTTCCATAGACACTTATATACAGTTGGATAATTATGTTATGACTGGCTTCACCCTGTTTTAACAAGATTCTGCATTGCTTGATTGAATATCCGGTCACTTGATATATGGATTATAAAATCAGAAACATCTTTGATTTAAATGCAATTTTAATTCCCATAAATTAAAACTATGTGTATGTTCTGAATGCTTACTTCATACTGTGCTAGGTTTTAATATAACGTTGTTGCAGATAAAATATGAAATCTTGATCATTATTTGGCTTACTTCGTCCGATCAACTGAATCAACAGTTCAGTTGTTAGAATACAACAATCTGTTGTAATAACGAATCATCCTCAAGATATTACAAATAACTTCTAAAATTAGTTTGCAGTCCCTGAAGAATTAAGAACAATAATAATAGCACAGTTTGTGTAATAAATATTTTTTTAAAAAATCTAATTGCAATTTTTAAAAATATACTTAGCCCTTTCCATTAATTAATTTTTACATTTTTGTTATGCAAATTTGCATATCAAACAGTATGGGTCATGTAAGGAATTTCTTATTTCTACAACTTTAAAAAGCTTGTTCTTCTCATGAGGACTTTTAGATTTGATACATCTTGCAGATGTAAATGGCCATCTATTTCTCTACATATATTTGAAAATGCTGCTTGAAGAGTCATAATATATTATGTCATGGCAGCTCTCGAAAGTAAATAAGTCTGACATTTTGACTATAAACATCAAATAAGTAATGAGGTTGCATTGCATCATGAATTCTCATATTTTAATGGCCATGAAGACATGAAAGAGATCCTTGCAAAAAGTCAAATGAGGTGTTCCATTTATAGTCTCAATTGGGAATTCTTCTCACTGCTATGGTATTATGTAATTAATATGTACAAGGTGTTAATTCATATTCAATCAGAATGCAGAACTAGCAGACAAACTGCACTGACTTTGACCATCGTGTGTTTTATTCCTCCATATTCGTGTTTCTTGCTGATTTCCAAAGAAACATGTCAGAACACTGTTCAACTTGCATGAAATCACTTTGTTTAATGCTTTCACCTGTTGCATTTCTCTTTTTTTAAAGCGCAAGAATCTGCTGATATTATTTTCCTTATTGACGGATCAAACAACATCGGCGCTGTCACTTTCGCAATCATTCGTGATTTCCTTGCAAATTTAATTGAAAGACTTTCAGTTGGAGCCGATCAGATACGAATTGGGGTGGTGACATATAGTGATCGACCCAGAACTGTATTCTTCTTGAACACCTACATCAAAAAAGGCGATGTTCTAGATGCAGTGAAAGCCCTTAGCCTTCTTGGTGGTGAGGAGGCTAATATTGGGGAGGCCCTTGAGTTTGTGGTACAGAACCACTTCACCCAGGCAGGAGGCAGCAGAATAGAGGAAAATGTGCCACAGGTTTTAGTGCTGATAAGTGGCAGTGAATCTAGTGATGACATAAGGGAGGGGGTTTTAGCTATGAAGAAAGCGAGTATATTTTCATTTAGTATCGGGGTCCAAAATGCTGACAATGCAGAGCTTCAGCAAATTGCTACTGATGGAAGCTTCGTGTTTACTGCCTTGGACACACGTAACCTTGGTGAACTTCAAGAACTCTTACTGCCAAATATTGCTGGAGTAGCCCAAAGGCTCATTTTATTAGATGCCCCAACCATTCTTACGGAAGGTATGTATTTCTTTTAATGAACCTTTCTATTGCTTTCCAATACAGTACTTACACTCTTTAATGGGACTTGCTTTGTTTGGGTACTTTTTTGAGTCACCTGAGGGTTCAGATCAAACAATGAAACTTCAGAAAGTGAAAAGAATCTAGAGGAGGTTTATAAAGATTCCCAAGGGTATACTTGAATTTGTGAGAAGCATAAACAAGAGAACAATTATTGCTGCTTTAATCAGGTGTAGCAGGAAGGGAGAGCGCTCTGAGGCTTGCCATGCTGGGATTTTTGAACTGACTTCTCCCAAATGTGGGAGGGAAGGAGGATAAAACCATCAATGATTTGCTGATTTTAATGGCATTCTCAGCCTTTTTCTTTCAAGAATGGGGATTGTAAAAAGGAATACAAAAATAAAGTTAATCCTTAGAAATCCTACAGGTATTGTGCTAGATAAGTTAGATTCTAGCACTTAATCTGCACTGTGCAATGATATATTTATAGCCTGGCTTAATGCCCATGGCATGCCTATTGCTGGATGTGATGGAAGATGCTGTCCGATCACCACATATAATGAGGGGAAAGGACATCACCTTATGTGGCAAATTCAATAAGCAGCACCTCTGAATGAATTTGCTTGCTTGCTCTATAGCCCAGTCTTTATCTTAATGGATAACTGGTAGGTGACAAAATGAAACCAGAAACAGATCGAAACCTTAGAAGCTGAATAATAATGGTTAAAAACCCATACAGTGCGACTGAAGGGCTGAGCAGTGAATGGACCTGGAGAACATCCATTTTCCACCCAGCCCTGAACTGTGCCAGATAGAAAACAGAACAGATAAATCAGCCTTGCTGCTACTTTTTCTCTGCATGGAATGGCTAGGCTAGGAATGCAGGAGAGTAGCAAACATCCTCAGCTTGGTGTTTCAAACTCTGCATGAAGGTGCCTCTAAGGGCATTTCCTGCCCCTTTGGTGGTAGCCGACAGGTCCATGGGTTCTCTGCAAATGCCCTTTTCAGTCCCTGCAGAGGTTGAAAAAAGAGTGAAAAAAGTTGGTCTCCAACTGCAACCCCTGGTTTCTGTTTCAACTACTTGGGGGCTTTGTAAAAGCAAATAGATAGTAAGGATACTCATTCTTTTTCTGCACTGAACCTTATTCAGTATTATATCTCAGAATAGAGATCTGCCATCTACATGGTAATGAAGGCAAGGACAGATAGTAAATGGAATCTGCCATAGTCTGCCCTAGCGTACAGATGGCTGGCTACTATTCCAGGTTACAATCCAGAATAAGATAAGACTCAGTGCAGAAAGGGCCTAAAAGTTATTAGTTTTGTCATAATCTTTGCATGTTACTAAAAGATGGTGGTGCTAATGCAACATTACTAATACTGTAATGATCATATTGCACACTCTGCCATTGTGACTTTTGCCTCAGCAGTGACATTTCTTGAGGAAAGGCTTTAATTGCTTAATGCAGCATCATTTCAAAGCCTACTTTGCAGGGAATGGCCAATTCCGCTTCATGTGATCATCTGCTGGTGATCAGAGCTTGTGTATCCTCATGGAACTCCTAAAAGGATCCTATACACCCACCATGAGTGCTGGAATCCTGCAATATTTGGTGGATAGCCATTTGAGGACCCTTACTTTAGTTGCTAACCCCCTTGTCGCTCCAAATACCAATACTCAGTCCATTCCAAAGTTATTCCAAGTGTCCTGGCTGTACAGTATAATTGGAGGGGGGCATTTTGAATTTCCTCTTCCCTGTGGATTGGCTATGAATCTTCAAAATGGAACAGCCTTACAGTTTGGTTTCCTGCCCTGTCATCACCCATGATATTCTCAGAGGCCTGGGATGCACCCTCAGTTTTGGCAATTTTTCAAAAGTCAGCAAATGAATTGTCAAAATCTAGAGTGCCTTCCAATGCCTCCTAAGTGTGGTGGGTGACAGGCCAGGACAGCCAGACTCCCTCCACGGAACAGCCAGACTCCCTCCACTGATAAGAGATTTTGATGCAGTTCCAAAAGCTTCTATTGCAAATATTGTTTTTTTAAAAAAAATTAGGGGTGTAATCTTAGCTGGTCAAACTGTTTTACTGTTGAATCTTGCAATACCTGGCCCCATGTGGGGTAGGAGGCGTCTTGCTTGTAGGCCAAGAAACAAAATATGCTGTGTCTCCAACTTCCAGTTCCCAAGTCTTTATAGAAGATACCATATTTGATGGTATCAAAAGCCTCTGCAAGATCAAGGAGAACCAGTAGGGTGGCACTTCCCTTGTCTTTCTGTCAATAAGATCATCAACCACTATGAACCAGGGCACTTTCAATTGCTGTGACCTGTTCTGATGCTGAATTGAAATAGATCCAGAGAATAAGCTTCCTCCACCACTACCTTTATTCAGAAGCTTTCCCAGGTAGGTATTTTAGCAACTCGGCAATAGTTGTTTATTGCTTATGGGTTCAACCAGGTCCTCTTCAGGAAAGAACATACCATTTCCTCTTTGAGAGTGAGTGGAACATCCCCTCTCCCATAGCAAAGGATTAATCACTTCTTTAGTTAGCTCTTATCAGCCATGATGGGCAAGTAAAAAAGGAAATGAACTCCTGCATGCAGCTTTTCTGCATCCTCCAGTTGCAATCATTGGAATGGATCCAAAATAACCTGATCAGATAATTCTCTGTACACCTCCACCAGCCCATTCTTAACTCACTGAATTCCATGAGGATCTGTACAATTTTATCTTAATTCTGCCTTGCAAATTTGTAGCAGAAGCCCTCTAATGGCACCGCACTCCAGTGATTTGTAAGGATTTTTAAAATCTCCTTTTAAAAATTAACCCATAATTTTTAAAAGGAGATTTACGTATTTTCCCCCAAAATCTCACTGTCTTCTATGGAGGTTCTGAACACTGTTAAACACATGTTGCATTCATAGCACTATGGTGGAACAGGAGTCAGTTATTGGAACAAGTTCATAATACTTAGGACACCCTGTTCTGAAGACAGGATATTACAATACAGAATGTTTTCCAAATCCTTAGTTGATGTACAGTGATGCTAGCTAAATAAAACATATAATGATGGCTGTGTCCACATGGTTGGGATGCAGCCAGGTGATAGCCTATCAAGGACAACAGCTGACAGGCACATTGCAGCTCTCAGCTTCAAATGTTTAGGCTGCTGTATAAACTGCACATTTATATGGCACAGGGGAATGTGCACTCCTGATCGAGGTGTCACACATGACGATTGATGAATTGTCGTGGCATTGCATTATACGACCAGGACTGTGTGTTACCTTAATGCTGGATAAAGGACACTTGCTGTGCAGTATAAACAAAACTCGAAGTTTCCCTCCAGTGAAGGCAGAACAGCAAGATGAGAGCAGGAAGAGCAGCTGAAATTTGATTGGGTGAATCAACCCACATGACAATGTGCACTGACTCAGCTCTCGCAGCTCCAATAAGGAAGCTACAGAGCTGCCTTTTGAGCCATAACACCTGGTCGTTGCTGTGCAGTAAGTATGCTGCACTTTTACATTTAAGTGTGGATTTATTCCACTAGCCTGGAGGCAGCCCTAGTAACTGTGAGGTTTCCAAGGGGGGCTTTTGCAACCAATTGGAGAGGGACCTAGAAAGTTGGCCATTTTTTCATCCGGAACAAAAATACCCCTTCCTAGAAGCCAGGAAGATAAGGTGTTTCCTCCAACCTCCCATGTACATATTACTTAATCTGTCACATAACAAGCTCATGACTATGTAGATAGTATCTCTTTCCACAAATAGTTTACTCAACAATAGCCCTAAAAATAGAACATAACTGTCCCAATTCTTTGTTAATTTTATAGCTGATTGTGAATTTTGTAATTTGTCTCTCTTATCCAATTTCTGCTTTAATGTGGTTATTTTTAATATGGCTAGATTTTGATTAGTTAAACTTTAATACTAAGAGCCTGGAGTGATATAACAATACCATTCCAGTGAGGTGAAGACAAAGTGTGAAAGGAACTGTCCATACTTCAAGTGCTAGTGAAGTTCTGAACTGGACCACCACTAGGGATGTGCATGATTTTTGGGGGAGGCATTTGATTTGGAACAAATCAAATGTTCAAAAATCCGTATCCATATGAATAGAATGCATTCAAATGTGTTAAAATTCTATTTGATATGACTATATCTGTATGTGTTCATAGGAACATTTGATATGTATCTGCTGTGAACAGTTACGTATCTGCTATGAACAGAAATGTATCTGTTACATTTCCCCAGCTTAACGAATGTCCAAATTATTCATACAAATATCCGGAAACATTCGTATTCATTTGAATGTTAGCATACAAATATTGCAACATTTGATTTGAGTTCAAATGGCCAAATGTGGCCAAATTTGGCTGAGTTTAGAATGTTACGAATATTCATGCACATTCCTAACCACAGCCACTTCAAGTGCAGATGGCCAGGCTCATGCATGTCAGAGTGCAATTGTGCAATTGCATCCACAGTTATGCTACCATGCCCACTTGAAGCAACTCATTGGGAAGATGATGTGAATACTGATTGGGAGCTCCCTAGCTGCTCCTGGATAATCTGTGGATAGTATTTTAGTTGTCCATAGCTAGTGAAGATCAGAGATGGCTTGGTAAGTTCCAGGGCTGTTGGAAGTGGCGCCTCACCAGGGAGTAGCTGCTTCACCTGGTAAGAGGGAACAGGCCCATATGTAGTGGCTTTATCCTATCGCATGTGGGATGCATTCAGCTTTAAATGTCATGAAGTATATTCAGTGCGAAATTTTTAGGTGACTGATGATGTTTACTACAAAAAACATCCTAATGGAAAGACGAATGAAATGGCTTAAAATATTTTAATTATTCTTGGAATGGTTCCTGATTCTTCGGTTGGAATGAAGTTGCTTGACCAAGCATGCTGGTAAAACCTGATGACAAAAAGCGATTCAGAATGAGTAAATGCAAATGAAAACAGAAATGCTTCTTCTCTCTCTACTATATGATGAATGGGGATAGGTTTGTTGAATCAGGAGATGTAGGATACAGGGCCCACTGGGACAGAGATCTGGGGCATATTGACATTATAAGAAGTAGCAGATGCATCAGGGGCTATGGGGCCTATAGAAATGCATTGGTGGATCCACTTGAGAAGAGGGATGGTGAGTATTTGATATGTGAGTAATGAAAGAGCCATATGCTGGTCACATGCTGGGCAAAAAACTGAATATGAAGTAGAGGCAAGCTTGTGAGAGGACAAGGCTGTCCTGTAGCAAAATGAGGAGGTATCTGGATATTCTAGGATTTAACTGCTCTGGAGAGTTGCTAGTTCTCTAATCGATATATTGTTAACTTTCTCCTTACTTTCACTGGAGGGGAGATAACCATCATCATAGAACTTTGGATTAACTTGTCAATGGGCCTATTCTGATGGCCTCATTAATACGTGAATAGTAAAAGTTTTATACAATACTGTTCTTAAAAAAAAACTTTTTAGAAATAAGCATGACTTAACACACTTAATACTAGAAAATAATAGATCTAGTTTTGTAACAGAGCCATTTTATATAGTGTCTGGAAAATAATGAGTAGAAATGTCTGCTATTTTCAGTTGAGGAATCCTACTAACTCTGTGCCTGTATATTATTGCTTGCAGTTGTTGAAGTCAATAAGAAGGACGTACTCTTTCTGGTTGATGGCTCAACATCCTTGGGAATAGGCCCTTTCAATGCAATTCGTGATTTCATTGCTAAACTAGTCAACAGACTGGAAGTTGGACCAGACCTTATCCAAATTTCAGTGGCGCAATATGCAGATACTGTAAGACCTGAATTTTATTTCAATACCTTCCAGACCAAGAAAGATGTCCTAGTAAATATCAGGAAGATCAAGCCAATGGGTGGTACCACCCTCAACACAGGTGCTGCACTGAGAAATGTCAAGGATAACTTGTTCACCAGGGCGGTTGGATGCAGGATTGAGGAAGGAGTACTTCCGATGCTGGTTCTTATTACTGGTGGTAAGTCCAGAGATGATGTAGTCCAGCCAGCACAGGAAGTGAAAAGGAATGGCATCTTAGTCCTTACAGTTGGAGCCCGGAATGCCGATCGTGCTGAACTTGAACAAATTGCGTATGAACGAGGCCTGGTCTTCACTCCTTCAGAATTCCGCCAGCAACCACTGGCCCAAGTTCTTCCTGATGTCCTAACACCGATAAGAACGTTGTCTGGCACTCTGGTGGAAACCACGCCTCAAGAAGGTAATTGCTGCATGTGACATTACATTCTGCATTTTACTGTATCTGAAAACACATATGAAGGTGTTTCATCTGTGCCACAAATTAGACCCATTGACATCAAAACCATGGGCATTTTCTTTCCTTCCCATCTGCTGGACAGGAAAGGAGCGCAATCACTTGCGAGTGCTAGGTATCAACAGCCTAAGCCCCACTTGATTGGTATCTCGACTGTGACCAATCCTGTGATCGGTCCTCTTCTGAGTACTGCTATTTTGTTTGTGGTGCCCTCCACAACTGTGCATGTGTTAACACCGTCACCATGACAACACTAACGCTGTGCACATGTGCAGTCAAGTCTATAGGTCTATAGTTGTCCAAGGTGCCAGTGCACTTGTGTGGCACCTCAGACAACCCTGGAGCACCAGAAAATGTGCAAAAAGCTGCTGCCTGGATGTGCCAGGTAAACTAATCAATCATTAGGGACCTTCTGGTAAGGCAGGGGGCATCTGGAGGCTGTAGCAGCCTCCTCCAAGTGTGGAGGCCCTTCCCCTGACTTGTAGACAATTGTTTATGCCTGTTAACATTTTAAAAGTTGGGATGAGGAGGATCATTCACCTGGTGTAGGCTAGAGAAATGCTGAGGTATAATTTAAATACAATAACAATATAGTCTTAGATGGGTCAACTCATAAGTAAACTCACTGAATTACAGTATATAAGATTTCCACCCAAGCAGCATTTTTCTACAGCAAAACTTAAGCTTTTAAAAAATATATATTTGTAGATCACTGGAGCTTGTGAAATCTTTGTGTTAAATTTAGCTGCTTCTCAGCATCACCATGGAATGCAGAATTCCAACATTACTAAATGAATTACAATGTTAATTTTATGTTACTGCAAATAGTATGCAGGTGATGAAATGTGTGGAATAAGTATTTTAGAAATTCTTAGTCACTCTTAAAAGTCAGAATAGATATTAATAATAGTTAATGAAAAAAATAAAGTATTCAAAGCTTCTTTATTTTTTTCTTGGAAAACATCAGGACAGGTGACTGGATGCTGTAAGTTTGTTCAGCCAGTACTTATCCTAAATTAAGATGAATATCATGGGTTAAAATCTGTCCAATAACTCCCCCCCCAAAAAAAAATATGTGTGTCTCTTACTAATATGGTGTTGCATGATATGTATCTTTGACATTTTTATTTTAAAATATAAATTAAAAATGATCTTAAATGTTCTTACACTTTGAAATATCTCTCTCTCTCTGTCTGTCTTTGTTTCTTTTCCAGTAGTTACAAAACCCTAAAAGGGACATTGTAGTAAGAGGAAAAGTGAATATAAAATGAATTGAGCATGACCTGGTGAAAGATAAGCATTCTTAGCCCTTGGTAATGGGAAAGACCTGCAAAGGCTTAGGTTTTGATTAAATGTGTTCAAAGGGCATCATTGTTCTTGTAGTCTATGAGCAGAATAAATCAGTGTAGAGAAATCAGTAATTTTAATCAGATGTAACTATTACTTTATGGTATTTTTACAAAGAAGTACACTAGAAATTTGTTAGGAAATGTTATATAATATTTGATAAATTAAGCTGCTGCCCCACAGAAGTGCATACTTTGATGCAGAAATTATACTTGACTACACTAACTCCTTTTTTATATTAGCCATATCGAACTATTCAGACCTATTTCAGTATAAGAACTGCAAGAGTGAGAGCAGATCCATGCTCACAGGGACTGCCAGTATCCTTGCATTGGAAAGCACACATCAACAATGGGAGACCTTACCTGTGTTTTCCCTGTATGATCAGGGAATGGAATGTAAAAATGGCTGGAGTAAGCCCCTCCTGTCCATCACGTGAGATCTAATCCTGTGAGGAACTGAACTTCGTATAAAGTTCCTCTGAAACTATCATAAAGTCTGTTTGATGGCGGTTGGTAGTCCTCAAAACCAAGAAAGAAAATATGGTGGCCAAATCCAATAGAGTTAAGTCCAACTGAAGACACAGGCCCTTTCAGTACAGGGTCCTGTGCTTTCATATAGTTACTCGAAACTAGTCTGAAAACAAAGAATTTCCAGATTTAGGGGGAAACCAAAACAGGTATCTCCTGTAAACTAAAACTCCTACAGTGTGAGTTTCCCCTTTCCCCCTTCATTAGCTGTAGGTAGACCAGGCTTACTAATATTGTCATTGAAAAGAAATCTGAGGAAATTGGGTGAAATACATCTGTGCAGTTGGGCATGCTTTGATGGGTAGAGAAATGATCTTGATTCAGTACCTCTTCTCTTACTTTCACAACTCCTCTTTATGCATGTGTTGTACAGCACTGTATGCACACATGAAAAATACTGGTATGTTTTCTGTGATGTCTCATGTTATTTTCTGTCCTCTACCGCAGTTCTTGTAAACAAAAGAGATATCATCTTTCTTTTGGATGGATCAACCAACGTTGGAAATGCCAACTTCCCATTTGTCCGTGACTTTCTTGTGAGCCTAGTCAGTTCCCTTGATGTTGGAATTGACAAGACTCGGATCGGCATAGTGCAATTTAGTGAGAATCCAAAAACAGAGTTCTTTTTAAACACTTTTCTAACAAAGACAGATGTGATAAATCGTCTGAGGCAATTGAGGCTCCAAGGGGGATCAATACTAAACACTGGTTCTGCGCTAGACTTTGTTCGTACAGATCACTTCACTGAAGCCAGTGGGAGCAGAATAGATGAAAATGTCCCCCAGGTGCTAGTCTTACTCATGGCAGGGCAGTCTATGGATTCTTTCCAAGAGGCGGCCAATGCTTTAGCTCGCGCAGGAGTACTGACTTTTGGCATTGGTGTTAGAAATGCTGATTTGGCAGAACTTCGACAGATTGCATTCAATCCACAACTTGTATATTTTGAGGATGAATTCAGTTCTCTGGCAACTTTACCACAGGAATTGCTTAGGCCACTAACAACGTATGTTAGTAGTGGTGTGGAAGAAGTTATAATTACATCAACAGGTAATTACTTCCTGCATGTTATATAGGTTGTCTTTTGTTCTGAGGGAAACATAACTGTGTCTTTTGTATATGTTTTTTGTTCTGAGGGAAACAGAACATTTTTAGCACTCTAGTATGTATATTTTGAAATTTATATGTTCATCAGTTACCATCCATCATCAAGAAGAAACCTGTGTAAGGTCTTACATATGATTGACTGTAACTCCCTAAAATATTGCTTCCCTATGAAATGTTTGTGCAAATCTTCTTAGGGCTGTTTTATACATATGATTTTATGTACATGCAAAAGGACTCATATTTGTTTACTTTGCCATATAACCATATTTTAAAAAGCTGCATTTAAAATGATACAGGTGTGTATCGTAAGAGTTATACTTTCGTATCTATTTCGAAGCTAGATCTGTTGTTCTTTGTCTCATAAGCTAGAAAATAAGCAGGCCACTATATTAATGCATAACAGTTTTCAGTGAAGCATATTTTTGATGTTTCATGGTCATTTTTCTCCACTTTGTTACTTGGGAGAAAAAAAATCAAAGATTATGAGAAGTGAATTTTAAATAGTGTCATAGGGTGTTTCTGCACTGAACTTTGTTAGACCAGTTCAGTTGGTGTGTTTTCACTGTATTGGTCCACATGGCCTAGAGTTAGGTTGTCTGCATTGGGATGGCTCTTCTGGGGTAGCCCCCGCACCATTCCTGAAGTTTGCCTTTAGGGCTGGCCTTCAAAAGCTCTGATGGCCAGAAACAAATATCCCTGGCCTTGGACTGTTCAGGGGACAACATTCTGGTGGTCTGCCTTGTTGGCCCACTGAAATGAGTCCTCAATAGACCATGGGATTGTATTGTCTGCATGCCTCTGTGGTCCTGTTTGCCAGCTGTTAATACACTGGTAGACCTTTTAAAACAGATCTACTGGTAGTCTGGATCAAAAGGCCATTTTTTGCATCCGTATCCAGTCTATATCTTCAATAATTTTAATCAGAACATACTTGCAGTAGGGTACCAGCAGGTGGAAGTCTGGATCCCCTCTTAGACCTTTCTAACTACAACTGTGGAAATGACCATAGAGATGTAAATGGCTGCCCTGAGGTTCTTGCCAAATTTTGGGGCACAAAGCAGAACTTGCTGTATGGTGTGTGTAGGGGGAGGCCCCTCAATTGAAGCCTTCCCTTTGATGTGTTCTGCACCTGGAGATCAAAGACAGCATCACTGGTCCCCTAGCGCCTAAGCATTTTGCCACATGAGTTGCCTCTGTTCCTGGGGCCAAATTAAACAAGAGGATGTTTCTTAGGGACAAGAGAAGGAGAAAACTCTTGGAATTCACAGGAAAGAGAAAGAGTTGATTATGCTCCTTAACCCTTTGGTGTATTTGGAAAGAGATAGAAGAACCCTTTCCTGCTGCTTTGAACTGAAAAGCAGGAGGGGGGTTTTCTTTAGGAAATCAGGTGTTAAAAAGTTGTTCTGCGCAGCTATTTCTCCTCCCCATATATAATTTAAGGAAAAGGGAAATCCCTCATTCTATCTAGGTGTCAGTGGGATAAGATTTGCATCCCTTTAGAGGCTTTGAGATGAATCACTTTCTGTAAAAGGATGTCCCTTCTCCATCACTACTACCCTGTGATAGAAGCTTCAGCTGCAAAGCCTTATTATACAACCGTAGCAGAATAACTTAACAGCAGGAAAACACTTTGAAGTTCAACATGCATTATTACAAGGCTTGACAGGAAACAACAGAGATGCTTGGGAAGCTGGTGACAGGAGGCCAGAAGTCTTTTTGGGAGTGGTGGCCTTTTGTGGAGTAACACAAGTCCTACAAGAGCCAGGTCAGAACCCAAAGTCCATATGTGGACTTTTTGGCCCAGAACCAAAAAGTCTGTCCAATTATAACAATATCTAAATGTGGGGGGCAAAGGAGAAGTCAGAAAACAGTCCAGAAGTGAGCACTTGTGAATCTAAAGTCAGAAGGAACCCATTGGAGGAGTTGGGGTAGAGGGTTGCAGTTCAGGCTGATACCTGAACAGGACTTCAAAGTCTGGGAGAATCCAGGACAAGGATTCAGGAGAAGCAAGACAATAGCTAAGGCACATTGGGCAATTCAGGAACTAAAACACAAGTAGAATTTGCTCAGTGCCTTGAATGGAGAGGAGGATGCAGTGTCTGCACACCACTGCACTATCATTGTCCATTCAATATGAAAGAAGAGCCAACACTCCTATGCCGTGGTGCAGTAAGCCTGTTATGATGCTTTGGCAGCACAGAGGTTTGAAAGAGCTCTTCAAACAGCTCCCACATGTCCATGGCAGGAGCCCTGTTGCTGTTCATGCTTGGAGGGACCTATGGGAGTGGTACATGAGGAATGGCACATGAGCTTGGTCTAGTGGTTAGGGAGCCGGATTCTTACCTGGGAATACCGGGTTTGATTCCGCCCTCCCCAATGAATCCAGCTGGGTGACCTTGGGCTAGTCACAGCTCTCTTCTGAGCTCTCACAGCCCCACCCACCTCACAGGGTGTTCTGTTGTGGGGAGAAGAACAGAAGGTTTGTCGGCCGCTTTGAGTCCCCTTAAATGGGTGAGAAAAGTGGGGTAGAAAATCCAACTCTTCTTCTTCTTTCTTCAGAACCCCCTCAAAACCCAGTTCTGTGCTGCGGGTAAGGGAAGCTTTCCTCCCCATTTGTCATATTGCAGCAAGGGAATCTCTGGCCACCACTTGATAGTCAGGGGGAGGGGCTTCCTTTCTTCCCTCTCCAGGCTGAATCAGCTTTGATTAGTCAATCCTGTCATGGTGGAATAGAAAGCCTCATCTGTTGCCCATCAGGGGAGGACATCTGTTCGCATGTCAGCAATTTGCTACAGAATTAGGAGTGATTGCTTCTCTTAAAGCAAAGGGAGAAGGGTGCCATGGTTGAAGTGATCACTTCAACAGTAGCACCCTTCTCCTTCCTGTGTGGAAAAGGCGACAGTGAATTTGAAGTTTCAGTGAGTTTCTGAAGCCTGGACTCAAAGGTTTAAACCACTGAGGAAGCACCTAGTCATGGCTTTTAGGATGGAGAGCAATAGGCCAGGTTGGAACCCGATGAGCTGCCTCTACCCAAATGCCACCCTGCAAGGCTATTGACTGGTTACCAGCTGACAGCTCCACCATCAGATTCTGACAATTATTCAGATTTTCTGAACTGAAACTGCACATTTCTTTGTATTAATGGTTTTTCAAATCTCTTAATTACAGAAAACAAGATTGATATCTTATTCATGATTGATGGCTCAGCAAATGTTATGAATCAGTTTGCATCAATTCGGGACTTTTTGCACAGAGTCATTTCTGAACTGAATGTGGGACCTGATGCCATCCGTGTAGCTGTGGCACAGTACTCCAACGATGTCCAAGTTGAATTCAATTTTCATGATACCCCATCCAAGCAAGAAATCCTCCAGAAAGTGAAAAGAATGAAGATGAAAACAGGGAGGGTTATCAACATCGGTGCTGCTTTAGATTATGCCTTGAAGGAAATCTTTGTGAGACGTGCTGGGAGCAGGATTGAAGAGCAAATTCCACAGTTTCTTGTGCTACTTGCCGCTGGGAGATCCAGTGATGATGTGGACGAAAGTGCAGATGCCCTGAAACGAGCGGGCATTGTCACCTTTGTTATCAAAGCTAGGACTGCAGATCCTGTAGAATTAGAGAGGATAGTTTATGCTCCTCAGTTCATTCTAAGTTCTGATTCCCTTTCTAGAATTGGAGACATACAGCCTGAAATAGTCAATCTATTGAAAACAATCCAACTTAGACCACCAGGTATGTATCTTATCAGGTTATGTTTTATTTCTCTTTGAAACATCCACAACCTGTTTTAATATAAAATTGTTGCTGTTCAGTCATTAAGTTGTGTCTGAGTCTGTGATCCTTCTGTCCTCATTAGACAGTCACTTTGCTTTCTTGCTCTTCTATTTTCTATATGTTTTTGGATGATACCTCCTGTGTCATGAAAAAAGTGATTCCAATACTGTCTAGCTTATTAAAAAACAGTTGAGTCAATTGAGTCTATGAGGCACAGACTTATAGAAAATGCATCCATTATGTGTCATCCTTGAGAGATCTGCCTTGAAGTATGGCTCAAAGAACCACTTCCCTGTCCTGTTATGAACAAGACTGACCTGCTTCCCATGGGTGGCTGTACACATCCGTACAAAGAGGATGGGATGTCTCTCTGCATCCTAGAAATGTTTATAGAGATGATTGATCATTTTTTTAAAAACCCATAAGATAAAGTGCATGTGGTGATGTCAGGTTTTGAAATTTGTGGAGTCTGAAAATACAATGATGTTAGAAAGGTAAAAGTGAAAGATAATTTTGATTTGAGTTTGACTCTTGTGGATTAGACTGGTATATATGGAAGTAATTTTTCATTGCCTTTTGGGGGGAGGTACTGGGGATTGAACCTGGGACTTTATCCATTCAAGACAGATGTTCTATCAGAAAGGTATGGCTATGCACACAAATCCGTTTAATCTATACCAAACCTTTAGTTACACTGGGGTCCAACTCAATGGGACCCACAGCAACTGTATTCTTGCAAGGCTTTGGGTGTGAGAGATCTAATTTTTTAAAAGAATTTTTATTTATTTATTGATCATTATTTCTTTTATTTAGAAAACTTATATCATACCCTTCACCAAATGGTCCCAGGGCGGGTTATAATAAGATTAAAACATATCATATGGTAAAACATAATTAAAAATATAACCTCCTTCCTCCCAGCCCACCTCCCTCCCTAGCAGGCCAGCACCCCAAGGAAGCTATTTAAAAGGTAAAAGCTTCGGTAAAAAGATATGTTTTCAACAGGCGCTGAAAAGTATGCACCTGGTGAACCTCAAGAGGGAGGCTGTTCCAGAGTCTAGGTGCCACAACAGAAGAGGCTCTCTTGCAAGTCCCTATGCCTCGTACCTTCTTACAAGAAGGCCCTCTCCTTGAGATCTCAATGCCCAAGCAGGTCTATATGGGAGAAGACACTCCTTCAGATACCCAGGGTCCAAGCTGTTTATCATGCCCTTCACCAAAAAGTCCCAGGGTGGGTCACAATAATAAAAAGATAAAATACACAGAAACAGTGGTTGTGAAGAAAATAATTCAAGAGTATAATGAGATAAAATGGTTCAACTAGGAAGCCTAAGACACCAGAAAGCCAATATGCCAAAAGGTGTTTATTGAGACAAAGGGCAGCACAAGACAACAGCAGTTCTTGCTAGCGTAGGACTCTCATGCAGTTTCAGAAATCCCTACCTTAGATAAAGTGTTTCCATCGTGATGAGAAAGAAATGGAAATAATTCAGAGCTGTGTCGGTTTTTCTGTCCTCTTACTTGCTCTTCATGGGCAGCATCACATAACTCTTTCTAGCAGGATGTCTAGGAAGGGGAACTAAATTTGAAAGAGGACTAATCTGGTGAGAAGTGACACAGAAAATGGAAGAGAACTATCTCCAGTATGTATTGGAGAAGTCACGGTAGGAGTAGAGTGTCCCAGTACGTCTGTGGTTTATAACTATGAAGAAGTGTCTTCTTCTGGCTCAAATATATTAATATCTGCAAGGAAACATATTCCGATAATATGTAAAAAGTACTTAAGCAGAGAATCATGTTAACTATTATGTAACTTTGACCCATGTCTTCCCTTCATGCCCCTCTCTTTCTTCCAGGTTTCTTTTCAAGATGGAAATCAAGCCATCCAAATCTACTTTGATATGTAAATGTGTTCATAGCTTAATTATTTTCTAAATACGAAAATCCATTTCATTTCCTGTTTTTCTTTAATTCCTGTATTATTTAAAACAGCTGATGACTCTCAGAAGAAGGATGTTGTGTTCCTGATAGATGGTTCCGATGGCATCCGAGATAGTTTCCCAGAGCTGAAGTCCTTTGTCCAGCAAGTGGTTAATAGTTTGGATGTTGATCCTGACAAGGTCCGGATTGCTGTGGCTCAATTTAGTAATACTATAAAACTGGAGTTCCTTCTAAATGAATACTCAGATAGGAGAGATGTGATCAATGCTATCCAGAGAATATCTGCCATGGGCGGCTACCCACTCAACACAGGAGCAGCCATTAACTACCTAATCAGCAACGTATTCACGAGCCAGGCTGGAAGCAGGATTTCTGAAGGTGTCCCGCAGTTCTTGATCCTGCTAACCACTGAAAAGTCAAGTGATGATGTCAGAAGGCCTGCCACAGATCTGAAGAGAAAGGGTGGTGTGCCATTTGGCATTGGCATTAGAAATGCAGATATGAGTGAACTGCAGGCAATTTCCTATGTCCCTGACTTTGCAGTGCTTGTTCCTGGTACCACTCAATTGAGGAATTTACAGCAGGTCCTTTCAGAAAGGGTGACTCGACTGACCAAACAAGAAATAGAAGCCTTGACCCCAGAGCTGGTTCCTTTCCCAGGTACAGATACATTTTTTAAAACTTCTGATCATGTATTATGTTCACTGACGAGAAGAAAGATTTCATATGGCCTGAGACGGGAGGATCTCCATCTCCTTCCCTTCACTCCTCTTCTCTAAGAAGGAGAGGAGTGAGACAGCTACCCTCCTCAGAGCTTGAGTTTGCTTTCCCTGTTACTCACATGGATGCTTTTGTTCACATTTGGCTGGTGGATGGGATCAGTTTTCATGTGGGTTTGTGCAGAATTGCTGCCATATTGCTTCATTAATTGCTGCATCCTGCTCTTGATTGTCATATTAGCCAGTTTGGTCTAGTGGTTAGTGAGCTGGATTCTTATCTGTGAATACTGGGTTTGATTCGACCCTCCTCCACAAAGCCAGCTGGGTGGCCTTGGGCTAGTCACAGCTCTCTTTCTGAGCTCTCACAGCCCCACCTACCTCACAGGGTGTCTGTTGTGGGGAGAAGAACAGAAGGTTTGTCAGCTGCTTTGTGTCCCCTTAAATGGGTGAGAAAGAGGAGGTTAGAGAAGCCAACTCTTCTTCTTCTTCCTTTTGTCCTTTGCCATCTCTGCCCCTCTGCCCTCTGCCATTTTAGCTACAATAGGCATCAGCCAGAACTGAAAGGGAGAGGTAATGGGGGTATGTAGTTCTCTTAGTGTGAGATGGAAAGAGGTTGTGAGGAAGATATTTTGTCTTCTGTGTTGAATGAATTTTGATGTACTGATGATCTACTTGGGAGATGACAAGAAAAAATAGAGTGAACACAGCACTGCTTAATAGTGCAGACCACGAAGGGGTCAAAGGGCCTCCCTTACACATACTGTTTTGATTTAAGGGATGTCTTGCCCACATCAGTATTTTCAGGCTTCACAGGATGGAGGGTAGACTGGACTGGAGCATCCTGGTCCAGTATACTGGAAGACCTTAATTTCAAGTTCTACCAGCAAACTAAAGGTGCGATACTGGATAGTGGAGACATGTGGATTTTATGTGTCTGTGGTCCAGAATACCATGGGGTACTCCTTCTGGCAATGCAACAAGGAGCTCCAAAGACCAGGAACCTTCTTTTTTTCTGTAATGGGATTAGGCAAACCTTGCACTGAGAAATTCTCATAAGAGTCCTTCTAATGTGTGAATGATTTATTAGACAGTGTTATTTGTTCTTGTACCAGTGTCATCTGAGTCTCTCTTTCTCTTTTATAGGAGATATAAAGAGAGATGTTGTGTTTCTTATTGATGGCTCCCAGTTTGCTTCTCAGGAATTCTCTGCTGTACGTGACTTTATTGAAAGGCTGGTAAACAGTTTGAATGTGGGTTCTGATTACACTCGGGTTGCTGTGATTCAGTTCAGTGAAGATCCCAGAGTTGAATTTCTGCTGAACGCACATTCCACCAAGGATGAGGTACAAGCTGCAATAAGAAGGCTCAGACCCAAAGGAGGAAGACAAGTGAACCTGGGATCTGCACTTGAATATGTATCAAAGAATATATTTACCAGGCCCTCTGGAAGTCGTATAGAGGAGGGTGCCCCACAGTTTCTAATTGTTCTCTTCTCCCAGCCATCTAATGATGATGTAGAAGATCCAGCACTCCAAGTTAAACAAGTTGGTGTGGCTCCAATTACTATTGCAAAGAATGTGGATCAGGAGGAAATGGCCAAAATAGCTCTTAGTCCTGAGTATGTGCTCCAGGTATCAACCTACCAGGATTTACCTAGTCTGGAACAGAAACTGATTGCTCCTATTACAACACTAACAACAAGGGATATTCAGCGACTTATTGGTGATGTAAGTCGCCCTGTAGGTAAGAGAAATATGTTCAGAAAAATAATTGTTCACCTTTGATCTGCTCTTTCATCTGATTGAGAAACTTCTTTCCAGAGTATAAGGAAGTTGCATTACACTGGTTTTGGGGACTTCTAGGCCATGATCACAGGACTCAATCTGTCTTGGAGGGGGGGGCAGTCCATTTTGGCTCATCATGTGTAAGCAGGGAACCAAGCTAGAGGGGCTGAACTGGGTTGGGTGAATCCAGCCTTCCCTCCTGCACAATGCCTGGCTGTGGGTGGCACACATGTGATTTTTCTTCACACCTCCCCTTTCATTGCATCCCTTTGCAGTTCTGCTGAACTCCCAGGAGGTTCATATTTGCGAGGGAGAGGAGGTTTGGCAGAAAGGTGTCATCACCCTGATAATTTCTTCTTTGCCTGCTAAGCAGTTTGTACTTTGCTTGTCACCATTTCTAGGATGGTCCCCTCTCCCATCCTGTCCCCCCTCCAGTCCCCTTTGTTCTACCCACAAGCTTGCAGACTCTGTCATTTTTAAAAAATATAAATCTATTTTGTGTAGACTGATAATGCAACTACTGTGAATGTCTTGAATCAGTGCTTGGTCCTGCTAGTGGACCGGATGGGCATGAATAGGCTGAAACTCTTACCGGACAAGCCAGGATTGCTTTTGGCTGGTGATCCATCCATCCACCTTGTTCAGTCTGTTCTAGATGGGATTGGTTCGTGCTCTACTCTAACTCCTGGAAGCTTAAGGAGTCCAGGGTGCCTTCTTCAGCTGCTGCTGGTATGCACCATCTTGGGCAGAACTAATTATACTCTGGTAACTTCAATCATAGACCCTTTATGCACTGAGTCTTATTCTGGATTACTTCCTCATGCTGGTGTAGACTACGGCAGGCCTTACACTTCATTCTGAAACTTCTTATGACACCCCAACAGCTTCCTATAGATATTAAACAGCACTGGAGATAAAATAGTGAACTGCACGATCCAGGATGTTGAAGCACAAATCACCCGGGGCTGTTCTCTGAGATTATCCTTCTAGTTAGGAATGGAATGAATGTTACACAGTGCCCCCCCCCCCCCCGCAATTACATCCCACATAGGAGACCCAGAAGGATACTGTAGTTTATGGTATCAAAGATTACTGAAAAATCAAGGAGAATCGACAGAGTTTCTCCCCCAGGTGGTGTCATGCATGAAACGTGTCCATGACAAATTCTGTCTCAGACCTAGACCTAAATCCAGACCACAATGGATTAAGATCATTAGTTTCATTGAAGAATGCCTGCAATTGCCCAGACAGTTAGAATGGAACTTCCCCAGATCCACCCAATCAGTCAAAGGGTTGCCTAGAAATAATAAACCAAGAACACGTTGTATCCCAGACAGCATTTTCGCCTAATCTTCTGGTCATAAAAAATGAAAGCATTTAAGCTGGCATGAAGATGACTGACTTTATAAGAACATAAGAACATAAGAGAAGCCTTGCTGGATCAGGCCACAGCCTATCTAGTCCAGCATCCTGTCGCACACAGTGGCCCACCAAATGCTCATGGGCATCTCAAGCAGAGACAAGGACAAACCTTCTCCTGCTCTCGAGTCCCAGCAGATGGCCTTAGAAGCGCCCCGGTTCCTCCCTCCCCCCAGCCTGAAAGATGTACCTAGGCATTCATTCTAGTAGCCATTGATACATCTGTCGTCCATAAATTTGTCTAACCCTACCTTAAAGCCATCTAGACTGGTATCTTCAAGGTTCTTTGCAAATTTGTCATAGCAGGCTTCTGGGGGTTTTCATCTTGGATTATTAGGGGCAGATGTCAGCACCTCTGCTGGATGGCTGCTTGGGAATGCATTAGAGGCTGCAAAATATACCTTTTTTACATCCTTCACATGCTCAGCTGTCCAGAAAACCTTGGTTGTTGGACAGCTTCATAAATTTTGTTTTTGTTCACTCATTCGTGTCCAACTCTTTGTGATCCGGTGGACCATAGAATTCCGGCCATTCTGTCCTCTGCTTCCTAAGTTTGCCCAGTCATGCTTGTTGCTTCCTGTCTTCTCATTTGTCTATAACTGAAATTTGATATGGTCAGGTGACTAATCAATAAAGCTTATTCAGTCACTAAGGCCCTGGTCACACCTATATAAGACAGGACGCCCTATTAATAATTTGAACTGAGGTTGTACCAGCTCTGTTTACACATTGATTGTTATAGGTCATCCTCAAGCAGCCTCAATTTGGGCTGCATCACTCACACCTTTCTCTGCAATCAACCTGAGCCTCCTCCATGGAACTCTTGACTCTCCACTCCTTCTCCTGTGTCAAATCTATCTCCTTTCTTATTGGATGCCATTGTGTCACTCAAGAGAGGCAAGGGTGTGTGTTGCAGTTCTTTTTTAAGCCTGCTTCCCCACTTCCATGTCCTCCCACTAGCTGCCATGAAAACAATATAAAAGGCAAGTGTCTATTTTTTTTCTCAAAGGTCAGAGGCAACATAGGGATGCCTTCCAAAAGCTTGCATATATAAAACAGGCAGTTTCTGTCCTGGCACTTGTACAGTTACCTTTATATGTAGCGCATCTCTGTGGTTTAGAGATTTAAATACTCACAAAATAATCCCATGTGTAAAAAACACATAAAACAGTGTCTTACCAGTGGTCTTATCAGTAAGCAAGAGCAAGTTCATCTGTGCCAATATTGATTCCCTTGATCGTTCATGGTTGGTTCTAATCACCACCCAAGAAAGATCTTTTTAACTCAGTGACTGAGTCTTGAAACTCGTATATGAATGAATTTCTTGTATTGTATGCTCCTGTGTCTTAGAAACGGGTTCTCACTTTTCTTCTTTGTATTTTCTTCTCCTTTCACATAGATGTTGACAGTGAAGCAAAGGACATTGTCTTTCTTATTGACAGCTCTACTAACATGGCAAGCAGCCTCCCACACATACGTGATTTTATTTTCCGAATTGTTCAGCAGCTGGATGTTAGACCGAGCAGGGTGAGAATTGGTGTTGTCCAGTTCAGCAACGATGTCTTCCCTGAATTCCTCTTAAAAACCCACTCGACCAAGGATGCTGTGTTACAAGCCGTACGCCGCCTGAGGCACAGAGGAGGTTCACCTCTGAATGTTGGGAAGGCTCTTGACTTTGTTGTGAAGAACCTCTTTGTTAAATCTGCTGGCAGCAGGAGAGAAGAAGGAGTCCCACAGCATTTAGTTCTCTTGCTTGGGGGAAGATCCCAGGATGATGTCAGCAGGCCTTCCACCGTGATACTATCTTCTGGAATTAGAAGCCTAGGTGTAGGAGGAAGGAATGTGGACAGTGCAGAGCTGCAAAGGATTACCAATGATCCCAGAACTGCATTCATTGTGAGAGAGTTTACTGAGCTCCCTGCGATAGAGAAAAGATTCTTTGCATCATTTGAAGAACCACAAGAACCAACGTTACCAACACCTGAGACTATTCCTGGTTAGTCTTTTAACATTAACTTCTGATATATAGTAATATTGCCTTTTTGCTGCAAATGGAAATAGAATTCCATTTTTCACCATTTGTCCCTAATCCCAGAGATCTCTATGGCTAAAGGTCATATTATAGCTGGATTTTCCCAAACTCTAATTAGAGTTTATTTATTCATTTAATTGGTATTGATAAATTAGTGAGAATCTAAAGGAAGCAAACATCTTCAGGATCCTTTTTTGCACAGTGCCTGAAGAATGGCATACTGGCTGGTTATAGGTGGGTGCATTTCCTGACCCATCCTTGGGGGAACTTGAGACATTCCAACACATGGTTCATGTGGATGCAGCAGCCAAAGTGTCTACCAAAGGTCTTCCTCTTAGAAGACACTTGTTGGCTGAACTTAAAATTTAATACAGAATCCAAGATAATGTCCAAGTTTACCCAGAAGAGGGCACTTAGCTTAGAAGCCTACATTAAGACATTTGTAAAAGCAGTTGAATGCATTGTCATATTTATTAGATTTTATTCAGATCACCAATATAGCTATTTTGCTTTCTTCTGCACTTTTCTCCCACATTCCCTCCTCAGCTACAGTCAGTTACAGTCAGTGGAAAGGTAGACAAATTTGATATATATAGGAATATTGAAAGCCTAGGACTGAGAAGAAATCAAAGTTAGGGGGAAAGCAGTGTACATTTCAGTTTTCAACGTTATGGTCACTATCATGGAGATAATAAATTTTCACAAAGAATATTTTGAGATACTGTGGAACAGGCAATATTAAAACATAAGAACATAAGAGGAGCACTGCAGGATCAGGCCACAGCCTGTCTAGTCCAGCATCCTGTCTCACACAGTGGCCCACCAATTGCCCATGGGCATCTCAAGCAGAGACAAGGGCAAACCTTCTCCTGCTCTCGAATCCCAGCAAATGGCCCTAGAGGCATCCTGCTTGTCCCCCCAGCCTGAAAGATGAACTTAGGCATCCCTTCTAGTAGGCATTGATATATCTGTCAGCCATAAATTTGTCTAACCCTTCCTTAAAGCCATATTATATATGTTTCATCTGTGATTCTAGTGTTGGTAGAAACCGTGTGCCTTTAACCAAGCATTTAACGGAGATCTCTTTAAACATTTTAGATGGCAAGAAGCAAGCAGACATTGTTTTCTTACTGGATGGTTCCATCAACTTTGGAAGAGACAATTTCCAGGAAGTAACAAATTTTGTGCACGACATTGTTGATGCCATTTATGAAGAAGGCGATTCAATTAATGTTGGTTTGGTGCAGTACAACTCAGATGTCAGTGATGAATTCTTTCTGAAGGATTTCACTAAAAAAGAACAGATCTTAGATGCAGTCAAGAAAGTGGTGTATAAAGGAGGGAGGACTGCGAACACTGGAGCAGCTCTCAAGCATGTCCAAGCAAAACACTTGGTAAAAGAGGCTGGCAGCAGGAAAGACCAGAAAGTCCCTCAGATTGCCTTTATTGTAACAGGAGGCAAGACAGACGACGATGGGGAAACAGCTGCTTTAGCACTGGCACAGTCGGGAGTCAAAGTGTTTGCGGTTGGGGTGAAAAATGTTGACCTTCGTGATGTCACCAGACTTTCCAGTGACAGCACTACAGCTTTCAGGTCTGCCACAGCCCAAGAGCTCTCGGAACTGAATGAAGCGGTGCTGGTAACATTGAATGATGTCATGAAGGAGCAGCTCTGCGTTGGAGTTGGTGAAGTCTCAAGAGGTAACTGATTCCTAAGATTCTGAAATCAGATCTGTTTTACTTGAATCCCTTCCCACTGCAAAAGCTTCCCATTGTTACTCTTGTCGTGTTTGGCATGGGCAGCAGCAGCAGCAAGCACATGCACATGCACATGAATGTGTATGGCTAGCAGCAGCAATGAGCCAAGTCAATTTAAGAGTTTGTCAGGAGTTGGAGACATACGTAGTCAAGACAGGCCAGGAGTCTGGTTACCAGATAGTCGTCAGTCTGTTAGTCAGTCTGAGTCAGAAGTCCAAGGTTAACATGAGCCGAGGGTTGTCACAAAAATTGGCAGATGCTGGGTGTGACTTCCTTATGTTGGGCTCGGACTGTCCTTCCCCCAGCTGTTTGGCAGGGAGGTGCACTGAGCGACTCTGGTGTTCCCATCCTCTCCGGAGAGAACATGGCTCTGGTTAACCAGCACCTGACCCCTCGAACTGCTCTGGTGTAATTCCATGGTCAAAAGCATCAAAACCCTCCATCCCTCATCCAACTAAGTTCATCAACCCTGAGAACTAGGGCAGTTTCTATGCTATGGCAGATTGAAATCCACCCTTCCTCCAAGCCAGATCTAAGGCCCTGAAGACCCCATTAGGAACCTGAGAAGACCCAATTAGGAGTGGAACTGCCTCTTATCGTCCACATGGAAGACCCCATGAGAACCATATGAGGAATGCATTGTCCACATGGGCATCTCCAGATTCTGTTCCTATTGGCGTCTTCAGGCCCCTAGATCTGGATTACTGGAGGACCCTTTTAATGGTGTCTTCAGTCTAGTCTTCCCGCATGAATACCTGATTGTAGAGCATGCTTCCACAAGCCTGGTTGCTGTCACCACCTCTTTTGGCAGCAAATTCCATAGACCAATGACCCTCTGGGTGGAGAAATACTTCCCCTTGGCTGAAGAGGCCTAGATGTTGCAGTCTGATCTCGTAAGGGAGGTGTTCCAGCCCCTTAATCACTTTCTGGTTACCCTTTTCTACACTTTTTTCAGTCCCATAATATCCTTTTTGAGGTGTGCTGACTAGAATTGTGCACAATATTCCAAATGTGGCTTCACCATAGATTTATAAAGAGGCAAAATGACACTTGCTGACTTATTTTATATTCCCTTCCTAATTATTCCCAGCACTGAATTAGCTTTTTTTTTTTTTTTGCCACTGCTGCACACTGGTCTGACACCTTCATCGAGCTGTCCATCAGAATCCTGAGATCCCTTTCCTGGTGTGTTGCAGCGAGTTTGGTCTGTTGGTTAGGGAGCCAGACTCTTATCTAGGAATACTGGGTTTGATTCCACACTCTTCCAAGAAGCCAGCTGGGTGACCTTGGGCTAGTCACAGCTCTTGCAGCCCCACCTATCTCACAGGGGAGATAGAACAGAAGGGAGAGGAACAGAAGGTTTGTCAGCTGCTTTGAGTCCCCATAAATGGGTGAGAAAAGCAGGGTAGAAAAGCCAACTCTTCTTCTTCTTCTTCTTCTTCTTCTTCTTCACTGTAGTACAATGGGAACATACTTTCTTTTCTTTTTTTTAACTTCAGATTGTGACCTGGATGTTATAATTGGATTTGATGTCTCAGATGTCAGACCGGGCCAAAGCATATTCAGTACGCAAAGAGGGCTGGAAACAAAAGTTGAAGACATTCTGAACAGAATTACTCAAATGCACAGAATCAGTTGCACTGGCAACCGGACACCTACTGTCCGTGTGGCTCTTTTGGCACAGACATCCTCAGGAGTTGTGGAGGCATTTGACTTTTCTGAATATCAGCCAGAATTATTTGAAAAGTTCCGGAACATGCAAGGTGCTGGTCCATATCTCTTAACTGCAGAGACCCTCAAATCTTATCAGAACAAATTCCGTTCAGCACCTGCTGGAAGTGTGAAGGTGAGTGGAAATTCGTCTCCCCAGTCATACTGAAAAAAGCCACCTGATTCGGATCCCCTGAGTTGTGTATGGAATGTAAAATGGGTTGATTGGTTCCATTGCATGCTTGAAGTAATTTAACAAAAAGCCACAACAAGATTTTTATTGGGTTTTTGCTTACTTGAAACAATTTTATTAAATTGATTACTGTCAGATTTGTGGGTAAATTCTTGGTTATTATATCAATATCAAATCTGACTGTGGCTGTATCTCCTTTTATAAGAAGGGACTTTCTGTCACCATATCTCCATTTGTGGTGACTAGGGATGTGCACGAATGTTATTATTATTATTATTTTTGTATTCAATTCATATTGATCAAATGCAAGAAAATTTGTATTCATTCAAATATATCCTCTGAATGTAGTGCGATTCGAATTCGATACAAATGTTCAATCCCATACAAATCCCATACAAAGCTTCATACGAATGTAATGAAAGATTCAATTTGAATTTGAATGTCAATTTTTGAATGTGCCAACATTCGACTTGAATATGGATGTCCGAATTCAGCCTTATTTCTATGAATTTCTGCTGATATAAATATTTGTGCACATCCCTGGTGGTGGCAACAGGTGTTCTCAGTGCCACAATCAGCCATTGGAAAAGATGCTTCTGCACTCTAAAACGGAGCCACCGAAGTATCTTTTCCCTTGCATGCCTACAACAGTGCTACCTCACTCCCTAAGTGGACCCAGCCAAAATTATGCATCTCTGGTTCTGCTTACATTTGCATTGCAAGAACTTGTACATTTTTCTCTAATACTTTAGCTGCTTATTGGTGGTTTTCAGTTATCACAACCACCATTTTATACTTAAGTAACTTGGGTCTTCTCACTGATTTGCTCCATCCGTTCTTGCCCAGCACTGCAGCTCAGCCTTTCTAGGAGTGATCCTGCTGTGGATAACTGAAGAGCAGCCCTCAGGCTGACTAGCAGTGCTGGATCACTCCTGGAGCAGCAGATCCATACCCGCTTCCAGGTGCTTCACAGCAAGGGGGCATGGGCCGTGTGTGGCTGTGCAATTATTCACCGTGTCCAGATCACCATGGCAACTTCTGAACCTGTATCAGATGCTGGTTTGGATTTATCCCGGGTGATCCAGCCAGCCATTCACACTGCATGTGTTGCTGGTCGAGTAGAAGGCTAGTCCAGCGCACACAGTGTGAATGGCCACCATCTCACTTCAACCTTACCTTACTGCTGTGGTATTATTATCACTAGGTAAGCACGAATCTGCCTCTCTTTCCTCCAAAAACTTCAAGTGATCATCGTTTCTGTTTTGCAGTCAGGGAAATTGCAGCACAGATGCCATGCTTTTGCTAACTGACTAAGCTAATCTGCTGTTCTCATGTCTTGCATCCTGGGTCTTGTTCCAGGTTTTGAAATAAGTTGGAATATTCACCTTTCTGTCTTAGGGCAGTTCCAGAATGGATCTTCTGGCAGCTTGGAAAGCCACTAACAACTCCCTGAGTGCCATATCAACCATTCAGTGCTATTCTTTTAGAGTTTTCTACGTAACTGTGTTTCATTTTAAAGTCTAAATACACAAATATTTTCTTTTCATTTCCAGGTAGTGATACACTTAACAGATGGCATTGATGGTGCCAGGGGACAACTTGAAGCTGCATCTGCTGATCTGAAGGCAGAAGGTATTTTAAACCTCTGTTTTCATCATTATGTAAAGTCGGCGGGATTTGCATTTCTAAGACCATATATACAAAGTCACATTCCCAACAGCAGCATTAGAATTTATTAATGCAACAGCAGTGTTGGAATTTGGCAAAGTCAAAGTCACAACCTCCTTCCTTAGTGTGTTAATCACACAAAGCAATATACTGTCTGATATACTGTACCCATACTGGAAGCCTTCCTTCCACATGGTGGTGTGGTCTAAGGAAGAAGAGTTGGCTTTTCTACCCCACTTTTCTCACCCATTTAAGGGGATTTAAAAGTGGCTGACAAAGCTTTCTATTCTTCTTCCCACAACAGAACACCCTGTGAAGTGGGCGGGGCTGTGAGAGCTTAGAAGAGAGCTGTGACTAGCCCATGGTCACCCAGCTGGTTTCATGGAGGAGGGTGGAATCAAACCTGGTATTCCCAGATAAGAGTCCGGCTTCCTAACCACTAGACTAAACCAGCCCTGGTTGGAAAGGAAGTCTCCTAGTAAGCTTCCTAGTCCAGTATATCAGCCAATCATGGAATTGCCCTTATATGAGTACCAGCTTTAGTCAGAGCTGTGTCTAATGTGAGTGCTTGCTCATACCAGCAGCCTTACTCTGCTATGGGGGATTTCTGGTTCACTTTATTCTGGTTCACTAGAGCTGCAGGTTTCTTCCAAACAGCCTGGGACTTGCTTGCTCAGCTATTCCCCCATGCCTTTGATGTTTACAACACTGTTGGCCAGGATGCGTGTGCTGAGGTTCATGAGCATGAAGAAACAGGGGAACATTTAGGGAAGGAGTTGTCAGCAGTGCAGCCCATCATTGGCTATTGCTAGACTAGGGAATTTATTTTTGCTAGGAACTTTGTGGAGCTCTTTACTGGAGCATGAGGAAGGAAGCCATCTTGTACTAAAGGGGAGTCTTTTTGCTCACTGCTTCCAAGACCGGAGGAGGAAATGCTGGAAATATGGAGAAAAACATGCCCCTGGCTTATCAAATGAACAACTAGTCAGTGATAATAGCTGGAGGAATTTGAGATGGGGTGTGAAGACTTTTTTTTCCTGCTTCCAGATTCCAGACCCCTAACACCGCCAGCTACAGTGCTGGAGGAAGCTTCTCCTCTTCATTACTAACTTGGTGGATTCCTTGAACATTTCCACTACCACAGTATGCCAGGATTGCCCCTTGCTGTTACAGATAAGCAGGACTGATGTCAATGCATTTGCTGGTATACTGGGGGCTTCCCCCATCCACAGCTAGATAGTGTGCTCACTGATCTCTGGTTTTGTTTTGTGGCATGTTAATAGTTGTAGGGAACATTATCCATGATCAAACCACATAAACACTTACTATAACACTAGTGAAAATCTCTTTTTCACTAATCTTTACTAGGAATGTGCATGGATGGGTTTTTTTTTGTATTTGTTTAAATAGATCCCCTTCAAATGTGGTAAGATTCTATTCAATACGAATATATTCATACAAATGCATATGGATATCCAATATAAACACATACGTATCTTGTACATATCTGACATGTATATCTGACATGTGACATATCTGCTCTGAAAGCATCAAATACGCCCTGAATCTACTTTGAATCTGCTCTGAATCCATATCAAATGCAGATATGACTGGTACAGCTGTGTTCCCACTTCCCTGGTTCATGAATATTCTGAAGCATTTGTACAAATGTTGTAACATTCCATTCATATACGAATGTCTGAATTCATCTGAATTCATACAAATATTGAATGTTACAATTTTTGTGCACATCCCTAATTTCTTTCCTACTTTGATACATCCAGGAGTTAATTATGTGCTTGACAAAGCTGTGTTTATTCCAGGCAAACACAAGGAGAAATAACAGTGGCAAGGCCTTTATAATGACCTTAATCCAGTGTAAACAACAAAAACAAAAGTCCAGGATTAACGAACCAATGAATATTTAGGCAGAGGGAGAAGGCGGTAGCGTTGCTGATGTGTCATATTTCTAATGAAAGGAAGATGTGCATTAGAGCATTGACAAAGGAACTCAGCCAGATTTCAAACAGATTTTTGCTGTGTGTTTTTTTAAAGAAATTGTCCATGGAATGATTGCTTTTGCTGTGAAAGGAGAAGCAGCCCAATGTTGTCACTTTTTCAGTTATAAAATGTCCCCGTAAAAACATCCATTGTTGAGTTGTTCAGTAGTGAGCAACAGTATCACAAGAGCAAAATATTGTATCAGATTTGATGCTATGAACTGTAGGAATGTCTTGACATTCTGTCAGTAATTTACTGCAGTCCTGCAGCCTGGCAGAATAAGCATCAACAATATTGATGCCTCCAGGCTAGATATCAGGTTTTATGCTTAGCATATAAGGCCCTAAACAATTAGAACCACGGTATTTGCTGGACTGCCTTCCTTTATAGATGAGCAGGATCACTGATTGCCTGGTCAGCTTGCAGGTACTGCCCATTACTAAATTTATCATTTTACCGTGTTCCACAGCAAGGCCTTCTCTGTGGTGGCTTCCACTCTCTGGAATGTTTTGTTTACAGATGTTTGTGTGGCACCAACTTCTCTGTACTCCCAAGCGTTTTGGGCATGAATGGTCTCCTTGTCCCACTCAGTTTTAATACTGTTTTTAATACTTTAATAGATTTTTAGTCGTTTTTTTATGTCTATATTTTAAACTACTTCAGGATCTTTTAAATGGAGAAGCAGTATATGAATATTTAAAGAAATAAGTATTATTAATAAAAAGTAGTTATCAACTGTATGATGCCAGTCAATGTTCTTATATATTTGTTGCCTTCTCCAGAGAGTTATATTGGAGTAGGGACGTGCATGAATATGGGGTTTTTGCATTTGATTTGTATGGAATTGAATGTTAGAAAAATCATATATATTCGAATAGATCCCCTTTGCATATGATATTTGATATTAATGTATTAGTATGAATTCGTACAAATATCTGATATGAATGCATACGTATCCGATACGTATCCAATATGTATCCTGTAACATATCCGCTCTGAAAGTGTCAAATCCACCTTGAATCCACTTTTAATTCACTCTCAAACCATGTCAAATGCACTCGGGATCCGGAGCAGATGTGACTGGCACAGACCCTTTCTAACCCTGTTTCATGAGTGTTCCGAAGCATCATACAAATGTCAATATACGGATGTCATAACATTCAATTTGTTCATCAATGTCCGAATTTGTACCCATTTGCACAGATAATGAATTTTATGAATATTCATACACACCCTTATATTGGAGTGTTCCAGATATCTATAGAGGAAGGCTTAGTAAACAATCACCCACCCACTCAGGATTGATGAGTTGTTGTATTTAATGCAATTTTTTAGGTGTAAAGGCTCTCATTTTTGTTGGATTGGAGCGAGTACAAAATCTTGAGGAGGTGATGAAGCTGGAATTTGGACGTGGTTTCACTTATAATCGGCCCCTCAGACTGAATCTGCTGGACTTAGATTTTGAATTGGCAGAACAATTGGTAAACAACTAGAATATGTAATTTGCCTGTTTTGAATTATATGTTCACATAATCCCTTCTGTGAGTGTCCCAGTTCCACCTAATTCTGTAAAGAGATTAAAGTTATCTAATATAAGCTTGCTGTGCAAAAAGCAAAAATACTTTTTTGGGGGGGGGGGGGTTGTTTGCTTTTGAGGTTTAAATGACATAAAAATGAAGTGCCCCAAAACACACTGGCCACAAAGAGGACAGTGAGCTCTAACATCTAATCTTTATTTTGTATTTCTTTTCCTGTCATCTGTCCTGTTTTTAAAATTGTTTTAAAATGTTTAAATAAATATTTGGGTTATCTCTATGTCAACATGAGAACTGCATGAGCAGGCCTAAGTTCCTGGTGATTTTTCATATGCTTCCCTCTGTTGTTCTGGTGGTGCTATTTTTGCTGATGTCCTTGAAGGAAAGTAGCCAGGATGGGGAAGCTTAGGTTGCATCTACAGGGGCCTTCTGTCCTAAACAGCAACCTCCAAGAAATGCAGCATCCACATTGTGGACTGGTCTACTAGTCAGGACAGCATTTCAGTAGAATGTTGTGTCTGCCTGGACTAGACTTTGGTGTGAAAATGGTGCTATAGCACACTCCAATGAGAGACTACTAGAAAGTGGTCTTCAAAACATCCCCCAGTAGTAGACTGACCCGGTACTTGCATGTGGATGGCAGCAAGCACCTGGACTGGTCTACTGGTTCCACTTTGTTGATGTCTGGGGAATGGTGCAAGAAGTATACCACTTCTAGGTATCTGGCTAAAAAGCCCTAGCTGATACTTCCAAAGTTGGCTTAGGAGGGGCTGTCCTTAATGCAGATGACCTTTGGTGATGGCCTCACAGATGATCCAGTCCAAAATTGGGCCTGCATGGCATGGGAGAACATGCACTGTGTAGCTCTTGCCTAAGTTTCCAAGTCTGGCTTGGAAATTACAGCTCTCACCCACAGTGCTAGTTTCTAAAGCTGTTAATCCACCCCCTCTATAATGTTTTAGAATGTTGGAAGGACTTCACATTTTTATCTCTACCAGTGGTAGCCCACATGGTTAAGGGCAGCTGGAAGCCACTCCCTTTGCTGAAGGCTGAGTTGTAAGCTTCCTTTAAACTCATGTGAAGTTCCTGGATTAGCTACTGATCCCTACAGCAACACTGTCAGGGTCCTTGGGCATTGTTGCACTTCCCTTCTTGTTCGCTGGACGGGAAAGGAGTGGAATTAGGCAATGTTGACTAGCACTCACACTTGGAGCGCTAGTCTAGTTTGGCTGTTCCCTCCCCCTGCAATCAAATACTTACCTGATTTTTTGTATATGTGTATCTTGTTTTGTTTTGAATGTTTGTATCTGTGTATGTATATTTGGAAATAAATAGTAATAATAAAGAATACTTATCTGATTCGATCTGGGGCCGGTCATCCCCTGGGTGCCACCATTTTTGCTGCAGCACTCTCTGCGACTGCACATGCGTCAGCACTGTTGCCCTGATGATGATGATGCTCTGCGCACACACAGTTGTGTCTATGGTCATCTGAGGTGCCATTGTGCTTGTACATCACCTCAGATGACCCTGGACCACCTGAAGAGGTGCAGATGGTTGCTGCCCCAGACACTTGAGGTAAGCTTTTGGATAACATTGGTTAAACTGTGGAGCACAATTTCATGCTCCACACCTAATCAACAATTAGTGGACTTCTGGTGAGGCAGAGCACCCATGGAGGCTATAATAGCCTTCTTCACATGCAGGTGCTCTTCACCAGAAGTTCACTAATTATGCACTACTGGCCATAATGTGAATAGACCTCTTGTAAGAAGTAGCATATATGTTTTTTATCATAAGGCATATCTTATTTTTTAATCAATTTACTTTCATTTCTTTTTGTACAGGATGGTATAGCTGAAAGGGCATGCTGTGGGGTTCCATGTAAATGTTCAGGACAGCGTGGAGACAGAGGACTGCCAGGCCCAATTGGACCAAAGGTAAGGCATTCTATCCTCATTAAAAGGAAACCACCATTCCTACAACTTTAGCCCCATGTGCCCCGAATATCAGACCCTATGGCGGAAAAAAAGAGAGATTTCCCAGACACCTTCTCCAAAATTATTTGTGATGTATGAAACTGAGATCTTGAAGCAGATCAAGTATTGTACTAGGATGATAAAAGTTTTTGGTGTACTTAAAGAAGCTGCTTGGACCCGACTAGTGGTTCTATACTAATAAATCAATAAAATTTGCTGTCTGTCCAGGGAAGAAAAAGAGTTGGCTTTATTACCCTGCTTTTCTCACCCATTTAAAGGGACTCAAAGTGTCTGGTATAGCTTTCTGTTCTTCTCCCCACAGCAGACACCCTGTGAGGTAGGTGGGGCTGTGAAAGCTCAGAAGAGAGCTGTAACAAGCCCAAGGTCACTCAGCTGGCTTCATGGAGGAGTGCCGAATCAAATCTGGTATTCTCCGATAAGAGTCTGGCTCCCTGACCACTAGACCAAACTGGACCAAATTAGATCCAAATTCCAAATATTGATTCAGTTTTATCTGTGTAGCCTTTGTGGTTGGTTAGTGACTTTGGTTCAACACTGCTGCCTAGATTAACCATATTGCATATTTGGTATGTAAATCAAGGCAGGTCATGAACAATTTATCATTGTTTAAGTTCCAGAGAATTACAGTGATTGGTACATTAAAAATAATTTGCTTCTGGTTACTATCTTGAGTCTAGCGCAATTCATGCTACAAAAAGAAAGCATTATTGCTATTCTCAGAAAGTTAGATATGCATGCAAAACCTAGTTTTGCAGAAGATACGGCCAGATAGCTCATTTATTGCAATTTGTTAAATATTGCACTATATAGCATTACAGTTGGTCCCCCATATCCATGGATCCAGTAACCATAGTTTCAATTTCCCATGGTGACCAGATCAGTCCCCACACACCCACTCTACGGGTGCCATTAGGCCTACCTTAAGGTCTTCTGAGACCTGGGACAGGCAGAAATGGCCCAAAATTACACATGATCTCCTATAATGCCTTTGAAATCCCTTGTGATTTCATAGGAATTATGGGAAATGGAGTGCATCTTAAAGGAGATTTTCTATGATACCTGTGAAATCCCATGGGATTTTACCAGAGTTATGGGAAATGGAGTGCATTTCCCAGTGTTTGCTGTTATCTGTGGTTTACATTATCCAAAGCGAGGCCTGGAACGTATCCCCCACAGATATGGGGGTCCACAGATATGTAGTTAACGTTGAGGTATTCATTTTCTTTGTGAAGAACTGAAAATATTAAGAATGCAGTTGAGTGAAAAGAATATCAGAAAAAGTCTTATATACGCACATATATAAATGTATGTATGAGTCATGCATCTTTGATTTTTGTGTTTTAAAGGGTGCTCCAGGGGAAAATGGCTACCGAGGTTATCCAGGAGATGAAGGTGGACCAGTGAGTACACTTTTTCAAATAAACTCACTTGTTTGTGAGCAGATGGAAAATGATCCATCACATACCATTTGCTGTTAAAATTATATAAATAAGCATAGCCATAAATGAGGTTTAATGTGTTAAACGTATACTCTGTAAAATATAGTCTTATTTCTTCTATTCATTCTAGTTTTTGTATTTTATTCATTCATCTAGTTTCTTTCACTGCTATTATTTTAAAATCCATCAAAGTCTGCAAGTAAAGATGTTAACTCCTGGCTTCTTCTTTTTCGTTCGTTAACAGGGTGACCGTGGTCCTCTGGGGATAAATGGAACACAAGGGTTCCAAGGCTGTCCTGGTGAAAGAGGAATTAAGGTATTTAAAGTACCCAACACTTACAGTTGTACAGTATAGATCAAATAAGAATAAGTGTTATGGTATGGTAAATCAGTCTATGGCCGAATCTATAATGTAAGCCCTAAAGAAACAGAATAGGTTTAGACGGTACTGCTGCTTTTCAGCAGATTCATGAGAGGAATATTTCTTTGGTGCCAAACTGCAAATGATATATAGATAAATTTTAAACACCATATTAAACTATAGTGTACTGGGATGTGGAGGAATGAACATGAGCAAGTATTTGCATCCCCCCCCCTTCTCCTTGGTGTTTGGGAGGTCTGTATTCTTTTTTTTTTTCACTTCAGCACCTCTTGTGGTTATTTGCCCAAGAAAACAGGGGTTTATAGAAACTCTGTTGAACAGGCAGTTTGAAGTTTCTGTGATTTGAACCTACAGTTTAACCAACAACAATTCCGAAGATACAAGTGACACCTTTCTGCACTGAGCCTTATTCCAGTTTTTATTCCAGAATAGGGGCCTGCTGTCTACATACTATGGTAGGTCCAGGGTGGAATTATTTGCATTAAATAATCTTTCTTTTCTCTTCCCTATCTAGGGGCAGCGTGGATTCACAGGAGAAAAAGTATGTATTTTTTAAAAAGCATAGTGAATTTGTCTGTGACCCGATCCTTTCTTTTTATTGTCACCATTATTATTGTCTAATATTTTGCTGTATAGTAAGTATTTTATTTACTTTTGTAGGGTGAATTGGGAGAAATTGGCCTTGATGGAATAGACGGGGAAGAAGTAAGTCTTTTAAAATTAAAACAAAACTTTATTGCTTAGAAGCAGCCCAGCTGATGTAACAAATTTTGATTAATTACACAAAATAATGTGTTTCCTTTTGCCAGGGAGACAGAGGCCTTCCGGGTTCTCCTGGAGAAAGAGGAAGTCTGGGCAGACGTGTAAGTTTCATGCCATTTGTTATTCTAGAAAGGACAAAGAAACTCATGGCTAGTGATTGCTCCGCATTATAAAGTATATTAGGCATGCATCCTTCTATTTCCTGCTACTGTAAGAGCCTAGAATGGCGTAACTTGTTTTGGCCCTGGAAGAAATGCTATACTGTAGCCAACGACCTTGAATAAGCTAAGCACAGCAAAGAGGCCGACAATCATCAGTTCTCAGGCCAGCTATATAATCAACTAACTCCCTTTCTGTACGTAACGGTAGATCTGTACCTAGGAGCCTCTGGTCCAGATTCTGGGCCTCCTCATCCAAATATTAATCTGGATCAAACTGGCCCTGCCCCCTGTTACTCCAGCTCCGTCTGGACAAGACAGAGTTTGATCCAGATTAAAAGGCACTTAATCTGGATCTAAGTCAAACCCATAAGTGTAGGAAACTGTAGCTATCTGTAGAGACTTTCTCAGTGGTATAATACTGAGTCCCACCATGGGAGAAGGGTGGGATAGAAATAATACATAAATAAATAATAAATAAAATTATGTGGTGGATATGTCTTTGCAGGGAAGCAAAGGAATCAAAGGAGAAAGAGGAGAGCGAGGCGAACATGGACTTCGAGGAGATCCGGTAAATAAGCTGAAAGATTTGGAGTGAAAGATTTCAAATGCCAGGCTTGTTGCAGTCTTGGAGTATTGCATGACTTTGAAAATGTGTCTTTTTTCGTAAGGTAGAAAGTCTCTTGATCTTTGATTGTGAAATTTCCTAAAATTCTTTAAAAATTATGGCTCTCTATTCTTGCAGTCAAAATTCTATATGACAACTGCTATAAGATGGTATAAGCATGTATATAGTTGCTGTGAATGGACCATAAACTTGTCCAATTTCTCTGGATTCACAGTTCAGTGTCAGATGTGCATGAATGTGTTTTTTTGGATTTGATTTGTATTGAATCGAATGCAAGAAAATTCATATTCATTCAAATAGATCCCCTTTGAATGCAGTAGGGTTCAAATTCAATACGAATGTTCAGTCCCAAAAGAATCCCAAACAAATGCATATGAGTGCATACAAATCCCATATGAATCCCATACGAAGATCCATATGAATATATTGGAACATTCTATTCAAATTCAAATATCAGTCTTCAAATGTGCCAACATTCAATTCAAATTCGAATGTCTGAATTCGTATGAATTTTGAATGTTACGAATATTTGTGTACATCCCTCTTCAGTGTCCAAATGCAAATTCATCCTCCTTGGTACTGAAGCATCATGTGAGTGGTTGCTGTGTGCTTGGTACACCTCTACCTTTGTATTTGTTTTAAAAGAAGTGATCAGCTTAAAAAAATAACTAAAAAGTGAAAAATGTTGTAGTGCAATTCACATTTTAATTCTTCTGAAGGGAAATGGTTCCTTTTATCTTTTCCAAATATTCCAATTTTCAGTCTTATTTGATGATCTTAGGTTCTAGAAATTTGCAAGAGGAAGGAAAATGAATCATTATTTACTTTTCCTGAAGCTTGCATAATTTATACATTTCTATCATGTCATGTCCTACTTGCTTTTTTTTAAAAAAAATCTCTTCAAAACATGACAATAAAATTGCAATGAGAAATCCATCTTTCAACAGCTCCATAGAGTATAGAAGGCCATATGGCAGGTCAATATGAAACATGAAGGCATTAGCATATTAATTTTGTAAGTTGTCCTGTAATAAATTATTCTTCCCCATCTGTATCATTATATCATATGAATCATGGTTACTGACTAACACACCATATTTGAACCAAATGAATAAACAAAATCAGTTTATGCATATAACCTGCAGACTGGTAATGCTAGATTCTGAAAAGTTCTCTTATACTTCACTGCTGCTGTTGCACTTCCTTCTACTTTTTCCAGTCATACAATCTTGGAACTATTTTTATGGTTCTTCAGATACAAGATTGCTATGTCTCCTTAAAAATGCTTGAGTAGACAGCTGCTTTCCCCCCTCCCAAATAAATCTGTGTGCTTTGACTGGATCTGTGAATAATAGAGGACTTTGGGAATGATTCCTGTCATCCTAACTAAGATGAGGCCAAAGATCAGAAGCTATAGACCTCTATGCAAATGGACCTTAGAATGTGAGTTATATAGACAGGATGAGATTGGGAAGTGTCTGTCCATCTGTCCATCTATCTATAACTAAGAAAAATGTTGAAACAGAATTACATCTCCCCTTGGTTACTGATGTCTGAGGTGTCCCTTTGTTATTTCCTTAATCTTGTGGTATGCAGAGGTGTTGGCCTTTGGTTTCCATCTTTTCAAACCTCCAAAAACTATTGGGCACAAAGTGAAAAGTTCATTATATTGTTGGTAGATTTGAGAGTCCTTGAACTACTTTATTCATTTTACAGAACCCAAATAGTGAAAGGGTGATTTTTTTTTCTTTTGTGGGGAGTCTTTTTTAAAAAGACTTTTCCTACCTTTAATTTCATGAATTAAATTCATGAATAATTTCTAGAATTAAATTCATGAATAATTTCCATGAATAATTTCAAGGGGGTCTCTAGTCACGTACTGGAGATGAGATCCAAGTTTACTTAGGAGGCTGCCTGAGGATTATAGGCAAGATCTCTCTGATCTAAGAATATTATGCCTTAATGGACACTTGATAACAACTAGATTTTAATCTTATTTCTACCACTACTTTCAGGGCACACCAGGAACTGATGTTACACAAAGAGGTCCCAGAGGCCAAAAGGGTGATTTTGGGCCAGCGGTAAAGTATATTCATTGGCTATTTTTTTTTAAAAAATGCATTTGAACAAAAAATGTCTATATAATCACAAGTTGACTTTCCTGATTAGTAACGGTTTCTGTATTTTTTTTCTCTGTCTCAGGGAGAACCTGGAGTGGATGGGCCAGCAGGCTCTCCAGGAGGACCAGGAAGAAGGGTATGTGTTGTAAATTCTTCACTACTGTTGAATATGCTATTGACTAAGTCTAGGTTCAGACCTGATATTACTGTGTAATAAAAAAAATTAATTATATTGGCTGACCAGCCTAAAATAAAATACAGTGTCTTCCATTACCCAACAAATTTCTTCTTTAACTTGAACTTATGAGAACAGAACCTGGCAGTGTAGCAGTTTGTGTTCTCTTTATTTGCAGGGAGTCTTAGGCAGAAGAGGACCCCCAGGAGTCAAAGTAAGTGTCCATTGTCTACATTAAGATGGGCCTTATCTGGGACCTAAGGGAACTTTAGCAGCACGTTTTTTAATTGCCTTCCCCAGCCAGGACTTTCCTGATTTGACAGCTGCAGGACAAGGGAAACAAATACCATATTGGGATGGATGAAAGGGTTTAACAGTTCTGCTCAGCCCAGCATCTCTGTGCTGATGTTGATTCTCCAGTCTTTATAACTGAGGAGAAATGTATTTGCTCTTTCCTGCCTATGATCTGATTTGCATATGTCTGTGAGCTATATATGTTTTCTGGGAGGGTTTTTTTTTGGGGGGGGGAGGTAGAGGACATACCAAAGGAACCAGATGATGGATAAGATAAAATCAAACAGAACTGAAGTGGTTCAAGAATTTGAAAGTTGCACAAATGAGGTTTAATGTGCAAAAAAGGATAGGAGCAGAAAAGCACCTCTTTTCTCCTATTCCTTATAACATCTATTGACATTCAAATCCATTGGTGATCATGTGTGGGAGATTTTATTTTCATTTTCCCACATCACAGTCTGCTTGACTATTATATTTTAGGGAAACAGTGGTGAACCTGGTCTACGAGGATCTGTGGGAGAACAAGGCACAAGAGGGCCACAGGTAAGGACGTTCATTTTGTGAGATCTTACAAACAAACATGTTGTAGAATAAGCTTTTCTGAAGTAAAGTTTGATCTTATGGTTTTTATATGGTCATTTTATATGGTCACTAGCTTTAATGTTGCAGCCTTCCCTGGACCTTTGGGTATAGGATGGGATAAAAATGTAAATAAATAAAGTGCTGGACTCTTATCTGAGTTTCCTGGTTCGATTCTGCATTCCACATCAAGCCACCTGCGTGACCTTGGCCTAATCACAACTGTCTTCCTGAGCTCTCACAGCTTCACCTACTTTACAGGGTCTTCCTTCTTCTTCTTCTTCTTCTTCTTCTTCTTCTTCTTCTTCTTCTTCTTCTTCTTCTTCTTCTTCTTCTTCTTCTTCTTCTTCTTCTTCTTCTTCTTCTTCTTCTTCAATAGAGGAAATGTGGGGCTTTCTGCATGATGCAGGTTGTCCTGCACCATGCTGGTCTAAATCAACTAACCCAGCCAATAATAGGTCAAGCTGGCGGTGGCTGATGCTAAGGGCTGTCCATAGGATGAATGGCCCATTCAGGCTCAACTTTTCAGAAGGTGTGAGTTAGGGCTATTTTGTGCAAGTCCTCAGAAGTAGGGCACTTTCACTGTCAGATCTAAGTGCTTGGCAAGATGTAGCCACATGTTATAGCAGTAGTTTACTGAACCACCCACTGGTCCTGTATGCCAGCCGGAATGTTTCATTGACCCTTATAAGGGGTCCACAGTTGGACCAGGCTGTCGAGCCATATTCATGCCATAGTCCACACCATGGCCCACTCCAATACCCTTATCTCAAGCAGACAAGAAGTTCTACTGGGAGGCTGTTCACTCAAATTGTCTCTAGCAGTGACAGACATTTGGTTATTGAATAAACATCTGCATGGGTTTTTTTTCAATATAGAGAAAGATTTGCTTGTATCTAGAACAAGATAATGTAAGGAATTTAATCAGCTTCTGGTGTCACATTATTGTGGTCTTCTGCTCCAGCAGAGTGGCATTTAAATATTCCATCTTTTCTTTTCTTTTCCATCATTTCTTTTTCCCTTCTTCGCAGGGACCACCTGGCACAGCTGGAACTCCTGGCCTTCGAGGGGAGCAAGGAATTCCTGGTCCAAGGGTAAAATTTATTACTGCTATTAGTAATAAAATCTATTACTGAAAGATAATGTACTGGGTAATTGTTATTTCTGGAGTAAAGAAGGTGTAGGCCCAGACAGATATATGGCACATCTTAATGAAATGTATAATGAAGCATTAATACTACATTTATTAAAACTCTTTAATGAAACCTTAAGGAGAGACGTTCTGAAGTTATAGAAGGAAATAAAAATAATAATTATATTAAAATTGGGAAAAGACAAGCTCATACTAGATTCTTACTGTCTGATTTCTTTGTGTAATCAGGATGTCAAGTTACTCACAATGATATAAGTAGAACATGTGAAGCAAGTTATGATTAAAATAATCAAAACTTATCAGTGTGGTTTCATAAAAGAGAAAAGTATTGCAGATCCTGTAAGAATGGTAATCATTGGCTTTCAATATGGTAAAAGGAGGGAAAAGAATATAGGAATCTTAAAATCAGATGTTTATAAAGCTTTTGATATACTAAAACATGAGTTCTTGTGGGATCTTGCTGAAGAATAGTTATGGGGGGAAATAAAAAAGGTTAAGAATTAGGAACCTAAGAAATTAAGCAGGTTGGGATGAATAAGACTTATGAAAATTATTATTATTCCCCAAATCCTTTACTTATCTCAGCCCTGCCTATAAAAATAGAAATACATTACTGGGCCTAGGGGACACCACTTAGTCAAGATGAACTGTAATATGGAAAAGGCAAAAAATGAAGTTTTTGTGGAAGAAGGAAGAAAGTTAGTTAAAACTTAAAACAAGAATAGAATTATCCCTAATCAAGGTAATTAATAATGGAGGTGAAGCTATTAATAAATACAAGGTTAATGAATTGCACATTCATGGATATGAGAGATTGATGGATCTGGAAGCTATTAAAAAAGAATTGGGGAAAAAAGGGTAAAGGGAAAAATATTGTTTGTAGATAAATGGGGTTATTAATTTTTATTGAAAAACAAAAATTGAGATAATTAAAAGATTTGGAAAAAGTATGAATGGAGAAGGTAGAGGAATTATGGCAGGTAGAAATATGCCAGTAACACATTTGGGAAAAAGTAGTGGAAGTTAGTATTGAAGACATGAAGAAAATATTAAAAGATAGAGGGAAAAATAATAAATTTAAGAAAATGAAGATGAAATTATTTGGCTGATGGTAAAGGACACCAGCACAACTGTCACATATTAACAAAATAATACAGTTTAGATGTTCACATGGATGTAGAAAAAGGGGGACATACAACTTCATGCCCTGAAGTTGAGTAGTTTATGGGAAAATAAAGTTGAAAATATCAAAGATATTTAGAAAACAGAAAATATTAACAAAGCAAATGGATATACTGCAATTTTATGAAGAGCAGGAAGTAGATCAAGAAAAGGGATACATATTTAGTTGCTTATTGCTAGACGTGCAGAGTTAACAATAGATCGGAAGGATGATACAAAGTGGCCCGTAGAAAAATAATATCAATATGTGGTGGAATATTAAAATTAAGAGAATGAAGGCTAAGCATGATGGAGTTTAAAATAAGAAACAAAGCCCATTCCAATACTTACTTTATGGGACCAATCCAGCAAGATTGACAGAGCCTGGGCCGCAGTTACACCTTAGCATTTTAACCTGCAGCAGGAAGACAGCCAAATCCAAGCCATTTTTGGCATAGAACCGCTTGGTCACACCTTTCTGCTCCTGTCAAAGGGAACTGCAGCAAGGGGTGGGGGAAGGGGCAGATCTTATGACAGAGCAAAGAGAATTGCAGCAAGGTGTGGTGAGGAGCAAAGGTAATCGCAGCAAGGGGGAGGAGGCAGATCCAATGACACAGAAAAGGTAATCACAGTGGGAGAGGGTGAGCAGGCAGATCCAATGACACAGCAAAGGAATCACAGCAAGGGGGGTGAGGCAGCAGATCCAAAGACAGAGCAAAGGGAATTGCAGCAAGGGGGGGGGGTGCAAGAAGAAAAATCCAACAACAAACCAAAGGGAATTGCAGCGGGGGATGGGGCGAGGAGGCAGAGAAGGACTATCATGGTAAGTGGGAGGGGAGAGGGGCAAGACTCAGAGCACAGGTTTGCATAGGTATTATTTTCTGGGCAGCAGGGAGCTCGAATGGTGGTCTCCTGGAAGGGGACTAAAACTTTAATGCTGTGTTGGCCCAAATAAAGGAAAACACAAATAGAGGGAGGAAAATCCAGAAGAATCCAGCTTGGTATTTGAAGATGTAACCAAGCTAAACAAGCTGGAATTCAGGCTGTAGAAGAATTAAAGTAAGGGTGTAACCATGGCTCTGGAGCTGTTCCAGCAATAGGGATAGCTCTACAGTCTTCAAGTAGGCCTTCCACATTCAGAAAGCTATCTTGGGACAGTGCCCTGCACTGGGTGCAGAAATCACACAGTCTCCTGATTCACTTCTGGGTTTGCTGAAATCATTACCAAAACACAGCAAAACACCCATTTTGAATGGTTCATTTTCACAAGTAGGAGACTGGTTTCTTTTGATTGAAGTTTTGGATATGTGAAAAACTAGATTTTCATTTCAGTGTAAATATCTGTTGATATGAGACACTTGACTGAATTTGCTTGTGAAGACAGATCGAATATTGTGCATCTCAAGTGTAGAATTGTTGTTACAATCTCTCTGTATCGGAAAAGAAAATAGTTTTCCCTATTAAAAAGTTTCAACAGAGATTTTGTCATTCTTTTTCCAGATCCTGAACTTTTATTAACAACAAGAACTTAAACCCTTGGGATCTGAATTAATGATGGGGCCAACCCCCACTTCCATCTCATATGGTAGACTGTGCAGCCAACGAAGACTTTAAATTTGACATGGGCTGTGTTCAGATAGTGTAAAAAGGGTGACCTTTGGTGCAGTGTCTCTTATCTTATCCTAAATGCTGAAAGGCAGAGGTTTCCTGCATGAGCAGGATACACCACTGCCATTCTTGGTGGGCCCAGAACCAGAATGATATATGAATTGTCACATTAGCCTGACATCGATTGAATGACTGGAATTCCAGGCCACAGACACTGTATATGGCTGGAGTTGTAGCCGCACATCTGGTCTCCAGCTGGCTTTCCAGCTGAGAATTTAGGTTGCTGCAAGTGTCATTTCATTTGCCCAAAGGTGCTAATGGCAGGAGAAGGTTGCTTCAGAACTGGAATGACCTGGGCACTTTCTCCTACCCCCACTGTGGAAGTCCATTGCTGCCTCACTTTTGCCACCCCAATCAAGGCCCAGTATGGATGCACCCACGTTCTCTTAGGCTACTGAATGGATTTAAATCAACATTAGGTCAAAGCCCCAGTCATCACACCTGATGAACAATGCAACAGACAGTCTGGTTGGTTGTTAGAAAAGTAGTTCTTTTACACAAAAATGATTTCAGTGGAGATTTTTTTTTAAGTGTCTAAGAATATTTAGTGCTTCTGTGTTTACAAAAGACATGGTTGAACTCTCATAAACATATTGCTAAACGTACTTTCTTTCTTTGTAGGGTGGTGGAGGTCCACCTGGTCCTGGAGGGGAGCGTGGGAGACCTGGTCCTCTTGGTAAAAAGGTGTGTGCTGAAAGCTTCCACATTGTCACTCTCAGGGAATTCTAATGATAATGTTATATTTAACGATGTCTTTGGACTGAAACATGTATTCTGCCCTAAGAGCTTTTAAAAAACAACAAACAAACAAAATATGATTATGTCTAGCATGGAATACAAATTTGTCCAGCATTTGAAGGTAGGAGAGAATAAGTTTTATTTCTCTCAGAGTTTCCTTATAGCTTAGAATGCAAAATGTGATTAGTATGCGCATAGCCAAACATGCATTTGATGTTAAAGAATTGGGAGGGGGACCTGTGCTTCAAAAGTCTCAAGAACATAAGGGGAGCCCTGCTGGATCAGGCCATGGCCCATCTGGTCCAGCATCCTATCTCACACAGTGGCCCACCAATTGCCCATGGGCATCTCAAGCAGAGACAAGGGCAAACCTTCTCTTGCTCTCGAATCCCAGCAAATGGCCTTAGAGGTGTCCTGCCTGTCCCCCAGCCTGAAAGATGTACTTAGGCATCCATTCTAGTAGGCATTGATACAGCTGTTATCCATAAATTTACCTAACCCTTCCTTAAAGCCGTCTACGCTGGTAGATGTTACCACCCCTTCTGGAAGCAAATTCCATAGACAAATGACCCTTGGGGTGAAGAAATACTTCCCCTTGTAAGATTAAGAGGCCAAGGAAATACAGGGTACCTTTCAAGGCTCATAATACACTGATGCTGCTTTGCTCTTGACTGAATCAAAAGCTTCTGAGACCTTGGTTGTAGGAGTTCACAAACTTCACATTCTAAACCTAATGTGTTCTAGTTGAATGTAAATTCATGGTGCCTCAAAGGGTGCATCAGAGATCAGCATTTCTCCCTTTGTTTGGGCAGAACAGGAAATCTACTTGCCAAAGTCTCCTCTTTACAGTCTTGGAAGCCACCCTAGCTGCCCCCCCCCCCGGCTGCTGGTGTTTCAACATGAGGAAGAGGAAAAGGATTAGTGAGGATTGGCTGGATCCAAGGGCCTCACGCAGTGTCACAATAACCTGCATCATATGTCCAAGGAATTGTTTTTAATAGTTTTTTTAAAAAAATTAAGCTATATTTGTAAAGCTGCTGAATAACTTATGACTTATCTCATTTACAGGGTGAACCTGGTGAACCTGGTCCAAAAGGCCCCATTGGTCCTCCTGGGCCTCGAGGAGAGACGGCAAGTATTGCTAGGAATAGTTGTGATTATGAAGGGCAGTGGATACCTTTTAATGTGAAAATGAATAGCAAATTCTCTTGTGGCCTTGTTTCTAAGAGAATGAAAAGCTTGATCCTTCCAGCAGACTAGTGCAGATGGCTTGTAATCCGTTTCATAAATCCTCTTTTGCTTCTGTCCTTCCCAAAGAACTCTTTTTTTGAACAGATTAACCCCAGAATTCTGACGTGTCTATTTTTTGAAGCATGAACTGTTTTAAACTCCAGATTCATTTGCTATCTTTTTATATTCTGCAGGGTGATGACGGACGGGATGGAGTTGGCAGGCCAGGAGCTAAAGGCAGAAGGGTAGGCAGAGCTTCTGTGCTGGCATTTTTCAATATATCTAGGGTTTCCATGTTCTGAATGGCAGATTTTGAACTTTTCAGTTTAAGATCACCTGTTTCTTTTCTGCACTGGACCTTATTTTGAAATTTATTTTGGAATACAGGGCTGCTACCCTTGCTAATTTGGACTACATCAGGCCCAGTACATTAACCCAACATTGAGGTCTACAACTGGCCCCAGACTGGTGAACTGTATCACAGAGGCATGCAGATGGCATGTTCCTGTGGCATGGTGTACTCTGTGGGGCCTTTTCAATGAGGTTCCAGGAAACACCACTGCCCCCAAAATGGCATGGTTGGGGACTTTGGAGCTTCAGAGTCTCAGTGCTGCCTCTAAGGTCTCTTTAGAAATAATGGCCAGACATGGAGGAGGATGCAATCAGATGGTCCTTTCCTGCTTCAGTAGCAGCATCTCCCAGCATGAGTTGTGTCGTTGTTCTGTGAGAAAGTGTCCCACACTGTCCCAAAAGGGGGGGGGGATTTAATCTTCTTTTCATGACAATTCTCTCTCAGAATATATACATGACAATCTCTTTTCATTCACAGTTCTTTTCAAGGCAAATTTGGTTTTTTTCACTTCCCTTTCTGTCCGCTGGACAGGAAAGGAGGGAACTTTGGCCGTACCCTCCCCCCATGATACGTTGTTTGATCTGGGGCCTGGTTCTCCTCTGGGGGCTGCCATTTTGGCAGTGGTGCCCTCTGGGACTGCGCATGCCTCAGCAACTGTCGCCTTGATGATGCGGATGCTCTGTGCATGCCCAGTTGCATCTATGGTCATCTCTGGTGCTAGCACACTTGCACAGCACCTCAAATGACCTGGGAGCCCTGGAAGAAGAATGAATAGTCACTACCCAGATGCTTGAGGTAAGTGTCAGGTAAATGTTGGTTAACATTTGAAGCATGATTTCATGCTCTACATTTAATCAATGAACATGCTTGGAGGCTGTAACACGTGTGTATACTCTTCACCAGAGCTTCACTACTTCTTCACTAGAAGCCGCATTGCGAATAGGTCTCTTGTTCACACTTAACTTTTATGTTTCACATATTTATTTTCCATCTCTTCTGTCCGGCAGTGTTTTCAGGGAGATAGAAATATCTCCTGTGAAGTTCTGTTAGATATGTTTGTGGTAGTGTATGAGTATGAATCACAAGGCTGACATGTATAATGATTTATAGCACAAATTCTCAAAACACTTTAATTTTTACAAATGCATGACCTTGGTAACAATAAGAAGGGCCATTTAATAGTCTTTGACATGATTCCAGCAGCTTACATGGCTAATAGACATTCCCACCGCAGCAAGTAATAAATTAGATAAGTGCTTGACTTACCCTCAGGAATGAAGGTGTATCTGGACAAGATAAAAGGGGGTATGGCTTCAGTTTTAAGCACTCTGCTGAAGTTTATATCCTGTAGTAGAAAATGATTGTAAAAGAGGTAAAGCTCTCTCAAAAGGGAAATGAAAAAAGGGTTTTATTAAGAGCAGGGATATGATATATAAAAGAATGAATGAAAACAGTTTCCCAGGAACAGCTGATCCATTTTCTGGCAATATAATTAGGGGGGAACATCTAGTGAATTTTGAAAAGAAACAGACAAAAAGGATATTGAAAAGGCTTCACCTTAACATTTTTGGCAACTTTGCAAAATCTCTTCCTCCTAATTTTGGCAGACATGTTTATGTGCCCAAAGAGAATGGAGAATGGATTAACATATACATAGAGTTCCTTTGGATCTAATCCTGCCAGTAAGCTCTGGGGTCTCCAGTGCTACGTTTTATCCTCAAGTACACTGGAATATCAGTTAAAGCCTGACTAGATCAGAGCAACAACTATCCAGCTCAGCAATCTGTCTTCAGCTGTAGCTACCCAAGGCTAGTAAGAAGATAGTAAGATCAATGCAATGAGGTAATTTTCTGTTCTTGGCTTCTAACACCTAGGCTGAATTCCCTTTGCCACTTTAAAGCTGTTTCAAAACGGTTTGGGTCTGTGTTGTTCCCACCCCCCAATCAATTAAAACAATTTCAAAACAGTTTGGATCCTCTTCGTCCCCATTCCCAATCAGTTTCAAGGGTATTTTGAGGATTATTTGGCTTAAAAATGGAATAAATAAATACCTGATTTTTCAGGTGTTTCTTCACAGTTTTGGCTTTTAAAATGCTTCTTCCCTATTGCTGTGGGAATGCTAGAGCAGAATTTGGGCAAATACAGAATTTGGGCATGAAATGGATGGGGTTTCACTCTGCCGGAAGCCCCTTTCAGTTAAAATGCCAGGTTTCCCCTCTACAGCAGCCAGTTTCATTGTAACAATCAACCCACTTCACCCCCACTTCACACCTTATAACAATGTTTCCTTTCCCACCCACGTTTATCCCTCATGCACATGCAAGCCTAAAGATCAAGGAAAGAGGCACGGAGGTTTCTTGGCCTTCACAAACGATCCTGCACAATTCTGCCTGTTTTCCTCCCAGCCTCCTTCCTTGATCTTTAAAAGGGGAATGGGGGGAAGCTGCAGGAACTGGGAGGAGCAAGGAAGTGGCAGCCCTCAGTCCATCCCTCCCTCCCTCTTGCCCACCCACTACGGCAGCAACTCTGCTTGCTTGCTCATTCACTTGCTCAGCTCCCATGCGGAGTGCGCAAGTGTGTATGTGTGTGTGTATGGAGGCAGCGGCGGCAGCAGCAGCAGAGCAGCCAGGGTGCTTTTTTTGGGGGGGACCCCTGCTGGGGATGGTGGGTGTGGAGGTAGAGCAGGCAAACAGGGCTTGAGATGCCGCTGCCACCGTTTGCCCTGGGCAATGGGGAGAGAGGGGTGGAAACGGCTGAGGAGGGGAAAGAATCGCTTTCCCCATTCTGTTTTTGGAAGCTTTTTAAGTGTGGGGACACAAAATCAGGGATGAATCTGATTGCCAGATGCCCCTTTGCTTCCTTTTAACACACTTTACATATCGATGTAAATAGCGATGTAAATAGCCTTGTATATAGCCCTTTATTCCTTGAGTGGGAACTGGGCTCTATTGGTTCACATAGCCACAATGGTGGACATTACAGTGAAAAATAATGGCTCCCTAAAACCAATACGGAAACCCTAGGAAATGCCTACACACACACAACATGATCCTGCTATTGTGGCATTTTAGCCACTCCTTTCTGCAGATTACATCTCGGTGTACTTCCACCTCTGTGGCAGTGTGTAAATGCCACTGGGATGCTGAAGAACATGTTCAGGACTGGAGGATATAGACATGGGGATATGGAAGTATATCATCCAATATTCCTTGTGTGCTGACCAGCCATGCAGCCATGTGGCAGTAATTAAGAGCCTGTACACTGCTCAGAGTACGCATGAGGCTGGGATAAGGAGAAGAGGTGGGCAGTCGGAGATGAAGTCTTACCCTGCTTACCTCTTTTCCCTGTCCCCTTTGTGCACCTGCCTTGGACAACAGCCACTTCCACTCAGCACTGAGAATGATTAGAAGGAACATTGGTGTCATCCTGTTTCCTAATCCCATTTCAACTTAGTCATGGAGATCCACATTCTGGTAATCTCTAGACTAGACTACTATTTTATATGTTTTTATTTTATGTGTTGTAACTGGCCCTGAGAGCCTTGGATATAGGGTGGTATAGACAGACAGACGGACAGACAGACAGGCAGACAGACTTGGGGCTATCCTTGAAGATGCTCCAGAAGCTGAAATGTGCAGAATGCAGCAGCTGACGGTTATCTCTAGCCAGACACACATTACACTGAAATAACTGCACTGATTACTGAGCCCAATTCAAGGTGTCGATGTTAACATATCTAAATGTCTTGGAGCTTGACTATCTGAAGGATATACGTCTGACTATTAAGATCACAAAGTCAGGCCTTTCTGGTAGGTTGTGGCACATGAACAAGTCTTTTCTTTGGTGACTCCCTGGCTCTGGAGTTGTATTTCTTCATCATGCACCATCTGGCATCTAATTAAAGTACATCCCTTCAACCAGGCTTTTGCATTTTACATTTCCTCACCTATATCATTACTTTTGATTGGATTCTGTTCTTGTGTTTTATGTTTTATTTTACTTCTTTTCTATTTTAATTGTTTTTGTTACACTGTTTTTCTGTTTATTGTTCAATAAATACTAATATAATATGTTTTTTTAAAAATGTGTACAGGGAGAAACAGGATTCCCAGGATATCCAGGTCCAAGGGTAATGAAAACAATCATAATGTTTCTGATACTAAAATTCAATTGATCCCTTATCACTCCTGATTTTTAATGCTTTTTCCTTTGCCCAATAGGGTGCTACTGGAGATCGTGGTCCAGTTGGTGATCCTGGTCCCAAAGGAAGTAGAGGTCACAGGGTAATGCAGCTTCCTCTGTTTAATTTCAGAATAAGAAAATGAAGGGTGTTTTTCCACTGTCACTAGAAGTACCCATTAAGTACCCATTAATGGGTACAAAAATGCCATTTTGTACCCATTAATGGGTACTTAATGGGTACTTTTAGTGACAGTGGAAAAACACCTGGTCTACTTGCTTTATTTTCTTTCCTAATCTTTCGTTCTCTTTTCAGAATCCTCATCTTGTTTAATTTGTATTAAATCTTATGTAGTTTTATGATACATATTTTCCTGTATCAGAGCCCAAAGACAGTAGTGCAGCCTTTTAGGCAGTTTGGTCTAGTGGTTAGGGAGCTGGGCTCTTATCTGGGAATACCAGGTTTGATTCTTCATTCCTCCATGAAGCTGGCTGGGTGACCTTGCATGAGTCACAGCCCTCTTCTGAGCTCTCACAGCCCCACTTACCTCACAGGGTGTTCTGTTTTGGGGAGAAGAATGGAAAGCTTTGTCAGGTTTGGGTTTAACAAACTCCATTCCCTTGGGCCTGCAACCTCTCTCCTATACTTCCTTTGTGTGTGGTAGAACTGCTCGCTAGATTGGGTTAAGCTGGGCTGCTACCACTGGCTCTGTCTTCAGGCAGAGGGCTCATACGTGTGGGGGCGTTCTGACGATGGGGGACTATGTATCATGGTTGAGGCTTTCCAGGAATTGGATTCAGATACAGCCTTGTGCTTGGTGTTCCGTAAAGGGCCAGGCAAACACATTTATTTCAAATGTTTATTCTGTTCTATTTTTGAGCAGAGGCTTATAAAGCCATTTAAAATAGTTTACTAGGATAAAGCCCATTTCATTGTGAAGGCCAAATAGCATTGTGGACTCAATTTTTTAAAATCCACATAATATTAGATACTGCAAGCATTCTGAAGTAACTGATAGAATAGCCATTCAAGTGTTCAAAGATTGGCCATCACCACATAAAAATAAATTATCTTTTCTTTGCATACTTTAATTTTTGGAGATGGAAACTATATATAAACAAATATCAAGTAGAGTCGTGCTCCTTGTAAAAGAGTACATTTGTACCAATCTGAATGTCTGTGTGTGAACGAACAAGAATGGATGCAGGTCAAAACCCTGGCCATGCACAGTATGAACCATACATGTTTATTGCTGCTTGTTTTTCCTTCTGTAGGGAAGTGCAGGAGACGCTGGCTCCCCAGGTCAAAAAGGAGAAAGAGGACATCCAGGAACAGAGGTAGGTTTTTAACACTTTTTAAAAAGAGAAGCAGGATACTCCTTTTTCACACTGAATGCCCTATCTAGTCCACATGTCACATTACACCTCTTGTTTATCATGAAATATGATCCTTAGTTATCTTGGATAAAGTCTATGTGTGATAGAAGAAATACAAAGATAAAGCTGTTGTTCGAATATGCTTATTCCTTCCATTTTATATTTGCTTGCCTTCCTTGAAAGTACATATGTACATGGTTTTAAGAAGTGGTGGTCGAGCGAGTGGAATAGCTCTTACCAACTTATGTAAAATGACCTTATGACTCTGTGCAAGATAAAATACATTTTACATCTGGCTATAAAACAAGCAAAAGTTCAAGATGCATAATACAAAATTGTTTCTTTCCAAAACTTAGATTTCAGACTTAAATTTTGTTCTTTGTTTTTTGAATGGAGAAGTGGATTTCAGATATTGCCTCTTATGTCATTCTTGTCCTGTTGCATGTTTTCCCTCTTTTATTTGTGCCGTTTTCTTTATTGGAAAAACAATTTAGAATTCCTCTTTAGTTGTAGATTCATTTGTTCTTTCTTACTACTAATAAAAAAATGGAAAAACAAGAATCTAATTCCCCTCCAATCCTCCAATCTCTCCAACCCTCTGTGAACCATGGATATTTCATCAGCAACTTGTAAAATAGTTGAGTTTTAACAACTTCATTGGTTAGAACTATGTACACTCCAGCATCCTGTCTCCAGCATCGTTCTGATATCATGGGTGGTAGCTTTGCTGTCGGCTCAGCTTACTTCTCCTCCTCCTCCTCCTTTGATTGTTAGGGAGCTATACTCTTAAATAGCCCTGTTTTATTTTTATTTTATTTATCTCCGTGTTTGTATTCCACCTACTTTATAATTATTCAAGGCAGCTAAGAAACATATGGAATGTGTTTATCAGACCAAACAAAGCACCAGGCTAATTGTTAAAAGTTAATATAAATCATAGCAATTCAAATAGGTTTCTTTTCTTTTAATCTCTTGGAGTTGTGGCTGTTAAGAAGTTATAAACAGTTAAGTTGAAAACAGCTTTTTAAAAAAGAATCCCACAACCAGCACTCAGCAATAAATCAATGAAGAGATTTCTCTGGCAGTTTCATTCCTGAAATCTGGGACACACAATTCTTGGTTCCTTTCCTCCATTTATCTTCTTGCATTTAGGCCCCTGAGGCTGCATCCAGACATAACTTTGGAGGTGACTGAGGGTAGGCCTCAGCATGGATCAGATAATTCAGGATGGATGCCTAAATACATATTTCAGGCTGGGGGGGGGGAGACAAGCAGGATGCCTTTAAGGCCATTTGCTGGGATTTGAGAGCTGTTAGACGGCTTGCCCTTGTCTCTGCTTGAGCTACTGTGAGAGTCAGGATGCTGGACTGGATCGGCTGTGGCCTGATCCAGCAGGGTTCCTGTTACATTCCTATGTTCTCATTTCTTATGTTCTTAATTGTTTCCCACCCCAAAGCCTTGGATTTTGCCCTGAAATGGTGTACAGGGCACTCTGTACAGGAGAGTAGAATTGCTTGTTCTTTGGCCTCTGGGTTTTCATTCATTGCTCGGAGCTGTGCAGCATGTCCCTGGTCACAAAAGTCCCAAAGGTGTTAGATTCTTATAAGAAACCTCTCTTTGATCTCCCAGAACCATATTATGATCCACTATGTTCCTTTTAAATCTTAACTGCAATTCTACAGAATCCACAGTTATAGGAAGAAAGCCTTACTGACCACGTTCGTGGTCATTTTGGGGTAAACACAAACAGAATTGGTTTGCCTATTTTTATTAAATTGCCACCTGACTTTTCTATATTTTTACACTGCTCTCAACAAACTCACAAAGAACCTTTGACTTACTGCAGATCTTTGCCCTTGTTTGTCAGCATTAAACAAGTCATATAATTACATCTGCTTTTTTATACCTTTTCTTTTTTAGGGGCTCAAGGGTAACAGAGGTGAATCAAGAGATGTAAGTCAACTACTTATTTATGGTACAAGAACAAGTATTGTTCAAGCTAGTGTCAGACTATTTCTTCATCTGTCTTTCTTTTTCTTCAAAGCAATGTGCACTTGTACGAAACATCAAAGATAAATGCCGTAAGTCTCTTTCTGTTTGCCCCAAATGTTTACATGGTTTGCTTCTAACGTAGTCTGTGTGGAGTAACCTACTTTTTCCTTCTTTTCTCTTGTTGTTACTTACAGCCTGCTGTTACGGTAAGTCTGTTCAAAAATACTTATTGTGATTAGCTGGAGAATTTCTACTATCTTGCTATTTTGGAAACAAATAAGTATGATCATGTTACTTTTTTTGTTATTGTTTTAAACATACCCACTACCTCCAGGTCCAAGGGAATGCCCAGTTTACCCAACAGAACTAGCATTTGCTATAGATACTTCTGCAGGTGGAAGCAATGAAGTCTTCAACAGAATGAGACAGGCAGTGCTGGCCATAGTTAACAATCTCACAATTGCTGAGAGCAACTGTCCGAGGGGTGCCCGAGTTGCATTGGTTACATATAACAATGAAGTGACCACAGAGATCCGTTTTGCTGATTCCCGGAGAAAGGCGGCTCTGGTGCAGCAGATTAAGAACCTCCAGTTTCAACAGACGTCGAAACAAAGAAGCTTAGAAACCGCAATGTCCTTTGTGGCCAGGAACACCTTCAAACGGGCACGCAGTGGGTTCCTCATGCGCAAGGTGGCTGTTTTCTTCAGCAATGGACCAACAAGAGCTTCTTCACAACTTAACGATGCTGTGCTGAAACTGTACGATGCTGGAGTCGTCCCTGTGTTTCTTACCAACAGAGAAGACAGGGCCCTGATCAATGCACTTCAGGTTGGCATCCCTCTACTGCTTTGAGGAGAGGGGGTATAATGTTGGTTTATGTCAATGATTGTCACACTGTGCTTTGGCCATCTTTAGCCTTTAGGACCTTAGTGAAACCTCCAGAGGTTGTTGCTGTTTGCTTATTCCCTCTTTTCCCCCCTTTGGCCTTATGAGTCATGCCCTTATTGACAGAGAGACAAGCATGTGGTTGCAATGGATGAGCTGTGCATGTCTTCCTAACAGAACATTTCAGGCAGTTTAATGACCAGCAGGTGTTCAGAATCCTGCAACAAACCAGTGTATTGTAAATACTGAAATAATACAGTTAGAGAGCTATCCAAAGCTATCTATTTTGCTTAGAGAGAGATTGTGGCCAACAGGTTGGTGTAGGTTCTTTAATATTTTTAAATTAATGATCTTCTATGTCTTGGATGCAAAAAGCAGAATATAGTATTCTATGCATGCCTGCAGAAGGACTTTTCTGCCACCTTTTACTCCCAACATTTTGTTTAGGTCCTTATGGGCTTGGAAAAAAGAACTCATAAATGTTGAAGAAGTCTTTAGATGCAGAATGGAAGTACACTGAAGAAAAGAAGAATTAGCAGAAATTGGCACCAATCTCCTTAAACAAACAAGCATGGAGGAGTCCATTAGAAATATACCATTGCCTCGTAACCAATTAGTACAAATTGTATATGGGAGGAACAGCAGAAGAGTTATGGCTTATTCCCTCGAGTCATAGGAGAATCTGAGTTTGGCTATAACGAAAGGCTGCTTCTCTGCACTTGCCTTCATTTGTTGGGATATACCTGGCACTTGAAAGATACAGATGTTGGTAGATATCTACAGTGCAGTCTTTATGAAGTTCATAAGTGCCACCTGTTCCTGATCTCATTCAGGCTAAGAGAGGGTCTGCCACCCAATGAAAAGGGATTGCAATAAAGCAAGCATGAGTTTGACAATGACACCATCAACCATGATCAGCCTGAAATGGTGAAGGATATGGTATGATCTGCTTGCTTGACTCAGCTAATATACCATTTCCATGTCTCTGTGATGAGGTTAAAAAAATGTGTTTTTCCCAAGACTTTATTGGGATAGTCGCACATACCTATGGAAATCCCAATGTATTCCTGTACTAGTTCATAAAAAAGCACAATAAATGCAAGGCAGAACATCCAGCTCTGCTGCTGCTGGATTACTTATTTTGTCTGTCGTTTCCTTCCAGAATTGCTGCTCTAGCAAAACTACTCCTATGTAAGAAGCGCACAAAAAAACCAAAGAACTGTGAAAAGCACTTCCTACATACAGGTACTTTTGCATTAGCAGTGATTCTGTGAGGAAATTATAGAGAAGGTAAGAACCCAGGATTGCCCCAGGACTACCTGCTGCCATTTGGCAAGGGCAGCAAGAGGTGATTGCATGATCTAACCAAATCCCGCTCTTTCTTCTGCATGCAAATATACATGTAGGTTGACTTGAAATGGTATTGAAAAATCATTTTTAATGGCAACATTCTGGAAGATAAAATATTCTCCTGCTGCCTCATCCCTGTCTTTTTCTTCTCTTTTGTGAACCAGTTTGGTTTTGTGGTTAGAATGCTGGGTTTAATTCTGCACTCCTCCATGAAGACAGCTGGGTGACCTTGGACTAGTCAGAGCTCTCATTCTGAGTTATCAAAGCCCCATCTACCTCACAGGGTGTCTGTTGTGGGGAGTCCCCTTAAATGGGTGAGAAAAGCAGGGTAGAAAAAGCCAACTCTTCTTCTTTCATCAACAGAATGCTGCCTTTTTGTCTTCTTAATTGTTTTGTGTGTGGAGGTGGGGAGTTAGTAGTAGAGTTATATTTGTCAAAACCATTTTTCACTAAAAATAATAGTTTGATTTTGTATGCATTGTGAAGGAGGGTGATAAAAATGTATTTGGTACACTTTGCAGACAGGCCCAACAAACATAGTTTCCAAAATTCAGACAAATGTTTTGTTTGGCCTCAGTAACTTGTGAGCTGTTTATGTGTTCAATAATCATTTTATTTTGTCTATACCAGATCAACAATACAATAGGTGGACAAGCAATCACATTTAGTGGTGGTCAGGGTCAACTGAACCAAACCATCAGAAGAGTGTTAATGTGTCACATTTGTCTAGGTAAGGTGTAATATATATTCCTGTAATATATATTTAGAATGCATCCAGACAGGATGAAAATAGCGCCATTATGGGGCTGCTGTGGTGGGATCATGTTCACATATCTTAGGCAACCTCACCGTAGCCCCGGTCCTCATTCCTAAAAAGTACTAAAAACTGTTGTTGGAAAACCCAGCACTGGTAGCATGTTATCCAGCAATAGTGCATTTTAGCAACTTACCTTTCTGGATGGAGCAGCAATTGGAGATCCATCCAGCATGCATGTGTGGAGGCTGAAACACCCAACCACACATTCATGGGAGCTGAATTACCAAGGTTATGCATGACCAAAATGCACAAAGGCAGCACTGGGGCCAGCACTGGCAGGATAGAAAATAATAATAGCAGAGGAGCAATATCCCACATTATCACTTTCTATCCATATATCGGGCTGCTGTCTGAGGCAGCCTTACTCTGTTTTTAAAATACAGCATAGGCATGGATCTTTAAAAACCTGGGTGAAAACGGATCTCTGAAAGAGGCAATGAAAAGCATACAGTACTATAAGGCTGACAACTGGTATCCTTGAGAGGGAAAGCTGTTCCACAACCTTCAGGCCATCACTGAGAAGACCTTCTCATGTGCTGCCACTCTTTGGCCATGTGTCTGTTCAGTCGCAGTTGAAATTTACATCCAGGTGGTACAACCAAAGAATGGCTGTGTTTTCAATGTATTTGTAGCAATCAAGGCTTAAACTGCGATGATGTTTTACAAATGAGCCGAATATCAGTGTTGTGTGGGTGTTACTTTGATTCTATGGCTGTTTCCACACAGGCCCTGAAGACCCCATTAAGCACCAGATAGGTATGCATTGGGTACAGATTTGCTATGTACCTTCCACACTGATAACCCCATTAGGACCCCATTGGGAACACATTGTCTTCATGAGTGTTGCAGAGTTCTGGACTGAATGGGGGCTTTGGGCTCTTAGCATTATACCCATTTACACAGGTCTTCAATTGGGTGTTGCACCATGAAGACCAGATCCCAGGGTGTGCTTATGCATGCATGCTAACCCAATGGGGTCCAGGGGCCACTGGCTATGTAGCAGTTACATAGCAGCTACGCAGGCAACTACGCAACTTGTCTCTATGTCATGCCCACTATGAAATGGAAGTAACCCTTCACTGACATCTGCACAGACCAATCATGCTACACTGCAGGCGGCACTTCCTGCATGGGCCCATTTGGGCCCTCAGGATGCGGGCTACAGCATCCGCACAGCCTCCCCATTTAGCACCCATGGCCACCAGGTTCTAAACGTAAATGTATGGGGTCTTTGCTAAGATGCTGAACTACTTGGGCCAGATTCCCCAAGGACCAGATTGCAAAGATCCAGATCTTAATCCGGGTTAAATATTAAAGTGCGGAAACAGCCTATAAGTCAGAGACCTTGATGCAACCTATCAATATTTCATAACAACACAAAGAGATGTATTATAACTTTGTCATGATACATTTATTCTTGTAGATGTGTGTGATCCTGATCCCACCTGCGGTCCCCAAAGACCTGTTTTCAGCAGAGACAGACGGGCTGTTCCTACAGATGTTGACATTGATGTAGCATTTATTTTAGATAGCTCCGAAAGCACCACTCATCTACAGTTCAGAGAGATGAAGAACTACATTTCATATATAGTAAGCCAACTGGAAACCAGCTCTGATCCCAAGGCATCCAAGCACCATGCCAGGGTGGCTGTCGTCCAACATGCTCCCTATGAATTTGAATCAAACTCAAGCTCATCTCCCATTAAAGTTGATCTGTCACTGACAGACTATTCATCCAAAGACAAAATGATGGATTTCATTAAGAACCAAATGACACAGCTCTATGGCACACGGGCTTTGGCAGAAGCCATTGACTATACCACAAAACACATTTTTGAGAGTGCACCAAATTCTAGGGAACTCAAAGTTATCGTCTTAATGATAACAGGAGAGGTGAAAAATGAAGAACTTGAACGTCTTCAACACGTAATTGTAGAGGCTAAATGTAAAGGATACTTCTTTGTCATAATGGGCATTGGTAGGAATGTAAACATCAAGAATATCTACACTTTGGCAAGTGAACCAAATGATGTCTTCTTCAAATACGTTGATAAGCCGTCTGAATTTCAGGAAGAGGCTTTGCTACGCTTTGGAAACCTCTTACCATCTTTTGTCAGCAGTAAGTACTGTATATGGAATCGAAGGCACAGTGCTGGGTTCATGTGATATAAAAGGCTGTGATGAGCAACGCGAGGTACACAGGCTAAAAGTGTTTCCATTGGTTTGTGAATCACAAACAGGACCAAATCTTCATCTCAGGACTAGGGATGTGCAATGGTTTTTTTGGCCTTTGATTCATAACCGATTGAATGTTAGAAAAGTTGTATTCATTCAAATAGATCCCCTTCAGATGCGGTAGGATTCTGTTAGATAGAATAGTAAACTATTAGAAAAGTTGTATTCATTCAAACAGATCCCCTTCGAATGTGGTAGGATTTTATTTGACACAGATGTATTTGTATGAATTCATACAAATATCTGATACAAACAAATATGTATTGAATACGTATCCAATATGCGTCTGACACTAATGCATGAATATCCGATATGTATTCAGACGGATGTTCATATACAAATGTCATAACACTCCATTTGTGTACAGATGTCCAAATTTGGTCAAATTTGTACAAATAACAAATGTTACAAATATTTGTACACATCCCTACTCAGGGCTAGACTGCCTTGGATGTCAGATTTGGTTCTGTAAGCATATATTGCAATTCAGAATTTTTTGAAACCATCATTTTATTTTAACTCTAGAAGTAAACAATTTTTAAAATATCTTTTGAAAGAAAAAGCATGAGAGTCTTTCTGACACAGATTTTATGCATCCTTCCCATATCTGATACCTTTCAGAAGTTTTGCCAGACACTTCCCATCAATTCTGCCCATTAGTGGTGCAGGCTGGGGCTAAGAGAGTTATGTGCGTACACATAAAGGCAAGGGGAAAAGGTATCTTGTCCAGTGACAGGAACAAACCAGCCAGAAACAAGACTGCTTTGTTTCAAATTCAGAACTGTGCCCTATGGCTGACACATAATTATGGCTTCATAGGAGCTGCTAATTTTCAACATCCAACAGTAAATATCTTAAACCCAGTGCCTAAAATGTCATATAAAAACAAAATGTTTCTGTATAAAATAAGATACTGTGATCCTATAATTGCGTTTCCTGGTATTGTCCTCATATGGAATTAGAACTGGGAGGCTGCACTTCAGATCATTTATTATAGTCACTGGGCAACTTATTCCATCAATAGCTGTACTTTATAACTTAGAAATTGATATGGTGGCTACCAGAAGCACCAAGAACTGTCATGAAGTCTGGGGAGGATGAGAGATTTTTGTCATGCTGAGGATTTCAGACAATGCTTCCAAACTGGCGTGAGGCAGATCTGGGTGGAGCTGAGTGTGCCAGAGATCATTGACCGCTACTGGCTTTGATCGATAATGTTAATGGTAAATGTTTAGCTGAGTACTTAATAAACTGTTATGTGTTTTTGATGTGCTCTTTGGGAGAATGTTTTCCTAATACTGCACTTCTATTTTAAGGTGAAAATGCTTTATACCTGTCTCCGGATGTCAGGAAGCACTGTGACTGGTTCCAGGGTGATCAGCCAGTCAAAAAATTTGGGGAGAAACAAGTGTAAGTCTAATGAATTTTCACAAGAAGGACAATGTGCTGCAATCTAGTCATTGTCTCCAACATTTGGAGGAGTATTTTCAGTACACATACACTTAGCATTTGTATTAGATTATTTCTGTCAATAAAGGGACAACAGATGTATCATTTTTGCATAATATAGTCTGTCCTTGCATAGGGCTATGAGGTAGATCTTTGTAGATTAGAGATGTGCACGAATGTTTATTTTGTATTTGATTTGTATTGAATTGAACGCAAGAAAATTTGTATTCATTCAAATAGATCCCCTTTGACTGTAGTGGGATTTGAATTCACTATGAATGTTCGGTCCCGTACGAATCCCATAAAAATGCAAACGAATCCCATGCAATGCTTTATATGAATGTATCAAAATGTTCTATTCAAATTCGAATGTCAGTCTTTGAAAGTGCCAAGATTTGATTCAAATACAAATGTCCAAATTCAGCCAAATTCATGTGAAGTTTAATGTTACTAATATTTGTGCACATCCTCACTTTAGATTTAGGTGGGAAAGAGTCTCAGCCTCAGAAAGATTACAATGAGATGTACTGATGATATTGAATTAGGCTGTGTCTAAATTATGCAGTAAATGAAACCAAATTCCATTTGCTATAATGGAGACTGTATACCCTGAAGCCCTTGTTAAAGCCTATTTACTGCATAATGGAAACACAACCTTAGACTGACCACTATACTTTGTACAGCCAAGACCTTGTAAGGATAAAGGGATTCTAGAGTTCCATCAGGTAGGCCACATAATTATATGTTTTCTGTATTTGCAGAAATGCTATTGAATGATACCTTCTCTTACAATTTTACTCCACAAAATTTTATTCCTCAGCAAAGCAAATTGTTGTCATGATAGGATTTTATTTTAGCTTAACTTTGTTCATGGAGAAATATGAGAGATATAAACCACAACTTGCAGAAAGTATGCACTTACTCATAACTATTTTTTGTTTGTTTAATCAGAAATATTCCAAATAACGTTACTGCAGCACCTACAACTACAACAGAAAAACTGGAAGGTATGTTTAATAATTTCCTCTCTGGAAATTCTGGACGTGAAAATTTGACTTTGCAAATCACATATCTGGTACAGTTAATGATAAAAATCTTTGCTTTCATAAACTAGCTAAGACTGGATTTAAATAAAATACAAAATATGCAAAAATAAAAATTAGTCAATAAAAATATTAAATACCAAAAAACCATTAAGACAAAATTTAAAATGAATATAGCACAAAATAATTATACTTCTGAATGTTAAAATGTGGAACAACAAATGCAACAAAACTGACTTCCAGAACATCTGCTTAATTGGAAAATGGAAGCAGCCCAGATAGGTTAATTAATCCTATCAACTGCCAAATACATCCTCCGTTCTGGGATATTTTTGCATTTATGGGGGTTTGGATCACTTCAGCTGGAGTTGCTCTAGGCTGATATGTTGAACCAGAATAGGAAGTTGTGAACCCTTCTTCAATGCCTTCCTTTCTCAGTTTACTCATGAATAGGCTGGTGGTAGTCCTTTTTAAGAAAGGTCTACTGCTGTCATGGTCTAGGAGGTTATTTTGGGCTTCTTGAACTGTGCTACACTCCATCCAACTCACAGACATCTGGCAGGGGCCATGACCTCCCTGTTCCACACCAGAATGCAGAAGGCCTTGCACTACACTGGGATGCCAATAAGTACAGAAACATAGGCCCTAATCACACCTTTAGTTTAGGAAGACTTCGGGTCATCCTCTGGTCACGTTACTCACGTTATTTTTATTCAATTCATTTCCCAAGCCAGCCTACCCCCATTAGATCATTCTAACTGGAGTCCTGTTTTTCAGAGGACTTAGCCCAACTCAGCCCATCCTGGCATTCTAGGCCATCTTTGCTTCCTCAGTTGTGAGAGGGGGGATGGGCTAAAGGAGGCTAAGCCATGCTGTGGTGGGTGGGTCCATTCTTTCCTTTTAGACAATGTGCACATGCGGAGTTCATGAGGTACCTCTCCTTTTCTCCTTAGTTTGTGTATGATTCCTCTATCTAGCAATTTTCTGCAATTTATTATTATTATTTTAAAAATTAATCGCATGGAGAAGAAAAGCCCATGAAAAGGAAGGGGGCATGGAGGTGGGGGAGCAGGCTTCAAAAAGAACCACAAATACACACCCTCACCTCCCTTGAGTGACACAATGGCATCCAATAAGAAAGGGGTTAGATTTGACACAGCAAAAGGGGTGGAGGGCCAAGAGTTCCATGGAGGAGGCTCTGATCATGGAGAATGGTGTGAGCGATGCAGCCCAAAGTGAGGAAGGTCCGAGAATGACCTAGGTGTGAACAAAACTGGAACAACATTAGAAAATGGAACCAGTTGGTTTTCTTTCTGCTATCTTACTGTGCCTTTTTGTCGTTGTTGTTTGTTTGGTTGACAGTGATAAAGCACACGGGTGAAATCCAGATAACTGACATCACAGAAAACAGTGCCAAGCTACACTGGGTGAACCCTGAGCCTCAACATGCTTATGTTTATGATATCACAATCACCTCAGCACATGACCACTCTTTAGTACTGAAGCTCAACTTAACAGGCACTGAACGGGTCATTGGAGGCCTTGGAAGTGGGCAGAAGTACCATGTTGTTGTGACGGGCTTCCACAATGCCCAGGCCAAAACAATCTACAAAGGAACATTTAGCACAAGTAAGTTTGCTGTTTACTTGAATAAAATTCTGTGGCCTTCCTTCTTAATTCCAGATATTGGAAATGTTGAAATTCACATTCAGACAATGCCATAAATGGGGAAAACATTCTGATAAACTAATATTCAACAGTGGTAGGGATATGCACAAATATTCGTAACATTTGTTATTTGTACACATTTGTCTGCATTCGGACATTTGTACACACATCAAATGTTAAGACGTTTGTACATTAACATTTGTACAAATACGAATGTTTTAGACATTCGTACGAATAGTTTGGACATTTGTTAAACAGTGCCAGTCACATCTGCAACGAATCCAGAGTGCATTCAACATAGATTGAGGGTGGTTTCAAAGTGGATTCAGGACACTTTCAGAGCGGATGTGTTACCAGATATGTTTTGGATATATATCGGGTATGTATGTGTTTGTATCGGATATTCATATGAATTTGTACAAATGCATTCATATCAAATAGAATCCTACCACATTCAAATGGGATCTATTCAAACAAATACAAATTTTCTTTCTAGCCTTTCCTTAAAGCCATCTAGGCTGGTTGCTGTTACCACCTCTTCTGGCAGGAAATTCCATGGACCGATGACCCTCTGGGTGAAGAAATACTTCCCCTAGTCTGGTCTGACTGATATGATATCCAACTATTGTTAGACAAGCTTAATTGCAAAGCTTGCACTCTGCAAGGAATCTATTCTGCTTCCATTAAAAGTTACAATTGTTCTAGATCTCAGTGATAGATTCCTAGTGATTATATCAACATAAAGAAACACTTATGTTAATGGATAAGAGTAATTCCATGGAATAATCTGGTTTGTTTGCGTGCCTTTGCGTGTTGGTATTTATACATTTGGTTCCCTACAACACCTTTGGTTTTCCTACTGCAGAGACCATGCACTTGCCCCAGTTACCGTCAGCAGTTGCTGCAAGTCTGATGGTGAACACTGAGCCATTAGAAGGACCCGATGTAGGTGAGTACAAATCTCTGGGGTGATGTAGTTGCAGGAAGCTTGTATTATCAGGATGCGTCGGTTTGGCTCTTAGGACATGTCTTGGGACATCTGAAATGAACAAGTTATTTTCTATGAAAGAAGAGAATAAACAGAAATAGATGCACATATTTCTTATGGCTTTGCCCTGAAATTATAGTCAAAACTCAACATTTGAAGAAATTTTTCAATTTCTGGTATTCATAATTCATTGCCATTTATCATGAGACTGAAATTGTCAAAGGTATCCTTGTTGTTTATGCTCATCTCTGCTTAGAGAAGAAAGCTGGTTATATGAAAAGGACAGGATAGGTGTGAACCTAAATTCTGAATGATTGATGATAGGATGCTGAAGTGGCCTTTGTATCTAGTGTAATATGGATCAGATTTTAATTTCTGGGTTAAAATCCATGAGTTCTGGAGGTTTGTAGAGCTGCTGCTTTGCACATTACATGGGAAAATGAGAAAGCTGTGGCTTAACATGCTGTATACTTGAAGGACTCCAACAGAGAAAGAAGAACAACAAACTGAATATTCATATCATACCTGCAGTGTGAGCTGCTTTCTTTCATGAAGACACATGCATTTCTTCTACATTCTGAAGTTATGCTTTAGACAGGCAGCACACCAAATTTTGGCTTTAATTCTTCCATGTGTATTGAGCAAAGGTGCATATTACAAGTTCCCACTTATCTATGCCCCTTAAAAATCTGGATAGTTTGATTAACTTTGATTAACAAAAGGAAAAGCTGAAAAACAGTCTTGGGTCTTACTAGTTATATTAGTTAGTTTAGGACACTTATGAACTCTTTTGGTCTTACTGGCCCTGATCACACAGGTAGTTTAGGTCAACCTCAGGTTGTGTTACATTATTTTATTTAATTAGTTTTCCAAGCCAGCCTACTCCCATTTGATCATCTTAACCGGAGTCCTCATTTTTAGAGGATGCAGCCCAGCCTGGCATTCCAGGCTGTCTTTGACTCCTCAGTTATGAGCTTGGGCTGATGGTGGTAACAGGGGCTAGACTTGCTGTGGTGAGTGGGCCCAACAATTTGTTTGGACAGTTGGCACGTGCAGAGTTCATGAGACACCTCCCCTTTTCTCCTCGGTTTATGTGTGTGATTCCTCTAGTGTTTTTACACAAATTTATTATTATTTAAATTAATCACATGGGAAAGAAAAGCACATAAAAAAGGAAGGGGGCATGGAGTTGGGGGAGCAGGCTTAAAAAAGAACCACAAACACACACCTTTGCCTCCCTTGAGTGACACAATGGCATCCAATAAGAAAGGAGATAGATTTGACACAGCAAAAGGGATGGAGAGCCAAGAGTTCCATGGAGGAGACTCAGGTCGATTGCGGAGAAAGGAATGTGCAAGGCAGCCCAAAGCAAGGACAGCTTGAGGATGACATAGGTGTGACCAGCATTGGTACGACCTCAGTGTGAATTAATGAATAGGTCATCCTGTCTTAGACTTGTGTGACCAGGGCCATTGTTAGCTAAATTCTGCTAATATCTGCTAGAGATGATGTGCACGGACCAATGCAGTTTGGAGTCAATCTGAACATGGGGCAGTTAGGGTGCCCTGAACTGAACTGTCTCTGGCTCAATTGTAGTAGTTTGGCAGTTCAGACATTGTGCAAATAAGCCACTCACCTAACCAGCCTGTAGCAGTTGGCACAGACCGGGATGGGTGGGAGCAGCATAGAAGAACATTAGTGGCTAATGTGGATGTGCTTTCATCAGGCTCTTTTGACTTCTGCTTTTGTAAGATTTTATCCCAGAGGGTGTTTTAGACCTGGAAGAAGCTTCTTTCCCATTAAGCATGTGCCACCAAGACTGATAGTGACAGCAAAAGATGGAGAAAAAGAATGTGGTGGAGGAAGATGGCTTACCCCTCCATTACATTTTATGGCTGATATTGCCTTATCCAGTTCACCCTCAAACCAAATTAGGGTCCTTTCTGCATTGGACCTTTTTTTTATTTTGGGTTATATCCTGGGAAAGGAACTGCCATCTGCATGCTGAGGTAGACCACAGGCGAGACCTGCCGTAGTCCACACCAACATGTGGATGGCAGGTTCCTATTCTGAAATCAAATCCAGAGTAAAGCCCAGTGCAGAAAGAGCATAAGACTGGGTTAGTCTGGCTTGACCCAAGCCATAGTTTTCCAAACCTCCATGCCCCTGAAAATTGCTCTTTAGCATTCTCTGTGCTCAGTTAAATGAGCTCCAACCAAAATGGATGGTTGCTCCTATGGTGGATTGCACAATTTATTTTACTTTATTTTATTGCCTCAATTGACAAGAGATATGCAATGTGCCACACATGCAGTTTGTACAAACAGCATACAGACTGTATCTGATGCTATGTGGATGCCAGTTTTCACAGAGCTTATGTGCAATTGAATTGTGAAAGCTAGAAAACCTTGGAGCCTTGGTTTGCCTCTAGTCCAACCTATTTATCCCTGGAGTTCCTTCCCCGAGCAGGCAGTGGTTAACTCTTACATAATGCCATGGAGTCATTAATCCAACAATGAAATATTTCCAAAGGATATTAGAAAAGTGAATATATTTTCTTGTGGCTCATTGGAAAATGCTGCTATATAAATTTGTGTCACACTGTAAAACTTTCTCCTCGTCTGTTTGCCTTGTTTCATATCTCACATTAATTGTTTATAGCAAGAAACCATTAATGAATAATTATTTGGAAATGTACTCAGTGATGATTATCACTCTGTGGATCATTAACATTAATTATGTCTTTTGTGTTTGTTGCAATATTCTGTCATTCCTTTTACTTGCATAACTACTAAGGAATAAATGTGTTGTTTTTAAATTATCAGTCTGAAACATCTGCTAGAACGTCTGTGGCATTTCTTTTCATAGGCTTTAACGCCGTCAGTCTGTATGACTGATTTTATTTTTCAAAAAGTAAGAGAGAAAAATAAATAATGCACTTATTCTTTGCTCAGATTGTGTTATTACTGGTCATCATAGTGGCAACCTGGTTGTGTGAAATGTCCAGGATATATGGACATTTATAGCACACACACACATATAAACAAATTTAAAAGTGACACAGTCCATTGACTTGGTTGTCAACAGTTCAATTAGCTCTGGCCCAAGCATACTTTCTTCAATTTTTTGGCCAGATTTCCTTTTTTTTTAATCACATTGGTGAGGTTCTATGGTATGAAGTTATGTGTCCTACAACTAGAATTGACAGCTGTGGGTGCTACAAGTAGGTTGTTTCCTGTACTGGTTAGGAATAGACCAAAAAGTCCAACTTTGTACAGAGAAACCTGGGCTCAAGTAAGTTGTCTTATTGAGTTCAGCTGCAATGATTAGTTTTATATGTAAGTCATGTTGTATTTGTAACAGGCTTTATGTATAACAGTCTTTGCATTTAAACTAACTTCAGTGTTTTATAACAGAGCTAAGATCATGTTTAGTTATGTTCCTCGTTTAGTTGTGGCTTTCCAGGATGTGATCACAGAATCAACTTTTTGTTCTTTTCATGTTGTTCACTTGCCTTACTCTATCATTCTTGTCTTCATTTTATGTATATTGTAAGTACTTATTTCTGCCAGTTCTTATCCTGGGCTTGAATAACACTAAATGGATTGTCAGAAGGAATTTGTCCTTGTGTCTTGATGTTTAACATCTGAATAGATGTTTCTTCATAAATAGGCCACAGAATGTGCCACAAACATACTGGAAATATTTGAAGAAAAACAATGAAGATAATTAATTACTCGGTGCATTTAGAGACTTCAGCCCTTGAAGGATATTTTGATACATGAAGCAACATTTAATTTTGGTGCACTGTCTGCATTTCTAATAACATGTCTGTGTTGGTTGGAATGTAAATTTGGTTTAGTACTAGCACTGTTCTTTCTTCCCCATATGACCAGTTCTCACTATCAGGCACCATCTGAATGAAGGACACTGACAGGGTTCTAATGCCATGTGGAAAAAATGCTTTGAGGAATGCATGTCATGACCTTGGAGGCATATCATTAATGTGGCCGGATAATATATAGTGTGTGGCTGGGTCTACACTTTGTCATGGCACTGATGTGATTCTCGTGTCAGAGCATGATGGCAATTATTTTGTCTGCACAGTGCAAAATCACATGCACCATTGGGCTGTAATGAGCAGCCACTATGTGGCTCTGACATCTCACCTTGTTGTAGCCCTGTGGTGTATTGCTGGGGTTTCTGCCTCTTTGAACATAGTGTGGTCACAGTGCTCTGAGACTGGAATCTCCACAGTCTCAGGACAAGGCATAGACCCAGCCTGTCGCTTTAGGCCTCTTTAGGGCTGTGGTCACACTTAAGGTTTAATCCAGGTTCAGTCCATCTTCACAGCAAGAGAACACTTCAGCAAATTGACCAGTGATATTCTTTCCATATTATCTATCCCAAAGGTGAATTTTCTGAGTTGTGTAGCACTGAAAGAAAACAGCTTGTCACTTTGCTGAGGTATTCTCTCACTCTGAAAGTGGACTGAAGCTGGATTAAACCTTAGGTGTGACCACAGCCTAGGTGATCATCAGATAGCTTCCTTTTCCTGCCGTTTACTTTTGTGGTACACAGTGATCCTTTACAGAGCTATCAAGGGGAGACTCCTGTTGGTTGGTCATAACAAGCAAGTCTGCAAATATGGCTGACTTGTTGGGATGTTAACGGGCAGAAACAGACAAAAAGAGCAGGCAGAATTTGAATTGCCTGAGCTTAGATAAAAGGATATAAAGTGAAGTTAAAATGAGTGGATGTGAGCACAGCAGTTGATAGCAAATGAAAAATTACATCTGCATGCTGAGAATCTCACCATCCAAAATTTATCAGGGAAGCCAATAGTGTTGGGGAAGTGAGCCATTGTGAAGATGCCTCATCACATGAATGCATTTAAAACAATTAAAAAGCTAATGGCCACCACTGTTGAAAACTGCTGGACCACAACATACTAATTTCTAATTGAACCGAACACCTCGCCTTTTCCCCCTTCCTTGCTAATAGGCTTCACACCATTGCCCTTTAAGGAGCTCCAGCCTAGCGCTTGCAGAACCTGCTCTTTGCTTTTTGCTGTGTGCAAAGAAAAGTCTAGTAGCCACATGGGTCCCAAGCTGAGAAGCCAGAAGGGGGAATAGGGGCAGGCCAGCAAACTGATTGACCCTAGAAGTTTCCCAGGCTCCTAAACTGATGCAGTTCAAATTCTGATCAACAGATCTTCTTTCTCAAAGTTAGATGTGGTTATAAAGGGAAATAAGAGATTTATTTATTTATTTCTAATATTTATATCATGCCATTTACCCTAAGGTTTCAGGGCGAGTTAAAACATGTAAGTCCAATGAAAATATACACATATGCAACCTTAAAACGTAACCCTCCCACCATAGTAGGATAGCATTCAGCGGGATCTAAGCTTTAGGAGTCAAAACAGTTTTTCAGTCTCTGCTATAAGAAGGATTCTGTACATTAACAAGTGCTGCTGTAACTATTATTACCATTGTCACTGTCATCATTAGAAAACCTGAATTTGCTCTCAGTTACCTTCCAGGACTTAAAGGCATCAGTCACATCAGCCCTGTCAAAGTGCTCAGTTTTTCCCCCCCAGGAATCCAGCCTTGTTGAAAATCTAGGTCAATAGAGACCTTAGAAATCAGCTAAACTCTGCCAGGTAGGGATGTGCATTAATATTTGTAAAATTTGGAATTTGTACAAATGTGTACAAATTTGTATGAATTCAAACATTCAAATTCAAATTGAATGTTGGCACATTTGGAAATTGACATTTGAATTTGAATTGAATGTTTTGATACATTTGAATGAAGCTTCATATGAAACTTTGTATTGGATTTGTATGCTATTCATATGCATTCATATGGGATTCGTATGGGATTGATCATTTGTATCAGATACAAATCCTACCACATTGGAAGGGGATCTATTCAAATGAATACAAATTTCCTTGCATTCAATATGGTATGAATCGAATACAAACCCACCCACCCCACTATTTGTGCACATCCCTACTGGCGGGTGCTGGAGGGGAAAAAGAAACTTCTTGCCTGTGCTCCTTAGACTCCTTAGTCCCGCTGCTTAGGCTCAGCTGCTGGGGAAATGTTGCATGCTTCTTGCCTGCACAGGGTGGGGGAAAATAGTCTGAGAGCATTCACAGATATCAAACTAATAATACTTCATAAATCACGAATTTTGTGTGGATTGTAATAGATTGTAACGACACCAATCTTTCCGTTCCCACACTGTGCTTTTTGAGGTCTCTGACTGCTACACTGCACCAGCTAATAACTCAAGGAGGCATGTGCGGACTTAAACAGCCTCACAGCAGATCTGTGTGTGAAACAAAGAAATAAAAGAATAAAAACAAATGGAAAAAATGCATGCTTTGGCTGCTGAGCACGTTAGGAGTGTGTGAGAAGTGGGTAGGAATTATTTCTCCGCTAGTTTCTAGCTGCATCTGAGCACAGAAAGCAGCTCAGACGTGGCTTAGAGGTGATATCATTTGGATGCAAGTATCTCCATCCCACCTCTAATCCACATTAAAAGCCAGAGGATGCACCTCCTGCCCTTTACTGTGGATCAGGGTGCTAGCATGCAGATGTTACCACCTCCAAGCTGCTCTTGAGGCACTTCCCCCCCCCCCTGCTCTGGGTGGGTGCAGCTTCCCCTGAGAAGGATCTCAGAACACTGATGGTAGGTTGAGCTCCATTTTGTTTGTTCAGTTGAAAACTGCTTCTTCTTTTTTGCTGCTGTGCTTTTTTTTTTTTTTGCACTTTTAACCTTCTCAGAATCATTTAACATGTGCACATTCAAATTTGACAGATCCTTGCTTGCTGGACCTTGACATGGGCACGCAGTGCAAGGAGTATCAGGTTAAGTGGTTCTTTGACTACAAAAACAAGATCTGCACCCAGGTTTGGTATGGTGGGTGTGGCGGTAACGCCAATAGATTTGAGACAGAAGCTGACTGCATTAGCAGATGCTTGAAGCCATGTAAGTACTGACATAGGGTTAACCCATTTTGCACTTTCATATATATATATATACATATTGTCAAAGCAAAGTTTCAGTGCAGAAAGGGGAAAAACATTTAAAAACAAACTCCACACACTTTTTCTCTACAGCAGATGAAAAAGTCATGGTGCTGCCTGTCCTTGAGAAAAGCCTCTTGCCAGGTAAAAACAGAAACTGAGAGGATTTGTGGTGTGTTGGTCATTTGTCAATGTGTTGGATGTCTCTGTTGGATGCTTTGCCATAATCTCGCGCTGCTTTCTTTGCTGCAAATGCCTGAGCTTTATCATCTTTGTTGGCATGTCATCCTTCCTGCCTGTGAGAGCATCGTTGGTACCAGTCTCCACAGAATGGGCTTCTGGGGACAGTCTCAACATGTAGGCCTTTTCAGGGATGGGAAACCAACTCGACAGTTGCCTTTACAAGGAGTGAGGGTCAAAAATAGGGGCTGAAAATCTCCTGCAAACTCTTCTTTGTTTTTATTTTCATGGCCTTGATTTTATTTTTATACTGTATTTTGCTCTCAAAAGAAAGCATCTCAATTCCCTCCTATAGGCAGTACAGAATGTAATGGGGATGTGGGATTGCTCTAATGGTGTGGAAACTTCATATCCATGTTGCACCACAAGTGTCTTCCTAGGGTGAAGGTTATTCACAGTCCTGCGGTCTATTTGCACTACAGCCTATAGTGCATAATTAGGGAATTTCTGTGGAAGAGCACCCACACCTTACAGCCTCCAGGTCCCCCCTGCCTTCCTAGAAGCTCTAATCATGCACTAGCTGTGGAGCATGAAATCGAGCTTTACTAACCTTAACTGGAACATCCAGCAGCAAGCATTCACACATTTTCCAGGGCTCCAGGATCATCTGAGTGCTGAGCAAGCACACTGGCACTTTGGATGACCATAGATGCGACTGCGACTGCACATGTGCAGAACCTCAGTATCATCATGGCGACAGCACAGTCACAGACAGCACAGCAACCGAAATGGCAGCACCCAGAAGAGGACTGGCCCCAGGATCAGTGAGTGAACAATCACACAGAGTTTAGTCTGTAAGTGACTAGCGCTTGCAAGTGTGAGCATTAGTCAAAGTTGTGTGATTACGCTCTTCCCATCCAGTGGATGGGAAGGGAAGTGTGAAATTGGCTGTGCTCACTGGGACCACTCACTTCAGTGTGTGTGCTTGGTAGGGTGTTATGCCAACAAATTAATGGGAAGAGCTTCCACAGCATTTCCCATCCCTCTTTCTGCTCCTTGTTTTCAGAATACAGAGAAGTGGCTCACTTCTGCATCCAGTGTCAATGCTCTGCAATAGCCCCAAGCAGAAAACATACTAGGCAGCCGCTTGTTCCAAGACAGACAGGCAAGTGTGGAGAGGCCCGTAGTCTCTGGCTGATGGTTACACTATGAGTTTCATAGTTGAATAGGGATTTGAATCTGGTTCCTTAGTTCAGCTCTCTAACAAATACATCTCAGTATTGGTCTATTCTAACATGGACCAGGGTGGAAAGCTCTTTGCCAGCCGCACTTTATGGAAGTAATATCATAATGAATTAAGCTTACTTTATATATAAATGAGGTTGCTTTGATTGGGACTATTTCCCAGAAGTTTACATTTAATAAATAGTAACTGCTGCAGAAAATGGAGGAGGATTTTAGAGCTATGGCTCAAACAGTGGTGCTGTTATTTATTTGCATTTATACCCCACTCTATACTAGAAGTCACAACCATACTCACCAGTTATGATAAGATGCTGCATATTTTTCTGATTATGATTTGCCTGACGTCTCTTTTCTACATCTAGTGCCTGTTGCAAAGCCTAAATGGACCTCCCCAGGAATGAATTTTAGGTCCTGGGTGAAGCAAGTAATACAGTTCACAGGCACGTTGTAGATACTGGCAGACGGTGCCTTCAGAGCTCACTGTAAAAATGCACAGCTTACCTCTACTCTGAAGTAAAGTGCTTCTGGAAGAAAAACAGTTCATCCCTACCTTTAGATGATACTCTGCAGTTTAGGCATCACAGCAGCAAGGGTTCTTCTGTTCGCATGCTCAGTCCCTTTCTGTGTTGTCAGCTCTCATAAGTCCATGGGTTCTCAGGAGGTGGTGAGTTCTCACGAGTTCTCACTTCAGTCACCCAAGCAAGAGGAAAAAATGTGGAATAATGAAATACTCTGCAACGAAAGTAATTTAAACTGTTCTTGTTTAAATGCAGAGTATCGGGCTATAATCCGCAGCTACATTGGAGGATTGTTAAACCTGTTTGGCCAATCAAATGCTGCTGCACATGAAATGCACATTTTTAGCCCTGTCTGGACACATCAAAAGTGTAAAAAGACCTTAATACTTAGCCAAATTCCCATTGTTTTGCAATGCACCTTAAACTGGAAGAAACAGGAACTTTGACATCATCATTATGATCATCATCATAATTGCTTAGCCAATATGGCCATAACGAAAGCAATATTTAAAACCAAATCTTACGGTTAAGCAGTGCCACTCTTAGGGTGATGTATTTGTCCAGTCCTCTGAGTAGTATATGCAGTTTTGCCATATTTCCTGATGGTTGGTGGTTTCTAGGAGTATCGTTAATATTCATTCATCATCATGTCCACAGAATAATAGTTTGGCCAAACAGTAAAGCCCTTCAAGGAAGACTTTGCCTATCATCTCTTTGTTACAGATATCCATCTTTGTGTTTTTCTCTTGACTTACGTGGCTGTCAGTGAATATTTATTCTTATTATTGCCACACTAAATCATATGGAATGGGTTGAGGGAACAGGTTTTTTATAGCTGGAAAATTCCTCGACTTCATGGAGTCAGGGCTTGATTTTGTTTTCCAGCCAGGAGAAGCAACTGTCTTTGAGACTGTCCTTAGGACACAAAGAGAAGCACAAGTGCACAGTTAAGAAAAGTCTCCCTTCTGTGATGCGCAGAAGGGTGGCCACTAATTACTACTAGTGCTGTCCTGTCTTCATGTCACTAATATGGTCAAACATGTGTGTGTTTTACCTGTGTACCTGCAGTCTGACTCATAAGCATTCCTTTCATTATCTGCATGTGTCCCAGTAATCTGATCTGAATGGTAGACATTCATCAGGCCAGCTGTTCTGTGCTAGACACAGCTCACTTCAGTCCTAGCAAGTGTGGGCAATAGACAGGGATGAAGAAAGTTAAGTCAACAATATGGGGGGCTACCATGGGAAAGCTGTCTGAAACAGCCAGTAGTGGCCTGCAGAACTCTACCACAAGGGCAATTAAAAAGTGGCAAACTTCAAATTCAGGTTCTCCTTGAACTGCATTTTGTTCTACTGAAGATCAACATGGGGTTAAGAGAGCTAAAATGAAGGCTTCCAACTGAATCCTCATTGCTTCTCTACTAAACATTTGGTCCTGATCTTCAGGCCACCACTGTAGATCACCATGACCCAGCACTCCTAGAAAAAGCGCCAAAGCAGCCTGTACATTCTGAATAAGCCTACTGTGCACATTTTCAGGAAAATGTTAAAAGGAAGGATTTCTGTGCCCCTTTTCTTATAGCAGTCATACAGACATTTGGACAGGCATGTTCATCATCATCTCTCAAAGTTATAAAATGGATCCGGATTCCAGCATAGATTTAAGGTTGAATTTGTTGGCTGAAAGGTTCTCTTCTAATTCTGTGACTCAGTCATTATAGCAAAGATGTCTAAAAATCTTAACCTGTTGCTGAAGCATCAAACACTCCTCCAAAGGGGAACTATTAATATTTATAGATAAACTTAATTTTAAAATAAGTGAAATACATAACAGCACTGTATTATTAATGCATTTTAAAAAACTTAAAGGAGGATATCAAGTTTAAGGAAATTTTATATTATTCATGTTAAACTCTGCCTTCTAGAATGGGAAATAAAATACAGTAGTAAGTAGCAAAATTACTCACACTGGATGTTTTGAATGTTATGAAACAGATTGTTTCATAAAGTTTGTTTGTTTGTTTGTTTCCTACAAAGACATTGGATGTATTAGAATTTAAAAAAACCTTGTTCCTCTATCATATCCCTTAACCTCATTCAGAATAATAGAAAGTGTGCAATTAGATTAACCAGCATCCAGTATGAAATGGAAGCAGAGAGCAGTCCGTCTGTGAACAATGCAGCTTCACCTGTATTGCCATCATTGGCTAAAGAGAAAGCCAGAATATAATGTGGCGATTCTCTGTGAGCTGAGACTTCATTCTCATTAAAAGCACACAATGAAATGATGCTGGGTAGCTTAGAGTGAGAGGCTGTCAGTAAAGTAAATACCCTAGCTTTTCTTGTCACATGAATAAAGGTGTAGGATTTTGATATCAGTTTCATTTTGGTGGTTCTTTGTAACCCACTTCTCAATGTTTCTTCACACTTTGCATGACCAAGAAACAGATCCTATACAAGAGAATGCAGTAGATTCTTAGTGGCTGCTCTGTCCACAGAATGGCATTTAGAACATCTCATCATAGGTGCTAAAGTGAACCAACAGTGTCAGTGATTCCTACATAAAAACATAAAGCTCCCTATTTGAGAGCAGTGGAATGTACATAAGAGTGTCCCTTCTCTGCCATCCCAGTAGGCCTGGCAAGCATTAATTTAGAGCTCTCTCTTTGTTTGGGAAATGAGCATTGTGAATGTCTATGTGGAAGAAATATTGGAAGTCTCTGACCTTCCCTTTAACCACACTGGGCTGATCTGAAATATGCTTCCTCAGATTTTCCCCAATAAATGGATTTAATACATTTGCACAGGTGGACCAAGTATGTAATGTAAATGAACAAGAAGACCAAGGGCCTTTCTGCACTTAGCCTTATTCTGGAAAATATCTCAGGTTAGGGCCCTGCTGTCCACATGCTCATTCAGTTCATGGTAAGGCACCAGGTGAGGCCTGCCATAGTTTGCAATAGTATGCGGACAACAGATCCCTATCCTGAGATATATTCCAGAATAAAGCCAAGTGCAGAAAGAGCCCAAGAATTAATGGACTTCAAATAATGAACAATGGTCATTTTCTTCTCTAGGGGCAGAAGATTCTTAATAGCTTATCAATAAGGCCTTTTAAGGCCTTTTGCTAAATGCTGGATTCCCTGCTTCGCAATAGGTTCCCAGTAGGATTGTGAGAGATTTCTGCTGAACATGTGGGCCCTAGATGGACTGACAATCTGTTTTGTTCCAAGATTACGTGCTGTGGTCTAACGAGTAAAAATGAAGCAGTGCATTAACACCATTTTTATCACGATCCAGACTCCAGGTTGTGTGCGCTCACTTTTAAGCTGCACAACCCAGTGTAAAATAACTGGTCTCAACATTTACAGGACAAAAAGTGCTCAAGAAGAAGTTATCCAGGAGGAAATTCCCCAGAAGGAAATTGGAAAGCAGAGCAAAAAAGGTAGCAAGAGCAGGTAGGAGTAAAAGAAACCAGAATTTAACTGGACCAAGGGAAGCATCCACCCTGGAAAGAAATAAGATAGGAAAAACAGGGACATTAGCTTAGTGCTGTCTTTAACCTAAAGAAATTATACCTAAATAAATTCAGGCTGCAGAGATGTTAAGGACCTTTGTTTCTGAAAGGACTTTGATAAATCATGACCCCATGTGAGAATGAAATGAATCAGGGTCTGAGGCACCTTCACGGGTTCACAGACCATCCAATAGCTTGTGCCAAATGTATGACAAAAGTCTGAAATTTAAACATCTTGTATGTTTGTATAGAAGGGGTGTTTGGAAGTCCATGAAACCTGGGGCCTGATAGAACAAAAGTGTTTCTGATAGACCTTTGCCTGTTCAAGTGAATTTCTTTAAAATGCTAATGAAATATCTATTCACTAACAATGCAATACCCCAGTCTGTGGATCCACTTAATTGGGAGATCTGCATTGACAATAGCAGTATTACCTATGAGGGTTTTCCACCAGCAGTTATTGATACTGGTGATGACTGTGGTAACAGAGGTATCAATATCCTAATCCAACTAAGGGCCAGTTTGGTTATTTGCTAAAGAGCATGTGGTGGTAATTTTATAGGAACTCAGATTCTGCAACAGTGGTATTCATTTAGAAATTAGTGTATCAGTGTGTTGGAACACCAGTCTTGTTTCTAATTGTTTTAAATTCAGCATATTCAAGGTCTCTTTGCATTCTGGAGGTGGTGGTGGGGCTCATGTTAGTAAGCTGGCAGAGCTATTTGACCACCATTCTGCGGGGGCTGCTTGAGGTTTGGATTCATTACTATGGTAGCAGCAGCACTCGCCCCTTGCTTGGTTTTGCCACTTTTTGGTTTTGCTGCAGTTATGAAAGGTCTACCACCAGGATCCTGCTAGCTAATGCTAAGAAGGTAAATTGGGGGGGGGGGAGAGAAAGGGTAACAGTGTAAACAGCTGGGAATTTCTAATGGCACATCAGCCACCAGCTCCATTCATGTTGGGAGGCATACCACCTGAATGACAGCAGCTGGCTATGGATACTGATCAACAGGCTATCTAGTCAAAAGGGATGTTGTAAGAGTTGCTCTATCTAGAGGTGTCCCAAAGCAGGTGGGGCCAGTTTGAACTCAAAGAGAACCAAGGAGGTCCATTTAGCCACCTGTTTTGAATTGAATTGGTGTGAGTTTATCAATGGCTGTGTTCACACCTAAGTTTTAATCTAGTCTCAGTCCACTTTCAGAGTCAGAGAACCCACCAGCAAAATGACTAACCACTTTCTTTCCACTTTATCTAACCTAAGGGTGAATTTTCTGAGCTAGATAATGCTCAAAGAAAACAGCTTCTTGACACTTTGCTGACGCATTATCTCACTCAGAAAGTGGACCGAAATGGGATTAAAACTTTGGTGTGAACAGGGACCATGTTTTGCCCTTTTAAAGGACTTTAAAAAGCAATTTTGCCATTAATTTGGACAACAAACAGGTTTTGAACCTGTTCAAGATTTGAAATGAACAGGTTTGAGCCTGTTTGAGTTTGACCTAAACCATACATTTCAGGTTCACACAAATCTCTAGTACTGTCTGTGACTTTGTTATGAATATTATAAGGATTTGATTTACAAGGCAAGAAAATGTTCACTTTATTTAGCGTAGTTGCCACACATAGAAAATACAAACAATGTTTACAGAAATCACATTCTTTGCTGCTTTTAAAGACAAACCTACCCAAACTCCCCATGTGCTTCCCTTCAGATTTGTGCTCTGGAAAGTAGCTTGGTTGAATAAGAATGAGTACATCAGTGTCAAGTGTTTGCTACTTTGGGAAATCAGCTTTCTTTCATTTTTTAAAAGTCTGCATACCTTTCATGCATGGAATTCTTAAAAGATGAAGTTTATTGATAGCCAGTTTGGTTTTGTGGTTAAGGAGCTGGACTCTTATCTGGGAATACCAGGTTTGATTCTGCCCTCCTCCCTGAAGCCAGCTGGGTCTCCTTAGTTTTACTGGTTCAGTGCTAATGGCAGTGTTGCAGAGTTTTTTAACACGGCTGTCTCCTGATCCCATTTAGCCAAAGGGGGAGGAAGAAATGAGCAATTCCAAACCAGTATGTCATTTCAGCTGGCACAGGTTCCTTGGTGTCATGGTAGTTCCTAATAGGATTATGATAGAATAGAAGAGAAAAGAGTTGGTTTTTCTACCCCACTTTTCTCACCCATTTTAGGGGACTCAAAGTGGCTGACAAAGCTTTCTACTCTTCTCCTCACAACAGGACACCCTGTGAGATAGGTGGGGCTGTGAGAGCTCAGAGGAGAGCTGTGACTAGCCCAAGTCACCCAGCAGGCTTCGTGTGGAATCAAACTCAGTATTCCCAGATAAGAGTCTGGCTCCTTAACCACTAGACCAAACTGCCTCACAGACCAAACTGGCTAATATGACAATCAAAAGCAGGATGCAGCAGTTAATGAATTAATATGGCAGCCATCCATCAGCCAAATGTGAACAAAAGCAGGAGTATTAGTACTGGCAGAAAGAAATTTAGTAGCTCCACAAAAAGTATTTGCTGGCTCCATCACAGAACAATATTATGACTCTTTCCAGCCTGGTCAAGGTATAGCAACACATGATGGATCTGTGGGATAACAGCGAGTTTTCAACAGGGAATGGGAGGTGGTTTCACCTTAAATATCTTATTTTACTTCATCCCAGTCCTTATTTTCCTTGGCTAGTGGATAGGTGGCAGGAAACAAATGTGTGGGAAGTTTAAGATCTTACTGTGGGAATCATAGGAGTACTGATATGATTCTGTCTGATTATTGAAAAAAATAAGAAAAACACTCAGAGGGGGGACAGAGCTTAAGATGATGATAAGAAGAATCTGATTCTAAACCTGGATGTGACTAGCAAAATTAAAAACATTAAATGATACCTTGATAAATTTAAAAAAACTGGAAGTGATGACCAGTTTAAATAATGATGAATTACACCACTAAAGCATCTGTATGCATCTAGAGTGTGAGGTGGGGGGGGGGGGCATCTAAGTGGTAAATCAGTAAAAGCAACATAAAATACTCTGGTGGATCTTTATAAAGCTCACAAGCTGTACATTTTCTTTCTTTCCTGATTTATACTAAAAAATCCCAAAAATGCAAGATTGGGAGAGTTAAGAATCAAAATAGCAGCAAGAGAATTATTAGAATATTATCAAGAATTTTGAGGAACAAATATGTAATTTAAATGCCTGCAAGCAGCTTTGGCCTGCAGCAACTGAAACTGATCCAATGTAATCAGGCTAGATTGTGTGTCTGAAACATTAATAGAACAGAAATCAATAATGGCTGCCAGTTCTGAGTCTGAGTGAAGCTGGAAGATTTTATTCTCAAAAGCCATTTCTGGGTTTAGTTGAGCTGGACTACTCCAGCTGAAAGTGTTCCTACTGGAACAGTTCCCAGCTTGGCCAGTCCAGCTGTCATGGAAAAAGATCACCTGCACTTTGGATGACTGTTCCAGGACTGTCCCAGCACCATTCCATGCCACTTGTGTGAACTTCAGACCTTGCTGTGAGGGATCCAATGGCCAGAAATGAAAGTTCCTGGCCTTGGAGCCCCATGGGCACCCCTTTTGGTCACGCAATTTGGTATCCTGTCAAAATGGGTCACAAACCTGAACACAAAGTTCCATTTCTGTGTCCCCTTTTAAAAAGACCTTTTTAAAAAAAGTTTGTCAATGTCTTTGTCTGCTTGGCCATTTTTGACTGACTAGACAAGGCTATGGTCAATATAATGGACCAGACTGTAGAAGAGAGGTCTCTGGACATCTTGTTATCCCAGTCCAAATGTCACTACAGAAAGGCCCAAAGTGTCTATTAACTTTGATAGAACTGTCCAGAGATGGCAGCAGAGATATCCCCCACCACATTTTGCTGACAAGGCAAACCCACTTACCACCAGAAAGGGCTCATTTGGATGGCTACCAAAGGTTGCAATTGTAGCAGACATGTTTGGTCAGCTCACTGGAATTTTCTCCGCTTGCAGTCTAGCTGTTGATTAGCCCAATTCATTGCCAGCAAGTCAGCTGAAAACCAAGGTAACCTTGTTTAGAGCAGTTTGAATTTTTTTATTTTTTTAAAAAATCAGTGTTTGTGAAAACAGTCCAATGAAGCATCATGGTAAGTCTGTACATCGTGGTAATGGCACAGCAGAAGAGTGGTAGACAGTGCCATCAGTGTTCTTTCTACTGGTCTTCTTGTAAAGCATTCTGATCAGCACTTATGTTGAGATGTTTGCTGGACGAACATGGGCTTATGTGGCTCATGCACATTTCTAGCCCACCCATGGCATCACAAAGGTGCAGGGATATGCAGACCATGTACCTTTAAAGCAGCACAGAAACAACATGCAGATCCTGCTTGCATTAGGGCCATTTCTGCACGGGCCCTGAAGACCCCATTAGGAACCCAATAGGGATCCATGTGAAACGGCTCTTCCACCTACCTTCCATACGGACGACCTCATGAGGATCCCATTAGGACCTTGTGAGGGATGTGTTGCCCACATGAGTGCCTCCTGATTCCATTCTGAATAGGGTCATCGGAAATTAGATCTGGATTCCCGGTTGACCCCTTTAATCCTGTCTTCAATCCAGTCTTCCATCATGAAGACTGGATTGCAGAGTGTGCTTCCACGTGCGCATCGGGCCAATGGGGTCTAAGAGCAATCGTAGAAAAACTGTGCCGCACCACTGGCAGAACTTCCTCTGCAGGCCTAATCAGGGCCTAGGAAAGGGTTCCACAGCATCTGCACAGTGACCCTGTTTAGTGCCCATTGCCATTGGGTGCTAAACACCCCATGCAAATGTATGGGATCTCTGGAAAGAACTGAAACACAATTGACCAGATTCCCCGAGGACTGGATTCCAATGATCTGGACCTCCTTAATCCGCACTTACTGAGGTAAATGCAGAAATGGCCTAGGTTTACTCAATTTATACTATTAAGCATTTTAAAGATATTTGTGGAGACACCTAATAAAGTTATTGTCATAGTAGCTTTATTTCTATATATACTAGCAAACTTAGTGGTCAGTTTTCAAATATTTAATTTTACCTTTTTCAAATGCATTTTCTTTTAATGCTGCAATCCAGGGATTTATTCCAGACATAAGACATTTTGATACAAGCCTGCATTCATCACTTTTCAAACTGATTTCTATGTATTTTCTTTGATATCTAAAGATCGTGCCATTCAAAAGAAAGGAATACTTATGCAATTGTAGCATAACATAGGTTGTAACATCTTTCTCAGGATATAGAAGAACAATTTAATACTGAATTGTCTTTTATTTTTGGGGGCTAGTATATATACATATAAAATACTTAATCAAGAGTGATATTAATTTTAGTGGTTAGTAAACAAACCAGATGTGGGGTATTATCTCTTAACAGTTTGGGCATTCATCAGTCCTTCGGAGAATCTGTTTCCAATATATTTTCCAAATTCCTTACCTGTTCCACCACACTATAATAAACATGCCCACTATAAATTTATCAACATTTAAATTTTGGGCTGAAATGCAAGATCTGAAATAAGATTCTCCTCTTCCTAAATTTAATGTTTCACAGACATGAGAGGTCTTGATGAGTGTGGGGTGTTTTCTGTGTTGTCACAGTACAAATTATCTTCTGTTGTTCTTTATCCTTGCATGGTGTGTATTCTGAAAATCAATAAACGTTGTTCGTTTGTCATTATCTGTTAAGCATGCTCATCTTCTGATGGAATATTTATCATTTTGGTAAAATTGATTATCTACAAACATACAAAATGGAAAAGATTCAGAGGATATTTAACACTGTGCATTGATCAATACGTTGATAGTTTTTCTATTGATTTTCAGTCACAGATGTCTGTAGGTTGAGAAAAGATGAAGGGACCTGCAGGAATTTTGTTCTAAAATGGTATTTTGATCCGGATACCAAAAGCTGTGCTAGATTCTGGTACGGTGGCTGTGGTGGAAATGAAAATAGATTTAACACACAGAAAGAATGTGAAAAAGTCTGTATTTCAGGTAAGGAGTAGCCTATTTGTTCGCTAAGAATGTGCAGTGATTGGGACATTTAAACAAGCAGATTCAATCTTTATTATTAAGATGGTGCTATGGTTTCGCAGGCAGATGTAAAACATTATAGCAGATACGTGTCAAACCAGTTTGTTTTTGGACCAGTTCAAAGTGAACCAGTTTGAAATCATATATGAACCACCACCACCACCCTTTGAGGGCTCCAGTTTGAAATCAAAGCAAATTAGGGGGTTCTTCTGAACTGCTAAAACTACAAGGTTGTGATTAAAACTGTTCAGCTACAAAAAGGCACGTTTTCGTTTTTAGGTTTTTTTAAAGGTTCAAACATGTTTGAGGTTTGAACTCAAGTGGGGTCAGCCCTGTTCAACCCAGTTCAAACGTGAACCAAACACAATATATTTTTTTGTTTGATTTAAACTGAATTACAATGATAGATTTTGTGCACAATCCTATATACTCAAATGTGACTTGTGAATATCAGCAAAGGAAATGGAAGAAAATACAGACAGTATAACTGAACTTGTCCTGCTCTCAAAAGAAGTCCCCAAAATTTCTAGATACAGAATATGGATCAAACTTACCAAAGGAGGAAAGATGAGAAAACATTTCCTAATTATCAATATTTTATCTCATATATGCTTCTAGTTTTCTAGTGATCTCATCGGATTCTACAGATGCACACCCTATTAACTAGTTTGCCCCTTTCTGAGAAATTTCCAAATGTTCTAAGCAAGTTTCTGGAAGCTGTTACAAATTACTTTATTAGTGTTTTGTTCATCTTATGGAAGATGGCCATCAGCGTTTTGCTCCAAGTGCTTTTTCTGCAGAGAATTGACTACGAGAATGCTTAGATGAATGCTATTGCATAGCCATGAAAGCATCAAGGAAGGAGCATGTACCTTGCTAAATCGTTTATGACTTCAAATAGCTGTCAAAAAGGTCTTCTAATACCTGTTTGTACATTCACTTCCCTGGGACTTCAACCCAGGGAAGATCTGGAATGGATGAGGCATTTACCTTTAAACCCCCTGATCCATCCAAAACTTAACCCAGCACTTCACCAAGTGCCCAGATAAGTGCACTTCTATACTAGCAGCAATCACTTTGCCACAGCAATAGCCACACACAGCAGTCATTGCTGGAGTGAACAGGCAACTTGGTGTGCAACTGTGGCTGCACCATCCTGGCCCACTGCACACACCCTTTGCCCAAAGAGCTGCAAAGGGTACATGCTGGGTTATGCTAATCACATCCCAGACATAGCTATGAAGCACTTTTTAGTGGTTCACAGCTATCTGCCCCTGGGACAATCCAGCATGTGTGGAACATGGGGCAGATGCTCTGTGTGAGAGAATCTCCTGGCTGTCTCACTGGGCCAGGTGTGAAAAGGCCTTTAGGTTCTGTTGCCTGATATCATCTGTTCCAAACAGTAATATGTTAGAGATCTAATGCAGCTTCCACACAGTGTGGCGGGTACCAAGGACTGCCTGAACTGAGGTATCTCATCCTAGTCCAGCTCTGGAGGCTGGAAGCGAGGCTATTTTAGCTGAGCACCCAGAAGTGGTTCTCTTCTGGAGCATTCTGGAAGCCTGGCAAAATGGCATCAGAGTCCTTATGTTTGGTAGACCAGATCAGCTACTTGGTGCCACCATAAGCCTATAAAGACTCGTATGAGCTGCTGCTCTGGTCCACCACTATGGGATGTTGTGGATAATGCTTTCTAGCAGTCTCCTGTTGGAGCAGGATATAGCACCATTTTCATGCCCATAGGTCTCTCCAACCCCTCATCCCCTATGGACACTGTGTCCCACAAGAGGCTTGGTCTCCTGGTGGACTGGCCCACAATGCTCAGCCCAGGGTGGATCTGGCCTTAGAAGGATGTATCTGCTAAGCAGTTGAAGGACAATATTCCAGATGCATAAATTGTGCATGACAAATTGTGATTTTTTTGTCACCAAAAGAGGGTGGTTTAGTACAACCAGAAGGGCCTCCCCTGTTTTACATTTGGTCTAGTGGTTAAGGAGTTGGACACTTATCTAGGAATACCATGTTTGATTCCGCCCTCCTCCACAAAGCCACCTGGGTGACCTTGGGCTACTCACAGCTCTCTTCTGAGCTCTGACAGCCCCACTTACGTCATAGGGTGTTTTGTTGTGGGGAGAAGAATAGTAAGCTTTACTAGCGGCTTTGAGCCCTCTTAAATGGGTGAGAAGAGCAGGGTAGAAAGCCAACTCTTCTTCTTCTTCTATTCCAAAGTATGAAAATTTGCTCTACTAAACATAATCACATAGGGATATGCCAACCTTGGTTCGACGTGTGTGCAGGAGTGAAAGGGAATGGACTCATCTGAGCTACAGGGTGTGGTGAATCACAGCCCACTTTCCCTTATGGACCAGCCACCCCTGGGTAAATCTTGTGTGATTTGTATTGCAAAATCTTAACAAGGTATTGTTTCTTTTTCAGCTCAAGTTAATCCCGGTGTTGTGACAACAATAGGAACATAAATCACAACAAAAGAACAACACATACCTCTACGAGAACCATGAGTCAGCCATTGCCAACATACCCCTTGTAGAAGCTAAGGGTATAGAATACCTTGCACTGTGCTATTCTGCTTTATGTTCCGAGCAAACCTTGAAGAAAGTGTTTTGCTGCACGATTTTATCAATATGGTGCTAAACTGTCTGTGGACTGAAGCTAAATGTGTCTGGGATATACTCTGTACTTTCAACATTATGTAATATTTACCTGTCACAGATCTTACTTGTTTGAACAAACTACAGTTTCCTTTGGATTCCAGCCTCATGCCTGTCTTGGGCAATGTTAAAAATAGAAAATAAGCACAAAAAACATTTTTAAAAAATCACTGCAACTGTTATGTACTTGCTTTTATCATTTCCATAACTGAGCATAACTTTAGATGGAAAGCCTTATATAAAAGGAGTAGTCAGTTTTGAAATGCAAGCAGTCCGGCTTTTAATTCTTTTTTCACTCTTGCTGGATTGTAGTAGCCATAATTCTCTTCTATGCAGATGTGATCAATCAGATCCCAAAAATGCAACTTTTCTTATTACAGATGCACTGGTGGGACCAACGACTGAATTAAAGAATTTAAAACATGGTGTAGAATGTTTTTGGCAATCCTCTAATGTTGTGTGTTTTATAATTTTGTTTGTTTTGCAGGGGTGGGAATTCTATTTTTATTGTGGTTGTGTTTCTAGGAAATCTATACAAAAGAACTTTAAATAAAGTTTAATTGTGGTTTTGAAAATTTGGGGGTTTCTTTTCTCTCCCTTTCTCTTTTTGCTTGTCGTTACCCAAGATTCTGCAAAGGATCCAGATTGCATTTGGCATGTGTCGAGAGTGGATTAAAAGTAGATTCAGGTTAGATTTGATGCTTCCAGAGCGTGGATTTGCTACGAATAGAATCCTTCCACATTCAAAGCGGATCTATTTTAATGAATACAGATTTTCTAACACTTGATTCTTTATGAATCGAATGTCAAAAAAAAAAACAAAATCATGCACATCCCTAATACAAATAGCTGAGCTTTGTGCAATCCCTATCCCGGTGTGGGTTGGGCTGCTTGTTTCCAGACAGGAACAATCCTGTATCTATATATGGCCCTTTTTAAACGTGCAATAAAGACCCCATTAGGAACCCAATAGGTATACAATTGGTACAGATCAGTTACATACCTTCCACACACATAAACCCTTAAGGACCCCATTAGGAACCCATTCTGAATGCGTTGTCTGGATTAGCACCGCTTAAATCCAGATTGAACGGGGTCTTCGGGGCCTTAAATCTAACTCAAGACCCCTTTAATCATATCTTGAATCTGGTCTTGCACCCTAGGACCAGATCACAGAGCATGCTTCTGGACATATACCGAACCAATGGGATCCTGGGATGGACCACACATGCTACGTAGGCCCACAAGTCCTTTGTAACAGTCTATGAAGCTGAGCACAAGCTTCATAGTGGCTACATAGACAGCTATGAAGCTGTGTTTCTCCGCCGTGCTCACTGTAACCAGAAGTGATCCCTGATTGATCTCTATGCAGACCAACCATGCTACACCACCATTGGACCTTCCTGTTTGGGCCTAATCGGGCCTAATCTGAGCCTTGGGATGGGTGTTACGCCGTTTGCACAGCAGCTCTGTTTAGGACCCATTGCTATCATGTGCTAGATGGCCCGTGTGGATGCATGGGGCCCTCACCATGATGTGGAACTTCAAGGACTGAATTCCATGAGGATCAGATACCAAAGATCTGGATCTTTTTAATCCAGATTAAGAGAGGTATGCGCAAAGAGGCCCTATGGCACATCAGAGATTTTACTTTCCTGGGACATTATCCCTGAGAGTGAAGAAGTGGGATGGACTGGCTGTCCACACTTTGGAATGCCTGATCTAACCCAGACTTACCCAGCACTTCACCAAGTGCTATGTAAGTGTGACTGCCTGTATACTAGAGGTGATTGCCTTGCCATGGCAATAGCTATCCACACTGGCTGTTTTCATGGTGACCAGGCAATGTGGCACACAACTGCACCTGCACCTGCACCACGCCACCCCACAGACCTTTCACCTGGAAAAAGTGTGAAGGGTGTGAGATGGGCTGTACTCTCTGTGTCCCAAACATGGCTAGTATAGCTGTGGAGCATTTTGTAGGGCTCCTCAGCTGTCCAGCCAGGGAACAGTCTGACATGTTTGGAGCAGCTTGCAGATGCTTTAAGCTGGAGCATTCTGGGGCTTCCCCTGTAAATCTAGTGTGAACAAACCCTTAATAAATATCTCACATTTCCACACTTGCTAATTGGGACTGCAACATCCAGAAATGTCTTGAGTCTTTTTCTAAATTTTAACAAGAGAGATGTAAGAAAAGTTTTAGCCAAGCACAAAAATGGTTGCCAATATGGGATGCCTGCCATCTGAACACAATTTTAAAACAGCATAATCACTATTTTTTTGTCAGCATCTTTTGAAATTTCACCATGTTAGACCACTTCAATGTATTCCATTCCATATATGTTATAGAAAATGGAGCTCAGTTGCAGGTCAAATGCCTGGACATCAAAGGGTTGCAGGTTTGATCCTTAGCATCTCCTAGAAGAAGGTAATGGAAAACCACTGTCTGGTAAATAAACTGCTTGGATGTGCCTTTTTTAGTCACCAGGGGGTTTCCTGCACTCTCCTCCCCTGTACTGAGACAGAGCAGGATTGTTCCTGTCTTGAAACAAGCAGCTCAACCCACACTGGGTGGGTTGATACAGGACCGAGATAAAGCAAGTACCCATTTGGACAGTCTGTCCCAATCCATGCCTACGCCTAGCCACTGCCACTGGAGAGCCCTTAGAGGAAGTCCTTACGTTCCAAAGCAGACAGTTTGGGGGGCAGGCCTACTTCCAGCAGGGCTTCCCAGAGCGTCACTGAAAAAGGTCCTGCATAGTAACCATAATAAAACTTTCCTGCCTACCAGCTTCACAGAAGTGTCCCTCGGTTCTAGTGCAGTACAACAGAAAAAATAACATTCTCTATACCCTTCACACTGTGTGTCTTCCAAGCCTAAAGAGGCTGAGATGTTGCAGTCTGATTTCATATGGGAGGTATTCCATCCCCTCCTTGATCAGTTTGGTTGTCCTTTTCTACACTTCTTTCCAGTTCCAGCCTAAGATTTTATTCATCTATATAGTTAATCTGGTTTTCATAACTGTGCTTGGACAGCACATTGAAGAACAGACCTTTCCAGGACATAATATGTAGAACAATAAATATGACTACTGATGGAGTGTCGTGACTGAAGAGCAGTATAAAGTTTTGCCTTACTTGGCCTTGTATAAAAGACATCTATGTTTGTCTCTGTATGACACAATATAAGGATTGTATGTCAGGTGGAAACCTACCAAACAAACTGCTAATAGTGGCAATCATGAACATCTTGTGCATCTAGTACATTATCCATGGTTATCTTGTGCAAATAATACGCAATAGCATAGCACTATCTGCAAAGTGGGACATTTTATGCAGATTTTTTTAGACATCCATGGCAAAGCAAAATACATCAGCAAAGTGACAAGCTGTTTTCTTTCAGTGTTAAATAACTCAGAAAGCAAACTTTGCTGATGTGTTCTCTCTCTGTGAGTTAAACCTTAGGTGTGACCACAGCCTAAGCTGTCTACGTTCAGGCCTAGATTACATTGCAGCAATTTTCTCCCTTCTTACAAAATAAACTTTCTCTACTGTGTCAAAGATCTTCCTTCCTTCCTTCCTTCCTTCATCTCCTGCTATGTTATTTTGTGTTTTACCTGGAAATGCTATGGAGTTTTGGAAATGGCCTTCAGACCTGAGGCCTATTCGCACTACGGCCTCTAGTGCATAACTATTGAACTGCTGGGGAAGGCCATACGCACACAGAGTAGGCTGTTACATCCTCTAAGCATTCCTGCCCTCCCGAGAAGTTCACTAATCATTGATTAGGTGTGGAGCATGAAATCGTGCTCCACATGTTAACCAGTATTAACCAGGAACTTATCTGAAGCATCCAGTGGCATGACCAGTTTCTCTTGCTGGTGCTCCGGGGTCATTTGAGGTGGTGTGCAAGCACGCTGGCACCTCAGGTGACTACAGATGCGATTGCATGTGCAGTTGCGGAGGGCAACACAGCCAAAATGGCGGTGCCTGGGGGGAGGGAATGGCCAAAGTTGACTAGTGTTCAAGTGTAAGCACTAGTCAATGTTGGTTAATTGCACCCATTTCTCGTCCAGTGGATGGGAAGGGAAGTGTGAAAATGCCCCTTGTAAAGGAGGGAGATGTTAAGATCTGGTAGTTTTCATGTCAAAGCCCAGTATTTTAGCGTCCCACAAGATTTCAGACATTTATAGTTTGAGATATGCGAGCCTACAGAAAGGAGAGGGAGGAAAAGACTTCCTCACCCACCCTTTTTCTTGGCCATCCTCTGGGAATCTTGGGCCAGAGCAGACAGATCTTTCCTTTTTCATTCAGCCCCCAAGGTTCCTGGAACAGCAACAAAGGTGACCTAAAGATAGACCCAAGTAAATTACTATCAGTCTGCCCTTGGAGAGACATGATGGTCAGGAGACAATTCTAGAGGCACTGAAAGGACAAGGGACTTCCATCCACACTTGGGTGTATCTTTAGGTCACTTTTGTTGCTGTTCCAGGAATCTTGCGAGACAGTTTGGTCTAGTGGTTAGGAAGCCAGATTCTTATCTGGGAATACTGGGTTTGACTCCACACTCCTCCATGAGTGTGGAAATCTTCTTCTTCTTCTTCTTCTTCTTCTTCTTCTTCTTCTTCTTCTTCTAATTCCTGTCAGCAATTGTAGCTGCTTTTTTGGGCTGCTGAAAGTAACATTACACTGCCACGGTGTCAGTAATACTCTGCACATTTCCAGACATGTTGCAAATGATTGTGGCACTGGATTTGAGAGGTAAGCCTCTCTGCAGGGTTGGGATGCATGTGGTGCACAATTTCATGCACCACCTCTAGTCGATGATAGGCAGGGCAGGAGGCCTTTCTGGGTTGTAAATGTCTCCTGCAAGTGCACATGTTCCTTGCCAGATGTTACCCTATCGTGCACTATGGGGACAAGTGTGAATTGGCCTTCAATTAACCATGCTTTATTCTCCAGACCCATTTCAGTCTAAATTATTCATGCTTTATTCTGAATTATCCAAATAATATGGAATAAGTAAGTGATGTCTGGATGACCCTTAAGAGCATTAATTTAAAAGATCTGGAATGAAGAGTCAGTATGCAGATGAAACCCATCTCTGTTTCTCAGAAGCTGACTCTGGACAAGGTTGAGGTTTTGTGAGTCACATTCAAGTATTGGGTGTGCAGCTTGTTAAGGAACACCATCAGGCCTGTCCTAGTGAACTCCGGTTGAACTAAGCTTTTTTTTTGGGGGGGGGAGGGACAACACTGAGGTTTTAGAGGGAAAAGAAGGGCTGGACCTGACAAGGAACTTAGAGCCAAGTGGGGTGAAAAACAGGCCCCAACCCTACTGGTCCCATAAGAAGAAGAAGAGTTGGCTTTTCTACCCCGCTTTTCTCACCCATTTAAGGGGACTCAAAGTGGCTGACAAAGCTTTTCTGTGAGAACACCCTGTGAGGTGAGTGGGGCTGTGAGAGCTCAGAAGAGAGCTGTGAGTAGCCCAAGGTCACCCAGCTGTCTTCATGGAGGAGGGCGGAATTGAACCTGGTATTCTCAGATAATAGTCCAGCTCTCTAGCCACTAGACTAAACAAGGAATGAGATATATTGTATAGGTTGTAAATACTATAAATTAAGGGTCATGCATTTGTAAAATACACCTGACAAGAATGAGATGTATGAGCTGTTCCACTGTTTTGAATAAAATCCTTTTTGCTTTGAATTATCACTGAGAGAGGTTATTTCTGGCAACGGCCAGAATCTCCATCATAAAGAGCTTGTATTCCCCCGAAAGAGCAGCTGAATATTCTGGATGCGTTTCTTGAACCATCTTTGTCACCAGAGGCACTACTGATTGCTGTGGATAAGAGCTGAAGCAAAAACTGTGACCATTTTTGGACAAGAATAGCCTGACAGCAAGTGACCAATGCTGTTTTGAGCAGTATACAGCTGTGTTTCTCTGTGACAGGGAAAAGAGACATAGAGGCAACCTCCTTCTGTGTGATGCCCCTGATTTGAATGCAAATGGCACGCCTCATCTGCCCATCCATGAACAGGCTGAATTTATCTGAAGCCCAGATGGCTGATGTTTTGTTTGAAAAAATGGAATTCATTTCATTGGAGGAAATTTTGAGAGATGAATTTTATATGGAGCCCAAAATTCTTGGCTCTAGACCATCCCTAATGTGGGATTAACCTTGAGGGTAAACCCACATTAGGGATGGTCTAGACTAGAGCCAAGAATCTTCAAGATGTACTAGCAGAGCTGCTTTCTATATGCTACACTTCTGTTCCAGGAATTCCACCAGAATTCAAAGTTTTCTTACTAGGGATGTGCACAAAAGCTTTTTATTATTATTCGATTCATAGTAAATTGAATGCAAGAAAATTCATATTCATTTGAACAGATCCCCTTCGAATGTAGTGGGATCTGAATTTGATATGAATGTTCAGTTCCATATGAATTCCATACAAATACATATGAATCCCAAACATATCCCATACAAATCCCATATGAAGCTTCATACGAATGTACAGGAACATTCTGTCCAAATTTGAATATCAATCTTCCAATGTGCCAACATTCGATTTGAATATGAATGTCCGAATCCAGCCAAATTCGTACAAATTCTGAATGTTACAAATATCTGTGCACATCCCTATTTGTTACTGATATATGGAGCACTGAGCACCTTGAGACCATGCAATCTGAAGGAAAGTTTTCTCCTACACAAACCTGCCCAGTCCTGAAGATCAAGAGAAAAGCATCTCCTGGTTGGATCATTCTCTTAAGAGCTCTACTGGGCCCTTTCTGCACCACCCTCTAGATCCAGGTTAAAGAACTTCTGGTCTGGAGGCTGGGCCTCCAGATCTTCACATTAATTAAGGAGACCCCATGCCAGTTAGTCCAGGTCCATCTGCACAAGAAGGACCCAGGTCCAGATTAAGAGGCCCTTAATCCAGATTGACTGTAGAACCAGGTTTATAACCGGACTAAGAGCTGTACCCTGGGTCACAGCAACATGCAGATGGCACACCTCTATGATCCAGAATTACTGGGACTGTTATTCAGGGAACAAAGATCACCCTCTGCTAGCCATCATGGAGGGGCTATGAACTTTGTGTGTGCTTTGCAGCCTTGAGGAGGCTTTGACTGGATTAATGCGATCAACACAGATGACACTGATCTGGCCCTCACATCCCTGTGCTCCAGATCAGTAGATCTGGTGGATCTTGGTCTATTGATCCATATCTACAGTTCCTAAGTGCAGAAAAGGCCCAGGTATTAATTTTATGGAGTATTTTAGTTACAGCAAGTGTGACTGTTGAGCTTTCAGTATCTGCTGAAAACATATTAATATATTAAGACATTTGTGGGCTATAAGACAGAATTGTCATTTGGCCAGTGGGTAATTACCATTTTTCTTGCATTATTTACACATATTTATTTTATTATTTTTATTGTTGCAAACTGCTGTGCATAGTACACATCTTAAGTAAATCAAGAGGGGATATTTCCCCCTGATAGCTGTCCTGGGATTGTTGATATTTTTATGTTATGTTTTTATGATTTGTTATGTATTTTATGTTTACTGATTTGACTGTTTTTCTTCTGGTGTTTGTGTTTTACTGCCCTGAGACTCACATAACAGCAGCAGCAGCAGAAAAAGGAGGAGGAGGAGGAGGAGGAGTTGGCTCTCTACCCCACTTTTCTCACCAATTTTAAGGGGAGTCAAAGCCGCCAACAAACCATCAGTTCTTCTCCCCACAAGAGAACATCCTGTGAGGTAGGTGGGGCTGTGAGAGCTCAGAGGAGAGCTGTGACTAGCCCAAGGTCACCCAGCTGGCTTCATGGAGAAGAGCAGAATCAAGTATTACCTGACAAGAGACGGGCTCCCTAACCACTAGCCCAAACTGGCTCACAATAGAGCGGTATAAAAATCTTGATCAATATAAATGTGTGACATGATATTTAAGACTGTATTGCATTATCCCGACTCCACAGGGCAGCTACCTTCAAGCAGCTATCTTCAAGCTGAACTAGACCATAAGCAGTGGCAAGCAGAGCAAGTGGGGAGGAAAAAAAGAAAATGCTAGTGGTTTACTGAGAAAAGTCCAATTTCTTCACATATCTGGCAATAGTGATACAACAGTCTGGCTTTCTTAAGCCTCCAGCCGTTGTACAACTTTAACCGAAGTGAAAAGATGCCGATCGATCAGTATCTTTTTACTTCGGGTTTTTGGAGACATGCTGCGCCCCTACTGTGGGCAATGGAGCATTCCGTCGTCTGACCGATGGGGAAGCCGCGTTGAAGGGACAGCGCAGCTTCTGGTTGCCCCGTCAGGTGGACCAGAAGAGACTGCACTGTCCCTGCCTGTTTCCAATCATTCCGTCTGTCAGGTGGAAAGTGGCATCGGTGGTGGGACAGCGCAGTATTAAGCAAGTCTGGAAGCACCCCTGAACTTCATGTTCTGGCTGCATCCTGCTGGCTGAGGAGCCTGCCCTGCTGTGGCCAACACTTGTGTTTGAGGTTTTTTTGCTGGGACGAGGAGAAGAAGGGGCTCATTTATGACAGCCAGAGAAAGCTACACACCAGAAAGGCCTCATGTGGACAGTGGGAATACTTAGAGGCTTGGGTGGCTTTTGTGGTTGGCCTTTTTCCTTCTTACAAGCATTTCCCCACTCGAGACCGTGTTTTTCTTATCCTGATCATCATGTCATATTCGAACAAACTGGCAAACACTCCAGTGTGATTACTGGCTGCTAACCGTCCATTTTCATTTTTGGGCTCTGCAACACATCAAGTCTTACAGCTCTGCTTTCTCAGGCCTTTTATGGAAGCAGGTGGAGTTGCTGGAGGATGTTCAGCAGCTGCATTCCAATGCATACATGGAAACAATTGCCATTGAGCTGGAAGAGCATCTGCCAGCGTGGCGAGAGAGGAGACCAAAAATAGCTTGCTGCAGCTCATCAGAGAGTCCCTCCAAAAGAAAGGAAGCAGCAGCTCCTCTCTGCAGCATTTTACATTGGCTTTAAAGGGCAAATGGCCACGCTGATCAGGTCTTGGGGATAACTTGATGCTCCACAGCCCTCACATGTCCTTCCCACAGTTCTGAATGGTCACAGCCTAGTTCGGAGAAACTCACACTTGCCAGCGTTTATGATCTCTATCATACCACAATATTAAACTATCGATTAGACTAGAGGATGTCAAACTGCATCTCCCAGCACCACTACCGCTGCCAAAAGTACTATTCGGAAATTGCTGCAGATCGCAGGGGGCCCCTTAAGCAACTTTTTTTCAACTGATCCAGCAGCATAATCAAAATCATCACTGTACTTTAAAAATCTTGGGTCCTAAAGCCAAACCACCAATTAAGGACAATTGAACTAAAATTGTCCTTAAAGGAGAAACACTGAGATAATGTAACGCAATTCATGAGACCAGGACCATGTGGAAATTTGCACTCTCCCCATCCCGTCCAGGGTGTGGGAATGGTGAACTTCCACTTGTGAGTACTAGCATTCACATTCATGCCATTCATGCTAGTACACACCAAATCCCCCCCCCCTGCATCCAGACACTTACCTGGTGTAGACGCATGGTCTGGGCACAACCATCTTGGTGTACAATGCTGGCATCACTGCACATGTGCATTGGTGCCATCACCGGGATGATGGCGATGCACCATGCAGGTGCAGTGGTGCAGGCACATCACGTGACACACCAGCACACTTGTGGGGGTATGTCCCATGCCCCTCCATGCACCATAGAGCTGTGGATGGGGCTGCCACTGGCTGAGGTAAGTGCACATGTGGAATACGAAATCATGCTCCATATGTAGTTTGCATGCACTTTGCACGCTCCTGCCCGTAAGGGGCCGTTTCTGAGCTGGAAATGGTTCAAGTGCAGATGCTCTGTCTGGGAACATATTGCATGCAAACTGTGCCGTCAAGCGCAGGAAGGCCCCATGTCTGCACCCGGTCAGCAGAGTGAACCTGGGGACCAGCTAAACTGCTACATCTGTGCTATTCAGCAGTCTGGTGAGAGACCATGCCTCCCACTAGACAGCTCTGTGCACAAAATGGAGCTTTGGGGCAGGCTATAGTGCAAATGTGGCCCCTGAATTTGCATAGCATGTGAACCACTTACTAGTGGGTAGATAGTTGTGTTACCATACTGATACTGGATCTTAAATAAATTTACCAACAATAGAAAAATGAGATATGCCAAGGTTGGCTCACCACAAGTCAATTTGTCATGAACTCCCCCTTTCCTAGACTTACTAGCCAGCTAGGCTTAAAGTCAGAGGTTCAGACTGCATGTGGGCCAAACCTTAAGGAAGCTTAATAAGCCAGCCTGTTCCAGATTGCTAAGCTCCTTTCACTGCCCCATGTCACTGTCTCCCCCATCCTGCTGCATTCTGTGGCACCCTACCTGTGGCACCCTGCCACCCTGCACCACCACACTTTGGTTCTAATGTGCCACTGCCATGTCAGATCATTTTAACCAGAGTCCTCTTTTCCAGAGGACTCAGCCCATCCTGGCATCCCAGGCCATCCTCTCTTCCTCGGTGTGAGTGGAGGGGATGGGCTAAAGGAGGTTGAACAGTGCTGTGGTGGGTGGGGTCCAGTCCAACACCTGTGGGATGGTGGCACATGCAGAGTTTGTGAGGCACTTCCACTTCTCTCCTCAGTTTATGTGTATGATTCCTCTATCTAGTGTTTTTATGCAAATAACATTTTTTTTAAAAAAATCAATCGCACAGAGAAGAAAAGCACATAAAAAAGGAAGGGGGACATTGAGATGGTGGAGCAGGCTTAAAAAAGAACTGCAAACACACACCCTCACCTCCCTTGAGTGACACAATGGCATCCAATAAGAAAGGAGATAGATTGGATCCAGCAAAAGGAGTGGAGAGCTAAGAGTTCCATGGAGGAGGCTCAGATCAATCATGCAGAAAGGTGTGAGTGATGCAGCCCAGGGTGAGGATGGCCTGAGGACGACCTATAAAGATCTAGATATGAACAGAGCTGGTACGATCTCAGTCCAAATTATGAATAGGATGTCCTCATATAGGTGTAACCAGGGCCAAAAATGCCATGTCCCAGTCAGAGGGGTGCCTTGCATTTCTAATAGATTGAAGAATAGTATCTGGAAAGCACAGAAAGGTTGAACTTCTCATTGGCCAAGTTAACAAATAAACTACAAACCTGGATTCAGGGTCTTTTATTTATGAAGGCTCCCTAGCAATAAAAAATAATGTAATTCAAATAAATGGGTCCCAGCATGGAGTGCAAAAGTAAAGAACGCAGAGCACCAGGAGTTTCATCGCTGTCAAAGGGAAAGCCTCTCTGCTGTTCTCTTGGCATTCAGATCACTGGATTGCATCCAAGGGTATTATTTCAGATTGATTTAGCAGTTTTATGATTGTTTGCACGGGGATTTTTCCTGGCTTTCTTACCTAATCCTCTGCCCTTCTCATTGCCAATGTATCATTATCAAGCTTGTCAAGAAGACGGTGGATGGTAACTTTTGTGTAATTTAGTGTCAGCCATGTAAAATGTATGGAGTAATGCAATTCCAAGCTTACTTTGATCCTCTGCTGTGATTTAATGGATTTGGGAGCTTGAGAGAATCATAAAAACACTGAAGAATACTTGTAAATTATTTCTTTAATGGCTAATGGCTTGGACAGAAGAATCCCTAGTGCATTCATAATTTTAAAAATCAATTTATTTTTTAACTATTCACATTTATATCCCACTCTAGACCCTATAATCTCAGGGAAAGAGACAACAATCAGAATGCATAAAAGCAAAAATTTAAAGCAGTTAAAAACAGTACCAAGAATGGGAGAAGAGCTATCACCTCAGCTAAAGAAATAAAAATAAACATCTTCACCAATTATCTGAATGGCATTTTATGCACTTCTGTAGGAGGGTCACTCCAAAGAAGCAAAGCAGCTGACAAAGTTTTCTATTCTTTTCCCCACAACAGACACCCTGTGAGGTAGGTGATACTGTGAGAGCTCAGAAGAGAGCTATGACTACCCCAAGGTCACCCAGCTGGCTTCATGGAGGAGTGCAGAATCTAACCCAGTGACTATGAGATATGGTCCGGCACTCTCACCATAGGAAGAACTGGGAAACAAAAAGGATAGTTTTCTAATTCTGCAAAATGAGATATCAAAGGCACAATATCAAGAAATTCCTATAAGAATGATGGATTGGAACAATCTGAAGAAAATGGTGTGGATGCTAGAATTTAATATATATATTTTTAAAAAAGAAAGAGATAATAAGGAGATGGAAGGAGATAGAAGGAAGTTTGCAGCAACTGTGAGGTGAGTTTCAGACTGGCTAACGTGAGCTGAAGCTTACAAAAAGTGCCCAAAGCAACAACAACAAACAAACAAACAACAAAGGACTTGGGGTTATAGAAGAAAAAATGAAGAGACTGTGAAGACCAAAATTCAAAATTCCTATTTTGCATTGCTTTCTTTCAGAAGGAAAATAATGCCCCAGTTGGTCTTCACTGTGTCACTAGAGGAAGAAATGAAATGAAGTTTCTGAGGGAATATTTAGCTAATTCAGATAAATTACTTCTCAGGGTTTTGAAGAAAGTGGCAGAGATTATTGTAGAAGACTGGAAGTGAGGCGGGGGGGGGGGGGGGAGGACCCAGGAACTGCTGATGAGCCTGATGTCAATACTGAGCTTGGCTCTTGAACAGAGTGTTTGTGAACACTTTGATAAGAATTCTGTAATTAACAGGAGCCAACATGGACTTGTGACAAACTAGCCATGACAGAAGAACCTTATCTTTTATGATGGAATTACTGGCTTAGTTAATTAGATAAAGGTCATGGACATAGTGTATCATGACCTCAGTAAAGTGTTCAACAAAGGTTTTGTTTACAACATCCTCATCAATAAAATGGACAATTGTGACAGAATTACTAGGTGGATCCGTAACTAATGATCCCATCTAAAAGTAATTGTACGTGGCTCCACATCCATCTTTAAGATAAGTGGAAGGCCACAGGACTCTGTCCTAAACCCTGTGCTATTCAAACTCGATACACGATCTGGGTGAGTCAAGCAGATGTTGTTCGAACCTGCAGATAATATAAAGCTATGAAGAGTGGATAATTCTTTGGAAGAGAAGAAGAAAAATATCTAGGTCATTTTTGAACAGTCAGCTGAAACAAACAGGATGGAATTTATAAGGAAAAAAAATACAAAATTCAGCATCTGGGCTAGAAAACTGAAAATAAAGAAAATAAAAAGTACAGAACAGGCCAAAACTGGCTCAGTGGGACCAGATCTAAGAAGGACCTGGATGTATTGGTGCCAGCAAGGTGATGTAGCCACCAGGAAGGAAAATGTCAACCTGGGATTTATTACGAGGAATATAGAATCCAGATCATGGGAAGTAAGACAAAGTCAAACTGGAGTGAGTTCAAAATAAGGCTATCAAGGTGGTAAAAATTCTGGAAAACAAGTCCAATAAGGAATGGTGAAAGGGCCAAGATATGTTTAACCCACAGAAGAGAAAACACTACAGAGCAATCAGACTTACTCTCAGTTGACCCAAGAGACAAGACTAGAATCAAGGGGTTGAAAGTTCAAGGAAGTAGATATAGGTTAGACATTAGGAAGAACTTGTTGAATCTGACAGCAATAGCTGTCATGCAGAAGGATAGGTTATGTCATGGTGTGGTCTGTTGCCCTAGATGGGGGGTCTTCAAGCAGATGCCTGTCAGGGATGTCTAGTGAATCTTGCACTGAGAAGGGGGGTAGATTGGGGTCACTTCCAATTCTATGACTCTGTTATTCCCTTGCCTCATAATCACAGGTCCCAACCCAACTGCTCCTTATCTAGGGTTTACAAATTTAAGAAGCTCTGCTCTGAAGTCAGATGCAGGGTTCTGCAGCTATTGATTTAAATATTACTAATCTAATGAGCTCAGCTATATTTTTATTTTAGCGGTTTCTATAGCAGCAACTTTTTAAAAAAACCTCAAGTAAAGCTTCTTGGATACCTCATCTTTTTCTCTCCTTTTTTTTTCTTGAGATATTAGAAGTTGTTTGACTTTCCATTAGCCCCAGCTGCTGTTTTCTCTAGCTTTCTCCTCTCATTCCTGCCTTGATCCTTTTCTTTATGTAGATATTGAGATAAAGGTTAAACATCTGTTTTGGATCTACCCACGCTGTTTAACTGAAGCTGAGTAACTTGTCTTCTTTCTCTCATAAATCACTGTGCATCTGGAACACAGTCATAGCTTGGACTCTTTCGCCCCATACAGTTTCTCCTTTGCCTTGTATTGAATTTTGGAGTTTAGAAGAGCAGGCAATAGTAAAATGAACAGGGAAAAGTATGTACATTGAGACAGAATATGGTCAGATTCTAAGGCCACATCCCCATGCACTCCATTTAGTTCGGATTAGATTCAGGTTAGAGAGGCGAATTCAAATTGACCGACCGATCCCCATACAATTGCCGAAAGCACGGGCTCAATTCGATTACGCCTGTCCCCAAGCAAACCACGCTAAACCCCTGCATGGGGAAACAGCATCTTTTTCTCTCCACCCCATCTCTCCTGATAGGAGCGAGGGCAGGGAAATCCCACCCAACGCCCCTGCCCCATATGCAACTGCTGGGCATTAAACAGTGATGAAACATAAATGAGTCTCTTCTCTCTGTGCTCTGATCATCAGGCAGATGTAAAAGAACTGATCACCCCAGTAAGATGCAGCAATGAGGAAGGTCATCTGGCCCTTGCTGTCCCACGAGTCTCTTCCTGCAACCCTTATTCTACCCCCACTCTCTGCTAAAGTGCCTCTAAACATCATAGTGGTTTTGCTTAGCTTATTCCACCCCCACTCCTGGACAAGCAGCTTCTGAAGTTTGCCAGCTAAAAAGCTAACCAAAGCCGCTGCAATGTTTAGAGGCAGTTTAGCAGAGAAGTGCTTCTCTGCTAAACTGCCTCTAACTTTAGAAGTTGCTTCCTGGCAATCAGGGAGCGGGGGCGGAATAAGGGTTGCAGGAAGAGACTTGTGGGACAACAAGGGCCAGATGACCCCCCCCCCCATTGCTGCATCTTTACCTGTCAAACTGGGGTGATCAGTTCTTTTACGCTGTTTGATCTTTTAAAATGGCCAGCAATTGTGATTCCCAACGCACAGGTCAGGAACGGCAAGCAGAGGATGTGAAACCCGTCTGCTACTGACCTGAGTGAGAATCTCCTCCCCTAATAACCCGGGAGCATCCCCAAGCCTAAAAAAATAATGCAGGCTTGCCTCCCGAACCATAGTGAGAACAGGAGTAAATTTACCATGGATTTGGGCGATTTGTTCCGCATGTAGCCCAGTTTGGGGGCTTTGCATGGGGATGCTCCATGTCGAATTCAGATTCAATTCAGACTGTAAAGTGCATGGGGATGCAACCTAAATTAGGATATTTAGCAATATTAGTATTAGGATATTAGAAGTAAGTAAATCGTTCTCTTCTGATAAAAAATACATGGTTACTTAGGATGTTGTACTGCCCAACCAATTACAACTTCAGCTTCTATAATTACTGCACTTGGTAAAAACCATGTTATTATTTCTAGAGATCAATTCCTTCTCCTTTAGGACCACGGTTTTTCTAGGTCCTCTTTCTATAAAGGAGTTTTAAAATAAGTTACTGCTGTTGGTGTTGTATTTTGATTTGTTTTTGGAAAGGTATATATTGCATCTTTATCTCATGTTACTGTTTATAAACTATTGAATTTTAAGTGTGCCAAGGAATGTCTTTTTAATGACCCAGGTTAGAGGTGAGTTTCAGATAGGCTTTGCCATACCAGAGTTATTAAAGCTTTTTGGAAGGGGGTTTGGCTTAAGGAATCTAGAAGGAGGCGGAGCACGCTCTTAGATGCAGCCAATGGGAGCAAGTAATGGAAGGGAAGGGAGCCTATAAGAGGATTTGACAGTTGTAAGAAGGGGCTCGATATCTGTTATCTCAGAGGGGGTAAATACATGGGTGGGATCAGATCGGGTCTGTCTGAAGCCTGTAAGTGGGCAGGGTGAATCCTGATAGGTAATGAAAGTGAAGAGAATAATAAATGCTGTAACCAAAACAGTTAAGCAGTAAACTTGTCTTGCACGGGCAGTTGTAAACAATAAAGCAGTTTGTGTTTCAACTAAAAGGGCATCTGCCTAGTGAATGTCGAAGAAGTGACAGTGAGGCAGCAGCGTAAAGAGTACTGCCTCTTTAAATATAAAAATCAAGCCTTGGAAAAACCGCAAAAGGCGGCAAGAAGAGAAACTCTTTCTGCCTTACATAGATGGAAGATGGGAGAGAGGGCAGGATAGTGTGAGGCTGGGGCCATCTGGCAGGCATGAAAACAGACACTACCACATTCATGTATAAAAAGACCTGAAGACAATGAGTACCAATGCAGTAATCACCGATGTTTGAGAAGTTAATAATAATGGTGAAGACATTCATACCACTAATTTACCACTTTGGTGGAATGGTTGCTCCATAAACACATTAAATGGGAAGGAAACCATGTGAGAAGCAGGCATGTGATTAACTACATCATTGTAGGCAGCCTCAGGCTGGGAATATACATATCATATACTTTCATATTGTTTCCCCATTACATGTACTGCTAAAGTGGCCTGGGAATCTGTGACAGAAAAGCAGAAGCCATGTAATAAAGCAGCTATAAATTTGCAGAAGTATAGTCTGCATATTAGAAAAGCAGTTTAAATGTTATACAAGCATACCCTAAGGCATATGGTGACCAGACGTAATTTGAAATTTAGGCTCTACAAAATTATTCAGAATGAATGATAAAATACAGTATGCTAATAAAATATAGTCACAGGACTAGCATTAAATTCTGAAATGTAAGAAAATAATCAAACCTTCCACTATACATGATAAAATGCATAGGATGGGAAGGCCATTAGACCAGAAAGGAACCAATGTGGAAGTATAACGGGGGGGGGGGGGGGACTTCAGTTACTTATCTCCAATGTGATCCAAACTGGCATCAAGCAAGATAAATTAAATAAACACTACAACTCAATTCTGGCCCAATTCAAGGTGTTAACTCTAACTTATAAGGCCCTAAATGACTGGGCCCCAAATAACTAAGAGAACACCTTTTCCCATACCAACCTGTCCATGCCCTAAGATCTGCAGGAGAGGCCCTCCTGGTTGTCCCACCACCTTCAGCAGCAAGGCTGGTGGGCACCCGAGAGAGGGCCTTCTTGGTAATGACCCCCAGGCTGTGGAACAGTCTCCCCTGTGAGGTGCGTTGGGCTACTTCTCTGTTCATGTTCAGGAAGAAAGACGCACCTTGTTACTCAGGCCTTTGGATAAATGTCAGCCATGTTTCCCCCACTGTAAACACCATTGTTTTAATTGACTGATGTATATTTGTTGGATTTTGGACATTGTGATGGTTTTTAGTTCTCTCATATACTGTTGTTTGATATAGTGGATTTTAAGGTTGTTACCCGCCCAGAGACCTTCGGGTATAGGGCAGGAAATAAATAAATAAATAAATAAATAAATAAATAAACCTCTTTGGTAAATAAACTGGAGGACCAAGGAGGGCTATCCCAGAGACCACCTGAACAAGCTATGCCTTTCTAAGAACGAATCCCACAACTAAAGGTGTGTTTAGAGACATATTTTCAGAAAATTTGAGGCCCAAGGGGCAAACATACTTTTTAAAAAATACAACTTGCTACAGCCCAGAGACTCTGCTCATATGCCCCTTTTGCAGAAACAAAATAATCACTCTCAGTGAGACTAGCAGTTTGGCTGGCCAACCAGTCAGATCCATGGACAGTGGATCAGCAAATGAGAGGTTGTGACGGTTTCTGGGTACAGGCTGCAAACTGTTTTGCTTTCTGGCTTTGCAGGCTTCTAGCTAGCTGCAATAGCCAGCCTTGTTGCAAACAGCTTGTTGCAAACCCTGGGATTTGGGCTGCAAAAAGAGCGGGAAATCCTGTGCGGGCCGTTGCAGTGATTGGCTGGAGTAAGGTTTTGGAGGGAAAAGCTGTCCGGGGATCTGAGTGCTGGAAGGGTTAGAGAAGGAGTTCCCACCAATCAGGCTGGAGGGACAGCAACCTCTGTTAGGAGTCTCCAGCAGCATTTTATTGCGGCTAGAGCCAATCAGGGTCAGGGATGTGTGTATAAAGGAACACAGAAGACAGCAGATGAGGTCTTCATGCTGGGAAAAGAGCGGAAAGGAAAAGAGCTGAACCTGAGGGAGCTGGAACCAGTAGCTGACCAGGGGTCTTCATGCTGGGAGAAGAGCTGAAGGGAACAGAAGAAGAGCTGAATCCTGAGGGAGCTGGACCAGCAGCTGACCATTGGTCTTTTGGGCTGAGTGATTTCTGAAGGAGGCAATCGGGTGGATTGTGGCTCTGAGGGAGACTTCACTAGCAACTGACCAGGCTAGATGATTGGTCAAGCAAGGATGGGACGGGCCTTGTGATCATCTAGAGCCACGTTCTAGTACCCTGGCTGGGCTTGGGCTGTGGCCGAGTTAGTCAGGAGGGAGGAGGAACGTGTGGAGGCTTGTCTTTTAAAAGGTGAACTATTTTCCTGTAGAGGAAAGGGTTAGCTCCTAGCTTTAAGAGACTTGCAAATTTAAACTAACAACTACCTGAATCTTATTATCTTTTTAGTATTGCTTGTGTATAATAATAAACTTGTTTTAGTTTACTGTTGAAACGCTTGCTACCAGTGTTTTGTGTCCACACTGTAGTATTCACTTGGCCGTTGCACGAATCCAGCATCCTAACAGGGCCAAGCTTCTCCTAGAGAGGGCAGGCACTAACTGGATCGCTGGGCATCGTGGCAGAGGTGAACAAGGAAGATGATAGTGAGGAAGAGCTGGCTGATATAAGGCTTTGAACTTAAGGTTGTGCATGAATATTCGTGCACATCCCTACTAGTGACTGGTTTGGGCACTAAGGTATTCTCGTTTGGGAGGGTTTAGTGTAAAATATCTATATTCTGTATTGTTTACCAGAGATGTACACGAACTGAAACTTAGTGGTTTGGTTCTAATTGAACCAAAGTCCCTTGGTTCAGATTCGTTATGAACTTAGGTGGTTTGGTTTGCATGCAAAGCATTGCAAACTACCTATAGTTAATATGGTTTGCTTGGTGCCTTACAACCCCCTTGTTTTGGGTTTGATTTGAACTGGGTTTTTTTAAAATGACATGATGGTTTGATTCACATGCAAACTATGTGAACACCCCAATTCACTGTAAACTGTGAACTGACCAAACAATTTTGGCACATCTCTATGGTTTACTACCAGATAAGTGTAGAATTCTCAATAACCAATAACCAATAAAACCCTATGGTGTTTACTGAGTTTGGGGCTGGTGGCTAATGTTAAGGCTGTATAGGCTGCTACAGCTTTAAGTTCTTTGTTGTTTATTGATTTCAATGAATTTAAATACTCTTAAATTTACATAGAATTGTGTCCTAAATTGATAAAGTTCTCTAAAATAAGTGTCCATTACTATATAAAGTCTTGCCCAAAGTAAAACCTGACACAAAAGAGATCTAAGAAGCCCCTTTATCATAGTGGTCATTCCAGTTCTACAGTCATGACATCTGATGTCTAGTTTTTGGTTCCCAGTTGTCATTATTTCTGGTAGCAAACCAATATGTCTGCAAACATAGTTTACTGGTACAATAGTACCTCTGTCAAATATGTGGCAATGATATAAGTTCCTAACTTTCCCTCTTACTTGCTTGGGTGATTCTTTTTTTTGTGAAGGAGTAAATTAATATCATTTCAAATGAAAATTATTAGGCATCTCAAGCTGAACAGACACGGTGGGAAAAATAGGTTCTCCCTAGTTCTGAGAACAATTATTATAGATTAGAGGAAGTAAAACTTTCAAGAGAAGGATTAAGAACAGAATTCCCAACAGGAATCTATCACTGCGCTGGATGATGAGTTGAAAGCGATAAATACCTCATTTACTCTTCCAAAAACATTTATCTATTTTGCTGGCTGCTCTATCTTAGGCGAGAAGATACTGACCCGCAAGAATGTGTGATCTTGGCTTGTTTTGTACAAATCCCATTGAGACCAAGGGAATTTTACCTATTGTTAAATGCTCCTATTGACACAGTAGAAGTAGGAATGGGCAGAAACCCAGGGCACAATAAAAATCTGATCAGATTATATCTGGTCTAATTAAGTGAATGCTTCCAGACCATCAAAGGTGTCAGCCAAGAACCATCATTTTGTGCGTCTTTACAAGCAAACTGATCCATGATAATGAAATCTGGATCTTATTTCAGCCCATCCTTCACTGTTTTTCACATTTTCTCTAACTTGTATCCTTCAGTATTTCAGCTGTACAATCTTCAATAAATTGAAGGGTTCATGTTGTCCTCTCTTCATAACTTCCCTTCCCTGAGTTGTTTGTAAATCATCAGATAAGTTGAATCCTCTCTTCAATGACCAAATTTAACCTCTTGCCCATATTTGTTTCTAGTCTTCCCATCTTGTGCAAGTGAGAATAGGGATGATCCCTCTGCACTGTGACAGCCTTTCAGATACCTGAAAACCACTGTCATGTCTCTTCCCAGTCTTCTCTTCTGTAGGCTAAACATTCCTAGATCCTTCAATCGTTCCTTTTAGGACATGGTTTCCAGACCACTAACCATTTTGGTAGCCTTCCTTTGGACTTGTTCTAGTCTGTCAATGTCTTTTTTGAATTGGGGCGCCCAGAATTGGACACCATACTCTAGATGAGGTCTGACCAAGGTAAAGTAAAGAGGAATAATTACTTCTCATGAGCTAGAGTCTATACTCCTCTTTATGCATCCTTACTTTCAGGCTGCTGATTGTTTCATGGCAATGGACATATCTAGCCATCTTTGGGTTCCTCCAGACACTGGGAAAGCTTCACAGCAACTGTGATCAGCATTGGCAGCAGCAGGGAAAGTGCAATGTAAAAAACTGCTTTTTGCAGTTTCATTTCATGGTTTGAGGATACAACAAAGTATTCATTGTCCCATCTGCACAATGGGACACAGCCCTGTGCAGCATTCCCACAGGAAGTGTTTGTGCAAGGACTTCAAAGCTTTAATCACATCTGAAGACACTATATCTTTGGAACTGGGTTCTGCTGCATTCATTTGTGGCGAGGAAAGTTACTACCTATACCTGCAAAAGCAGAACCTTCCCATTTACCCATGTGTATAAAAGTAGGGCAATTCTTATGCTCCTATGACAATGTGTCTTCATGGAAATCCATAAAAACAGAAGTAATGTACAATCTGTGTACAAGAATCAAAGTCAGGCTTTCTGGAATGTTTCATCCCTACACATGGCTTTTAGTTGAGACACTTGGGCCGTATCCCCATGCAAGCTGGTTGCTTCGCTTGTGATACGTGTCATAAAAATCCGTGTTGTAACTCGCAATAAAGCGCCCCCATGTGGTTTGAGGCAACACAGATTCAAATCGTACGTGCCTGTCCCCATGCAAGCTGCAGTATGACCCCACATATTTTTCTCCCCACCCACCCTCTCCCCTGATAGGAAGCTGGGTTGACGTCACCATAACCTGTCCCGCCCGCTGCAGCGATGACAGGCAAGCACCTTAGTTGCACAAACACAAAACACTAGATCATTCCTTTCCTTGACCGCCACAGTTAAAAGCATAACCAAAAGTTATAGTTAAAAGCATAACTAAAAGCAGATCATTCCTTTCCTTGGCTGCCACAGGTTACTGGAGGTGCACACATCTGCATGACAGCGGGCACCCCCCACTTGCAACTGGCTCAAAATTACTCATGCATAGCTTGCTATCAGGGAAGGGGGGTGTAATAAATGTAGCTGTTTATTTAAAGAAATCCCCAAGTGGCTGCTGATCACAGCGCTCACGGAAGGAACAGGGAGCAGAGGTGAAACCCTTCCCATTAATACTGTGGCTGCCAAGCTCCACCCCAAATAACCTGGAACCCCAGGACAATACATGCTAGCCCCTTATTTGAGAATGAAAACACTTGCTAAGTGGGGTTTTTTTGACACGTATTGTCTCGCATGAAGCCCATATTAGGGCTTTGCATGGAGATGCTCCCAAGGTGACCTTGGACTATTTTCAGCATGGGGACATGCACTAGGACATATAAGGCCTGCTGTCAATGTGCTGATTCATTGTCAAGCCCAGGCTATTCACCATGTGTCCAGTCATGTGGCATGTTGGCAACAAGTGTATGTTAGTGGTGGAATTTGACCAGTGCTACAGCTCAGGCCTACATGAGCCAGTTTGGTCTAGTGATTGGGGACCCAGACTCTTATCTGGGAATGCCGGGTTTGATTGGCTGCTTTCAGTTCCCTTAAATGGGTGAGAAAAGCAGGGTAGAAAAGCCAATTCTTCTTCTTCTTGATTCCTAGGTTATGGAATTTCCCCCCAAGTTGCGGCAATCACCTTCATTGTACACATTTTGGAAGGCAGTGAAGACGCACCTCTTTGCCCTGGCCTTTGGTAAAATGGGGATACACTTTCCCTTCCCACTTGCAGATGCTATTGTTTTAATACATACTGTTATTCTAATAATGTTTGATTTATAATGTTGTTACCCACCTGGGTACAGGGTGGAATAAAAATATAAATGAGTGTGTGAGTGTGTGAGAGAGAGAGTGTGTGAGTGAGAGAGAGATCATTGCCTCTACTTAGTTTTCATATGTAGCAGCTGAATAACTTATTTTCACTTTAAATCCAATTAGATGAAAGATGAGCAGCAGGAGATACTTGTGATTCTGGAATCAAAGTGCCAAGTAGAAAAACAGTTCAAAAATGCAGGAAAAAAAATCAAGTGTAAAGCTGTAAGATTGTAGGCTAGATTTGGAGGCATTATCAAATGTTGCCAAACTAAAACTGAGGGTTTATGTTCCAGAGACGCACTAGGAATTATTTGTTAACTTGCAAAGCCTTTGGAAGTTCAAGCATTGCAGTCCTGCAGTTCAACCTTCTTGCTTGCCTTGCTGGCATGTCACTCTATTATCATGGCCATGATGGTCATCCCAGATGTGCATTCATTTCTGTTTATAACTTCCTCGCCTGCTGCTGAAATATCATATACAGATCCCAACAGAAATGTCTAGGCGCCATCAGGTTTAATCAAGTGCTGCCATCCAAATATAAAGTTCAGCAACTTTTATTAAAGAACGTGTTCCACTCAACACTTCTTTATTTGGCTCTTCTACCCTGCTTTTCTCACCCATTTAAGGGGACTCAGAGCATCTGACAAAGCTTTTTGTTCTTCTTCCTACCACAGAAACCCTGTGAGGTAAGTGGGGCTGTGAGAGCTCAGAAGAGAGCTGTGACTAGCCCAAGGTCACCCAGTTGGCTTCATGGAGAAGGGCGGAATCAAACCCGGTACCACTAGACCAAACTGGCTCAAATTATTGTGGGGTGGAGGAAAGACCATTGATAACAGTGTCTGCAAGATATAATTTTGGAGCAAGAGAAGGGAGAGGACAAACAAAAACTGAGAATCCATTGTTTTTTGGTTCAGTTGACAAAAGTGTTCCATCACCACTAAATAAACAAATCCACCCTCAAAATATATTCCATTTGTAAAGCTGAAAACATCTGAATCCAGTTATTATTTACCCAATGAAAATAGTGAGGAAAATATGAAGATATGATGCTAGAATTCATAACACTCAGTACTGAGCAGAGTAGCAGCATTTTTCTTCTAGTTCCTCGTGTGTGTGTATGTGTGTATCTCTGGAATAGATGCACAAAAAATCTATGAAAAGATTGCTAATGGTATCTGTCAGGCATGGCACGTCTACCTTAGCTTGACCACTACTGCATTAAGTGCTTGACCACTACCAATGAATTAACTATATAGTAAAAGGCATTGCTAGGTCCTTGGCATGTTGTGTCCATAGTGTATATAGTTGTAGGATGATAATATGTTACAAAGTAAGATACTGCTTTCCAAGATGCTCAGTGCTTTAAGGCTTGTAAAAAGGAAGTTTAATTTTAAATCTTTTTTGCAAACATTGTGAGTAGCTAGTGGTTCCAGTAAAGGAAGTCTTTACATTGTCTACAACTTGATGGCACCACCACGTAAATAGTTAAGATGCAGAGGGAAACAATCCCGTTAGTTCAACCACAGTTTAGAATTCTAAGTGTAGAACCAGATCAGGGAAGGTATGTTCCAGTCAAGAATAACACTGTTGCTTAGAGCTAAATAAAATCACAGTTGCACCATTCATCGTGTGAATTAGATTACCAGAAAGTTGGGTCCAACTTCTGGTAGATTACATGGTTCCTCAATGGATACCTTTGTGCTGCTTTCTTCTGGGGATTAAATCTGTGGACTTCTGCTTCCCAGGGATTTTGTCCTACCACAACACTAACTGTAGGTGGGTAGAAGATGGGTAGGAGAGTCAGATCAGACAAGGGGAAGTATTTCTCCACCCAGAGGGTCATCAGTCTATGGAATTTGCTGCCAGAAGAGGTGGTAACAGCAACCAGCCTAGATGGCTTTGAAGAAAGTTAGACAAATTTATGGATGACAGATGCATCAATGGCTACTGGAATGGATGCCTAAGAACATCTTTCAGGCTGGGAGGACAAGCAGGGCCATTTGCTGGGATTCAAGAGTAGGAGAAGTTTTGCCCTTGTCTCTGCTTGAGATGCCCATGGGCAGTTGGTGGGCCACTCAGTGAGATGGGATGCTGGACTAGATGGGCTGTGGCCTGATCCAGCAGGGCTCCTCTTATGTTCTTATAAGCAGCACCTCCCTTACTCAAACACACTTTAATAAATAAGTTCCAAGGCTTTTATCTAAAGTTTAGGTGATATTCTAGTGAAAACACTTTTACTCCATACCCATGGTAGAAGGCTCCCAAACATGCCTGCTTGCCAACTGATTGTTACCAATATAGCTCTTTCTACACTTGGTGTGTGGGATATTTTTATTTGCTCCACTTACTACCGGCTCCATACAGTTTGCATGAATATACAAATTTCTTGCATAGAAATCCAAAACAAATTCACAGAGATAATGATGTGCCCTGTTTCATTTATGCTACAGTGCACCTGGAATTCAGTCAACTGGGGCTGAGTGCTGAAATGTACAAGGAAAAACAAACACATACCAAATCCTTTCTCCTAACTACTGAAAAGTTCACCGGATTTAATTCCCACCCTGCCGCTTAGAATTATGCCTGCAGAGCAAAACATGTCATTTCTGCACAAGCCTGAGATTAGTCCAACACTTTTTTACCCACATTATTTGGAATTGTAGAATATAGGCCTTTCCCACACAGATAGTCAGCCATGTCTGATTTCTAATAGCATCTCACAGACTGAAGCATTTTTCCTCCCCACCATTTTCCCCTTCAACTGGCAAATTCTTATGTTTTACCCACAGAAATAACTATTAACAATTTGTGTCTCAGCTCATGAATTTGCTACTATAAGAACTAAATGGAGAAAATACTCCTTTTCCCATAATAAACTACTGTAAATTCCAGGTCCTGCTAGTAACACTTTCTTTTTTTCTACCCACCACTATAATGTCAGACAAATTTCCCTTCTTTTTTTCTCTTTTTTTACCACAGTAAAGCTCAGATGTCTGAGAAAGAGCAAGATCTGGCAGAGTAGGAACTGTTGATAGCTTAAAGGAGAGCAGCCATTGGAGATAATGTTTTACCTATAAGGAAAAGGAACACCCTCATCCTTCTGATAGGAGAAAGGGGAAAAAATGACGCATGCATGTGCAAGCATGTAGACACCTGCTTCTCAGTCTGATCTTGCTCTTCCCTTTCTTACCCTGGCCAGACTCAGTTATTGGGGTCGGGGATTAGGGAGACTTTCAGCTAAACTCACAGCCTTGCCCTCAACTTGTACCAGCTTAAGTCAAAATCCAGTGCACTTTCTGCACTTGGCCTTGTTCTAGATTATATCTTGGAACAGGGACCTGTCATCTGTGTGCTCGTGCTGACTACAGCAGGCAGTGCCTGGGACCCAACATAGTCTGCTCTAGCACGTTGATGGCAGGCCCCAACTTTGGGATATAATCCAGTACATTCAAGTGCAGAAAGGGCCAATGTGGGCCAGGATATTTACCAGTTCACTTCACACCACATTCCAAACACATTGTCACAAGCTTTTGATTTTCTTGACTGGTGAGAAATTCTGGGGCTGTTTTTCTCAGCGAGTTTGGTTTTCTTTGGAATAAGCAGAGCAGAGGAAGGGCAGGGCAAGTCGAGTCATGTTGCTGAATTAAAATTGTCACGAACCCTCAAAGTCTCATCAAGGGCACCTACCTGCCTCCATTGCTCCTCTCACTCCCCTCGCTTACCCTTCACATGAGGGAGGGCAGAGCTCCGTAGGCTTGTCAATGAAACCTCAAGGGAGTCAATACAGATTAGATATAAGGAAAAACTTCCTGACAGTGAGGGCGATCAGTCAATGGAATAGATTGCTGTGGGAGGTGGTGGTTTCTCCTTCACTGGAGGCTGGACCTACATCTGTCTGGGATGGTTTAGGGAATCCTGCACTGAGCGGGGGCCTAGAGGTCCCTTCCAATTATATGATTCTAAGATTCTATGTTACTGCATGGCCAACACAGCCCATGGAGATACCAAGGCTTATTGGCCTTCCAGCAACCCTGCTGAACCCTGTACAACATAGAAAGATTTTTTTTCTGTCCTACAGAGGCTTGGCAGTGGCTGTGGCATATCCCAGGAAATCTGGGATCATAATAACTGCACCAGTACAGCTCCTTCATGGCTGCAAAGCTGGCTAAGAGGGAAAGTCAGAATAATGAAGAGAGTGACTGGAACAGATGAGTACTATTTATAATGTACATCACTACTCCCCATCCTTTTACCTTTTTAGAGGGCTGGAATGTGAGATGTTAGTTTTTACAAACCCAGCCCTCTTTGGATGATTGAGATGCTGCCAACAAAGTAGGAGCCTGTTCAATGCATAAGCTTATTTTTACGCTACTTCAACCTCTGGCCCACCTACCCATCTATGCATTTGTGCATCCTCTTTTGTTAATTTTTGTTAGTGTGGACCTGTACACACTGGTCTGAATACAACTTGTGTGCAACTGCTGTGCAGTAGTCATAAATACACTGAAGTGTCGGAATTGAAGGCCATGTCATCAAGACAACTGTGCTAATCGGATATGCACATCTCCAGAAGCAATAACATTCCTTGCATGGACATAAAATTTATTTGCCCCAGATTTTTTTTTTTAACTGTATGCAAAATTCAGAAGAAGTGAATACTCTCCACAGGAGGTGAAGTTGTACGGTTGTCAGTTGCTGGTTAATACAGACGTCTAAGCCTTTCTACATTCATATTCTAGTAATACTACTGGATGGGAATAATATTCCAGCATAGACTGAAACTTGAAGTAAGCCATTTGTTTTCTTTGGGTCTAAGTCACTTTATCTCTTAGACTGAGTAAGTGGTATGGTAGAGAAAATGGAATGTGTCCTACCACTGCAGTCTGATCCATTTTCAAGACTCAGATTGAAACCATATTGCTTCACTTGGACACAGAATGAAATCAGTGATTTTTTTCTAGCAAACAAATACTGTCTACTAAGCTGTTCCTTTTCTTCTTCCTTTTACTCCCGGCCAAGTACGTGTCTGGAAATTCTTAAGATTTCTGGTCCAGAGACTGAAAAAAATCCCAGGAAATTTCAGTTTTTCACAGATGGGCTCAAACAGTGACACTTATTGCACAAGCAGCTGCGCTGCCCGACAGAAGTTCTCAGAAGGGACAAACTGCCCCCTAAAGGTTGGGAAATTGTGAGTTTGGAGGAGAAATAACATTCCAAAATCTGAAGCCACTCCAAAACTTTTCTGAGCTGGACATCATGTTGGAAATCTTGTGACACCCCAAGTCTTTCTCATGAGACTGCTGGTATTTCCCAGCTGTAATGTCCTGGGAAAATCTCCAGATTTCTGCCCTGGATTTTGGATTAACCAGAAAAAGACCACCCCAAAGAATTCAGCCTACAACTTTTAGCAGCAATTGTGGATTATGTTACATGTTGGGATAGGCAATTTTTATTCACATCTTAACAGAATAATTTTGGTGGGTTTTTTTTGTTTTATTTTTATTATTATTTTGTTTGTGCGTGTGTGTGTGTGTGTGTGTGTGTTTGGTCTGCACACATCCCTATAGTGGACTCCTCAGTCCAGGTGTATATTCCCGCTTTGTGCACTTGTTCCAGATGGATGGGTGGGTGCAAAACAATTTACTGCAAGATAGGCATGCATTTCAGTTTTTTTGTATATAAATATTTATTGCTCAAAGATCTACTGTACCTGATAGTGCCATTTTGAATTATATTTTAGCACTGAAAAGGCTTTCTTACTTAAGACATGAAACACACATGAAATTGGTCTGGTTAACCAAAAATAAATCTGCCACTCCTATACTTACGCTTGGTGTGAGACAGGAAAGGATCTAGAGGCCTGCCTGTGCATGCTAGCAAGGGACAGAGTAGGCTCCTCCCTTTCATGGCACACTTTCCCTAGCAAATTGATGAAGGTATGGATCAGAATACGGCACCAAAATGACACCTTATCCCAATGTTGTGGTAGACTGTAACACTGAGGCCTATCAGAGGACCAGGGTCTGTATTCCAAACTATGGAGGCATCTGGACACCATGCCTCTGTAGGCCTGTAGGAAGTGCTGCTGGAAGTGGCACAGGAAGTCATCAGGTGCTGAAACGGGCACTCCCAGGAAGCACAAAGGCCAGGAACCTTTGTTCTCATCCTTTGGAGTCATAGAATCATAGAGTTGGAAGGGACCTCTTGGGTCACCGAGTCCAACGCCTTGCTCAAGGCAGGATTTCCTAAACCATCCCAGACAGAAGAGGGTCCAGCCTCTGCTTGAAGAACTTCAGTGGAGGAGAACTCACTGCCTCCCATGGCAACCTATTCCATTGACTGAGTCTGAGCATAAGTTTCAAGGACTAGGCCAACCTTTGATTCTGGTGGTCAAGGCTGGGCTGATATAGGCTGTCTGTCACATGGAGGACCTTTGAGCTGTGCTAGGGCTAGTTTTCCCCAGTGGGCCAAACAGCATGGGCTAATACAGTGCAGGATAGCCCACACTGCATGGAAACAGGCTTGAGCTACAATAGAGGTTTTTCTTTCAGATAACTCATTGCCTTTTAAAAGTCCTCTTGGAAACAAAGTCCACAAACATTCACACCACATGCAGCTCATTTTCCTGGTTCCTGCTCCCTGGTAACTGCTTGCAAATGGTTACTGATGTGTGCAAGCACAGTGGATCCACTAGGGCAGAAATATTGCTCCTTTGCTACTATTCACTGTGCTTTTTTTTCTTTTCTTTTTCTTTTCTTTCTTTCTTTCTTTCTTTCCTTTCCTTCAGTTGTGGCTATGGGAAAGAGCTTCTGTTCCTGCCCTTTGGCTTTGGGTGTCCTTGGTACAATGGTAACTCATGGGGTGCGTGCCTCTATTAAACTAATGAATCCCATGGTCACACCCCTATCAGTTTCCTGTTCTCCTGCAACTTGACTATAACAACAGGTTTGCAGCAGATAAGTAAAAAAAAAAAGCCTAAATTAAGGCATTTTCATGTGATGTTTGCAACATTCTGCAATCACCTCCTTCTCCTTGCCCTGTCTGTCCTTGGTATCAGCTGAATGACAAAGATTTCACTGCATGTTCCTTTAGTATCACTGTGTCTGGGAAGTTATGATGCTGGGTTGGGTGACAGTATATTCCCATTTAGCCAAAGGCAAGGGCAAAGAGATGTGTCTTCACTGCCCTCCTAAACATATACACACCTCAAGGGGGAAACTGTTCTTCATAGCCTGGGGGCCATCACTGAGAAGGCCCTCTCCCGGATGCCCACCTCTTTTACTACTGAGGGAGGCAGGACAACCAGGAGGGCTTCACCTCCAGTTCTTTTTGGCATGGTGTCTTAATAAGCTCAGTTTCCTTTCAAAGGATTCTTTGTATAAAAATGTTAAATGAAGAATGAAGCTATGACACATAGATTTCTATAGACCCAGCATCACAAAAAAAAGAAGCAGTTGTCAACACGGACAGGTATCCACATGTCTAGTGGCAGGGACTCTGAAGCAGCCCTACAGGCATGGTATTCAGATGCCAGAGATGCCTCCTGCCACCAAGGCCACTGGAGCTCCTGCAAGAATCCTCTCCAGAGCACTTTCCATCGAGTGAAAGAAAAGCATTCTGAGGATGCTTAGCACCCTCAGGCTCTGTCACTGCCATTCTGTAGGCACACAGCAGTGACGAGATTGACTTCTCATGCTAACTGCCAGGGCCAAGTCCTCCACATTGCATGTCCTCTTCTCAGCATCAGACTGCATCCAGACATCAATTACCTATTCCTCTGTATTTGAATATTCCAGAATAGATCTATACCATGACTGTGCTAGGAACTAAACCTAAAGGTCACGGTCACACCTTATTTTAGGATGGCTTCAGGTCACCCTCAGGTTGCGTTACTCACATTATTTTTATTCAATCCATTTTCCAAGCCGGCCTACCCCCGTTAGACTGTTTTAACCAGAGTCCTCATTTTCAGAGGACTCAGCTTGGCATCCCAGGACATCTTCTTTTCCTCAGTGTGAGCAGGGGTGGGCAGGCTAAAGGAGGTTGAACCGTGCTGTGCTGGGTGGAGTCCAGTCTTTCCTTTCAGTCAATATGCACATGTGGAGTTCATGAGGCACTTCCCCTTCTCTCCCGAGTTTATGTGTATGATTCCTCTATCTAGCATTTTTCTGCAAATTTATTGTTATTATTTTAGTAAAAGGTGAAGGATTTATATGAGCTGAAGATAAATGTAGTTGCTATTATTTTTAAAGATTTAATCACACAGAAAAGAAAAGCACATAAAAAAGGAAGGGGGGCGTAGAGGTGGGGGAGCAGGCTCTATATAAAACAACTGCAAACACATACCCTCACCTCCCTTGAGGGACAGAATGGCATCCAATAAGGAAGGAGATAGATTTGACGAAGCAAAAGGGGTGGAGAGCCAAGAGTTGCATGGAGGAGGCTCAGGTCAATCATGGAGAAAGGTGTGAGTGATGGCCTGAGGATGACCTAGGTATGAACAGAGCTTGTAAGACCTCGCTTCAAATTTTTAATAGGATGTTCTGTCTTATATAGGTGTGACTAGGGCCAAAATTGGGTGTTATAGTGGTGGTATCTTGCATGACATTTCCTGACAATGGGTCTCAGTAACTTCATGTAGATGGTGAAAGCATGTAATAGAGATAGCTCAGCTCCTGAGAAATGCCACAGTTTGGCTCCCAGGCTGTCTTCTTCCATGAGTGCTCCCTAGTATTACCCATGGAGATAGGAGCAGAACCAGTACAGTACACTTTCTATGACTGTCAAAGTTCATAGCCTTTCCAAAAGGATACTATGATTGAGAGTATCAATAGTTACTGATGCTGTGTCTGCTCTGTGCAAGTGGACCTCTGGAAGACCCCATCTGCACTGCCAGTGGACTGGGGGATCATGCTTCCCTGTAAAGTACTACATCCACATGGATGAGACATTGGAATGGGTTATGGGGCAAAAATGGCAACATAGCTTGCTCTAACTATGGACTGCTTGTAAGCCGATTGAAATGAGTCCAGATAATTTGTTTTTTGAAGTGTGCTTGAAGTTGAATTGTCATCATTTTCTCCAGAATCTTGCCCAGAAATGATACGTTACTGAACACAGGCTGGATAAATATCTCAGAAAGGGGAATTTCTGACATGGGCTGACTGAAATACTTGGACACACCAAGGGAAAGTCAAAGTCCTATGATTCTACAGTGATGCTCACCTTGATTTTTCCATGGTACAATAGTGGGCAGGAATGCTTTTAACAGGACTGAAGAAATTGCAAAGGTAAAGATACAAAGTAAGTGAGGAAATGAAACCAATCAAGTAATTGCTATAAGAATGACAGAGACCATCCCTCTGCCTTGTCTTGCAGAATTTAACATATCAGAATCCCATACTTCCTCTTGAAATATTAGGTTCTACTCCTTATGGATGTGCACGAATGGTTTTTTTTATTTTTGCATTCAAATTCAAATTGAATTGAATATCAAAACATTTGATTCTATTTGAATGTTTAGAATCCAAATGCAACAAAATCTGATTCAAATCGAATCAATTCAAAACTATTCATTTGAATGTTAGATTTGAATCTGAAGATACGAATGTCAACAACATTTGTATCTGAAGATAAGAATGTTGACAACATTCGTATGTTATTCGTATCTGTACACATTTCATAAGCATCCTGTTTTATGTCGTATGCATCCCGTTTTCGTCCCATATTATCAGCGCAAATGCGTACAGATACGTATGAGATTTGTACAGACATGTTCAAATGTTTAAATTCGAATGTGAAGACATTCTATTCAAATTCAAATGACCACATCCGATTGAATTCATTTGAATTTTGAATGTTTAGAACATTTTTGCATATCCCGATTACTCCTTTTTTCATGAGAAAAAAAAATTGAGAAAGTGCCTGAGGCATGAGGGACAGTCTAGGTTATTTCAAGGAATATTGTGGAAAGCTTTGACCCACTTCCTACCTTAACCCCCGCTTCATCAGTGCTAACTCTGTTGAATGAGTGAACATTTATGTATTGTGGATACTTAAAGAGCTAAAACTTCTAGCCAAATAAATGCTAACCGCTACTACAGATGTTGCTTTCCTTTCACCAGAGTAAGGAATGTTGGAGTGGAAAAGCTTTGAAATATCTGCCCTTGATGTCTGTTATTAGGCATCTGTCTTATGGCAGATGATACTTAGAGAGATACTCGTATAGCCCTCCTTAAGTTTACAAACATGGCTAGGCATGTCTAGCTACTCAAAAAGAAGCTTTGCTTGAAATAATATTTTACATGCTAGTAAATGTGCTTAATGTTGAAATCTAAGGGCCTTTTGTGCTTACCTGGCCTGGGTATACCTTAGCTTTTATCCCAAAAAGCTAGGCTGCAGTAACCTTCACTTTATATATAATATATATAATATATATTAAATTTTATAAGACTCCCCCTTCCCCCTCCCTCCTAAGGGTAATACATATTCATATTTCATATACACTTCATAGAAAACGCTACATGTTACATAATAAAACTACACTGAGTTACTAAACGTAACTGCAGTTTTTCGCTTTCACTCTTAAGCTCATTGTCTAAATATGTTTTTTATATATTCTAATCCTCCCTAAATTATTAATATGGTTTTTACAACTATTCAAAAATTCTACTGCTATCACATTAATTACATAATTATTCCATTTACTGATAGACCATTTTGTTCTGCCCTTCTACCCACTTAATAGGACTATCTGGGCACATGTTAGTAATTTTTCTACTATTTCCTTTAGTTGGATAGTCAGAAGGTTATTTAAATCCATATGTAATACTCCCATTTTCCCTGTTATTATAAATTATATACTTAGCATATCACTAATTTCTTTCTCTATTTTCTTCCAAAATTCAGATACTCTGAGGCATTCCAAAATCATATAGAAAAAAACCCTCTTTGTCTACATCCATCCAGCAGGGCCCCTTTTGTCATTTGCCATTCATGAAAATGTGATAGTTGTGCTATCCTATACCATTTATGTAATATTTCCTTCTTACCTCTTAAAGACTTGTTATATTTTACTTTTTTATATGTATTATTTCATTCTTAACTTCTTCCCTTTCAATCCTCATATCTGTACTCCATATATTATATCCATAAGAACAAAAGAACATAAAAGGAGCCCTGCTGGATTGGACTTCATCTAGTCCATCTAGTCCAGAGGGTCATCTAAAATGTTATATTAGATTTTATATAGCTATAAAACATCAGTGGTACATGGAATAAGATGGAGGGTTGCAGAAGGCACAACTTTCTCCTGTCCAAACTACAAAATGGTTGTCTAATAGTACTTGCTTTCCCTTCGGCAACATTTGTATCACTATTGCCTGCAATGGGGCATCAGTGAAAGGTAACCAAAGGCTTTAAAATTGGTGGCTGTTGTAAAAAAAGCAGTTGCAGCAGGGGGCTTTTCATCACTCTTCCCACCCTACCTTTTCCATAAATCCTATGGCCTTATTTCTAATTTGTGCAGTTAATGGTTCTTTTTATAAATAATATTCATGTGATGGACATGAATTTCAAATGCAACTGTGACTTACGTTTGCTGAGACCAACTGAACGTATATTTATGGTTCAGTTGCATTGTCTGAAAGAAAGAAAAAAGTTCTATGGTGATGATGTGCCCAAGGAACCAGTAAAATACTTAGGTAATGGCTATGGAGCAAGTCTGCAAGGAAAAAGGATTAGTACTGTGTAGGGAGTGTCATGACAAGTGCCTAAGTTTACAAAGTTAACGAGTCCTGCCAGAGAAAACAAATGAAGCAGTGAGTGAGCGATGGAGGAAAACGTGGCTTTGCTCTTTATTTAGAGGCCATTCCTAGACAGCCTTTCACTTAGGAACTTTGCTCCTTTTCCAATCACAAAATAGGCTAGTAAAAGACTCACAAAATTGTGGGAATAATAAGGAAGCCATCAAAGGGATGCTGCAGCTGAGCAGGTAAAAGGGTGCCGGTGATGTTCATTTTTCAGTGTCCCCATCAATCTCTGTTTGATGCTCCAAGCCTGCAATAGGCACAGTCTTACCTGTCAGGTTGCCCCAGAGCTCTGGGATCTGAATAAATACACTGGCCTCCATGGTATTAGAGTGCCTCTTGCACATTCTAGGAAGCAGAGGTATGGTGCAAGTTTACAGTCAGACCCCTGTATCCACTAATCCAGTAACTGTGGTTTCAGTTTCCTGCTGTTACTGGATCAGCCTAAGCCCCCCCCCCCCGACCCCAGGCCACATTAGGCCTACCATAAGGTCTTCTGAGGCCTGGGACAAGCAGAAAATGGCCTGAAATGGCACACAACTTCCCATAATGCCTTTGAAATCCAGTGGGATTTCACAGGAATTATAGGAAATGGAGTGCATCTCAAGCAAGATTTCCCATGATTCCTGTGAAATCGAGTGCATTTACCAGCATTTGCTTTTATCCATGATTTACATTATCCACAATGGGGCTGGAACCTATCCACCGCAGATAAGGGGCTCTGACTGTACATTAAAATTTCACCTCACTAAAATGAGGAAGAGTGCCTGTTATTAAGGATGTGCATGAATTTATTTTTTTGTATTTGATTTGTATCAAGTTGAATGCAAGAAAAAAATCATATTCGTTTGAATAGATCCCCTTCAAATGTGGTAGGATCCGTATTCAATCTGAATGTTCAATCCCATACAAATCCCTTATGAATCCATATGAATAACATACGAATTCCAAACAAATCCCATATAAAGCTTCGTATAAAGCTTCATACAAATGTATCAAAAGTTTTGATTCAAATTTGAACATCAATCTTCGAATGTGCCAACATCCAATTTGAATCCAAATGCCAAAATTTGGCCAAATTCATGCAAATTTTGAATGTTACAAATATTCATGCACATCCCTACTTGTTATGGCGCTTTGATTTGTCCCCTCTAAAAAAGATCATTCATGATGTTACTAAGAATTCCCAGCTGCCCAAGATAGCAGCTGAAATGCATTTCTGTCCTCATGACTGTATATGAACATTGTAAATGGAGATCAAAGGCATCAAACGCAGATGATCAAAACACCTCAAACCACCAGGTGCCTTCTGCTGTAAAGTGTTTTGCATGAGAACCTTCAAAATCCTAGGCTCATCACATTGCCTACATATTTGTTTGAACTTTGAATCAGTTGAGAAATGTAGATTTCTTTTCCTCACTTAGCAAGGCTCATGCAACACTGTTTGAAAACCCTTGCCCTAGACATGAGCTAAGAGGGACCATTGCAAAGCCTTTTGGAAAGGCTCTGTGGAACACTGCCTAGAACATGCTCCATTAGATAATGCCAGAATGCTCAGACCATATCCTAGTAAAACTGACTGGACAGAAGATCTTGCAAGAACATTTCAAAATGTATAGACTTGTTGTCTCATAGTTTGACTCCAAGGGAGTTTTATATTTAGATACAAGAAAGGAGTGCAGCCTTGGATCAATCCATCTGCATGAGATACATCCGTCCTGATAAGGTCACGATGAGCAGCCTGTTCCACAAGCTTATTAGGTGGGAGACGTTTTGGTTTAAATCCACATTGGTCTCATTCACGGCAGGAATATTGGGGTAGCTCAAAATGAGTAAAGCGTTAGCCAACTGTGCATACTATACAGAAACTGCTCGTTGTACCTTTTCTATGTTATTGTTTCTCTTATTTTATTATCCTTGAATAAATGTAAAATTGCTGACCTTTAAGCACAAGTATACAATTATCTGTTTATGTAACACCAGCTAGCTGGTCATTTAATGTTCTTTAGATGTGTGATAAGCACATGTACCTGTGTGAGTGCCACTTCACAACTATCTCTGAGCTGCCTTAGAAGTCCATTTCTCTTTCTCTCTCCCTCCCTCCCTCTCTTCTTTGTGAACGCAACTTTAGGTAACATCTGCTGGTATACTGGGACTCTGGTGTCCACATGATATCATGCACTAGGACCTGAGGCATTTTTGCACGAGGGGTTCCAGAACGTATGGAGGACACGCAGGGATGGAGCATTTGCTGCTGTGGGCCAGCAGTTCCATTCAGAACCGCCTCAGTCCGTCCCAGAGAGCCCTTCACGCATTCCGGTTTCAGAGCACAAAGAAGTGCTCTGAAACTGACATGGTGCATTCGGCGCATCCCGACGCATTCCCAGTGTGAAGGGGAAGCATTCACACGTTCTCCCTTTGTGACAGCTGGGCCCCTCCCCTGGCCTCCCCCCATTGGCTGCTGTGGGGCCAGAGGTTGAGAGCCCGGGCGCCTCCTTTCCCTCAGTTCCCACTCACTCTAGGAGCCCAGATCGGGCTTCTAAGGCCGGTGGGACCCATACCCTACAACCCCAACCTACCCCGGGTGTGTGTGTGTGCATATGCTCCTTACTTGCTCCCTGCCACACAGAAACTGAGGCAATGGGCCAGCTGCTTTTCGCGCATGTACACTGCCCATTCCCTGATTGGCCAGGGGACCAATCAGGGAACGCATGGCGTGCGTATGCAAAAAGCAGCCAGCCCAATTGCCTCAGTTGCTGTGTGGTGGTGAGCAGGTAAGGAGTGACCGCACGCATGCGCCCCCTGGGTGGGTTTGGGGGTGTAGGGTGTGGGTCCCACTGGCCCTAGAAGCCCAATCTGGGCTCTTAAAGCAAGCAGAAACTGAGGGAAAGGAGGCACCTGGGCTCTCCACCCCTGGCTCCACAGCGGCCAATGGAAGCAGCCCAAGGGAGGAGCATCCTGTGCTCATCCCAGCCGTTTCAGGCTAAGACAGTTCGGGATGCTTTCCCTATTCACACATAGGCAGGTAGGAATGCATCTAGACATCTTCCTTTCCTGCCTATGTGTCCCCAACTGTCTTAGCCTAACTGCATTATAGCCGTTCCGGCTGTAATGCGAAAAGGCCTCTGGTTTGGCATGCAGTGTCCACTTAGCACCCACGTACAGCCTGCTCCCAGATGTAGAATCTGTATCTGGGACTGCCATGGCAATATGCTGCTAAAAAGCAGTTTCAGTATGGAACAAGCAAAGCTCCCATACAGGCAAGCTGCAAGAGTAAAGCCTGGCTCACTTCATCACTACTCCAGACAGAATTGCATGGCCCTCGAAATGGCAAATGTGTCTAATGTAAATCATTGAACAAGAAAGATATCCCGGTGGTCATGACTGATAATTCTAGAAAAATGTCAACTCTTCCTCAAGCAGCAGCTGCAAAAAAGCCAAATTCCATGTTTGGAATAATCAAGAACAAAGTTGTGTTCAGCAACATTTGGAATGCTGAATCAATTCCATTCAGCCGCATCATCTGTGCACAAGAAGCAGGGCAGCTCCAGCAGCTATGATGAGAAGAGATTCGTTTCTTTAAGTCTTCTCCTTGCCCCAACTGTCACATGGCAGCCATTCCATTCAGCTACTTCATCTGTGCACAAGAAGCTGTGACGCTCCATCTCCACCACACCTTGCCTTCTGCTGATGGAAGAACTGTTGCCTGCATTTGTTCCTCCCCCCACCTGGAGAACGCCATCAACTGGATAGACTTGCAGTTATGCAGTTGGAGGACTAAGATGGATCATTGCAGTAAGAGGAAGAATTTTGGTGGAGGGATATTTAGCTAATGACCTGTCAGTGATCTTTGACTTCCCCAGGTAGCAGTTTATCCTTAGGGAGAAGTCTGCTACCTAGTCTCCAGAAGCCACAATAGTAGCAGGAGGAGCTAGTAGTTGGCATGAAGACTTTAGCAAGTACTTAGATATGATACTGAATTTAGTTACCTAAATTTCTGAATTGAAATTTTGGCTCCAATCATTCTGATTCAGTCGAAATACCACCTTGTGATCAAAGCTGAAATCAGCTGAAAACTTTGGAGATGATTGTCTTTGTGTCCACATGGTGGTGGAATTCATGTTTGTGTACAGATGATTTATGCTGTGGTTAATTCCAGACTGATTACAGAGACATCCTTTTAAAAGAGAAACTTTTAACAAATTCATATAATTCAGTTCAGCCTAGATAATGGGGATTTTGCCAAAGTGATGGAAACGCTGTTCTCTGGGATGTTGGGTGAGCTCTAGGGATATGTTCAGAGGATGAGAGGCAAGTTCTTTAGCTGAGCTAAAATACAATGAAGAAGAAGAGTTGGCTTTTCTACTCCGCTTTTCTCACCCATTTAAGGGGACTCAGAGCGGATGACAAACTTTCTGTTCTTCTCCCCACAACAAACATCCTGTGAGGTAGGTGGGGCTGTGAGAGCTCAGAAGAGAGCTCTGGCTAGCTCAAGGTCACCCAGCTGGCTTCATGGAGGAGGGCAGATTCAAACCGAGTATTCCCAGATAAGAGTCTGGCTCCTTAAACACTTGAAACAAGGAATCATAGGATAACAGAAGAGAAGGGATACTAGCCAATGCATTCCCAGGTGAATAGTCATGCTAATGCATTCTGATGGAGGTGAGTATCCAAGTGAGCATTGACTATCCTAGAACTGAAGCAGAGAAATTCTCTGCTTAGCAGGGAGCTACTTTAAGCCAAGTCAGAACCTGGTGGGCAGGCAAAAGGTGTGGACTAGGTTTCTAAGGGTGCTTTAAAAAAAAAAGGCTGGCTTATCTGAAATTATTTTAGTTGTGTGGTTGTAGCCTTAGTTAAATAGAACCCACAAGCAGTATTATTTTTGTTGATTATCCAGAGTTGTAGTTCACATTGCTGTTATATGTATTATGTCTGAAAGGATTTTTTTTTTTCAGTACCAAAACGTAATTTGAAATATTATAAATTGAAATGGTTGTATATATTGAATGTATGAATGAATGAGTTTCAGTAAATGAGATTGCATCCACTTAACTTAAAAGTGCCCAAGCTCAGCAGGACTATAGATCTAGACTGAAAGTTCTGCTCTGGTGAGCTTGCGGAGGTGGGTTAGTTCTTAGAATGTGTTTTAGTAAAAACAACAACCCTGATCATTTAATAACTACTCAAGGAACTGCAACAAAGCAGACTGAAATGAATGAAAATGATCCATCCCACCATGCAACAGAAACCACAATTGCTACTCAATCCAAAATCCAGGGCAAGAATCTGGAGCTTTTCCCAGGACATTACCGCTGGGAAATAGCTGTCTCATGAGAAAGCCTTGGTGTCACAAGATTTCCAGCATGATGGTCCAGCTTAGAGAAGTTTTGATAGACTTCAGATTTTAGAAAAAAAAATGTCCAAACTAAAGGTTGGCCCTAAGTCATGACTCAAATTTAAGTCTTTTTTTTTTCTTTACTGATCAGAGGGTGTGTGACCTCAAGGCAAGATGATTCAACATATACTTACAACTAAGTCCCTTTCTGCACAGGTCACTAGCACTCCAGGTGCCTCCCTTCTACATGCTGGTATGAGATGCTGGAAGCCCTGACCCCCTCCTAGGATGTCTTTTCCTCAGTGGACAAAGTGAAGAAGGATGGGATGTCAAAATGGCACGGTATCCTGCCAGTAAACCTCAACAATGAGATCTACTCATTGGTAGTGCTTCGGGAAGCACAACTGAAAGTGGCACCAGAAATGGTGTGCCACCAAAAAGGGGCCCTCCTGTAAAGTCTGAAGGGCAGGAGTTAAAAGTTCCTAGCCTTTTGGATGGATGCAGACTCTGAGGGCTGGGCCTAATCTTTGGAGCCAGAGGCTGAAGCTGAGAAAGCACAAGCCATCCAAAATGCAGACAGACCCACCCTGCTCCAACAGCAACCTGTCCCACCATGGGACGTTCACCTATCCCAGAACAGAGCATCTTGTTCCATTCTGTGATACAGGGGAGAGTATGCAAACATCCCCTCCTTTTGAATTCAACTTGCCCTGGGGTGGTGATACTTTGTGTCCAAAGCTGTGGTCCCTTTCCATATAAGGCAAAAGCTGAGAAGAGTAATGCTGGCATAAATTCTCCTTAAAGTATATATAGTAGGAGTATGAATAAAAAGTCCTACAGATTCATATGTGATGAAGGCCTTTTGTACCCTCTGTTCAACTGTCTGAACCCGTTTACACGACACAGTGAGAGAAGCTACTCTTCATGTGTGTGTTTAGGATTTGGACTTCAGATGTTAACACTTACGAATGAACCTACAGTTGTTTAGATGATTGGATGTGGAATCCAAATGAACTTTGCATTTCTATTGGGAATATGCCTTTTCGCGTGTCACTTTCCTGTTTTCATAAATCTATTTAGTCCCATGCAAAATTCACCTGGCGCAGAAAGTTAGAATGATTTAGTTTTCCATTATTTCCTTCCTCATAATGACAAGAGACAAAAGCAAAGACATAAGGGAAAGATTTCATAGTCCAGTGGGGAAAAATGATCACAGTAGGTGGGTGTGCTCCCCTAGACCACAGCAATTTTGGCAGTGACTACAAAAGGAGAAATGTTTAAAAGCAGGCAGCGCTGAGGAGGGGGTAGGCAGATGTCTGGGGGCAGTTTTCTCCTTCATCTCTGGAGGACAGATCAGTTGAGAGGAGCAGGCTGTGTGTGTTCGTGCATGCATGCATGGGGGGTACGGCTTGAAGTGTTTCAGTGAGAAATGAACAACAACATGTAATGGTCCTACTTGGCATGATTAAACTTCTTTCACCAGAATTCTGAATCTCTTTTCTTGATCTGGTATCAGTGAAGTACAATTGAATAACTTGTATTCTTTTTCTTTTTGAATACACTATTCTACAAAATATTCGTAAACACTTGACAATAGAATAAAAACTGCTGACCTGTATTCTAAAAAGTCTGAGTACACATAAGATTTTCAGTCCTGCTGGTTTTGACTAAGCCTACACTGAAGAGGACAGCCGGGAGAAGTGAAGATTAGTGACGAACATCAAAGAAAAGACAACCAAATGAAGGCTCAGAAGAATAGAGGAAGTTATTAATAGTTAACAACTAAGTGGTGTAATATAAATGTATGACAGATCACATTTTGGGAGTTAGAATTTTTATGATTGTATTATAAAATAAAAGGAACACCTTCTTCCATATCGACCTGCCCATGCCTTAAGATCTGGAGGGGTGGCCTCCAGTAGTAAAAGAGGTGGGCATCTGGGAGAGGGGCTTCTCAGTGATGGCTCCTAGGCCATGGAATAGTCTCTCCAGTGAGGTCTGTCAGACTCCACTGTATATGTTTAGGAAGGTGGTGGAGACGCACCTCTTTGCCCTGGCCTTTAGTTAAATGGGAACATACTATCTCTTCCAACTTCACAGACACTGTTACTGTTTTAATATATACTGCTGTTTTAATATATGTCTGATTTTAAATGTTACCCGCCTTGAGAACTTCGGGTATAGGGTGGGATAGAAATACAAATAATAAATAAAATAAGCAAAGGTGGTATTGTTCACACACCAGTCTGTCCTTCCCCCACTCCTGAACATTCTGTGCTAGAAAAGATGGATTAGAGAAGGGCTGGGAACACTGAAGTACCCTTTTTGTTAGGTCTGATCACAGCTTGAGACCACGTTCAAATGTTTAGCTCTGCAAGCTATCTTGCGGAAGAATCCCTCCTGCCATGCTCCTGCTTTCCAGATATGCATTGTAATGCAGGACATATATCCCACCAGTTGTAACCAGTTGTAATAATAAAGATATTATTATAAAGCTGATTGCTGCCACCAGATGTAATGTTAAATGTGCTACCACCAATTATAATATAGAGTATTGTTATGTTTCAGTTAGAGTTATTTTAGTTGTTGGGTAGCGTGTATTTATATCCTAAACAAGGATATAATGTCAGAACTTCCTTTTAAAAATATTTCTCCCTGCCCTTTAAGGCTGAACAAGATGTAGCAAAATGTAGTTCAGAATCTCTTAACCTCCCCCACTGGTTCTCTCTCCAACCAGTCAGGGATACTGTAGCATTAGACTGAGAAGTCTGGCTTGCTTAGATTCCCATGACAATGGGATGAACCAACCAAAGTCCTTCTTTAATAACAAGAAAGAATGTTTATTATTTACAGTTCAATCAGTTTCTTCTTCTTGTTACACTTAAGACACTTTAGTTCATCAAGCTGTATAGTCCCCTGCTTTCCCTTCAAGCATAAGGACTCAAAGTTCATAGCACAAGGGCATCAATTCATATAACGTGTGTTAGCTCTACTTTATATAGCTTCTTTAACAATGAAAACCAACTATCATTAGACTCAGGACCCCTATTCTAGCTTCCTCAGCTAAGAGCCCGTTTCTCCCCCTCCTTAACCACCCACCAGGTTTAATTATCAAAGGCAGAGAAAACTAGCTGTTCCCTCAGGCCCCCTTTAATATGGGCCTGCCTGGCTAGCTTCACTCTGATTGGTGGAGACTGCCAGGAGTTTATTTCACACTCTCTCCTGGAGAGCTTGACTAGCCCCTCCCTTAAACTACTTACCATTTCTAAAAAACACACTTGGTGACACTTTTGAACGTATGGACATACAGTGTTCGCCACACTTTGTATTTTAACCAAAATAACTTAATTTTGGGGTTGAGGGGTCCTAGCGGGCATCACATGCATGTATAGCTGTTGACCCATCAGTAAGAAGAGTAGCAGCAGCTTTGTAGAATGAATGCAAAAAAACAGACCTTGCTGCTGATTTTTTTTTTTAAACACTGTTTTAAAACTGGATTAAAATGCCCTTTGGGAACACAGCCTTAGAGGTGTTCCTTCTATTTCCTCTGCTGTTGATGGGTTTTCCTAGTCTTCTCTCTCCCCTTCAGGCATTCATGTTGAATAAGGTGAGTAGGAAGATCTGCTACACTTCCCACAAGGACTGCTGGGCATCACTTTTGGATCTCCAACTTTTCCTTATTTAGTATCTGCTTCGAGACTTCTATGTATCTATGTGTGTGCCTACATGTGTACTGTATATACATGTCCATCCAAATCCTTCCATTCAATTTTTCTCCATCTGGATGGTTCTCCTATCAGTCTTTCCTCCAACAGGGTTTCTTGTAACTGCTTCTAGTGCTGTAAAATTATATTGAGGATTAATTGTGGCACTTAGGGATGTATGCCTGAATAATGTTGGGGGGGTTGCATTCAGTTCGTCTTGATTTGAATGCAAGAATATTCATATTTGTTCAAATAGATCCCCTTCAAATTTAGCGGGATTCAAATCTGATAGAAATGTTCAATCCCATATGAATCCCATATGAATCCTATACGAATGCATACAAATCCCATATGAAGCTTCATACGAATGTATTGAAACATGCAATTCAAATTTGAATGTCAGTCTTCCAATGTGCCAACATTCAGTTCAAATACAAATGTCCGAATCTGGCCAAATTCATAGGAATTTTAAATGTTAGAAATATTAGTGCACATCCCTAGTGGGACTGAATTTACCTGTAGGAGGTGGAGTTAAGGACAGCTATCCTTCCAAGTGGGAGGGGTATCTGTGAAAAGCTATGTGTGGGCATCATCGCTGAAGGTTTTCATTCTGATCCTACCCCTAATCCATTTGCTTTGCTTTATCATCATTTTTATATTTTTCTAACAGTACTTTCCTGTATTTTCCTGTCGGTAACCTTTTAAATGATTGTTTAAGGGTATGTGTCTGCTCCTGCCCTCCTTTTCCCCAAAAGACCAGCGTGGTGACTGATCTAGGCTGTTGTTATCATGCCGATGCTGTTCCAGGTAATGGCCTTTGAGCACAGAAAGCCCTATAGTGATTATGGGAATTTTAAGAACCTGTAAGAAGGCATAGGGGCACGACCCAAACACCACAGACCAGCTATCTCATCTTTTACGTTCTCCCATTTAAAAGCTGTATTCATACCTGACAGCATAAGCATTATATTGTGCCTGAATGAGTCCTAAGATAGAAGTTCAGCAGTGAGGCAACTCCTACCTGCACTGTAAACACCAGACTCCCTGGCCCAGATCACACTTCTTTCAGCAGACATGTGGCCATCATCAAATATTACCGGGCTAAGTGCAGGGATCTATCTTCCTTTAACACTTTATAAGCCTCTCTGAGAGTCCCTTAGAAGCTGAAGGGCAGGATAAAAATACAATCAAGCAAATAAGTAATATATGACTTCCTTTTCCCAATGGATGTACTGTATATAAAATTGCAAGCTTAGCTTGTTACACCACCAATGCATTACAGCACTTAGCAGCATATACTGTATACATTCATACGGATGAGAATGCAAAACAAAGATCCAATATGAACAGTTTTTTTTCTTTTTTTCTTTCTAAAAACAACAACCACCATACCAGGCAGGTTAAGGCCAGAATTTCAGCTAATATAGTTCCATTTATTTCTACATCTGACTTCCATTGCTTGCAATATATGTGTTTCTATTTTGGTTACTGTGCAACATGGTAAACAAAGAACAAAGTGTAAGTCCAACTGGAACTCATTTATTCCGTGTCCAATCTTCTGAAAAAGATAAAATCAGTCAGATTAACTGGAACCTTTGGTGGATCAGCTGAGGCATTCAATCTAAAACCAAGCCAGGCAGCCATGTGACCAACCGATATTTGGTCAAGACTGCCAGTTGCAAGACGGTCTGCCAAGAAAAGATGGTCATTGCCACCATTACAAAACAAACATTGTATTCTGTCTTGCCACAAAATGTAACCGCAAGCCAAAGAAAATATGGAGGAGAAAAATTGGAATGACAGGAAAATGGCAGGTTACTCACAATCCAGAAAAACAATCTAGTTTCTTAAAGGAAGAGGGTTTGCTTTCCTTATGGGAAAAAATGTTAAAAGTTAAGAGCATGCAGCCATTTCAAATCAAAGTTAAATTCAAAAAGACTTTGTGCACATTCTTCTAAAGGAAACACTCAGCAATGCAAATAAGTGCAGGCTGAAACCTGCCACACAAAATCCATTTCCACATGCCACAGGTTCTCTTATGCCGTGCTGGCCTTTATCAAGTGATCAGGTCCACTCTAGACTATATTAACCCTAGTGTAGGTGTTAGGAAAATTGCTGCTCCATCAGCTTTGAGTAAAAAAACAGGAGTGTATTTTTTTGCCCTCCCAAATCTACCTGAAATGGAGTCACCTTCTTCATAAGTGGACATCCACCCTTTATCCATGTCAAAATGTCATTTCCTTCATCAAACAAGATCAGGTATGTGGCAAGAATCAGTGTGCTGCTGCTCCTCCACCATGACACCCATTCCTGGCACCCATCTTTCAGGAGGAATAAGGTGTAAGCAATGTGTGGTGGGAACCTGTAGATCCCATCCCTTTGTTTCCATTTTCCATTTTTATTTGTATACCGCCTTTCCAAAAGAAAATTTTGCCCAAGGCAGTTTACAACAAACAGAACATATACAATGCAAATACAATCATCACATCAAAAAATACAGCAAATAAATACAAGTAAAAAAATAAATATCAATAACTAAAGCATCAAATATGTATCATAAACAATACACAAAATTCTAATAAGCTATGTAATCTAAAAAACTAGAATACACAGTATCCAATAAAAAATAAACCATAAGACCAATTCATGCAAGACAACTCAAATGCCAAAGGAGAAACTGAACCAAAATCACAACAAGAAACAACCACCAACCCAGGTGTCCATCCATTCTCCCAACTTCAGCTAGAAGCACAAACCTTCATTGTTTCTCCTCTCACCCCAACCAGAGTCAGCCATAGTTTTTATATCTATCCTGGGGGAGGGCGTGGTGCAGGTTCCAGTCCCACAGGTGCGGCACAAACCTTCGTTGTTTCTCCTCTCCTGTTTGTTGCTTTCCTGACTGGAAGTAGCAACACCTGTGGAAGCCAGTCTGAGAGATTTCCTCCTCATTTACTTGCTTAAAAGTATACCAGCCCAAGCCCCCACTAGGGAGATATGAACTGCACAGGGGAAGGAACTGCAGCAACAAATTAGCTATTGACAAAACTATCTGTGAGTTTCTGTCAGAAACACTGAATGAAATCAGTTCAACCATCATGCCATGTTTACATGTGTGCAGAGAATAGTCAGTAGCAGTCCAGAAAACAGAGACTGGAATAGTCCACTCTCCAAATGGAAGTGATGAAAGCAGAAGTGGAATCATCAAGCAAAAATTACAAATGGAGGAAAGTTACAGGGCTTGAAGGGACTTCATGGAGACATTGTTGGAGCATTAGGCTAATGATCAAACAGGGTTCACAGAGACAGCTGTGTTCACTAAGGAGTTGTTTTCAACAGTCTGGCTAGGATCAGGTACAGGCTTAAAAACTTCATGTCAGGAACCTCCTTGTACACATCTAAGATTGATCAGCAATTCCAACTACAGTATATCCTGTTGAAACTTACAACCTTCTGGCTCATGGATTAAAGGAAAAGAGAATGATAGCTAGAACAAAAGCGATAAATGTGTTGCAGATTATGAAGGATCTACATAAAGAATAAACCAGCTACTCTATAGACAAAATGCTTTCTAAAAGAAAGGGGTGATTATGATTGGCAGGAAATGTCCAAGTTGGGAATTAATATGGCACAAAAAATCTGAGAAGAGGGAGCCAAGGATACATATTTTTAGTCAATTATTTAAAGAGCAAAAAGAGAGAGAATGCTCATTTCAAGTCTAAAAGATAAAGGAGGAGATGATAGAGAGAACAAGCTGTACTTCAGAGAAAAGTGGAAAACTATTATTTGGAATTATATGCTAATCCACTAATTTGTCCATGGGCAGCTGAAAAGCTGTTGTCACAAATGCAACTCCCTGAGATAATATTAGAACAAAAATATTATTAAAGAGAGAGACTTATAGAATCAAAGGAACTAATGGAAGTTAGAAATCCAAGACCTGAGGCCTTTTCAAGGGGGGGAGGGGCCGGGGGGCTGCCTCCCTCCTGCTCCTGGTAGGTGCCCCCCCACCCATCCCAGCCCATGATCTAGGCGGGAGAAGGTGATTGCCAGGCCACGGTGGGGCACGCCGAGCCTGGTAGACACCAGAGGGGACCTATGATTTGGTGGGTCCCCTCTGGTGTCTACCAGGCTTGGCGCGCCGACCCTGGTAGACGGCAGAGGGGACCCACTGAATCGTAGACACACCTAGTGTGGCTGCAGAACAGTCTTTACTGCTGCACAGCTATTAACAGTCGGGGTCAGCCATGCATGCTTGAGCCATCCTGAGATGAGGTGTGTGAATGCTCTGAGCCACAGTGTCTCCAGGCCATCCCCATTGCTTAAGTGTAAAAAGGCCTCCAATCTGGAGAACTAGACCCTAGCCTACTACATTCATTCCTGATTAAATCATCCCAAACTCTCTTTCTTGAGACATCTGTATTATATTTTAAAATGGTCTTACTTTATCATTGTTTCCCTTACTGGTATCCATATAAATATTGAATAGTGCAAGCCCTTTAACTCTGTGCTGTTCTGCCATTCTCCTTTTGAGCTTACAGTGAACTCCAGAGCCCATGTGCTCCAAATAGGAGAAGGACTGGCTAGGTTTTTCTGCCTGAGACCTTCCTTGCTATAATGTATGTTAGTAGCAACCAATGGGAGTTGTAGTTCAGTAATATCTGGAGGCTTGCAATTTAAATGCCCTGACAGTAGGAACTGAAGTGGAATTGACCACCCATTGGTATATCAGGTACTGAAACATATTTTGCTTCTTATGCTATATTCCCAGACCACAAACACCACATGTTTCAGATCAGATGTTCCTGAGGTGGTCAGCTCAGACTTAGCTGATGCCTAAAGCACATTAGCTGAAAATAGAGGGAGTGTTTTCATATACAAACCCTGCCTTTGACATCTCTCCATGCTTTGGTCCCATGCCAAACCCTCCAGCATTAGAGAAGTCTCACATGAGATTCTAAGCAAGTTTAATGGAAATGCTTAGTGTCTTCTAGTGATGGACGCAGGATCTGTTGTGCCCTGCTGCCTTAAAGCTAAGTTAGTGTACTGGTAGGGTGTAGATCTACACAGCCACTCACTAGAATGCTATAAACGGCGAGTGTATAAGTGCTCTCTAAGTTCTTATCCTTGCTCTTCTAGCAACCATTTCATCCCAGTGCTGCTGACACTCAAGCAGATCTTCCTGACACTCAGGCAGCCCATCACTGCCATTTCCTGGGTTTGGAGAGTCTTGGCTGATGACATTGCAGCAGAAACACAAGCATTTCATGGTCACAGTGTTGTCAAGACTTCCATCCTTAGCCCAGCTGAAGACAGAACAAGGACACAGGAAACTACATTGCAAAACAGGCATGCTCATTTATTGATAAGAGTCCACATCGTAGAAAATGCAGACAAATACATACTTGAACATCAAACCATCTCAGAATTAAGTTCCACATTCTCTTGTATAAAAACAGTTCTGGATACTCCCAATACTTTCTCAGCGTTCAGTCTCTCCTTCTTGCCAAGCAATTGCTAGATCTATGAGACAAGCTAGCAGTGAAGGCCTGATCCCCTGAAGAAAATAGGATGGTAGAGTAGATGCCATCTTTAAAAGTGTTCACATGGCAAAGCAAAGCAAAGCAAAGCAAAGCAAGCACACTCTGCACTGAAAGTACTACACATGTATGTATGTATGTACGTATGTACGTATTTATTTATTTATTTATCCCACCCTATACCCATAAGTCTCAAGGCAGGTTACAAGTTTTAAAACAGCAGGTTAAAACAGTAATATCCATAAAAACACTTAAAAACCAACAAGCACACAAACGAAAAATCCAGCATATTTAAAACATGTATTCTAAATATATAAATACTAATATCTACAGTGGAGGGGGGGGGATGGTGACATTAGCCAAAGGCTAGGACAAAGAGGTGTGTCTTTACGACCTTCCTAAATGTATACAGAGAAGGGGCATGATGCACCTAGAGGGGGAGGCTATTCCATAACCTGGGGGCCATTACCGAAAAGGCCCTTTCCCGGATGCTTTTCTCTATAGCAATTCCTAGCGTACTGTAAATATAGTGTTGCTGTGAGTGCTGCCAGGAAGCCCTTGTCTGGAATTTCCTGAAAAGATGTGAAGGGAGTGTTGGGGTGCAGCTTGCAACAGACACAACTCAGCCATTCCAATTTTCAGGCAAAGTCCTCGATGACACATTGCTGGAAGCAGATATATGATCCCCAATGCACATCGTAAGGCCCAATCAGTGGATTTACCCTCAAAGTATCTGGCCTATTATAAAGGCATGGTCAAACAGAGACAGGCATGGGCTCCTGAGAGACAAGTCATAAGGGTGGCATTTCATCCTGGCATCTGGAAAGCTCTAGAAAGTATTAAAACAAGTGATGCCTGTAGAGTTTAGATTTTCATTTTTCTTCTGTTTAAACTATAAATCTAAGAAGTCTGCTGCTTTGAAAAAATCAAAATGTATTTGTTAAGCCAAAGGGATTACCAAATGGTGTTGGCATTGACAGAAAAATGGAACTCGCTGTCTGCCAGAACCCTGAAGAGTCTTGTAAGCAAGACCTATTTACAACACATATTACCGCTAAGCAAGTAATTTAAAGTGATCTTACAATATTTTCTCATTATCTGACATGAGGTGAGTTGCACTGAGCATTACACTATTGCTCAGAACAATTTGGACATTTTCAGTGATGGAGGGCATTCTGCAAATACTACTGTGCTGCACCTAATAAGGCCCCTGAGGATAAAACAGTGCCAGCGGCAACAATTCATGGCTGAAACTGTTTTTGTTGTAGAACAGTAGATAGATGACATCACTTCCCCACTTTTCTTTTTGGCTAGCTGGGAAAGAACAATCTGATCCCTACCAATGAAAGAAAGGAAGAACATCTTGCCTTGTTCATGTGATACTTGTGGCTTTCAGAGCCTGAGGGATTTCCCCAATTGAACTTTAATGGCTGGACCCATGGTGAGAAGGCCAGTTAGTTGGAACATTCCATACAGATGTCAACCTATGGTGAGGCTTACTGGGAAGAGTGCAGCTGACTATTGCTGCAGCTGCTTTTACTGTCTGGCTTTGAAAAACATTAAAAACACAGCTTAGGGATGTGGTAATGTGATTTATACAGCTGCTCTAAAGACGAGAAAGGAAATGTTGGCCAGTTAACTGACTGTGATCAATCAGAACAGCCAGTTAACGCCATGATACATAGGCACAAATAATGAAATAGAATGTTCCAAGGAACCAATTAAGTAAACAGCGTTCTTTCTTTTATGATTGAGTGACATATCAAAAGTCTTATAGTCTAATCCATAGTCTGTCTCCAATATAGTCGAGACCTACATCAACAAGAAGTTCAAAGCAGGAGGTAGGCAATTTGGAGATTTGCATGAGGAAAAAAAATCAGAGGTGCAGATTGCATTTAAATCTGATCAAAGAGATTCCTCCAAAAATTAGGCATAGTAGTCAGTTGGATGGTATTGTCCATTTCAAGTCTGGCTCATAGGTGTATTACAGGAATTCAGGGAAAGACATAACCACACAGGAAACCCAAAAACTGCTGCACCTGCAGCTGTTCCAAAACACAGTAGCCACAAAATCCCAGAGTAGTTTCCCAGCTCCATATACTTTTGGTCAATCTGCAGAAGCATTTCATGTGACATCAGCAAAATATCTAAGAGCAGTCAAGAGTTTCCAACTTAGCACATCACTGAGCAGGCAATATGTGAATGATGCTATGTCAAAAAGGGACAGCAAACCATAAGAGTCCCCAGAAACTTGTACCTCTCTTAATCTGGATTAAGAAGATCCGGATCTTTGGTATCTGGTCCTCATGGAATCTGGTCCTTGAAGTTTCACACCACTGTGAGGGGCTGATGTGCCCGCATGGGCTGTCTAGCACCCATTCCAAGGCTCCGATTAGGCCTGATTAGGCCTGAGCAGTAAGGCCTGATTAGCTGTCAATCAGGGGTAACTTGCGGTTACAGTGGGCACGGTGGAGAGACACGGCTTTGTAGCTGCTGTGGTGAGGGATGGAGCTGGGGCCACCCCGCTGCTAAGCCCACTCCTGGACTGCGTTGCTCTGGCATGCACCCAGAAGTGCAGCCTCTGATCCAGTCTTCATAGTGGAAGAGCAGATACCATGAAAGGGCTCTTGCATTAATCCAGATTTAAGGGCCCAAAGATGCCATTAAATTGGGATTTCAATGGCTCTTGTGCAGGCGTGTTCAGAATGGGATCCTAATGGAGCCCTTAAGGGGCCATGTGCGCAGAAGGTAACTGATCTATACCAATTACATACCTATCAGGTTCCTAACGGAGTCTTTGTTGCAAGTACAAAAAGATCCCCTGTTTCCACCACTTTGCCTTGTATGGGTCACATTAATATGTTAATTTATGGTAGAAAATATCAAATGGGAAATCAGGTCCATGTCAACCATGTGTTCAGACTTCCAGTAGTATGTAGTATGTTTGAAACTGGCAGTAAAAAAAGTAAGGCTGCAATCAGACAGAGCTTTTTTCAGTCATCCTTTTAAGAAAAAGCAGCTCATCTCACATTTATGACTGAGGACCTACTTTATATTTTGTAACACTCTAGTCTATATTCTTTTCTAAGGCAAGCAACCAACACCTACCTGAATTATGAGTGCTAGCCACTGATTGGTCACGTGAAGCTCCCCGTCTTTGCTCCTGCCTAATTTAGCTTACAGACTCTTTTAGCATATCTGCACTTGAAGTGAGACTAACATGCTATTTCTGCCTTCCTGTCTCTCCCTCCAAGCACATGTCAGAAGTGGATGTTTGAGTTATACTGAATTGCTAGGAACAAAGTCTGAATGCAACTGAAATAGAAATTTTATCCTTCATAGGGATGGGCAAATAATATTCATCAGGTTTGCGATTCATATGAATTTGTACATTTGTATCAGAATCAAATATTGGCTATACTCAATGACTGACATTCGATTGTGAAGCAAATGCTTTTGTGTATTTGTTTGAAGCTTCGTTATATTTGCCAAAGTGAGGAGGCAGCAAAGCGGCTGCCCAGTCACATCTGCAATGGATTCAAAGCAGATTCAAAGTGGATTTGGAACAGATTCAGAGGTGATTTGGTGGGAATTCAGAAGCACATCAAGTTGCAGGGATTCAATGCAGATTCAAAGAAAATTCGAAGAGCATTCCCAGTGGAATTGAGTCTTACAATATTAAAAATGGCTCTATTTTCATGAATGTGAATTTCCTTTGCATCTGTTTCAGTGCAAAGTGAACATGAAAATATTAGTTTGTGCGCATCTCTAATTTTTCAAGAACCCTGAGTTCTAGAGCTCCGCACACTGAGTATACATGGACATTTTGCGCAACTAAGAGGAGGAAATCCATTTATTCTTAAGGCAACAAATAGTATGATATATGAAGAGGATTGCCACTGGTCTTAATTCATTGAGCGGTTCTGGTATCTTTGCCATGAACACAACTGGAGAGTCTTTGGTTTCGGAATGTGAATTTTATGATTGCTCCTGATAGGTCATTTGCATCAGAACAACACCAGGAATAAGCAGCAACATCTGAGGTCAGCTAACCATTCTTCAGAGTTTTCTGGACATCAGTTTTTATTAAGCTACATATTTTGGTTTGCATTGTTTTCAGTACATTCAGATTTTCCAAAGAAAAATTTGGAATTAATCAGTGAAATTTTGAAAAATATTATTTACTAAATATAGTTAATTAATAAATTTGTTGTCTTTGAGTTTTCCAAAACCTTTTCCTTCTGAACTGTGTCATGATTCATATTGCTGTTATTAATAAGAAAAAAATATGAGAACAAGGTCATGAAAACTCAATACAGTTGTTGCATTGTTTTTTTAAAGAGAAAAATTCTTATTTCTTCTCACTTCATGCCTTTAGAATTTTTGTTTTAATAAGTGACTCATTTTTCCAGAATTATTAAAGCATGTCTCCATGAGCATTCATTTCTTGGTTTGTCCTGATTTTTCCAGGTCTCAGGTTCTGATTCTAATATTTGAAGAAAGAAGAAGAAGAGTTGGCTTTTCTACCCTGCTTTTCTTACCCATTTAAGGGGACTCAAAGCAGCTGACAAAGCTTTCTGTTCTCCCCACAGCAGAACACCCTGTGAGATCTAGGGCTGTGGGAGCTCAGAAGAGAGCTGTGACTAGCCCAGGGTCACCCAGCTGGAGTCATGGGGGAGGGCGGAATCATATCCAGTATTCCCAGATAAGAGTCCAGCTCCCTAATCACTGGACGAAACTGGCTCACCACTAGACCAAACAAAATTTTATGCACTTCCATTGTGTCTCCTCTCATTTTCCTTGTTTCTGAACATTTGAACCATTCCTTACATTTCATTTGTTTAAACATGTTACCTTATAGTAGCTCATGTTGAACTGCATCTGCCATTTTGATTCCCCATTGCTGAAGTGATTCTTCACAGCCCCTTTTAGTTTTTACCTCTTCAAACAATTTGGCATCATCATCAGTTTGAGAATTTCATTCCTTACTAGAGATGTGCATGAATGCTTTTTAAAAAAATCAATTTGTATTGAATCAAATGCAAGAAAATTCATATTCATTTGAATAGATCCCCTTCAAATGTAGTAGGATTTGAATTCAATACAAATGTTCAGTCCCATACAAAGCCCATATGAACCCCATACAAAGCTTTGTATGAATGTATCAAAACATTTTATTCAAATTCAAATGTCAATCTTTGAATGTGCCAACATTCAATTTGAATACAAATGTCCAAATTTGGCCAAATTTGTATGAATTTTGAATGTTATGATTATTTGTGCACATCCCTACTCCTGACTTTAGGACATTTATGAGTGTGTTAAGAAGTATTGGCATTTTTAAAGAAAGGACAAAAGAGAGGTTCCTAAGGGCCTTCCAGGTAACAATTTTTAATACATGGTGAATTATCTTGACATGAAAAAAGTTCTAAAACCCCCTATATTTGAGTGACCCTAGAAGATAAAGGAAGTCCATGCGTTAGTGCCATCCTGACAGTCATTCAGGGATGATCTTTTCATCCAGTGTTTTTAGGAAGACATGGCCAGTGTTTTTGTTTTATTCCATAGTTTTTAAAAATGTTTCTGTATTTTATTTGAAATTTAATGTTATTTAATATTTTGGAAACTGTCCAGAGAACCACAGTGCTAGGGCCCCATGTAAATGACATTAAAAAGTACTCCCTTGCCCATTCAAGACTCAGGAAAGAGAGTATCTGATGCAAATGCACAGCATTTACAGTGAACAAATTTTTATTTCACCTGGGTCTGATATCCTGTTGCATCTTTGCATCTGTTTTCTGCAATGTATATCCTAAGGCTAAGCAATAATGCACATCTGCTTTCTGGAAGTCCAGTTATCGTCAAAGTCCCCTGCTTAAAGGCACCCTCTGTCAAATAACGGTTTGACAGAAATCTGTTTTAAAAATGAAGAATGTTTAGGAGATCACAGGGTGCTAGACAACAGACTGAAGAAATACTGGAGAATACATGTTTTCTGGCAACCAGGATGTGCCCAGAATCAAAGTGCATTCCAACACAGGGCAAAATCTGATTATTCTAAACTACCACAGGCATGTTTCCACCAGCATTTTTGGTACTATTTGGCTAACATTTCATTTTCTGTTCTATCAATGAGTTCAAAATGTACTTCAACCACTAACCCAAAGAATCAGTCTGCCTCACCATGCCCACTGGTACCTAGAAGAAGCAATTTGTTGCTTCTATCATGAAGGTCTATGGAGACAGAATTTTTTTTTAATTTGTTCTTCTGCCCTCTTTAGAAAACCTAAGCTTCCAGGATTGTACCCAGCAATTTGCTGGCCAGCCTTGCTTTGGTTTCCTTTCTTAGTTCCTTTCCTGTCATGACTACGGATGTGCAAGAATATTCAAAATATTCATTATTCAACCAAATTCGGCAAAATTCGGACATTCAAATTTGAATTGAATGTCCAAACATTTGTTTTTTAATATTTGAACAAATACAAACATTTTGAATAATTTGTACGAATCATTTGGACATTCATATGTGTACATATACATACGCATTATATATGTATCCGTACGCATCTTATATGTATTCGTACGCATCCATACAGATATGTACAGGATGAAAACGGGATCCGTACAGATACGTACAAATGAGGTCGACATTCGTATAATCAAATAACGTATCGAATATTCATACAAATAGATACGAATGTATTCAAATTGGTTCGCATTTTAATACAATCATTATTTCTCTATTTGTATGAATTTGGTCATTCGAATATTTGATTAGAATCAAATTGAATGTCAAAAATTGCATTCGTGCACACCCCTAGTCAGAACTCTATCATGAACCCTATGAAACTCAGGAGTGTGTGGCCTATGAACATCATTGGTAATGGTGACGTGTATTAGAAAATTTCATGAGAAGAGTGAAGTCCTAGTAAACGGCTTGCAATGAGGCAAACAGGAATCAATAATATATGTGGAAATGAACAACTGGTTATCTGAGCCAGTTTGGTCTAGTGGTTAGGGATCTGGACTCTTATCTTGGAATACTGGGTTTGATTGTGCACTCCTCCACCAGCTAGCTGGGTGACCATGGGCTAGTTACAGGTCTCTTCTGATCTCTCACGGTCTCACTTACCTTGCAGGGTGTTCTGTTGTGAGGAGAATAGAAAGCTTTGTTAGCCGCTTTGAGTCTCCTTAAATGGGTGAGAAAAGTGAGGTAGAAAAGCCAACTCTTCTTCTTCTTTCTATATAGAACCATAGACATTTAAATCCTTTGAAAGCAAGCACCCAGCTGCTCAGCTGCTTATAGTACTCTCTGCTTTTAGTAAGTTGCATTGGGAATACCTACAGTGGTGGCCTATGAAAGTTTGGATATATTTTAGGGGGGCGACATCAGCTTCCATTTGTCTCAGTCCACAGAGACTCAAGCCAAACTGACTTCCTATCCACACTAAATCTTGGGCCTATTCACACAAGGGCAAATGGAATGCGTGTAGGATGCCCTGGGACAGAGCTTTCACTCTGCTGGGCTGGTAGTTCCATTCAGAACCACCCCAGCCCATCCCAGGGCATTCACAGCTGTCCCTGGCCATCCCACAGCTGTTCTGGAGGAAGCGCGTTTGCACGCTCCCTCCTTGACAGCTGCGGGCTCCACCCCCGGCTGCCCCAATTGGGCAGGCTGGTCACGCTACTTCCCTGGGTTCCTGCAGGTTCTAGGGGACCAGACTGTACAGCCATTCGGCTGTAGTGCAAAAAGGCCTCTTGTCTTCTGCACCCACTTCTAAAATCTGTACAGTATAATTACTTCATATGATACAAAATTTTAAAACATGTTTACAAGTAATTCATGGGAGGACTTTGGCTGTGGTCACACCTTCACTTTAATCCTTCTTCAGTCCATCTTAAGACCTGACTGCTTACACCTGTTCATTTCTATCCATTTTCTTTGTGGACTTTTCATTCAGGAAAGTGGAAATGGAGGGCGGAAGTCCACAAATAAAATGGATAAAAATGAAAAGGTGTGAGTAGTAAAACCTGAAGATGGACTGAGGAAGGTTTACAGCGAAGGTGTGACATGCCCTTTGTTCACTAGGCATTCCGTTTTTAATTTAATTGGCTATTTAAAGTTTTAATGCTTTTCAAATATAGGACACACCTGGTCTTTTCTTTGTCTTCTTTTTTTCCAAAAACATAGTAAAATCCATAAATATATAGCACTTATTCACGTCCGTCAAACAGTCTCTATGAAAAAAAAAGAAAAAAGAGAGAGCAAGAAGGAAAGGGAAGATTTGTGAAAAGATGAGACTCTCTTACACTCTATTCACATGGCCAAAATTTACGGTCCTCTGGCCACCTGGGGGGCAAAGTAAACAAGCACAACTATCTGCTTTGGCTCCAAGACTCCCAAACACACAAAAATGTGGCCTTTCAGGAATCCCATCCTCATTGTTACATTTTATTTTAAGCTACCAAATGAATTTGGATGGGTACCAGGAGTCCAATATGTGGCCAGCAGCACAGCTACAATTGTTACAGGAGGGGACTGAAAGTATGGCAGACTGCCTGTGGTCTTTACAGTTCCCAGCAGCAAATCCTGTCTGCATTGCAGACATGCTGCAGGTAGCATTATATTGTTGTACCTGTGGGATCTGAGACAATGTGTGATTCAAGTAGGAAGTCCATGCCTCTGAGGTGTTCTGGATCCTGGACTTCATGGGAGTCACAAAGAACTTGGCTTATCATTACAGCAATTTCCCTGTGGGCCACTTCACCTAAATCTCCTAAATATTCTGAGAAATTGTTTTACCTCATTTTAGTACTTTCTCACACAGTTCTTCTTGTAAGATCCTTCTAAATACTTTTCCATATATGACTATTGGGCCAAAACTGCTATTATTGCCCTGATAACTTTATTTGGGAAAGAGATATGGGAGGTGCCACCCAGCTGTCTTCCTTGGGTTTTTCAGCAGCTTTTGATGATGTTGGCTATTTCAATGAATGGAGACACTGTATGAGAGTGGTTACTCTCTTACCTTTAAGAGAGCCTTTAAAAAATAGCAATGGTCCCATCAGATTTGGGGGGGGGGTCCCCAGCAACTGATTTTTCCACAGAGTTAGAACAAAAGAAGAGTAATGCCAGATTGGGCCACAGCCCATCTAGTCCAGCATCCCATCTCATACAGTGGCCCAACAACTGCTTCAGGGCACTTCAAGCAGAAGACAAAGGGCAAACCTTCACCTGCTCTTGAATCACAGCAAATGGCCTTTACAGGCCCCTGCCTGTCTCCCCAACCTGTAGGAAGTACCTAGGCATCAATTCTAGTGGTGATTGATAGACATGGCATCCATGAATTTCTTAAAGCTAGCTGGGCTGGTTGCTGTTGCCTACCTCTTCTGACAACAAATTCCAGTGTTCATCTCAATTCCCATCAGGATTCTGATTACTAATATTTGGTCTGCAGTTCCACGGTCATGTTGGTCTATGACAAACACAGGGACTGAATGTGGGAATTTCAATGCATCGTCACAATTATTTTGGCCTGACTGAATTCACGCCCACGGAACAAAATAGTTGAGATAATAAAATACTACATGTTTATTTCTAATACGAACACACCATATCACCCTCTTTAAATTGTTAAAAAATCTACTTTAGATTTCCTTGTTTTGCTGCTTTATTTGCAATGTATGAATAGAACTAGTAAAGCCACTGTTATAAACTGCAGTTAACTCTGATAAACTATTTCCTGGCACTTTTAAAAAGACAGAGTACAAATCTATTCTACAGTAGCACACTATAGCACCCCGATATTAAATGTCATTAGGCCTAATGAGATTGACATCTTCAGAACACTTCAGGGAGCAGCCATCAGGAGATCTGGGTTACAATGTTATTCTGTGGCCCTGGTCACACCGATATAAGACATGACATCCTATTCATAATTGAAACTTAGATTGTACCTGTTCTGTTCACACCTAGATCATTATAGGTTGTCCTCAGATTGTCCTCGGTTAGGGCTGCATTGGTCACACCTTTCTTTGCAATTAACCCGAGCCTCCTCCATGGAACTCTTGGCTTTCCACCCCTTTTGCTACATCAGATCTATCTCCTTTCTTATTGGATGCCTTTGTGTCACTCAAGGGAGGCAAGAGTGTGTGTTTGCAGTTCTTTTTTAAGCCTGTTCCCCCTCCCCCTTCCTTTTGTATGTGCTTTTCTTTTCCGTGTGATTAATTTTTAAAAAAATAATAACAAATTGGTGGGAAAACACTAGCTAGTGGAATCATACACATAAACTGAGGAGAGAAGGGGAGGTGCCTCACAAACTCGGTGCATGCACATTGGCTGAAAGGAAAAACTGGACCTGACCCACCATAATACGGTTCAGCCTCCTTTAGTGCCCCCCCCCCCCCGATGAAAAGAACATGTCCTGAGTCCTCTGGAAAAGAGGACTCTGGTTGGAATGGTTTATTGGGGGTAGGCTGGCTTGGAAAATGAATAGAATAAAATTAATGTGAGTAGTCCAAACAGAAGACAACCTGAAGTTCTCCTAAACATGCACCTCTCTATCTGTCCATATCATCTGAGTCTGAAGAGGATGTATCTTGGTTTTTATAGGTAGGAATGGGTTACTTTATTTTTCATTTGAAAATCTTTATATATAAAAAGACTGTTACAAAGAGTTGTTTTAAATAAGCCCATATTCAGAAATAACAGACTGCATTCACACACAGTAAAACAAAAGGCAGCTTGGAGACAGCTTAGAGGTGGTTCAAACATCAGTCTGTCTTCCCCCCACCCTGTGCCTCATGAATGTTCTAGACTAGAAAAGCAGGATTAGAGATAGGAGGAGAAAACTGTCTCCTTTTCTGCTATGTGTGTACGCCACAAAAGCTGTAGTGTAACCTTGAGCATTATAGATGTCCTTCCAAGCCAGTCCATAATGAAATAATGAAATTGCTTCTCTGGGCCAACAAACTGATTCTCAAACAGAATACACACAAGAGGAATATTTTGTTTGCCACAAGTTCTCAAGCCCAGGAAATAGGGAAGAATTTTTGATAGCAATGCGCTCCCTTGGAAAAAAGAGATGCACAATGCGGTTGTGGGTCTGGATTTACCCCTACTCAGGTGGTATTGGTAGGCAAGACTGCTTATATCATGTTTTGGCTTGATCACCAGCATCAGACCTTCATGGACAGAGCTGGACTGCTGTCCTTCTTGCTCTGCTAACATCCAGATAGAATTACTATAATGAAGAGCAGTGATAATGTTTTGCAATTTATTGCAAATGTCTCTTAACCCTGCAGCATCCAGGAGCTTGGGTGAGAAGCAGATGCATATACTGTACAACCTTTTCCAGGTAAACACAGGCTCTGTGGTGCTCCTGCAGGCCTGTTTCAAGGGGCATTTTCGCCATTTGCACGTACCTTGGCCCTTTCTGCACTTGGCCTCATGCTGGAATATATCCCAAAATAGGGACCTCCTATCTGCATGGTAGTGGCGACTAGGGATGTGTACGAATATTTGAATATTCAAATATTCTATTTGAATCCAACCAATGTCGACATTCAAACTCGAATCAGATTTTCTAAGATCCAAATTTGCACATTCAAACTCGAATACAGATTTTTGAAAATCCGATACGGATTTTTGAATAATTTGAATGTGTAGATTCATTTCTATCATACACAAATCTGCACAAAAATTATACATATCTTGTGCTTATAATACAGGATTAAAACGGGATGCATAGGGATTTTTATGGAATGCACACAGATATGTACAACAGATATGAATGTTGTTGACATTTGTATCTTTAAATATGAATCTAACATTCGAACATACGGATTTGAATGTTTGAATTGGATTTTATGACATTCAGATCTTAAATATTCAAATCGAATAGGATTTTTTAACATTAGAATCTACTTGGATTTGAATGTCAAAAATACATTTGTGCATATCCCTAGTGCAGAAACGGAAGATCCCAAGTGAGGCCTGTCACAGTCTGCATTAGCTTGTGGCTAGCAGACCTCTGTCCCAAGATATATTCCAGAATAAGGCCAAATGCAGAAATGGCCCTTGCCTCAAAGCAAACACTACTTTTCCACAGGTGAAGGCCTGGTGCTTTGAAGCACCTGACTACTGTTTAGCTGTGTTTGCTTTTGAAGTGCAATGATTTGTTTGTTTTAAAGGGATTCCAAAGTCAGCAGGTATGCTAATTTCAGCTGCCCAGTGGCCTGAATGTTTTAATTGCTGAGAGGAAATGCTTAAATTGCTGAGAGGAAAACGCCATTGGGTTACTCTGCCCATGAGGCTTTTTCAGATTACTCTGTGTGGACAGCCAGGGAGGAAGGACTGCGTAGTGGGAAAAAAGAACATTCATGTAATGCACTTCTAGAGATTGTATAAACCCAGTTTGTACCCACCAAAATTACTAGAATCACTGAAAAGCCCAGGAGTGCCAGTGACCTAGAATCAGTTAATGGGAACCATATACATTCTTATAAGTGTCTTGAATTTGGCTCGGCCTTGATTTGTGATGCTTTCTGATAACTGTACAAGCCAAATCACAGAACAGTTATGGCACCAGCCTTGTGTGGAGTTGAATCAACAGTCAAAGTTCAAGGGGGAAGACTTCAGACGAAACATTTCAGTGACAGATTTCATGTTGCTCCTAGGTGGGCATCGAAGGGCCATTGGTTCCTGAAGGACACAATAGGGGCGGAATCCTCCATTTGACAACGGAATGAGAATACTTCCGAGGTTTCTGCTGATTTCCCTCTCGCAATATAAAGCAAGCATTCAGACATCTGCTAAACCTTCATATAATGAGACTGCTCTGGAAGCCACTGAACCATAATGTTTCATGAAGTATGACACCCTCTTCTGATTTGTAGGTCACTCTTCCGCCCCACTCCACTCCCTCCTTCTCTTTCATTCTACTCCCTCAAAAGCTCCTTCGTGGCAGAAATATTTTTTATTTCCTGGCAACTGGAAGCAATTAGTAACTTCAGAGCCAGAAAATCTGGAAAGCCAGATGTTCTTGCCCTGCTTATAAAAACCAACGAAATTTACAACACCTGTGCAGAAACATATGCCCAGTTCTATTAACAGTCACCCAGGGGTCCAGGGGGACCAGTGTTCGCATAGTAGCTTCACACTTATTTTTTTAACCAGGGGGTCAAAGCGTTACATGTTACTGTGCTTGATTCCAGTTTGGCTCTGCTGCTGACTGATGTCATTCTGTTATGTTCTGGGTTAGAGCAATGCAAGTCCAGAGCTGGAAAAAAATGTACATGTCACTCATAATACAATATGAATGACTTATTTGCAAAATGGGGCAAGGCAAATTAATCATCTCATTTAGGAGTGTCAAATGACACCTTGCAGCCAAATGTGACCTAAGTCAATTATACTAAGTGTATCTGCAGATAAGGAAAACTTTAGTTACAGAGATGATGGTGCAGATACTTTAATTTAAACCCTTTTGTTGTTGTTGTTGTTGTTGTGTGTTCAAATGTATGATCCCAAATACTGGTACATATACTTTGTATGATTTTAATAACTATGGCTGTGGTCACACCCAAGGTTTAATCCAGCTTCAGTCCACCTTCAGAGCAATAGAACACATAAGCAAAGTGACCAGTAATTTTCTTTTTACATTATCTATCCCAAAGGAGAATTTTCTGAGTTATTTAACACTGAAAAAAAGCAGCTGGTCAATGTGCTGATGTATTTTCTTGCTCTGAAGGTGGACTGAAGCTGGGTTAAACCTTAAGGGTGACCACAGTCAATATGTAAGTGGTGCCCATGAACATTTAAACTTTTCTGATTGTTCATGCAACAAAATATACTTCTTGCCCCTCTGTAGAGCCGCTCAGGAAAGCAGCAACTGCCAGATTTTGAGCTAATTTGACAGATCTCTCTAAATTCTGCATATCAGTGTATATATGATTGGCTTGTGTTGCTTTCAATGGGTGTTTTTCCACCGTGCTCCTTTAATCTGGATCTAAGAAGATCCAGATCTAAGGAATGGGTACATTCCTTAATCCAGATCTACTAGATCCTGATTAAGGGAAGCACCCAATGTGTTTCCAAGGGAGGTGTAGCACCCATTAGCAATGGGTGCTAACATCCCTGCCATGGAAACACCTTTGCACCCATGTGGGGAATCTGGATCGACCGCCAAGGAGTCTGCCCATCACCTCAGGTATTTCAGGGGACAGGGGGGTGCACTCTCCAAAGTCCAAAGAGATCTGCACAAAACAGCCCCCTTTAATCTGGATTTTCTGGCTGAAGACCCCATTGTAGACCCCATTAATGGGGTCTACAGAAAATCCGGATTAAAGGCTGAGATGTACCCATATGATCTAGATTTCCCGAGGTGCGGTGGAAACAAATGTGTCCCAAATGGATGCCATGGTGGAAATGGGGTCATCTGGCTCTCACCCAAATGGGTCCTTAATGGGTGCAAAAATGGGTACTAACTGACCGAGGAAAAACGCCCAATGTCAGCGATGGGATGGGGCAGACCAGTGCCCATACCTTTCTTTGGCTTCTGTACTTCCTGAACCCCTAGTGGGAGCAGCATATCAGGAAAGTGGGCTGTTCACATCTGCAGAATCATCTTCTTAGCCCCATGTGGATGTACAAGGAGGCAATGGGAGAGCCAAATATTCCACCTGGAACTGCTGGCCATTTTAAAAATCTCTCACAGTGGAAACCTTGCTGCTAGAACCGGAACTTCCACAGTAGCAGGGTTCTGTCAATAAAATACAGTATAAAAAAAACAAATAACATAATACTACCTTTTTAAATGCAATTTAAATTATCTATTGTCCTATCCAGAATAGGGATGTGCACAAATATTTGTAACATTCAAAATTCATATGAGTTTGGCCAGATTTGGACATTTGATTTAGAATTGAATGTTGGCACATTCAAAGATTGACATTCAAATTCAAATAAAATGTTTTTATATATTTGTATGAAGCTTCATATTAGGTTTGTATGGGATTTTTATAGGTTTCATATACTATTCGTATGCATTCATATGGGATTGAATATTCATATTTAATATGAATCCTACCACATTCGAAGGGGATCTGTTCAAATGAATATGAATTTTCGATTCAATATGAATCAGATACAAAAACAACAACAACAACAACAATTCGTGCACATCTGTAATCCTGGCAAGGTGAATAGAGCACCATTATGGTGCTGGTTTGGAGCTCCTCTGCTAAAAAGTGTGACAAACAATTGCTGGAGAACCTAGTGCTGCTGGTAGACTATCTAGCAATTGCACATTTCTCACCTTCTGGATGGAGCTGCCATTGTTGCTCTGTCCATCGTGCCCATGTGGAGCATGAAATAGATCATTGTCCATGTGCAGTAATGGTGATGCACACTTCACCATTACTGCAATTTAAGCATGCAAAGAAAGCACTGGGCAAGGCACTGTCAGGCTAGCAAGTCATAAGGGGAGAGTGACTGTATCTCCAGCTTATGCTTCTTCTCTCTCTTGGAGTGGGAGGCACAAGAAAACACATCTAAGATTTTATGATAATTTAATATGAATGTCTTCTCTGTAACATCCCCTCTGTTATTCATAGAGGGCTATATATTCTTCCTAATTCTTCCCATCTCGTGATTAGCTTTCTTAGGGATCATCAACAACTATGGTGGAGGGCACCCTTAAGAAACCCTAAGGGTGTGCCATTGAAACATTTTATTTCATCTCATTTCCATTTCATTTTTATACTGCCTTTCCAAAAGAAAATTTGCCCAAGGTGGTTGACAACAAACAGAAAATATACAATGCAAAGTAACAATCAAAACATTAGAATAAAAATACACTATGAAAATTGCACATCATACAAAATATTACAAAATACGCCAATCACACACACACACAAATTGAGGCAGCTGAGGCCAAGTGGAATCCAGACCAGCTGACCAAAGGTCCCAGTTCCACAAAGAATTACCTCCTCCAAGATATCAGTGCCCAGCCAGACCGAAGAGTCATCCAGAGGACAGAGCGGTCTAGGCAGCCACCACTAGACCACCCCCAGGAGGGATGGCATAAGCAGCTCTCCTTTATGGTCTCTGGTGTAGCTAAGAGCAGGTGGCATCCATAGCAGCTGACAAGGACCCAGTCCTAAACAGACGCAGCTCCAAATTAACAGGGCCCATCCCAGGGTGTAGAGTCATCCAGAGGGCAGAGTGGACTGACAGTATGAAGGGATGGCAAGGTTCTGCTGCCACAGTGCTACCTGCGAAGGGTGCTGGAAGATCTGCAAGCATCTTCTGCAGTCTCTTTCTCAGAGCAGGAGAAACTACTCAGAGGGCACCAACTACCCTCAGTTACTTTTGCAAGTGCTGTCCTGGCAAAGGCCTAGTTCCAGAATCTTCTCTGATGTGACAGAGTGCACTTCACATTTAGAGCTGAGAATATAGCTCCGGAGCTGGGATAAGTCTAAAGTAAGTTTTTTTTTCTCTTGCTGGACATCATGGATTCTCCAATTTAAAAAAAGGGAGAGATACAATCCATCCTTGATTTTACTGTTTTTTATATAACTGATAATTCTGTTTTTATTCTCAGTGTTTGGAAGCTGCTTTGTGATTATATTTTAATAGAAAGCAGTAAATAAATATTTTATACATATATAAAAATACAACAGTCATAAACTAATTATAAAAACGTAAACACGTTTTTGTATTTGTGTAAACCAGTTGATAATGATTATCTGCACTTGTCATAGCTACCGACCTATCTATTATTCTAAGAACTGTCATAGTACTTATATTTATAGTTCTATTGGATGCATATCTCTTTTTGGGGAGTACTCCTTACACAGTCTTTTTTGTCTCTTTTAATGGCATGGATGTAAGAGAAATGATGCTGTACTTGTCTCCCACATCACCTCCAGACAGGATATTGAGTCATAGAACCATTGAACAACTGTTTTATAGTCAGTTTGGCTGAGTCCAGGACCTCTTTAATTCTGTTAAGCTTGTCTTCTGACCTCTCTGTGTGTATGTGTTTGTGTAAACCTGAGTATAGCCATATGTTTTTTGTCTGAATGAGGTTTTCCTAAGTGTTCTAGAAACGGAAAATATAAAATAAAGAGAAATAATCATGTAAAGAAATATTCTAAAATGATTGTGGTCTTTCGACAGAATTAACCTTGAATGAAAGCACCTTTCCCACTGTCACTGTATTTCTTGCCCTGGTTCTTATAACTTGGGCTCTTGTACATTGTGTGAGACCTGGGCCTTTTCTGTACTTACCTCCCTTTGATCTGGATCAGTGGATCCAAAATAAATGGACCCACTGATCCAGTTCCTGTGGCGGTGTGGGCCAAATCAATGCCTTCTTCACTGATGGAACTGATCCAACTGCCCACCACACCCCCAATAGCTAGGAATGAAAGCTCCTATTCTTGGGGCTTCTGGGGGGTGTTCTACACACCACTGAAAAGCAGTCCCCCAGTAGTTCCAGATAGTGAAGGCATGCCATCTGCATGTCTCCTATGATCTGGAACAAGGTCTTGGTCCTCGATTAAATGGGTCCAGAAGAAATCTGGATTAAGCGGCCCTTAATCCAGATCTAGCTCTGTCTTGAGCAGATGGAGCAAGACCAATGAGGGGAGGGGCTCCTTGATCCCCATCAGTGTGTGGATCCGGATTAAGAGACTGCTTGATCAAGATGAGAAATGATTGCAGAAAGTGCCCTAGATGAAATAATTATGAATGAGCTAGAAACTTTACGATATAGATTTCAACAGCAACCATAAAGCTATTCTTTGTTTCATGTGCGATCTTTTATTTTTATTTTTCCTTTGTTCTGGTGTCAGAACTCCAGGGACTCTTCATCTGCCCTACCAAAAGCAAAAACACCAAATTCCCCCCTGTCATCGAGGTAGTCATGTTATCAGCAGACCCAAAATACAGCTGGAATTGCTGTGGGGGGCTGGAAATATGGGTGGGAGTATTATGTATTTTTGGCAGTAACTAAATTGCATTCCCAGATCTCTCTCTCTCTCTCTCTCTCTCTTTTTTCACTCACCTGGCTTATCCTGGTACAGGGCAACCACTGTCTGTGCAATTGCTCCTGGCACAGAATGTGGCTGTCCGCATTGGGATGGCCTGTTCTATGTTGGCCCCATCCCAGCTCTGAAACTCGTCCCAGCTAAAGAGCTGGCATGAGGGACCTTTGAATGCCAGGTGACCAATTCTGGTGGTGCATCTTGTTCTGCCATTGAAATGAGTCCCCTGTAGTATACCAGACCACAGAGGAGTGCCATCCACCTCAAACCTACTGAGATTAAGACTGAACATTGCTAGGACAAAAAGGGACCATGCTGTGGGTCTTTAAGGATGAACCTTGGGAAGACTGGGAATGCCTTGAATCCAAGTGCTATTCCTCGTCTGAAAAATATTTAAATCGGCTCTTTTTTGGCGGGGGGGGGGGCAAAGACTTTACTGTTTATTGACTTAAAAGAGTTGGAAAAGTGATGAACCTTTGGATGAAAAACCACTTTATTTTCCATAAGATCTAATTTCAGTGAAAATGTTTTATTACTTTGTACTGGAAGATTACTTTGTCAAAGGAGGAAATGATGCATGCCACTATGCTGGCACTACAAAAATAATTTAGTTTGATTTATTTAGTATTCAATATTCAGATGCTAAGCAACATACTTGATTTACTTTATATTTTGTTGCAAAATCTAGATATGTGTCTTGTAGCAGAAATAATGATCAATATGAAAAAAAACATTATAACCCTGTTGGGTGTGTCCTATAATACAAAGTGGTAGGAGCTAATAAGTTCAATTCATAATTATTCTGTTGAAAATACTTAGGACTAGGGATGTGTATTAATGGTGTTTTTGTTTTTGTTTTTGCATCCGATTCATATTGAATCAAATGTAAGAAAATTTGTATTTGTTTGAATAGATCCCCTTCGAACGTTGTAGGAATTGATTTGATGTCCCTTCCAACGCTGTGATTCGATGATTACAACCCCCACACAGGCATGACCACCATTTTGGGCCCCACCCATTGGTAGCGTCCATCTTTAAGATGGCAGCTTTCAGGAGTAACATTCAGTCAGGTAAGTCTGCATTGCTGCAGCAGGAAAAAGCAGGTGGAGAGTCCTTTTTCTCACTATAGCAATACAGCAGGGTATTACCCCAATATCCCAGGGCTATGATGGGATTTCCATGGACACAGCTGGCCTTGGGAGACTACCAGGTTTTATATCATATCTGGAGGCAGCCTATTGCTCAATAACTGACAATCAAAACCTTATTTGAATGCTTCTTCCTTTAATCTTGAACTTCTTCCACTTCCTAAAAATTGTTTCCAAGGATTCATCTGATTAAATTTGATTAAGTTAACGTTCTGATTAAATTCTGTCATTTTGTTCTTTTTGAGAAAGGAATGGACTACTTTAGGGGGGTGGAGTCACCCCATTATTATTTTGTAATACTGTATTCTTGTATTGCACACTGTATGTTACTATATTTTTTAATATGTAACCCTTGTTACATGATATCTTGGGAACCACAGAAGGGAAATATGGGAAAGTGTAAGATGTTGAAATTGCATTTTATAGCTTGCAGTATTTCAAGGACACCAAATGGACAGGATCATGGCTCTGTGGTTTTGTTATATTAAGCTAAGAATGACAGCAAACTGGTTTGATGTGAAAGAAAGTGGAGGGGAGAAAGAGCACCAGCTTTACTGATGGTTGATGCTAGGAAAGAAGAGGGTTTTTTTGCAATTATAAGTCTGATCTCACCATGTCGATCTGAATTAAAAGCATTAAACAGGTTTATTTCTATTAGGGGTTAGAGGTGCTTTATGTTGATGCCTGGTATATCTCTGTAGGCAGATTGTTCCAGAGGTTGGGGCCACTACTGATAAGGCTAGATGTACAAATTCATACAAAATATTCAATACAAATGCATATATATCCGATATGTATCCAGCACGTATCCCATAACATATCCACTCTAAAAGCATCAAATCCACCCTGAATCAACTTTGAAACTGTTCTCAATCCATGTTGAATACACTCTGGATCCATTGTAGATGTGACTAGTGCAGCCACTTTCCCACCTCCCCAGTTCATGAATGTTCCAAAGCATTTGTATGAATACAAATATCAATGCACGAAAGACGTAACATTCGATTCATATATGAATATCCGAATTCATACGAATATTGAATGTTATGAATATTCATGCACATCCCTGCTTAGGGCAAATAATGCCAAAATGCACTAAAGGTTTTGCCTAATGCTTGTATACATCATCTGTGCATCCTATTTGTACTCAGACTGAGTTTTCTGAAAGCTTAAGGGTCTTGCTCTACGTATATAGGCATATCACAAGTCTTTATATACTAATGCAACAAAACTATATGATACTATAAAAAAAGGACTTCCAGCTGTGGTGATCATATCAATACGATCTTCATTGGGCCTTTTCCTAGAATAGGGACCTGCCTTCTGAATGCTGGTGCAGGGCCCACTCAGGGTCTGCTATAATCTGCACCAGCATGTGCATGGCAGGTCCCTGTTCCGGAATATATTTGAAATAAGCAGTTGGGCAGAAAGGGCTTTCATGCAGGGAACACATGAATTCCTCCTACAACCATAGCACCATTTGACATAACTTTCCCCAAACTTCTACTGCAGTGTTGTAATATATGTGCAAGACTTCCACAGCACAGTGAAAATCTCTGACGCAGAAAATGGCAACATGTCAAGATAATCCCACAGTATTTGGACAACATACATAAGTTGATTTGACAAACAGGAATCGTTGTCTTTTGCCAACATAACATCTGATTTCCCAACTGACTGTACTCAACAAAGCTGTATCCACGTCTGCCCAACAGATCATGTGTGATGAATCACTCGTCCTGTTGATCATTTGGAACCTGGTTCTTGCTTGTATTTTTAAGCCTATCAATAACACCCCAGCATGCCTCATGCAAACCCATTTGAAGCTCATTTTACTCCATTCACTTTGCCGTGTGTTTCAGTCACATTTGCATCTTCTAGCCATAAATGGGTAGAATTTTTTTTCACAAACTTAATTAATGTAATGTATGCCCTATACTACAGTCTCAGGGCAGTTCAACAAAGAAAAGTTAAGATGTTAAAAATAAAAAAATAAAAAAAACTCTCTAAAATATCTTCAGCAATTGACTTCCAGATTAAACAGGTTTATTTCTATCAGAGGTTAGGAGGTGCTTAATGTTGATGCCTGGTATATCTCTGTAGGCTGATTGTTCCAGAGGCTGGGGCCACTACTGATAAGGCTCTCTTCCTGGGTTCTGTCTTGCAAATCTCCTCAAGCTATGGGATCATACAGAGAGCCTCCCTGTTCATCAGGTCTATATTAGAGAAGGGTTTCCTTCAGATATTTGGGGCCCATATTATACAAGGTTTTAAATTTCAACATTAATACCCTGAGTTGAATTTGGAAATTTAAGTGAAACCAGTCCAATTCTTTAAGAACCAATGCAATGTGGGGCCCACTGGAAACCCTCAGTATCACCAATTCCAGCTTCCACTCAAATCCCTTATTCTTTTAACTGATCTGCCTCCTGCAACCAAGCAGATGCAAGTGAATTCTGGACTACATGGGAGCCTCCCAGGTAGCCATTTCACTAACAGGCTGCAGGAGGGGGAGAAAGAGTTGCATTGTGGGACCTCTCCATTTGCCCTAGAAGAAGAAGAGGAGGAGGAGGAGTTTGGTTCTTGTCATCTATTTTGATTTTATTCTGTGAGCTTAGAATTTAGACCAAATAAATAAATAAAAATTCTCCTTTAAGCATCTTCTAAGAAATATCTGCTTTTTAAGTATTTCACATTTCCTTAAAGAATATTCAGCAAAATAGACTCCATTTCTTCTTCTATAAATTTTATGGACCAGGCTGGTCCCTTGTGTATTCTGATCCAGCTGACTGAGCCCAATACTTCCTTCACCCACAAAAATAGCTAACAGACGTTCACTCATAATGAAAAGAGCAGGAATTTCTCAGAAGGGATTTTTTTTCTGATGAGAAATGTTGATGAATTTTGTTTCCCACCACCCAAACAATCCAGGGAATCCATCCGTTCCCTCAATGTATACCCACAAATGTAATGGAAGAATCTGGGGGGTGGTGGTGATGTTTGTATGTTCTCCTTTCCATCTGGCTCTGATGCTGAGCTTTTTCATTCGCCTGTTTTGGGGAAACCTCAGTGGGACCTACCTACCCTAAGTAAGTCATTAGAAAATGGCATCCTTTATTTCCTTTGGCAAACATTAACTGACTCTCAAATTCCAGCGCTTCCTCCAGGGTCCCTCCTCATTCTTGTTTGCTTTTCTTAATGGTTCCCATAATAATAGGTTAGTAGTTGTGGTTTGCAAATATTCCCTTTCAGTGGGTCATTTGATGGCATACTTGGCAGGAGATTATAGTAATTCTCCCAGTGTGTCTGCTGCTTCCAATAAATTTAATTAAAACAGGGTTTCTGTAAGGGTTCCCTAATCTAATACAAGGTGCAAGATAGACTGGCTTCTATTTCCCCTTCCTCCTTTTAATACCAAGAATATGGAAAACCTCTGCTTGTCATGTGTTCTCATGCACTAAAAATCATTCCATTTACAGCATTCTGGAAAATCATGTGCACTCTTATATAAAAGCCTATCAAAATAGATTTATTTTCTCTTTTTGGATTTGTTTCTAGATAGGTTTATTGTCATGAGAGAGTGAGAGAGAAATTAGCATGTTCATGGTTACAAATAAATATATTGAGTAGATAAGATTCTAGTGATCAGCAGCTCAAAATCTGAGTTAATTTTTAAAACTAGTATTTCAGTAACTTTTCCTGCAACTTTCCTCAGCTTTGGCAGCCATAGAAAGAGTCTAGAGCCATGTCTCAGAGTACAACAGTGACATCTAGTGAGTGCAAGAAACTGCTACTTGCTATATAACTGCTGTGCTGCTTCCTCTCTTCTGGTTTTCCCTGAAATAGATAGAGGCCACCAAAGAACAATGGCCAATGGTGCAGCAGTCTCAGGCTATGTCTCTGCTTCTGGGTGGAGGTGGCTTGGGTGGGGAATGTTCCCTCCTCTTCTCCATATTGGATCAAGGAGGTGCTGCCAAATGGTATCTCCTCTGTGCAGTGCAGGAGAACCCACACTGCCAGTGACCATTCCAGCTGTTGGATTTCTCCATTTCTCAGGCTATGTCTAGATTCTGAAGTGCTGCTACCTCTCAGTCCCCACAGGTCATACATGTCCTGTGAGATCACTGCACAAAAGAAGGAGTCTTTGCATGCTTCCCTGACAAAAGGGGAGAAAGTATTTGTTGCCAAGGTGTGCAGAACTGCAAAACACTTTGTTATAGTTATTCTATAGCTAGATCATTGTGGGCCATGTAATGATGCCATTGCTGGTGACAGTGGACCCCACCCTCTCCCAAGGAAGGCCAACTGGGAAAAAGAACCCCAGCCTCTGGAATGGACAAAGATGGTGACTGCTATTTTGCTTTTAAATGAAAGTGTGCCTCTTTCACCCATTGCCTCCTCCCCACTTTCTCTGTTGGCCACAGAAGTGTAGGGTGGAATTTCTTCAATTCCTATTCCACTTTGACTTTGCAGTTTGGCATGCCCTTAGCTTGAAGGTGACATGAATAGGTCCTGTTGTCTCCCCTTGGCATGTGAGCAGGCATCTTCAACAAAGATGTGGGTGATGCCATTTTAAGAGTGGGCAACCTTCCCAGTTGTTCCCTGACTCCTTTGCCAGGTTTTCAGTTCCATGAGCTCAATAATGTGTGGATATTGTGTGGCCCAATAGCTTTGCTACACAGGTTGTCAGTAGAGGTTTATCATTGATCCTCAAACAAATTTTGTGTAGTTTACCCACACAGTTCCTAAGACATACTTCCCAAACACTGATAGTAACTTGGGCATCCAGAGTTTTCCATCCCCTACCAACCCTTGAGTCATCATCTCCAACATAAGCAAACCTATAATTTGAAATACCCTGAGACCACCTCTGTTATTGTCGTTATCTTCTACCCTCATACAGAGAGAAGGAGAAGTAAGAAGGTGACTTTAGGGCTGCAGATTCTGCTTGGACTCTCTTCTGCAGACCAAATAATGGCTGACTCTCCTCAATGGTTCCATTTTTTTTTAAATTTTAGAGAGATATACAGCAGGTTCCACTTGTAGTAGTGATCTGTAGTTGGAGCAAGGTGCATGATAGGTGCCTGTCACTTTGATCACCCTTGTGGCAACTCAGAACCTCCTATCCCAGATCGTGACCCCTTCTAGGCTTTGTCTGGATGGAGCCCATGATTTCATAATTCATGGTAAATTATAAGCCCACATACTAGCTCACATTTAAACTATGACTAGTAAGAACATAACACTATCCAGCTGGAGTTTCTTATGCTCATTCATTCTTATTAAATTAGTGTTGATGTCAATAACAATTCTGATTTGTTTGAAAAGAGGAAGAGATACCTTAATGCCATCCCAGGCTAATAAAGGATGGCACAATAAATATCACAGTTTCTCTTGAAATGACATTCACATCACTCCATAATAAAGGCAACAGAGAACACCAGTACAACTGGTAAGAATAAGGGACACAAAAAGACCAATATGCTGGAGAGTCTATACGAAGAGACCTCTTTACTTTCACATGTGGTGGAAGTGTAATAAAGTAGAGGATTTTGGGGAAATAGTAGAAGAGGATTTAAAGAAAAGCTGACATAATCCTTAACAAGAGATCCAATGAACTATTTAATGCATGATTCTTTTGCATTAAATTTGGCTATGGAAGATGGCCAGACATTATAGTATTTATATGTAGCCAAATTAGCAATAATGAGAAAAATGGAAATATGCAGAGAATCTGACTGGCTAATTTGGGACAATATAATCAGTGACGTAGGCTGCATCCACATGGGATGCCTTAATTCGGTTTAAGGAATCCGAAATAAGTGAACCGGGTTAATCCTGTTTACACGACTTGCAAGTTAACCCGGTTCAGTGGCATTCCGATTTCAGCCTTAAATTGGAATCAATCCTGGGAGTCCAGACGGCAGCCCTGTCCTCCCACCCATTGCCCACCCCCTCTCTCTCATTGGTGTTCCGTCCCAGGATCCCACCCTCCCTTCCCTTTGTGTCATCCATGCTCCGCCGGGGATTCCCATTCTCTCCCCTCCCCCTTCCCACCACCACCAGCAGCAGCATCCATCCATCCATCCACCCATCCACCCATCCTGGCGCTGCGGTGCAGGCAGCTTCGCCCTGGGGCTCCTCGGTGCCCGCATCCGCTTTGCCCCACTCCACCGCTGCCGCCGCCGCATTCTCGGCGCCTTTCGCCCTGCTGGCCGGAGCACGCTCGCAGCCCGGGCCGCCCCTGCCTCCCCCGCCGGCGGCTCCGGCACCCACCGCGCCATCCATCCATCCATCCATCCATCCATCCATCCATCCATCCATCCATCCATCCAGGTGCTGCGGCGTGGGCAGCTTTGCCCTGGGGCTCCTCGGTGCCCGCCTCCGCCGCTGGAAAAGGAGGAGAGCCGAGAGGCGGCCGAGATGGCGGGCGGGCACAGCGTGCCCACCGCGGGGGAGGGCGAAGGGGGCTCTTCCCCCTGGGGCCGGGAGGGAACTCGGAGAGCAGGGAAAGTGGGCTGGGAAAGTTCCGCGGGGACTCCCCTTTCCTTTCTTTTTTAAAGTTCAGAACTGCGCAAAACTGCAACATTGTTATAAGCTACATCACTACAGTGTAGCTTTGGAGGTAGTGGCTGTTTCGAGACTGGATTCTTTCAATGGAATCACTCTTTGGAAGCGAGCTATTGGGGGAGGGAATCCTAAACATGATGTGCCTCGAATATGGACAAGCCATTGGTTACAGTGCGATTGGGGGCGGGACAGCCTGGACACGGAATCTCATCCCGGAAAACGATACTGTCCACACAGTAAAAAATGAAACACATATCAAGGGCACGTTCCGGAGTGAGAGCTGTTGAAATCAGGATTTATTTCAAATCGGTATAACGTGGTTTAACACGGAAGAAGCATGTTAAGCCGAACTGCCGTCTGAACTGTGAGGACTCAAATCGTTTTGAATTCGAGATAACGATGCCGTGAAGATGGGGCTATTATTACAACCTAGAAAAACAATATGTATGGCAGATTTGGAATCCTCTATTTGATGTGTTTCCATCTCTAAAACAATTGCTTCTACCCTAAAAGACCTTTCTTAGTAAGTGAATCCTTTAGGATCTTACATCCTTGTGTTTTTCCCAAACCAGTTCTAACAATGAGTGAAAGGGGAGAGGGAACCAGGGCCCTTTCTGCTCTGGGTCTTATTCCAGATTATATCGCAGAACAGGGTCTTGATATCTGCATGCTTGTGTAGACTACAGCAGGCCTTGGGTGGGACCTGTCATAGACTGCAACAGCATGAAGATGGCAGGCCCCTATTCCAAGATATAACCTGAAATAAGGCCCAGTGCAGAAAAGCCTCAGTTTAAGAAATAGTTGCCTGAGGCAAAGTGGCAAATGGTGGCAATTCTTTCCACTAATTATAGTGCACAACCTCCTGGCCAGCCAAATGTGATTTAATCCCATCTCTTGCTACCCCAGGAGTTAAAGTGTAGTAATGCATCAATCACTTTGCCACACCTTGAGATCTGCTGTCTGAAAGGCATCTGCTGAAGATCCCTCAACATGTGCTACTGTATACTTTCTATGCCTCAGAAGAAGGGTTTGCTGGCTGTGCTTTCTCACAGAAATGTTCTGCCATATTTTATGGAGGACGACCCCTCCCCCCTCCATCCAGCTTAGAGTCAAAAGATTCAGCCCTCTGGTTTAGATTTAACAAAATCCCACAATTCTTTACAAGAAGGCATCTCCCAGAGGCCTTGTCTTCCCACATGCCCTGAAAGCCACAACAATTCACTTGTGAAGTTGTTCAGCATTTTTCTTTTGATGGCAGCCGTAGTCACTGAGGGAAGAGATGTGATTGCCTTGCTTTGCACTGTTCCCTGAATTCCAGCATTTAGCTTCTGTTTTAAACTGTTTTCTTCCAAGGATGTGACTCACATGTACCATGTTGACTGTCCTGGGACACAGCTGAAGCTATTAATCAGTACAAAACATCCATCTTCTTTGCACGTTTTACTGAGGGCTCTAGATGGCTGATCACTCAGCGTGCGCCTCAGAAACAGTTTTTGACAATCTTGAAGACCCAAAAGAAGACACCCTCAACTTGCAAGTTAACCTTGGTCTTTCTCTGTCCCATCCCCACTACCAGGCAGTCTAGCCAGGTCACACAATTTGACCAAAAGTTTCAGTTTGGGCACTTTCTTCTTGTCTCCAGGACAAAGAAGAACTGTCCTTCCATACATTAATATTTTTGCAAATTCTTAAAAGCTGCAGAATAAGCCACACTGCTTGACAATGGCAGAGCTGCTACATTCAAAAACAGTTTGAAGCTTCATAAAACTTTTTTTTTTAACAAGCGAAGACTTGTGAGAGGCATGTATACGTGCACACGCGCGCACACACACATTTGGCTGTTTATAAGGTTTCCCAAAATAACCTAATGTTCCAGCCAAAGCTAATATAGCTGGATTTTCCATGCAAAGCATCCATTTGAAGGGAGAGGAGAAGTTCAGAACTGGTCATCCTTGTGTCCGTCAACACTGCTGTTCATTTCTGACCCTTTGGAGCAAGGAGACACTCCTGGCTTTGTCTAACACATTAGGATGAGTTCAAACACATGCGTAAATGCTTAAAATGTATTTAGCAAGGTCCCTAAGTACTGAACCTCCAGTCACACACTAGTGATCTTTAAAATATTTTTGAAAGTTCAGTCAGGATTATCTCTGAATATTATAAGGTCCTTAGCAAAGGTTACTTTGCAAAATGGTAAGAACTGAATAGTCAGCAGTTTCCTTTTGTGTTTGTAGACTTGTTTTATAAGCTTTCCAAATTCAAGGCAAGGATCCACACTTTTGATTTTTTGCAGATGGAATATAATGCACCTTAATTTATTCTTTCTGAAACTTCTGGAATGTTGACTAAGAATTAAAGAAAAATTAAGAAATAAATTAACCTTTAGCAATAATGATAATAAGAACAAACCTCTGAGGGTTTAGGGCGGGATAAAAATGTAAATATAAATAAATAAAACAATTAGATTGTTTTATCACCTTTTGATTTGGATAGAAAAAAATTATTGGAGATATGATGAACTATTTAAGAATAACATGGGATCTGATAGATGAAGATAATGGGTGTTTTTCCACCGCAGCCCTTAGATCCAGATCTAAGAAGATCTGGATCTAAGGAATGGGGTACATTCCTTAATCCGGATTTGGAAACACCTTTGCACCCATGTGGGGAAATCCCCAGGTGTTTTGGGGGACAGTGGGTGCAGTCTCTGAAGTCCCTCCGAAATCCCTCCGAAGTTGCCTTCAGAGGTTAGCAAAGGCTCCGAAGACTATCCGAAGGCAACCAGAGATTAGCAAAGGCTCTGGAGACAAACCCCTTGTGATATGAATTAGCTCCTTGTGAGCAGGGATGAGTCAGACTCATTAAATATGTACCTCTTTCTATGCCTGAAGGTAACTGTCTGCTTTGTTCTCCCTTTGTTCTCTGAGGTTTGTCTTTGGAGCCTTTGCTAATCTCCGAAGTTGCCTTTGGAGAGACTTTGCTAATCTCTGAAGGCAACTTCAAAGTAACTTCGAAATGGCTTCTAAATGACTTCAAAATGATTTTGAAGCCTAGGTTTTGGGGCTCCCCCATGGGTGCTCCCTCCCCCTAGCCTCCTCTAGACCCCATTGCCAAACTAATGTGGAAACAGGCTCCCATTAATCCAGATTTTCTGGCTGAAGACCCCATTATAGACCCCATTAATGGGGTCTACAGAAAATCCGGATTAAAGGCTGAGATGTACCCATATGATCCGGATTTCCCCAGCAGCGGTGGAAACAATCAGGTCCCAAATGGATGCCGTGGTGGAAATGGGGTCATCCGGCTCACACCCAAATGGGTCCTTAATGGGTGCAAAAATGGGTACTTTCTGCCAGTGGAATAACACCCCTCATTTAATTCAATGCAATTCATGTATTAAAGGTAATATTGTTGAAACGGTATATTTGTCTATCCTTAGTACCATTCTGCTGCCCGCAGTGTAAATGCAGTTGCCTGTTTTAGTGAGAGGAAAAAGAGGCAAAGAAGCATTGTACAACATTGTTTTAAGCTAATATGTAGCCAATTTGTTAGGCAACTAGGCCCAAAACATGGAAACTGGGTGATTTCCATGGAATTTGTAAATTATTACTTGGGGTCAAGATATTTCAGCACCTTTAACTTAAAAAATCTGGCTGAAAGTATTGTTTGTTTCATTCAAAACAATATTATTCCCTTGATACAGGGCTGGGGGGATCTCTTCCCCCTCTCATTTTTAGATTTCAACTTTTTAAGTAGAAAAATATCAGAATTTACTTCCCTGCAAAGTCAAAGTGAAAGTCAACACATTCGCACAGATAGTTTCAGCAGAAATAGTGCCGCTTCCTAGGGCTTTCAGACCATCAGCTGTTACCTAACTAGAAAGGATCACACCCAAATCTTAAAATTGTTTCAGGTGGGCAATAGAGAAGGCAGCAAACTCCTTAATTTACCCATATTCTTTCACAATATAACTGTTTTATTTTTAAAAAAAAACTGTCTGTATTCAGTATTGGGACCTGTGCTTTTAATTTATTCATCAATGATTTGGAAGAAGGGGTGCCTAGTAAAATAGCAAAGTTGGCTGATGATACTCAGTTATTCAGGATAGGAAAAACTGAAAGAGATTACAAAGAGCTCCAGAGGAATCTCTTGGAATTGAGTGAGTGGGCAGCCAAGTGGCAAATGTGTTTTAAACTTGATAAGTACAAAGCAATACACATTGAGGCCAAGATTCCTAATTATGACTATTAATTGATGGGGGCCAAGTTTTCTGTAACACACCAGGAAAGAGATCTCGGGGTTTTGGTGGACAACTCAATGAAGATGCCAGCCCAGTGCACAGCAGCAGGGAAAAAATGCTAATACAGTGCTGGGAATAATTAGGAAGGGAATAGAAAACAAGTCAGCAAGTGTCATTTTGCCTCTTTATAAATCTATGGTGAGACCACATTTGGAATATTGTGTACAGTTCTGGTCACAAAAAGATATTATGGAACTGGAAAAGGTACAGAAAGGGGCAACCAGAATGATTAAGGGGCTGGAACACCTCCCTCATGAAATCAGACTGCAACATCTAGGCCTCTTCAGCATGGAAACACAGCATTTAAGGGGGGACCTGATTGGAGTATATAAAATCATGCATGGTATAGATAAAGGTGGATAGAGAAAATTTATCTTCTTTATCACACAACACTAGAACCAGGAAGCACTCTATGAATATTGTGGGTAGAAGAGTCAGAACAGACTAGGGGAAGTATTTCTTCACTCAGAGGGTCATCGGCTTAGGAATTTGCTGCCAGAAGAGGCAGTAACAGTAACCAGCCTAGATGGCTTTAAGGAAGGGTTAGAAAAATGTATGGATGATAGGTGTGTCAATGGCTACTAGAGTGGATCTTTCAGACTCGGGGGACAAGCAGGATGCCTCTAAGGCCATTTGCTGGGATTCAAGGGCAGGAGGAGGTTTTCCCTTGTCTCTGCTCAAGATAACCATAGGCAATTGGTGGGACACTGTGTGAGACAGGATGCTGGACTAGATGGGCTGTGGCCTGATCCAGCAGGGCTCCTCTCATGTTCTTATGTTCATTCTGCACTGGGCCTTATTCTGGATTATATCCCAGAATAGGAACTTGCCATCTGCATGGTGGCAGAGACTATTGTAAGCTTTATCTGGGGCCTGCCATAGCCTGCACAAGCATGCAGGTGCCAGGCTGCTATTCGAGGATAAATTGAGAATAGTGCCCAGTTCATAAAGGATCCAAGACTATGGCCACATCCCCATGCAAGCTGTTTGGATATGATTTGGCCTGCATTGGACCGGGTGTGGGACCGAGATCAAATCTTGCCCATCCCCATGCCATTCCCAGTAATGTGGGCTGGGTGGGGGCAGGAGGCGGATTCAGCTATCCCCATGCATACCACACAAACTCCTGGCACAGGGGAGCAGCGCCATCTCCTCTCTGCCTCCTCTCTCCTCATTGGAAGCTGGATTTACGTCACCGCACCCCTGTGCCACCCACTACAAATGCTGCACCCCTGCTTAGCAGCACAGAAGCCAGGACCAAACGGAAAATATATATATTTTTTAAAAAACCAAAGCCACTATGAGGTTTGGAGGCAGTTGAGTGGTTGAGCAATTTTGCACACCTTCACTCCACCCGGGAATTGCGAGAACACCCGGCAAGCTTAAAACGGAGAAAAATTAAGCAATTATCATGCATCCAAAGTCACAAACATTCCCTTTTTGGTAGTCACTGAAGTGATGAAGTATACAGCGTGCCAGGGAAATCCTGGCTGGGCATGATGAATCAGTAGCAGGAATAAGCATAACACCTACCTCACCCTCTCAAGCTCCAATGCAGCTCAGAAGTCATAATGTGCTGGTGCCTGTAGCCATGTTTTATGTCATGCAGCAACTTGCTGGTACTCCATGAAGAATGGACTATAGCACGGTGAGCATCTTCACCTCCACCAGTATCCTCTACTGTCTTGCCCATAACCCATAATGAAACATGGAATATGTTCCCCTCCTACTGTTGGCAGAATGTAAGGTTGGTGAGCTGGGGCTTATACGTAGCACTACTTTGTACCTATTTCCCATTCATTCTTGCCTGGGCTGATGTTCTTCCAGTCTCAAGAGATGTTACCCTGCATCATTCTTCTTTGAAGGGGGATACTAGGGATGTGCACAGTTTTTCTTTTTGTATTTGTTTCATACTGAATCAAATGCAAGGAAATTTGTATTCATTTGAATAGATCCTCTTTGAATGTAGTGGAACGAGAATTCAATATGAATGTTCAGTCCCATACAAATCCTATACAAATGCATGTGAATCCCATACGTATCCCATGCAAAGCTTCATACGAATGTATCGAAACATTTGATTCAAATTCGAATGTAAATCTTCAAATGTGCCTACATTCAATTTGAATACAAATATCTTAATTTGGCCGAATTCATACAGATTTTTAATGTTATGTCCGTGCACATCTCTAGAGGGTACTCCCCACTGAGTTATCAAATTGCAGCCCCAGTGAAGGCAAAGGCAGGGAAACTGCTTGATGAAAGCTGATGGTGTTTCCATCAGAAACTAACGTCCAACTTCAAGGCTAATGCTCTTCCTGGCACTTCAGTTTTCCATGTGTAAAGGGTGCATTTCACATATTTGGTTGTATGAGTTCCTCTCCCTGCAGCTGCAAAATCCAGGCATAAGTTTGCCACTTCAGATTGCAAGTCTTAAATGGCAGCAGATGTCAGAATCAGTGTGGTAGGTCAGTGATTCATACATCCCAAGATACACCAGAACCCCTGTACTAGTTATTCTAGACTTATAATAAAAATGACATTTATAAAGAGAATTACACCCAAAATTCCCAAGGAGTTCAATAAACCTAAAAGCAGACTCTTGTCTTTCTTCTGCTGTAAAATGTTGTTAGCTCTTAAAGCATCATAAGATATTTTCATTAGTTAACTTATAAAAAAACCACTCTAGAGTTTTTAAAAAAATTAAAAGCAGCATATTTATTTGTTTAGCATAAGACAAATTCACATTGTAATACATTAATAAAATAGATAAACACAAGATAGAAAACAGGAAAAGTCTGGAAAGATCCTGTGGTACAAACAGAAACTTATATCTAAATCACAGATATAGTCTACTGTGCCTTTTGTCACTGTAAGGAAATCAGAAAACTTCCAACTATATGATCGATTTTGGCATTCTCTCACAATATGTTGGATTGTTTGTTTTTCTGCTCCACAGTCACATATCGGGATGAAGTTATTCCCCAATTATAAAGATCATCTGCACATCTACCATGTCCTGTGCATATGTGATTTATAGTTGCCTGTATTGCACATGGCTGATCGAATCCAGGCATTTTTTCTGAAATGCAGGGCAGGCTCTGGCACTGTGGAGGGCAACTGTCTGTCCAATGTTGTTTCCATGTATTCAGGGAATTAAAATAATTTTCCATTAGGGCTTTGGTGGTAGTAACAGCTGGGTGTCTAGATCATAGTCTATTTCGTTCCACAAAGCAGCATAGAGATGTCTTAAATTTTATGCATGTGAACATAAATCATTTTTCACAAAAAATTAGAGAACTAGCAGTCTTCACAATTGCTGTTGTTTAATCATGGTGTAAACTCCAACATTCACTGGACCAAACACAGAAAGTGCAAATTATTGTGCCTACCATGTGGGTGAGGAAGTCCTTCCTTTGTGTCATTATCACAATCTTGATGATTGTTCAAGCTATTTATGTGGAGTGGCAAATGGACAAGTAATAAGTTTGATAAATACTTTCAGGAAAAATATCTTAGATATGCATGGATTTTGATGCAGCAGACCAAGTGCATAGTGTTCCAGAAAGCACCTGATGTGTTGTTTTGGATCAATTCCTGAAAATGTAGACAAGTGGCTAGCAAGAGTTCAACTGCTATCCTACTCAAACTTTGTCCATGATGGTTGCTAAAAGCTAGTTGTGAAGCTGGGGTGAGATATCCATGGAGTTGTGGATGCTTCTTTGCAGAAGGGGAAAGGGGGAAAGTGACATCAGCCATTAAGGATATTGCATGGCCCAGAAACCAATGTAGTTGATGAGATACTTTTGAAATTTTTGGACTGTTTTTAAACATAGTTTCACAAACAGTGCATTGTAGTAATCTAATAGAGGTCCAACAAGAGCATAAATGACCGCAACTGTACCATCCCCATCAAGATCAGCATACAACTGAAGCTGATAAAACTTGCTTTGAGTTACAAAGGTTCTAGGAACCTGGCTGGGCCAATGAGGCACCACACAGTGAAGATCTAATCCTTTAGGGGCAGTGCATTCCCATCTACGAGACACAAAACATAGTTTACCTGGATGGGCCACTGACCTAGGGTACTTCCATCTTATTTGGGATGGAGTTTATTTACTCATACTCACTTACCTGGACAGACCAATGGTACTTCCATCTTATTCATCCACACTGCTGTTGTGGCCACATATTTATTCCAGGTGCCCGTCACCTCTTCTGAACCAAGTAATAAGGAGATCTAAAGCTGGGAGTCATGCACATCCTGGCACATCAAGCCAAATCTATAGCAAGCTTTTCGCAGTGGTTCCATGTGCATAGATATTAAACAATATGTTAGAAACAATGGAATCCTGCAAATTCAGAATCCTCAAGCATCTTTATCAGTGGGTTCTTATCAATATTTATCAATAGTTCTTAAATGACATTCCACAAAAGGGCACATTTTCACAGGACACCAGAGCCACTGATATGGATGGTCTTTGCGAGGTCAAATAGAATCAACAGAATCATATTCCCCATTCTCTCTCTCTGCAGAGTCTATTCCACAGGGTAACAGAGCATTTTCAGTCTTGCAGCCTGATTGAAATGGCTGCAAATAATCAGCTTCATTTAAAGCATGCTGTGCTGTGCAGGTGGCAGATGCCAGCTTATGAGTAGTTTAGCTCTTGAATCCTTTTGAACTCTGGCAATTTGGCTACCTCTGCACCATCAGAGGTTGACTTAGAACTCAGTGGCTGCATGTGTGTAGAACCCCCTACCTCTCCAGCTGGCCCCACTGCTCACTGGTAAGCTGCATGCTGGGGACAGTGGAAGGCAAGGGCAGTGGACCACCAAACCATCTCCTTGTCCTGTAAGTAGGTGACTAACTATGTAATCATCTCCTGAAAATATGGGTTCAGCCCAAGAGTGGCTGGGTCAACCATCCCTCATCCAAGTGTTTTGCCTAGCTTATGATTTGACCAGCAAAACCAAACACAATGGTTCCACTAAGCAAAATAAATATGAGTCATGATACCTTCGACTGCAGCTGGGGGAAACATTTGAACCACTAAAATGTATGCCTTCCCCACTGCACATAAGCCCACAGAGAGGAAGAAGGCGGTACTCCTCTCTATTCATTTCATTGTTTCCTAGTCTCATACAAAAGAACTCTTAAGTTAATTTCCTTCCCTTTACATTGATATGCATGTGGTCAGCCAGTCTGGAGTTTTGTGTAACACAAATGTGTGCCAATGAGTTCATGTGTCCAGCCTAGCTGAACCTGGAAAGTTCTTGGGTAGGGATGTGCACAAATATTTGTAAAATTCTAAATTTGTACAGATTTGGCCAAATTCAGACATTCAAATTCAAATGGAATGTTTTGATACATTTATATGAAGCTTCGTATGAAGTTTTACAGTATATGTAATTCGTATGGGATTCGTATGCTATTTGTATGCATTCGTATGTGATTCTTATGGAACCGAACATTCATATTGAATACAAATCCAACCACATCTGAAGGGGATCTATTTGAACAAATACAAATTTTCTTGCATTTGATTTTATACGAATTGAATACAAAACACACACATACATTCGTGCATATCCCTACTCCTGGAAGTAATGTAAGAACATGTCCAACAAACATGCAGCACTACTGTCCAACATGGCAAATGGCATTTTGAACTGGCCTTTGCTCCATGGAGCTAAGTTCCATCATCACCCAAGTCAGGATGGAATAGCACTTCTTGCAAGGAGCCAAAGACCATCCAGCTCCATGATGAAAACTCTTAATCTTGTTTCCTTTTATCCTTAAGAAGGGCAAGTACTTTTCTTTCCTATGATGACTCAGACATCCCAGATGGAAAAAAGCACAGCACACTCATCATGGCTTTGGCACCAAATCCCACACTCATTTTCCCACCAGCCCCATCCTAAGAAGAATCAGACACAACTGTTTATTTAACCACTTCAAGAAACTGGCTTCCATTCCAGTGGCTTCTAGGGTCATGAGGAGGAGTGAGAGAGGGCGACTGGCTAGCATGTGTGGTGGAGAGGAAATGTAACAGAATGAACACTAGCAAATATAAACAACCACTATCCCTTTGGGTCAGGAACAGGAGGGAACGTTTGTCTATTAGTCATCCACATTGTTCTTACTAGTACTGAACTCTGTGGGGCTTTGCTGGTTTGCTTTTTGCATTAAAGCTTTGCTTAATTACTTTTCTAGCAAGTTAACTATTTGGAAGCATGTGCTAAAAAGGTCAGATTCAGAACCTTTTTGTGATTTGAAGCAAGCATACAGCTTTAGTTGGTTAAACAATACAATTTTGTCATACAAGCAAGGTTTATCTGCACTTGGACCTGTCCATGTTGTCACAATGAGCCAACCCTGGCTGGATTGTACCAATGAGGGGTGTGCATGAAATAGTTGCTGCATGTTGTTCTCAGGACAGAACGATATTAAAAAATCTCAGAATGTTCCTAGCATTCTGCCCACAGTGCTCCCTGTCCCATATCAACCTGTGCGTGCCTTAAGATCCGTAGATGAGGCCCTTCAGATTGTACCACCACCCTCAGCAGCAAAAAGGGTGGGCATACGGGATAGGGCCTTCTCAGTGAGGGCTCTCCAAAAGTTGAATAGTCTCCTCCTTGAGATATGTCAGGCACTTTCACTTTACATGTTTAGGAAAGCAGTTAACATGTACCTCTTTGCCCAGGCCTTTGGCTAATTAAGAAACAGCTTTTCCTCTCCGCTTTCAGGCACTGTTATTGTTTTAGTATGTTCATTAAATTTGGTTTTTAATATTGTAACCCACCCTGAGACCTTCATGCATAAGGAGAGATAAAAATCCAATAAATAAACAAAGAGGCAATTCTAGGGAGACCCAAGTGAGTTGGGTGGCAGGTTGGAGGGAGGAGGGTGATTGTTATTATTATTTTTAAAATCTCCAGTAGGAGAATTTGGGAATTTGGGGTGGGGCAGGTGAGCATGTGCTTTAAGAGAAGTCAGAGCATTGCAGATGGGGGTGGATCCATTTTGTACTGACTGTAGTACAAGCCCCCTTTAGAAAAAAAATCAGACGATTCTGCACAATTCTGTCTTGCACAAATGAGCTGGACCTGATACTCTAAACAAAATCTCAGTTGTAAAAATAATAATGAGAGTTTGTTGTTCCATAGGCTGGACATTAGCAAGCTTCCATTAACAGTGAGAAGAAAGGGGCCTTAGGTTGCCTGCTATCTTTTCCAAACTGAGGAAGTCTCACCGCTTTAAACTTTGTGAGACTGTGTGGTGTCGCACTTGCAAATGCCATGCCCCCCAAATCTGGGGCAAGAGTAGAGCAAGTGTCTGTTTCCTCAGTGTCACAAAGGGAGTGGTGACACCACTTTGTAGTCATCAGATTTGGTAACACTTTCCAACTCTAGTGGAAATATATTACAGAATTGTTGCTCATGTATTCAGGCTGTGCAGCAGCCATGTGATGGAACTTCATGAGATTGCCAGCACGTTTCAGGCTGTGCTGACATGCTCTTAATCTTTTAATAAAGAACAGGAAGATCTGGTAGGGCAAAAGGTTCCTGTTTTCCATGGGTTGGTGGTGTCACCATGGTCCCATTCCCATCTTCTGCATTTTTTGCTTACAAAGCAGCATTATGGCATAGAAGGTCAGCCTGGTAAGAGATTGAGCTTCAGCCAATCTGATTGAACAAGGTCTTCTTAGAGGCTAGAGTCCTGCATTTGGTTTCAAAACTGGCTTCAGAAATGTGTGGGCTGGTGAAAGACTGCTCTAGAGACAGTCTCAAATGAGTCCCAGTTTCTGTGGGCTACAAAGGGCAAAATGGCTGCCTGCTTTCTGGGCTGTGCAAATACACAATAGTGATGATGCTCCATTGTATTTGAAAAGTAAGAGGTTGGCATCTTATCCCCCTATGACTCATCTGTCTTATAGCAAATGATGCTAATCTACAAAACCCCAAACATTATTCCATGACCCAAACAGAGCAAACCACCCACACTAACTTGGCATGTGGATTTATCTGTCCAGCCTCCTCTCTGATGAAGACCCCCAGATGTTTTAAGGGAAAAGATGGATCGTTAAGACTATGCATGTATTTTTGGGCAACAAATATCCCCTTCCTATCATATGCGATTCAATATTCCCAGGGTCAAATCTACTGTATATTGGATTTAAGAGAAGTATTTCATCCCATGAGGATCAGGTCTGGGAATGAATGGAAGATTGCTTTTAATTCCATGTATGATCAGTTTGAATATACAGTAATGCCTATTGGGTTAAGTGAGCACACCTGCTATCTTTATGCATTTAATCCATGATATTACCAAAGCTTGCATGTAACTCTCAAGAAATTTAAAATGAGAAGGAAAAAAAAGAGCTCTTGTTAGGCCAAGGAAATAGTAAACAGATGTTCTTAAACATACTTTCAAATTTAAAAATAAGATGTAGATTTCAGAAATTTAGAATTAGATGAAATTATTCTTATTCTATTTTAAAAATAAGAATTCTAAAATTGCTGTTATGTTACAGAGAAATCACTTTCAATCTAAAATATTATCAGTATGCATGAAGAATAAACCAATTAGCCCTTATCCAAACAGAACTTAATAAATTATGTTGTTCATAAACTGTTATATTTCTCACAGAATGAGGACAAAGTTATACAACAGCATCAAAAGAGTATCAGACTGAAATCATTGAAAGGAGAATTCAAAATGGCAATACAGAAATTAAAAGACGTTTTATTTTCTATGAAAGGGAACAAAGTTCAATTTTCTATAAAATATTATCATTATTATCATACTACTACTACTACTACTACTACTACTAATAATAATAATAGTAAAATTTAAAAATTATAAGAATTAAAATAGAGTAGAAAATACAACTCTCTTTCACTGCCCTGCCAGTACTACAGGGATGTTGACTGTGAAAAGCTTGAGTGAAGGCATGTTTTTTAACCTGATGTCAAAAACCACATAGTATTGCACACCAGTTATTTTTGGGTTAAAGCAACTCCATCCAGAACTGGGTGCTCCCTAACTTTTTGGACTCATGATCCCATGGCAAACAGAACCTCTGTCTTGTTTGGATTCAGTTTATTGGCCCATATCAAGCCCATCACAACCTTCCTTATTTAATCCCTTAAGTCACAATTTCTTGTTGTAAGACCTGTGACACCCACTGTTGTGTTACTGTATTTAATATGTGCTGAAAGCATTATATTTTACATATGAGTACTGTATTTGTTCTGTTCTGGCTGCATTCCTTGTATTGTAATGTAAATATCAGAGCAGCAGGTAAAGAGTGGGCAAAACACCCCTAGTTAGCATAAGGTAACGGGGGGGGGGACAGCTGCCCACAAACAGCCAGTCAAGTTTGAGCCCGCACAGGGCCAGGGATATAAAAGGTACCACCCAGACAAGTTTGAGGGTTCTATGCTTGGGATTCCAGGGAGGGAGGACGTGTGTGTAACTGCCCTGTGCCTGAGGGAAACACCAAGACAGTTTCAGGGTTTTATGCTTGGGTTTCTAGAGAGGGAGGACTGGTGTGTGAGACACTCCTGTGCCTGGGGGGAAACACCAAGACAGCAACAGGGTTCCAGGGCTTAGTGTGACAGCCTAAGGGAGTCCTGACAGCAGCCTGTGGGGGTATAGGTTGTTGAGTAGACTGACTCTGAGAAGACTTTGATAGTTTTCTGTTTTCTTCACAAGCTGTAAAACAATAAACCATTTTCTCATTTCTTTATAAAGAACCATCTGCCTGCAGTATTCTTTTGAGACCTATAGGCCTTGGGCTTAGGGAAAGGAGAAGCTGTGGTGAACTCTTTAGCCTGTGGGGGTTAGGGAAGCAATGGCCAATGCTTTTAAATAGTTAGAGGACAGGGGAAGTGAAGTCCTGCCCAGGCTGAAGAGAACACCACAAGACCTTTATGGGATTCCTCAGCAAAATGAATGGACCTAAATGTAGCCTAAAACCAAATTTGCTCTATCAGCCATATTTTGCTTTGAAAAACAGACTAAACTTTCAGATGATCATCTTAGCAGCCAAAATGTTTATTTATTTATTTATTTATTTTATTTTATTTATTTATATTTCTATCCCGCCCTATACCTGAAGGTCTCAGGGCGGGTTACAATATTATATTAATCTTAGACAGGTCCGTGCCCTCAGGCTTACAATCTAAAGAGACAAGAAAAAAACAAAAGGAAAATGGTGTGGGAGGGAACAGGGAATGGCAAAAAGCAAGCACTTGAGCTCTTCAGTTCCGATTCTTCTGCTCATTTCTTATTGTTGGAATTTTCTTATTCTCTTTAATTTTTTCTTCATTGATGACAAACCAGATGATGGTAGAGATGGTCAGCTGGCATCTACTCAGCCCCACCTTGTTCGGCCTTAGGACCAGACGTTTCCTCAACTGGTGGATCGGCTGCCGTAGTCTCTTTGCCATCTTGGATTATGGCAGTTGGAGGAGGGAGGAGACACTTTTGGGAGCAAGGTGGCAGAGCGCAGCCTGCTGCCCCTTCTCCACTCCTCTCAGGCAAGATGGTTCTCAGCCTTGTGATGATGGCAGTTGGAGGAGGGAGGGGCAGTACTGGGAGCAAGATGGCAGAGCCCAGCCTGCTGCCTCTTCTCCACTCCTTTCAGGCAAGATGGTTCTCAGCCACATGGTCATCCTGGCACCTGGGCATGTAGTCCTTGCTTGTTCTTCAAGCAATGGAGAATCCCTTGGAGCACCAGTAATGATTAAAAGAATTGTTTCTTAAAAACAGACCTTTGCTTGCTTTTAATTACCATCATGTGTAATCTGAGTGGAAATGGTAAAGGGGAAGTACACACTGATAAACAAACAGATGGATGCATGTCGGATATTTTTCTGCCAAGTAAATACCAAGAGAAATCAAAACAGGTTGCATATTCAGTATCATCTCACAACTTTAAAGCTTCAGGTACTTTTTAAAGAACCAAATATGAATACACGGTAAGAAAAAGTTTTGTAACATGGGAAATGCCAGTGCTACCCATAATAGATGGAAATTGTGGCAATTGAACAAATTAACTTACATAACCATTTAGTGCAAAATATAGAACACTTTCAGAGGGAAACACACTAGGGATGTGCACGAATATTTGAAAATTAAAAAATCTGATTCGATTCTGACGAATGTGGACATTCAAACTCGAATTGAATGTCTTCGCATTAGAATTTAAGCATTCAAATGGATTTTGGATGTTCCGAAACATTTGTTCGAATCATTTGAATCATTTGAATGTACAGATATTATATGTGTCTGTACGTATTTGTGCTTATAATACTGGATGAAAATGGGATGCAAGCAGGATAAAATGGGATACATACAAAATGCACAGAAATATGTATAACATACAAATCTTGTTGACATCTGTATCTTTAAATACAAATCTAACATTCGAACAAATAGATTCAAATGTAATGGATTTGAATCTTTTTTTAGCATTTGGATTTTAAACATTCAAATCAAATTGAAGTTGAATGCAAAAAACAACACATTTGTGCACATCACAGAGAGAAAATATTAGAAATGCATATATATAAAAACTGTTTCTGTCTTCATAATTCCTTTTTTAATATCCGTATCTCAAACGTTTATACTATCTAAATGGGAATGAATGCCTCCATCTTTGGTATTTGCATATAGCTTTCCATAGGTTGTCTTCTCATAGCCGTATCTTGTGAGTAGGGATGTGCACAAATGTTTTTTTGGCATTTGATTAGAAAAAAAATTGAAAGTTCATAAATCCGTATTCACACAAATAGATCACATTTGAATGTGGTAAAATTCTGTTCAATACAAACCTATTCATACTAAGGGTGTTTTTCTACTGTCACTAGAAGTACCCATTAAGTACTCATTACACTACACTATTTCACCCTATATACTAAGGCTTCAGGGTGCCTTGCATTAAGTATTTCCAGTATAAAAATACATTTAGAATTTGAATGATTTAAACCCACAAATTACAGTTCTTTTAAAAAAAACACTAGCTACCTCTTTGATCAAAAGCAAAGGTAAAAAGGTAGAAAGACTAGATGTATATTTGTAACACTTCCAGTACTAGATTTTATTTTTAGGTAGGTAGGTATAGGTGTATTTGTGTGTTGAATATCTGGGTTTTATGCAATTCTTAAATTCACAATTATGTTCTTTTAAATAACTACTTCTGATGATATTTCTGAGATGAGTAAATAAATAAACAAATGCTGGCTCTGTGTATTTGCTATGAATGTGTTCCATCAGCATTCAACCATCAGCAAGATGGCCATGTACTTTAAGCAACTTACACCAGATTTTAAACATACAAGCAGCAGTAAATTTTGTGAAATGCATGGGGAAATTGGGCTCAGCATGAGCTGCTATTATGAAGTCATATAGGGGAGGGTGGAACAGGCCTTTCATTTCTAGCTTATACATTTATTCACCAATGTATTACTGATGGATTTCATGGGATTTTTTTCTGCCCAGGTAGAATCTGTGAAGCATAATCTGACATACATAATTTGAAAAGATGTTGGCCAGCAGTTTAAATTCACTGGTTTTACACTAGAGGAAAATCTCATATGGTGTTAGTTGTATAATAAATTGATTCCAGGTGTCTTGGAGTTTGCAAGCCTTCTGAACATACCTGGGTTGAGTTATGGCCCTTGTATTGGATGCTGGGAAGCTCAGCTGCACTTCTTGGCAGGCATCATTCTTGGAAGAATTTAGTTGGCCATTTCTAAAGCAGGTCCCTGTATATTCATATGTATAACTTTATGGGTGGCCTGTCGGTTACATCCTGCTAAGCAAGGGTTTTTGTGGCGGGGGAAGTTACATGCTTGTATCTAATCAGATATCCTGCAAAGAAGGGACCAGTATAATTCTGCCCACCATTTGCCAAAGTATTACTTGATTTCACACATTTCCCTCTTATATACTCACTAGGGACATGCATGAATGTGTGTGTGTGTATTTTGTATTCTATTCTTATTGAAGTGAAAATTCAAGAAAATTCAAGTAGATCATCCTCAAATGTGGTAGGATTCTAATTCAATACAAAGGTTCGATCCCATATGAATCCAATAGGAATACATAAGAATCCAAATCAAACCCCATATGAATTCCATACGAAGTTTCATACGAATGTATTGAAACATTTAATTCAAATTTGAATGTCAGTCTTCAAATGTGCCAACATTCTATTCAGATTTGAATGTCTGAATTTGTACAAATTTCAAATGTTACAAATATTTGTGCACATCCCTAATACTCACTAAAGTATATAGCCACTATTTGTTATGTTTAAACACATAGTGCCAAGATTAATATTATCAAGACTGAAGACAACATACACTTCCTGAATCAAAAAGCATTCTATATAGTTGTGGAATAGACTGGTTCAGTTTCAGTGACAACACACATGCACACATGGCTGTAGACTTTCAATCCCATGTTGAAAAGAAAAAAACCAGGTACACCTTCCCTTGGCTGTTCTATCACCACTCTTGTCATCTTGTAGCAATACTTGATATCTCAAGTTTAAAGTATCAGGAAGATGTTTCAAAGTCATGCTGTTCTCTGGGCTTCTAGGAGAAGAAACAGACTCAAATGGAAAATAACTATTTAATGCAGTGGTTCTCAACCTTTGGGTCGCGACCCGATTTGGGGTTGCGCACCCTTTTTGGCGGGGTAGCCGAAAGCTCCCACAGCCCCCCCGCTTCCCCCCGCCACGCCCCCTGCCGTGCCGCCGCGCCGCCGCTGCTGTGAGGAGAGATTGGTGGCAGCGGCGGTGGATGGCAGTTGCCCTCAAGGGAGCAACCACGGCGGCACTTGGGGCGAGGCGAGCGAGGAGGATGGCGGCGGCGGCAGCAACTGTGGGCAGCCCCGGGCGGCTGGGCTGGCCCACTAAAATCTTCCGGGTCGGGGGGGGAGTGAACGCGATGCCAGCGGCCCTGGCCTAGGCCCGGCCCCACCCCGCCCCCACCCCGCCCCTGCTCCGCCCCCACCCCGCCCCCTGCTCTGCCCCCACCCCGCCCCTGGGGTCGCGGAGGCTTGGGGGACCTCATTTTGGGGTCGTGACTGTTTCCATGTTAGTCTGGCAATGGGGTCTAGAGGAGGCTAGGGGGAGGGGGCACCTTTGGGGGGGAGCCCCCAAACCTAAGCTTCGAAGTAATTTCAAAGTCATTTCAAAGTCTGTGCAAAATAGCTTCAGAGCATCTTTGTGCTGATCTTTAGAGTGAACTTCGAAGTCCCTCCGAAGTCCCTTCAAAGTCCCTCCGAAGTCACTTCCAAGTCTACTCCAAAGATCAGCACAGACTTCAGATGCTCCAGAGCTATTTTACGCAGACTTCGAAGTGACTTCAAGATGATTTTGAAGTGACTTCGGAGCCACTTCAGAGATTGCACCCCCTGTCCCCCCAAACACCTGGGGTGACAGGCAGACCCGCCGTGGGTAGATCCAGATTTCCAAATGGGTGCTCCGGTGTTTCCACGGCAGGGAGGCTAGCACCCATTGCTATTGGGTGCTAGACCACCCATGGAAACACCTTGGGTACTTACCTTAAATTTAGATCTACTAGATCCAGATTAAGGGAAATACCCATTCCCTAGATCCGGATCTTCTTAGATCCGGATTAAAGGAGCCCGGTGGAAAAACACCCTTTGTCTCCCTGTTCTGGGAGATATGGTGGCAGGGTGGAAGATGTTCTGGGAGGAATATTAGCAGGGTGGTAAACTATTGTAGGGGCATGTCAAAATATTTCTAGGGAACTCATAGTGGAAAGCAGAGATATGGACTACTGGTAGCAGATGTTCTTTCATCTGGGGAGACCTAATCTGAAGCTGGTGGACCAATGCTTCATGTGGATGTCCTTTGGATCATTGTGGAAGCCAATCCCCTTTCATATCATCCAGCAGTACAGACAGAGAAGAATTCACGAATAAAATGAGTTTCCTATAAGTATCAATTAAATCTGACAAGTATTACACCTTTCCCTCACCGAGTCTTATTTACTTCTGCTCATTCCGTGTTCCCCAGCAGTGCAGTTGCTGATGGTCTTGTTTATGGTTCCAACTAGGGATGTGCATGGATATTTGTAACGTTCCTTGTTCATCCGAATTTGTACATTTGTATACAAATTGAATGTTACAACATTCATACATTAAGGTTCGTACAAATACTAATGTTTTGGACATCCGTATGAAGAGTTTGGACATTTGTTAAACTGGGAAGGTGGGAAAGCGGCTGCGCCAGCCACATCTGCAACGGGTCCAGATTTCATTTGACATGGGTCAATAGCAGATTAAAAGTGGATTCAAATCAGATTTGGTGCTTTCAGTGCAGGTGTTACAGGATATGTATTGACTACATATGTCTTTATGTCGGATAGATACGTATGGATATTTGTACAAATACATTTGTATCATATAGAATTTTACCACATTTGGGGATCTATTCAAACAAATATGGATTTTCTAACATTCAGTTTGTTACAAAAAGAATATCAAAAAATGCATTTGTGCGCATCCCTAGTCCCAACAAATGTAGGTTCCATAACACAGTTTCTTGGTTTTTTTTTTTAAACAAAGATATTATTTTCTAAGTTCTGTCTCTTACATGTCAAATACTCTATTTGAATAGTATGAGGGGTGTACACAAATGCAATTTTTGGGATTCGATTCAATTCAAATCAAATATCCATACATTCATTTGAATTTTTAAAATTTGAATTTACCCAAATTTGATTCAAATTAAGCAGATACGAATCTATTTGTTTGAATTTTAGATTTGAATTTGCTCTAACGAATGATGACATTTGTATTCTCTAACGAATGATGACATCTGTATATTTATTTGCTGTTCAAACAGAAAATCTCTCAAGCTTCAAACCAAGGATAATTTTAGAAGTATTTAACCAAGTCTCCCACTGAACAGACCCAGCAAGCAATCAAATACAGAACAATCTGTTTGAATGCAACTGCACCTCACATATTTCTCTAATCCACAATACCATGACATATAAAAATACTTATTTTGTGTTTACATGAGCACAGGGACATTCCTTCTTCTTTTGTGGGAACATTTGCAACACCAAGTTTAATGTATGCAGCCTTACCATATTTTGGTAGGGCAACAGCACTCTCATTAAAGTGATTCATAGTTATCTTGTATTTACATCACTGTAAGTTGGAATGCAATATGGGTAGAGATTTTAACTTTTCCACCAATCATTTCCTAAGTGTAAGCCACGCTGCTTAAAACTTCCTGCCATTTGCAAGCCTCGATGATGTGCAGAATATCAGAAGCATGATCCCAATATTCCACATCTCGTCACCATGAGATGCTTAACTCCTCCCTCATTTCCAATACCTTTGCTTCTTCACCAGCCACCCTTGCTGAAAAACTAAGATGAAAAGCAACAACACAAACCCTTTTCCATACCAAAGTGGAGAAAGCAAGAAGCAGTAGTGTGCTGTTCTCGTTATTAGATTTAAGATATCATTAATTGTAAAACATCTGGTTTTACTTATTATTTCCATTCCTCCTGGTTTAATCAGAGCATGAAATGTACTAGGTTGCAAGTTACCCCAGAAGTTCCAGAACTATAATAAAGTGAACTTCCAACTTTCACAGTTCACGCACCACAAGTGTGTTGCCATCATTTTCCCTCTAAGGGGAAGCTAAATCTCAAAGGAAAGGACTGAGTGAAGGGTGTTTTAGCCAAGTGCTGAAAACCCTAAAAGAGAAAGAAAAAGACAATTTAAGAACTAAAAATGTAAACACTGGTAAGATTCTTCAAATAATTTAGAAATAGGAAGCCAGCCAGGAAGGCTACTGATTGACTGGATGATGAGAGTAACGGTGAACTAAGAGGAGAAAAAGAAATTGTGCAAAAGCTGAATGATTTGCTGTTGTTGTTGCTGTCTTGTTGCTTACTGCTTACTGCCATTTTAGAGTCTGCCCCCTCGGGCTCCTTGTACCTATGGGGAACTTTCCTTTTAGATTTATTATTTCTAGCCATTTTTGCAGCTCAATTTAACAAGCCTCGTAGCTTCCAGAGGCTTTAAATTTTTAAAAAATATAAAATAAATTAAGCTTACATGGACAAGTATTTATTTATGTGCTGATTTTGGGTGGCAGGATCATGGAGCTCAGGGAGTTCCTACATGCCTTGGCCCACAGGCATGCACCCCTTAAATTATTTGCATCTGTCTTCATTGAAGAGAATTTCAGGCAAACCACTAAACCTGAGCTCACGTTCTCAAGGAGGCTGTATGATGACATGAGCCATACACTGTGGCAAAATAAGAAAATTAAACTCCATTTTTCTAAAATGACTCAAGAAGGACCTAGGAAATTATAAGTTTATAAGTTTAACATCTTATCCAAAGAAAATAGTGGAAACCATTACTAAAGGTAAGACTACTAAATATTTGGATGTACCAGCCCAAATCAAAGATAGAATGGCTTTTGTATAGAAAAGTCTAATATTTTAGAATTTTTAAAATGTATCATCAAAGATATGGGTAAAGGCTTTCTAGTAGATATCACTGAGCTAGGTTTTGGGTTGTTGTTCTTGTTTTAAACTTTTGATAGAGTTATCCATTAAAGTTCCTCATCAAAATCTGCTTAGCATTTATGGAAGTCTTATTATTGATATCCAACTGGTTAAGGAACAGAAACCAGATAGAAGTAGCAAACAGACATCTCTGACTCTGGAGAGATCTAAAAGGTGACTGCTACCCAAGGATCTGTCCTGGAGTCAGTGATTTTTAGCAAACATTATTTACAGGCATTGAAATTATAATTCAAATTGATGGTGGTAACTGCATCTCAAGAAGCATATAGCAGAATTGGAGAAGGTGAAAAGGCGAGTTACTAAGGGTTTTTTCCCCACTAGCACTAACTACCCATTAAGTACCCACACCATTTTCCTTTTGTTTCTTGTCTCTTTAGATTGTAAGCCTGAGGGCAGGGACCTAGAATCATAGAATCATAGAATCATAGAATGGTAGAGTTGGAGGGGACCTCCTGGGTCATCGAGTCCAACCCCCTGCTCAAGGCAGGATCTCCTAAACCATCTCAGACAGATGGCTGTCCAGTCTCTGCTTGAAGACCTCCATCGAAGGGGAACCAACCACCTCCCGTGGCAGCCTGTTCCACTGGTTGATCACTCTTACTGTTAGAAATTTTTTCCTAACATCTAAACTAAATCTTTTCCCCTGCAGTTTCACCCCATTGTTTCTAGTCCTTCCTTGAGAGAGTGAGAACAGGGCTGATCCCTCTGCCTTGTGACAACCCTTGAGGTATTTGTAGACAGCTATCATGTCTCCTCTCAGTCTTCTTTTTGGTAGACTAAACATTCCTAGTTCCTTAAGCCGTTCCTCATAGGACATGGTTTGCAGACCGTTCACCATCTTGGTAGCTCTCCTTTGAACCTGCTCCAGCTTGTCAGCATCTTTTTTAAACTGGGGTGACCAGAACTGGACACAGTACTCCAGATGAGGTCTGACCAAGGTAGAGTAGAGGGGGATAATAACTTCACGTGATCTGGACTCTATGCTTCTCCTAATACACCCCAGGATTGTGTTTGCCTTTTTTGCAGCTGCCTCACACTGTTGACTCATGTTCAGTTGATGATCTACCAGGACACCCAAGTCTTTTTCACATGTGCTGCTGCTCAGCCGAATTCCTCCCATTGTATACGTGCTTTTTTCATTTTTCTTGCCCAGGTGCAGAACCTTGCATTTTTCTTTGTTAAATACCATTTTATTAGTTGCAGCCCATTGTTCGAGTTTCTCTAAATCTTTTTGGATCCTCTCTCTCTCTTCTCTGGTGTTTGCAATCCCCCCTAGCTTTGTGTCATCAGCAAATTTGATCAGTTTCCCTTCAACTCCCTCGTCCAGATCGTTTATAAAAACATTAAACATAACTGGGCCCAGGACAGAACCTTGTGGTACTCCACTTGACACTTCCTTCCATTTGGATGTGCAGCCATTTAAAGCCACTCTTTGAGTACGATTACTAAGCCAGTTTTGAACCCACCTTATAGTTGCCTTGTCAAACCCATATTTGATCAATTTTTCAATGAGGGTCGCATGAGATACTTTGTCAAATGCTTTGCTGAAATCAAGAAATACTATGTCTACTGTATTTCCTTGATCAACCCATTCAGTGATTTTGTCATAAAATGAAATCAAGTTAGTCTGACACGACTTGTTTGATACAAACCCATGTTGACTACTGTTAATTATTGAATTCCTATCCAAATGCTGACATATGTGTTGTTTAATAATTTGTTCGAGAATCTTTCCTGGTATTGAAGTCAGGCTAACAGGCCTGTAGTTCCCTGGGTCTACCTTCTTCCCTTTTATGAAGATAGGAACAACGTTTGCCCTTCTCCAATCGTCTGGGACTTCTCCTGTTCTCCATGACTTCTCAAAGATTACAGCAAGTGGTTCAGCAATTACCTCTGCTAATTCCTTCAGTACCCTAGGATGTAATCCATCTGGACCCGGGGACTTAAATTCGTTTAAGTTAGCTAAGCGTTCCCTTACTCTCTCAGTGTTGATTTTGTGTCTTGATTCTCCTAGTCCTTCATCAGTACAGTGAAGGACTGTTGCATGTACATTATCCCTCTTGGAAAAAACAGATGCAAAATAGGAGTTCAGAATCTCTGCCTTCTCAAGATCACTTTTGATCACTTCTCCATTCTCTCCCTGCAGACTTCCCAAAACCTCTTTGACTTTTCTTTTGCTGTTGACATATCCCCAAAACCCTTTTTTATTGTTTTTAGTCTCTCTTGCAAGCCTCAATTCATTTTTAGCTTTAGCTTTTCTGATACTTGCCCTGCAGATTGTACTGATTTCATTATATTCCTCCTTAGATATGTATCCCTCCTTCCATTTCTTAAACATTTCTTTTTTCTTTTTTATCAAGTTTTTAAGTTCTAGGTTTATCCACCCTGGTCTCTTTAGATGTTTTCCATTCTTCCTTCTTTGAGGAATTGTTAATGATTGCGCTTCTAATATTGCATTTCTCAAAATATCCCATCCTTCTTGGACATTTCTATCCTTTAGTACATTTAACCATTTGATCCCTCCTAACCTCCTCCGGAGTCCATCAAAATCCGCCCTTCTGAAGTCCAGCTTTGAAGTCTGAGTCCTCTCATGCTTTCCTTCCCTTATTATCCAGAATTCAAGGATAACATGATCGCTGCCTCCTAATGCCCCAGAAACTCTGATATCCTTCACCATTTCCTCTCTGTTGGTAAGAATTAGATCAAGGATAGCCAATCCTCTTGTTTCCTCCACCACCTTTTGGTACATGAAATTGTCAGCGAGAGAGGATAAGAACTTATTAGACTTGTGACTTTTTCCTGAGCGAGATTCCCAACAAATGTCTGGGTAGTTAAAGTCTCCCATAATCACTATGTCATGCTTTTGTGAAAGTTTAGCCATCTGGTCTAGGAAGAGGTCATCCATATCTTCTGTTTGTCCAGGGGGCCTGTAATAGACTCCTACAATGGTATCCTTTCTGTTGCTCTCTCCTTGAATTCTTACCCATACCGATTCTACTGAGCTTCCACTCTCTGAAACTTGAACCTCTGAGGAGACAATTTCTTTTTTAACATACAGCGCAACACCCCCTCCTCTTTTGTTAAGTCTGTTTCGCAGAAACAAGTTGTAGCCTTCGATGTTTGTGTTCCATTCATGTGTGTTATCCCACCAGGTTTCCGTAATACCTATGACATCATATTTATCTACCTGGGTCAGGATCTCCCGCTCCCCTTTTTTATTTCTCATGCTTTGGGCATTGGTGTAGAGGCATTTTAGTTTGTAATTGCTATCTATTGCGAGCTTGCCTCCTCTGTTTTCCTTACAAAATTTATGCGTTTGTTCATTGGTACTATTTCTGGGAGTAAGAATATCGCCTGGTTTGATTGACTGAGTATTTTTGCTTGACTTTTTGTTACCCTTCCCCTTTTGTTTTAGTTTAAAGCTCTCCTAATAACCGAAGCAAGGCGCTTCCCGAATACATTCTTTCCTGTCCCTGTAAGGTGCAACCCATCTCTTGCAAGGAGTCCGTCATATAGGTAGTTTTCTCCATGGTTCAGAAATCCAAATCCTTGCTGCCGGCACCACCGACGTAGCCACTTGTTCACCTCAAGAATCCTATCCCTTCTACTTTTATCGTGACCATCCACCGGAAGGATAGATGAAAAGACTACTTGTGCTCCCAGTTCCTTTACTTTTCTGCCAAGGTCTTCAAAGTCTCTGTAGATGTTTTCAAAGTGCTTTTTTGCCGTATCATTTGTGCCTACATGTATGAGTAATAATGGGTAGTAGTCTGTAGGTCTGAATAGCCTCGATATGCTATCAGTTACATCTTTGATTCGGGCACCTGGGAGACAGCACACCTCTCGTGAGTTTCTGTCAGGTCTGCAGATAGTTGCCTCTGTTCCTCTTAAAAGTGAATCTCCCATGACCACTACTCTCCTCTTTTTCTTTGCATTACCATTTCTTCCTCTCCATTCCAGAGGTTTCTCAGTGCCTATTGGAGTAATATTTGTGGACCTTGTCGTCGACTCTTCAGATGTGTTGTTCTCCTGACTGAGTATCTGGAACTGGTTGTTTAATTGCAAGGGTGCCGAATGTCTCCTGTTCTTCCTGCTCCTTTGGGTCACATGCTTCCATAACTCACTTTCTGCAACTACAGAAGGATGTTCTTCTATCCCTTCATTTTGAAGTGTTTCCTCCATGCTGTCGAGGAAGTTCTCTTCTTCTCTAATCTGCTTCAGTGTCTTGACCCTCTCTTCTAGACTTTTAACCCTTTCCTCCAGGAGAGCCACAAGCTTGCATTTGTGGCAGGTAAAATGTGGCATCTGTTGTGGTAGGGTCATAAACATGCCGCATACATTGCATGTGACAATACAGGTGTTCTCGCCTTCCATATTGCTTTTAGGGTAAGGATTTTAAAGATGTGATGCTAAGGTATGAATGAATTTTTTTTTATCCCACTGTACCTTTTTTTTTATAATTTTTAATTTTTTTTAATTTTTTTTATTTGTCTAAGATTAATATAATATTGTAACCCGCCCTGAGACCTTCGGGTATAGGGCGGGATAGAAATACAAATAAATAAATAAATAAATAAATAAATAAATAAATAATAAGTATCAATTAAAGACCCATTAGGCTCAGAGCAAGAATACCCCATTTCCACTGTAGAGCCCATTAGAGCCACATTTGTTTCCACCAGTTCTAGGGAAATCCAGATTACATGGGTCCTTCAGGACCTATAATTCCAATTTCCTGCAGACCCCATTAAAGGTGTCTACAATGGGGTCTTCAGGCATCAAATCCAGATTATGCAGAGAGCATTTCCACCATGATCAGGCAATGGGGTCTGGGGGGGCACACCCATGGGGGGTGCCCTGAAACTCAAAGCTCTGAAACCTGTACACAATCTCCAAAGAGGGCTCTGAAGAACAGCACAGGACCCCACACAAGAGAATGCCATTCCCATGGACCTTTGTCAAAGGCTCCGAGGGATCTTTGGAGTTTGTGGGAGTTTATGGCAAAGCTCCAGAGATTTTCCAGAGCGGCTCCAGATAATCTTTGAAGAATCTCCCAAGCATCTACAGAGATTGCACCCCGTCCCTAAAAAAACCTGGGGTGACAGGTGGGCCCCATGTGGGTAGATCTGGATTCACTACATGGGGTGCTCCAGCATTTCCACTGTGGGCAAGCTAGCACCCATCGTTATTAGGTGCTGCACCACCTGTGGGACCATATCAAGTACCTCCCTTAATCCAGATCTACTAGATCCGGATTAGTTGAAGGACCCATTCCTTAAATCCAGATCATCTTAGATCTGGATTAAGGGAGGTAAGTGGAAACCCCCCCCCCCCCCCCGCAAGATGACTAACAGGCTGGAGGAACTTCCCTATGAGGAAAGGTTACTTCTAGGGCTTTTAAATTTAAAAAGATTAGTGAGGGGATATGATGGAGGTGGACCAATTCATGAATATCTGTAGCATATTGGATTTATAAATGATCAGGAATGGCTATTAGCCAAGAGGCATGGTATAAGCAGATTAATAGAAATACTTCACAGTCACTAGTGCCAGATTCTACAGCTCAGTGGTTGATATCCTGTTTACTATATACTTTAGCAAATTATTTTAAACTAAGGTTTTAAGGCTGTAAACTGCTTTGAAGTAGGGATGTGCATGAATATCCATAACATTCAATATTTGAACCAATTCATATGAATTTGGGCGTTCATATATGAATTGAATGTTACGACATTTGTACAATGACATTTTATCCGTACAAATGTTTTGGAATGCAGAGGTGGGAAAGCAGCTGCGCCAGTCACATCTGCAACAGATCCAGAGTGCATTCAACATGGTTTGAGAGCAGATTCAAAGTGGATTCAGGGCAGATTTGATATTTTCAGAGTGGATATGTTACAGGATATGTATCAAATATGTATAGATATGTATTGTAGAGGATATTTGTACAAATTCATGTGAATACATTCGTATCAAATAGAATCCTACCACATTCAAAGGGGATCTATTCAAACGAATAAATTTTCGTACATTCAATTCAATACGAATCGAATGCAAAAAAAAACACAACCCATTCATATGCATCCCTCTTTTGAAGGTTTTACATAAAAAGTGATTTAGAAATATTTTGAATGCATATTTCCCAAAAGGATATTGATAGGGCATCTTAAATAAGGCCTCATTTTACTCAACTGGTAAACCTTAACATAAATATTTCATATAGTATCTTTACATATTCAGCATGATGAAAAGCTGCTTTAAAAAACCCCAATAACACCGTATTTGAATCCTTTGGAAATAATTCAGAACCTTTTTTGAATGTTTCTATGGGAGCCTTTTATTACTGCAGATAATTTTTGTCTCTCTACCACTAATAACTTTCTTATAGCTGAATCACCAGATCCCTCCATGTGGGTATACCATAAACAGTGTTAAACAGCAATTATATTTCCTAGTATTGTTTATTCTGTAGACAGCTGTACAGAATTTTATTCTATGGGTTAGCTATTAAATGTCTCAAACGGCAATCTTAAGCAGTAATTTGGTTTTCCAGAAGTATGTAATTACAGTCAGCTCTTTCCATGAAAGATGAATGATGTATGTATGAATGCCACTTCGGGTGTTTTTCCACTGTCACTAGAAGTACCCATTAAGTACCCATTAACGGGTACTCAATGGGTACTCCTAGTGACAGTGGAAAAACACCCATAATCACCATTTCTTGTCCTAGTAAAGTCAGAATTAAAAAAACACCTGGCAAACAGTTAATAGTTCACATGTTCCAAATACAAAGATGTCTGTATAGGTTTTAAATGAATTATGAAATCATGTAATAACAATAACCTGCAATGCATACACAAAATGGAAGCAGAACAAGTATTCATTCTCACAACTTATCATTTATTAAATGCTTTCTCAAAAGCATTTTATTGTACTTTTGAAGAGCCTAGCAAAATGTCTTGAATACTCACACCTATGTTTCCTGTATCAGCAGAGGAGTATAGGAGAAGGAGAAGAACTGGAGATTCTCCAGTTTGGAGCATCTACACTGCGCGCAACCACTTCCATTCCAGAAACGTCTAAAAGTGTGTGGGACCATCTCCTAGCCCAGACAGCAGTGGAGTACTAAAATGTGCTCTAGCAGCATCTAGAACACTGCTAGGTAGCTCCAGCATGCACTCTTTGCACTGCTTCCATTCAGAGTAGCGCAGCCAGTCATGTGTTGTACAGCCTGGTCACCGCAGCAACAGAGGGGCACATGACCATTGCTGTGGTGAGGCAACTGCTGCTAATACAGCAACGTTTGGACTTACCTGATACTTAGTGAAGGCGCTGCTTACCTTTGGGATGGGGCGGACATTAAGAATGCACATGCCAGCTCCATCCCTGATCTTCCCTTTCCTGGGACACTGTCCCAGGGAAGGGAAGGTGTGAAAATGCTCTTTGTCTCCCTTATTTTGCCTCTGGTTTGCTTTGACATCTTCCTTTATAGCTGCCTTTCAGTTAAATATATGGCTTTTTATCATTACAGTGCCCCCTACTTCTTTGCCCAATCCTCAAAATCTAAAATCATCCCTCAAATTCTTATTTTCCAAGTCTTTAATTTTCTTTCCTGCTTTCTGTTCCAGGGCATTCCATTACTATTTCCACTTCACATTTCTATTAATTCCATTTTTTTAGGAAATATCTATAAAAACGCATCCCGTGGATTTCATAATACAACTCAGAAGTAACATTGTAAGATATACTTTGCTAGGAAGCAGGTGTTACAAGATAGCTTCAACTGCTGATATTCTAGTAGTAAGCACAGTTCAATATTTAAAAAAATAAGATAGACCCCGAAGTAGTGTAAACATACTTTTATTTTACTAAAAGTAAGCTCCCATCAACTACTTACATAGTTGAGGTTTAAAAAGATTTTCAGAGGTTTTCAAATAAATAATAGTTTGAGATCAATGGTTACACTCAAACAGGTTCTTAAGTAAATGTGCACATATTAGGATCCTCTTGTACCCAAATACATCCAAAGCGCTGTAAAAGTGTACAGTAGTAGGGCACCAGGAGAAAAATGTCACTTCAGAGGAGAGATGAGATAAATCTGAGTCAGGGGCCATGAACTGATTATCACGTAATGACTGAAAGAGGAGAAAAGAGGATGGAGGAGAATGCTCACCAGCAGAATCCCAGTTCAGAAATATTCTGACAGACCCAAAGACTATAACCTAATTCTTGTTTGCCTAATCCTGAAAGAGTTATGAAAGCTTTTTTTTTAAATTGATAACAATCGTTCTCCTGAATGCCAGAAATGTGGGCAATGTTTGTTAAACATCTGGTGGTTCAAGCAGACACAAGCTACATCCTTCCAAACCTCAATACTGATGAGACTCATGAAGTCACTGTTAATGATGAAACTGGGAAAGTCATTGACCCCATCTTCCCAAATATTTGCATCTCCCCATGTGCTCAACTATATATTTTTTAAAGAACTCACCCTGCTCAGCATTTCTTTCTTTGCTTTTTTAAGAGAACAAGAACTATTGCATAGGGCACTCAAAGTTTGTCTCAGGTAAGGAGTCCTCTTTAAGTGATCAAAACGATGAGAGCAACCAAACATGTAACATTGTTACAAATGAATGAGGCAGTAAGATATTTACTACACAATAAAACTCTACAATGTATGGAAATACACTGCAAAGAGGGATTGCTTCTCTTTGGTGTACACCTGGTCAGCTTACAATCCTTCCATGTCTTTTCAGTGTTTGGCAATCATTTAACCCTACTGATGCATTCACGATAGATTAAAGTTGGAGAGGTACTGCCTCTCTCACGATAAAGCACAAGAGTTCAAAATCTAATAGGTAATACTGATGTGCACCTGGATGGTAATGATGGGACTTACACCGAACCAAAACATTATTCCAGCAAAAATACATAAGATGAAATACAAAACTATATTTTACCAGCATATTCCATAGTAGTGCATACACTGCAACATTCAACAGAATAAATGTTAACGTTGAAAAAGGTCTAGACGCACACAGGATAGATGTCTGAACCAATGGACTCATCAGTTTTCAAGGAAAGCCACATAATCAGTTAACCGGGCCAACTGTTGTTCATTGGGGATGGGTGGGACAGGGGCAGGTTCTGAAAGAAGGTACAAAAAACACAGTGAAAATTAACAGAATCCAAAAAAACAACAAAACCGCAAGCTGGGTATTAACACTCATTCACTCCCTGTTGAAGAGAACACAGACATTTTCTCCCTGAATGGCAAACTTTGGTTCCAAATGCTACTTGTGCACTATATGCACTAATTCTCTAAACTCCAACCTCAAACGCTTCATATGGATTCAAACTTCTCTCTGTAACTTCATCTGCTGTTCTTTATATCAAACAATATATCGGAAACAACATTCACCTCGGATAGTTCACTGCCTGAGGAAAGACTTCTTTAATGCACTAAAAACACCAAAGATAATAATAAAAAGCACTGTAAATGTTTCAATGGAATGTGCTGTTGAATGTCCACCATTCTTGTTCTTGCATTTCTTACGAGATATAACTAGATCTATGTTGAGGAACAGTTATCTGAATATTTTTATTAGTATCTTTATTTTTAGAACTCTGTGTGGGAAATAATTTCCTGCTTAAGACCAACGGGTGGGCACGTTTTTACCTCAACAGATTCAATATAACTTCTTCAGATATAAAGGAAATGCATACCTGATAATGGGTGAAATCTGTCAAATGAAGGTTCTTGGGGACCTAAAACACATATAAACAGCTGTCAATCAAGTTTTCAAGGAACCACTGCACTAGCAATACATTTTCTATCAATACCAAATTTTACTGAAAAACCTTTAGAGCAGTCTGCTAGCAATTTGCTTGTGATCACCAGAGAGTAATTTCTAACCACAAAAATAACCCTACCTATACCTCTAAAGGACCACTTCTCAGAATTACAAAAGGAAAGCAGCTATCAGCCATTGCTCACAGATCACTGGCAACCCTGCTGCCAAAATTGTATCAACTGTAGGTCTTCTACATGTGGTGGTTGAAAACATTCAAAGCATCTGATCATCTATGTGCTTACACAGGCAAAAGCCAAGTGTTATAAAAGTGAGAAGCACTGATGGATACTTTTAAAATGATCATTATTTGTGCTAAGTAAACACAGCTTTGAACTATGCTTAGAAGAATTCTATGTATAATTTTGTACAGTATATGAGAACACATCAGAATAAGAATGTTTAGAAGTCATATTACCATGATTATACAAAGAACTAAGGTGTTTCTGGCCTAGTTTTAAAAAAATTTGTTTAAAATGTTTATACCTTGCCCCATATCCTACGATCTCTGGGCAGCTTTCAACAAAAACCCCATATACAGATAAGACATTAAATACCTACCTCATTAAAACAGTATTAAACAGCATAGTTAGTTAAAAACTAAAGATAAAATTATTTCCCTGATTTAGTCATCTCCAGCACTTTTGTCTCATAGCTCTGTAGGAGTTGGAACAGCTGGGAAATTAGGTGATTTGTAATATGGCTCTGGACAGGCAAGCCACTAGAACTGCTTCTCAAAGCTGCACAGCATTATTTTTTGCTGTTGATTCAATTCAGAAATCCAATGAATCCAGTTGAACTGAGAAGGCAAGGAAACAATTTCAACAGCTTGTGCCAGACATCTGTTGGAACAATGTGGGAAGTAGCACAGGATGTTGCAGGAAGAAAAAAGAAAAAAAAATCGCCTTTCCTCTTCGTGAATACAAGTCTTTACTACATCCCAGGCTTCCATGAAAAAGAGTTTGTTCACATGTTCAGAAATGCAACTCCAGATCAAAGTCTGAGCATTCTGGGCCCTGGATTATTAACAACATGAACTCCAGTTAACAGCATTATTATTACTACTACTGTTGTTATTAAAGACTCTGACCCCTTCTGCACTGGGCTTTATTCTGGATTATATCTTGGAATACGGATGTGCCTTTTACATGCTGGTGCAGACAACGACAAGCTCCACACATGCAGCATCTAGATAACAGGTCCTTGTTTCAAATATAATCTGGAATAACGCCCAGCATGGAAAGGGACCCTGTCTTGAGCTTTGTTCTGGTTATTTTTGGTCCCCATCTTTTAAAGCAGATGACACAGTGTGAGAAAAGAAAGATTAAGATCTGTGGTGCAAGATGAATGCATTCTGCCTAATAAACAGACTGTTGGATACAAACTGTATTAAGTACTTTGGAATTACACTGCTTACAAGTTCTTCTAAGATCCCTACTCTGCACGATTAACTAATGGAACTGCTGCTGCTGCTGCTGCTGTTTAAGCAGCAGAAGCCAAGAAAATAGTTCTGCAAAATCGCTATTGTAAGAAAAGTCACTAAATGAAGAAGGGAAAGGAGCCTATAAATGAAACACCACAGGAAGCATTGGCTAGAAGCACGAAAGTCAGCATATTATCAAACCACATGACAGGACCTATGTTCTTGTTCTTTATGCCATTAGTACAGAACATTAGTTTAAACTACCAAATAATTATAGAACTAGTTCCAAGCTAGGTGGTATTTCAAAATGGCAACCACATTAAATCTTGACTATATTTTATTTGATTCAGACTATGTCAGTTAAGGTCACTGAAAAAACATGTTTAACTGAGTCCCTACTGCCAAGAACTGTGAGAAGGCACATCCTGTTGCTTTTACCAAAAAGGTTTGCATTCTAAAATGCTCGCTTAATTAAAGCTGCCTGTGCCCGTACAAGAAAGGCACCAATTCATTTTTCTGACATTACGTTTTAAGAGCACCCCCTGCTGCTTGTGAACACTGAACTAAGTACTGGCAGTACACACCAATTGCATTTTGAACATTTCACAGGGAAAAAGCTCACCAACCCCCCTTCAAAAAAGCCTCATGGAGCAAGGGCTCCACCTACCTGGCTTTTTAGGCATAACCATGCGGGTTGAAGTGTCAGCTTGCCATCCCTGATCAAGAACTCCTGAGAACACAGTTTCATGCAGTTAATATAATATAAAATTCTAATAGCGCAATTCTCATTATTCTTTCTTCCTGTTCTATTGCATCCCATATACTTTTTTATAATAAAGCAAAATATTTGAAAGCCAAAAGCTGAATTGTGGGCGTGGTGATTATTTTCTGCAGTCTTATAAAATTAAAAAGCACAAGCTAAGTCTTCTGAATTAAAACATAGCTGTAAGTTTCCATTTTCATCTGTCTGGCAAGACGCCTCGGAAAGCCAGATGTCAAACCTGAAATTCTACTTTCCAAACTCCTTTTTTAATCTGGCAAATGTCCAGCTGTCAACTCGTGTTCCAGATTACTACAGTAAAATAGTTCCTGCAACAATCCCAAACTCCTATGTACCCAAATAATTTGTAGACAGATTTCCTAAAGCAGGCAAAAATGTGAAATTAAAATACATAAATACACACTAGTTCATATATTCTGCAGTGCATGCAGAGCAGGTTCCTTCTGTATCATAATCTTCCAACAGAAGATGTGGAATAAATACACTTTTATTTTGTTTTGTCTTGATTCTGCAATTGGATAAGGACAATGCTGCACATGCTCTGGGTTTTCTTTTAATTAGACGATACATAACTACTAAACAGTTACTTAAAAAGATACAAAATCTGAAGATGTGTGACAATAATAGAAATGATGTATAATGACCATTAAATTTAGACCACCATTAAATTACTGTAGGGAGACAATACTCCTTTAGTATGCATTTTCATAAGGATTTTTCCAATACCTTTCACTGCTTCCTCTACTGGAAGCCCAACGAAGGCTGCAAAGTCATCAGCGCTTATTGAGGTATATGCTTGAGAGACCAGGCCAAATGCTCGCCGCCTGGTTGCATCTATCACAGAGAAAAGGGTGAAAATTTTGGAATTAGTTCCCCCAAAATAAGTTAATATGTATATAAATATATGTATATGTTTGCTTAAATTTACTGAGCTTTAAAATATAAGGCAACAAACCTTTTTCAGCGGAAGAGAAATTGGCACTTTACAACCCCATCTCCAAATACAACTGGAGTGGGGGAAGGACCCATACTCTATCAAATAGTAGCTCTATACTCAAGTTGGAATAATGCTGTTTTGATAGAGATTATCATCACCACACAAACAAGTTGGTTTCCTGTTTTTACTTAGTGCCCTATCATTTAATATAAACTGATGTTTTAAAAACAAGATATAGAATTATGCTTTGTCACGTTTGGGATTCCAAATCACAAACAGAAGATTCTACAATGTCCTTGTAATGGGCGAGTAGAAGTGAGACTTGACCAGATTAAAGTCTTTTTTACAGGCATTACAGTACAAAACCATTAAATATGTAATTTTCCTCCTACACTTTTATCTGTATAATTCTTCATCCTCAAATTATTTGTGCAAATAAATGTTAAAAGAAAAATTATTTGTGCATACCAAAGATTTGAGGGGTGTGTGAGCATGCTTGTGCAAGTTCATATGAGGGTATGTTTGAACTGAAGGCTTAGTATAACAAAACTGCAGCAGGATAAAGCATCTATTTATGAACTGCCACAAGCCATCTCAAAAAGAGTTCTCAGCAAGCCTGACTTATGCACTCAGTAGGCAGAATCTATTCAAATACTTTCCCTGGGAAAGAAATCCTGTGATTACTGGGAACGATTTCATAGACAACAGCATAAGATTACAGCCTATGGTAGCTGCAATTTTTGTTTAGGTTGCAAAGTCAGGGTCATAAAAGTCTCTTTTTGTGCAAGATCCTAAGGAAAGATTGCTACCACAAGAGTCAGAGTTGACTGCTGAATCATGCTTCCCTTTATGTCACTTCCCATATAGTTCCAAATCAAAGATGTAAATTACAGGATTTGGAAACCATGGGATCTTCCCATAATCCCAGAAGTTGTTCCATACATACTGGACCATTCCCCCTGGCAGACAGTTATGGAACACTAAAAAGGGCTCCCCAATTATACTAGCTGTGACTGGGACATGGCTAATACAGTCTAGCATGCATCCTACACATCACTTCTGGATGAAGGATGGGTGGGGTGGGGCAGCGATGTCACCTTGCTGTATATGTTTGGGGTGCATCAGGTCTTCCAAAACGTGGGTGCCCAAAGCAACCCAGTTGTGCACTAGTTTTTGCATGTAGGCTAGGTGCCATAATGCCCTGTGTATCCAAAGTTATACACTAGACATATTTGCAAACTGGATTAATAAGGATGACAAAATGGAAGATTTGAAAGCTATAAAATGGTTTATTATCTGGAAAAGAATGAATTTGGGGGATGGGGTCTATAGGGTAAGAAAGTAGAGGGCTGCTGGTTTGAAAACAAAAGTATAGATCTAAAAAGTATTAATCCATGATCACTTGAGAGGCAGAATTAAGGCAGTATTTGAACATCATTTCAAAAGGGGTTTCAGTGGGATTCTCATCACAAAACAAAATAATGTCCCTATGCCATCTACCTGCTGAGTTCACAACCAAAGTATCTGAAAAAACAGTTCAAAGGTTATGGCTTTTTCATCCTCTGATCTGGTCTGAATTAAGCACAAAGAGTATGATTATGGGCTCCCACTCTGGCTGGTGTAAAGAGGGTTCAGAACAGGACATGGTACAGAATGAACCGACAAGCTCCCACTGTGATCAAGGGGACGTCAGCAAAGCTGAAATGAGATTGACTGGCAGAGAAGCATATGTTCTATCCAAACATATTTCAACAGGCACTAAGCACCTAAGAGGGTCACTTAATAATTATTATTTTTACATCAGAAATGATTCTATTGGGCTGGGCTTTACATGTATAGCAGGTTAGCCAGCACGCCAGGAATGAAGATGGTTGTTTTTCAAGATATGTTGCTCTGGTAAAGCAGCCTTCCTGTCTGGCCAGTGCTGTTCCAGTGCCACAGTCACATTATCCACAATCTTCTGCTTCAGAAGGAAAGCAAGAACCAGGGTCCTCTGTCATGACATGCATCTAGAGCGTTCCTAGCTCTACATCTTACAAGGAACGATGGGACTGTAATGACTTACTGTAGCTGTGGTAAGTAGCTACACTTCAACTTTCTTAGTGGAACTTTCTTAGTGGAAAGTGTTCCTCAGGTGAAGCAAGGCTGTGCTTATCCAGATCTCTGGATAAGCACAGCCTTGCTTCACCTGAGGAACACTTTTTATAGACATCCATCAGAGTAAGGCTGTGTCTTCACTTAGCTTCACCTCCAGATGCGTCTTGGCCTGCCATGTCAGCATTTGGGACAGCAAGAGGCACCCCATGGCAAGTATGCTACCCTCTTTATGGATGTGAATGTTGTCCTAGGCATCTTCCAAGGTAAGGAATCTTCTGCTGTTGTCACAAAAAAACTGTTCACCACAATATCAGGTGTCCTCACGTTCCAAAGTGAGAGTTGCAGACATGCCTGATCTTGCAGCAAACAACACTTTCACTCAGCTGCCTCTCCCCCAGCCTGTTCCATGTTGAAGTACAGACATGGCCTAAGTCAAGAAAATCTGTGTTAAGTGATTTTTATGGGCAACACCATATTTTTTAGCTTAACTAGCAGACTTATGTTGTAATGTTCTCAGTTAATTGTCTGCTTAACTCAGTCTTGCCTGATGGAACTGAAGAAGAGAACAGCTGTCTGGGAGCACTGCCATCTTGCTCGTAGGGATGACTCCTCTGTATGTCATCTTGGACTGTGCGGAGCAAGGAAGAAGCAAACTTCCCTTTTCATTTTCTCCCCTTATTCTCATCTCTTCATGTTTAATGCTGTCATTTTAAAATAGCAGAAACCTACATTGCTAACAGTTTGTAGCCCACACTAAGAGCCTTTTAGAGGTTGAGGAATAGTTTGAAAAATATAACAGACAAGCTTCTCAGTATTTAACTTCTATTCTAAATAAATAAATAAAATAATTTCAGACAGAACTGCAAGTTGATGATCTCTATGAATCAGCATCATTTTATTTCAGATATTTTAAAAAATATATAGTTGAAAACTGTACTCAAATTAACAGTGAGATAAATATTCTGGTTTTAAAGTCCCATGTTTTTAGAAAAAAGGAGTAAAAAAAACAAAAACATCTGTTCATGCAAAAGCTTCCATATCACAGGTACTACAAAACATTTTGTGGAAACAAAACATAGCAGTAATAAATGAATACCTTGTAGTAAACAATTTGTGCAATATTTTAAAAGGAAATGTTTTGTGAAGCTTTTAACATCCCCCCAAATGTCCATTCTTCTAATTTTTCATAAATAAAGATTTTCAACATTTCCCTACTTTCACAATTCTACACCCTCAGACTTTCCAAATAGATCCCACCCATATGGAACAGCTGTGGAGGTCAGTGTCTAAATTATCTCTAGACAAAATCTTTAAAAAAAAATCCAGCAAAGGAATTATACAGACTTTCTTTAGCTGTAAGCCACGCATCTGTATATTCCAAACCTAAAAGTTCCTCATCATAATTATCACACTGTTAATCTCAAAAGTCTTACATCAAACAAGACACTAAATCAAGCACTAAAACTATCTCAGCCATATTCTGAAAAGAAAATCAATCATACAAATAATTTCTCACTGTTCACCCCATTATTGCCCAACACTGTGAAGTGAACGACAATGCTTTGGAATCATACTGAGGACAAAAGTGTCCCATTTTAAATATCATGTTTCAGTTCATTTCACCTACATTGCATACACTGACATACACACTCAGAGGGTTCCTGGGTGGACTCTCTCTGGAATGACAAAACGGCTGTTGAGCAATCTCCACATATAAATACACAACTCAAAAATAAACAACTAGAGTACAATAAAAGAATAATATTTGTACCTCTAAGTGCTTCCATGATTGGCTGAATAGATTCAGACCACTGATGTGCACCAATTGTCGTGTAAATACCAGGGAAATCTCTCTGCCAGATTCTCTGCCCTACTGACCAAATCGCACCAAGTTCAGGATTTGCCTACAAAGAAAATGATCAATCAGAATAAAATCTGCATTTTTTAACCCTGCTACTAAAAGCTGATGTTTGATGTTTCCCGTTAAGTCTCCTCTTGCAAAACCTTGCTAATTCCCATTGTACAGTCGAAGACATTTATGTCCAAGTCCTATCATCACCACCAAAAGAAACGCTCTCGTCCTATTAGAATCCATAATCTCCTTGTAATTATGGATCTCCATAAGATCCAAAATCTTCCCTTTAGAGGATTTGTTATTGATGTGGCCTGTCTTGATTTTCCATTTACTCTCTCTAGACTTGTTTTGCAGTGTCCCAACCACACTGGGCATATTCCTATAACTTGATTCATTATTTAAAGTTGAGTTTACTATAATCGTTGGCTGACATTTGAGGTTTAGAAGAAATCATACCTCTAATTAGAGAAACTAAACCTAATTGCCAGTGCTACCCCTAGTAAAAATCAAATATCTTCGGTTGCAGAGCTTATTCTGTTTGTCTTTGGGAACTTAGATGAGCTATAAGAATAGATCTCCTGCATATTTTAAATATGGTATGGGTGAAGTAATCACTATCTGAACTGTAAATTTCAAAAAAGTTATTGCCCTTATGATTTATATATGTATCAATCAAATCAATAAGGGGAATTTTGTTTTTGCTCATGAAATATTGATTAAAATACTAAAAGCACACCTTCAGTAAAAAGAAACTGCACCATTGATACTTGAACTATGCTGAATGTATATGCTTACAATGATCAAACATCTCAAGAAAACAAGATGGATTTTTTTTTAGAATGGAGAGTAGAAAATTAGTGTAAGTGCTGCCATATGTGATTGTGCACACAGGGGTAGTAGTAGTATGTATACCACATGTTGTACATGAAATGAAAAGATGCACTTTTTATGTTAAACAAATTCAAGAAAATGTGAAGTATTCTAAATATTAAGTAGTATGAGTGGTATATGATTATGGCAAAAATTCTGAGACAGTGTGCACATGACTGAAGCTTGGAAAACATTGATACATACAAATGTAGGATTAATACGTCATTTCTTAGTTCTAGGGATGTGCAGGAATGTTTTTTTTTGGCATTCAATTTGCAAAAAATTGAATGCAAGAAAATTTGTATTCATTCAAATAGATCTCCTTCGAATGTGGTAGGATTCTATTTGATATGAATGTATTTGTTCAAATTCATATGAATATCTGATACAAATGCATACATATCCAATACAAATCTGATATGTATCTCCAGCTCAACACCGGTCCGCAGACTGGTGGTTGGACACCACTGCCATAACATATTTGTTCCGAAAGTGTCAAATCCACCCTGAATCCACTTTGAATCTGCTCTCAAACTATATCAAATGCACTCTGGATCTGTTGCAGATGTGACTGGTGCAGCCACTTTCCCACCTCCATGTTTCACAAATGTTCTGAAGCTTTCATACATATGTTCCAAAACATTCATATTCATACAAATGTCAATGTACTAATGTTGTAACATTTGATTTGTATACAAATGTCCAAATTTGTATGAATTTCTACAAATATTGAATGTTATGAATATTTGTGGATATCCCTACTTAGTTCCACAATCCACAGGCACTGTCCTTAAAGTTACAAGCAGCCCAATAATAATATCTTCCAATATTCTGTGCTCCCATCTGAACTTTGTTTTCTGGGCAATAGTGATGCTTCAGAAATTGCAGGTGACATAAATCCAATGCATCCTTACCCCATCACTGGGATCATGCCACTGCCCATATATCCATTATGTGTATGTTCAGTGACTAAAGCAATATCTTATGTTCAAAACTACACAGTTTTATATGTATTATTACATATGGTAGATATGTGACAAAGCTTAATAGGGGAATCAGTACAGATTCTACAACAAAAAATAACAGGTATCTCACTTAGTCTTACTAAACTTCTTTTCATTATTAAATGAAAGCAAAGGCCATCATGGTGCTTACATAGGCTACTGGTATTTTTGCTCTGATGGAGAATTAACTCAGAAAATGAGAGTAAGCAAAAGCTAAAGTCACCCAGAAACTTACAAAAAAATGGTTTATGCTTATTGAATTTGCTAAGAAAAATATTTCAGTAAAAGGATGTAATTCAAAGATTTATAGAAACTGAAGCTTTTCTCTATTTAGAGTGTTTGCATTAATTGTTACTACAGTATATTCTGGTGTATAAGACTACTTTTTAACCCAGAAAAATATTCTCAAAAGTCGGGGGGTGTCTTATACGCCAGGTGTCGTCTTCTTATATGGCAAGTATATCCCAAACTCTATATTTTAACTGGAAAAGTTGGGGGTCGTCTTATACGCCCAGGTATTTGTTTTTGTTTGTTTTCCTTCATTTTGTACCTTTATAATAAATTTAAAAACAAGATTTCCCATACACTCTATAACCAAATGTCAAAATACTGCTGAAAAGTAGGTGAAAGGAACAGAACTGGTATCAGTCCTCTCCCTTTCATGGCTTTCATTAGAATTGGAGCTGAACACAGGAATAAAAAAGGTCCTTGTTCATTATTCTTAAAAACCATGAATTTTGCCTGGAGTATATAAACAATGAATGAATTATAACAGAGATAGGATACAAACCCATAAATAACAAATATCTATTGTCCAGTTACTCTAACAATGGAAGATTATCAATATTACTATATCTAAACCTGAATAGTAGAAATCAAAAACTATAGTTATCTAAAAAGAGACAGCTTTCCCCCTTGTTACAACACTGTAAAGTACTTACACTCTTAATAGCAGGAGGGATTCTTTTCCATAGATACCGTGCATTATTCCTAATAAAAATAAAGTGCTTATTTGTATTTTTGTAAAAAAAAAAACACGAAATTGATTAAAAATCATAGTACTAAAGGCACTTACACTGAAAGCAAAGATCTGTATTATTACGACAGGCATTTCAAACAATACAAAGATATTTACAAGGTTACAAGCTTCTCTTTTTCAAATAAAGTGAATCAGTATGTTAAAAGTGATTAACTTTCAATGCTAATCTATTAACTTTCTGCAATCCAGCATTTATAACCTACTACTATACATAGAAGATATGGTCCACTCTATTTGCTGATGTACAGCGAAGACCTTTGTATACTACTGTATTTTCTGGTGTATAAGACTACTTTTTAACCCAGGAAAATCTTCTCAAAAAGTCAGGGGTCGTCTTATACGCCATGTGTTGTCTTCTTATACGGCGAGTATATCCCAAACTCTATATTTTAACTGGAAAGTTGGGGGTCGTCTTATATGCCCAGTCGTCCTATACGCCGGAAAATACGGTAAGTGAAGTCTACACTGAGTTGCACACAGTGATGAAACTAGCTAAACTACCACAGCAGCAGCATTGAGATGTTTTTTGATGAGGAATTAAGGCAATATAGTATGACCCAGTTTTTGTGAGGCAGAGGTTGTAGGTTCGATTGAAGAGTGACTGATGTTCAGACACAAGGGAGCACAAGAATCATGGAAGGGAGTTAATGACAGTCACCACAACAAGCTACAGGAAACAAAGCAGAACAAAGGGGAATCTATGGGGAATAGAGGCAAATATATATACATAGTCTAAAAACATAGAAATGAATGGAACTGCCCAGAAGCTAGAACCATTTTGGAGTTGAAATATGGAATGACTATGTTCAGAGCTTCACCAGACTGAGTCCAGACTGTTGTGATGTCCCCAGCCACTGTTATTATGCTCAGATAAAAGGTGTGTGAGCATTCTGAATGTTGTGAAACAGCCATCAACTGGAGCAAGAACTGTAAATAATCATTCTCCCTATCTGCAGCTACTTATGCCACTACTTCTCTTTCAGATACTAAAGTTACAATTACACTTCTGTTTTCCTAAATAATTTGCAGAGCAACACTTAGCCTCCAGGCCAATTATTAGAGAAATACGAAGGAACTGTTACTTACATGTCATTATGCAAAAGATACAGTGCTAACAGCTGGGCATAAACAGGTGGTGTTGCTATACCTCCAGGGGCCTTTAAAAAATGAATTATTATAGTTAGTGAACAAATATTAAGCTTTCTCATATTCTCCAGCTGTCTAGGCAAATTAGCAGCTGCTGTAACAAGCAGAGGTATGACTCCGTGGAGTCAGTTCACAAGGACTCCAGAAAAGATACTAAAATATGAAGGGAAATGCAGCTGAGGAGCTAATAGCAGAAACAGAGGCAAGCCATTTTCACCCAGAGGAGACAGTCAAAACAAACATACAGTCAAGAGTTGCTTTTATGGCCTAAAAGCAGGAAAAGGAAACAGAAGAAAAAGAACAAAGGATGATCCATTGGATCCACAGATCTGAATCCCAAACCTCAGAGATCAGGAGAAGCTATACAAGTATGACTGTATTTCTTTCCTTTCTGCAAATTCTTGGGCAACCTGTTTGCTTCTTGCTAAGGAGAAGGACCCTTATCAACCCAACTAAGGTATGCAGCACATCTATCCAATACAGAAAGGAAAATACCTATTATTTTGGATTACTGTACTTTCTTTTGTAAATAAAAAATTACTGTACCTTGATGTGCTCAACAGTCTACTGTGGAAAACAACTAGACTTACCTCAGAGTTTATTATGTCTGGGTGATTCCTTGTCCAAAATTTGTGCATTTAAAAGCTGGTGATTCTAAACTTGTGCAGTGTATACTAAACACAAGCAACTTTGCCGACACATTTAGGTCTTTTCTGTGTTGGGCCTTATTCCGGATTATATCCCAGAATAGAGACCTCTTATATACATGCTAGTGCAGAATCAGCATGCAATGATATCCTAATGACCCTATTCTGAGATACAATCCAGAATAAGATCCAGTGCAGAAAGGGTCTTAGTGTTTAAAATACATAAATTGTACAGTTGTTTTTGGTCCTGCAACAAGCTTGCTTTATTTTTGCTGTATGTAGTTTAGGAACTTCACCAAAGCAGTTAACTTCATTTTCATTTCCTTCACTTATTTATATCTCACCTTTTCAGCCTAAGGAAGCTTAAGGCAACAAAAAAAGTGTCAACTGTTTAAAACTGGCTTCTTTGAGGCATATGCTTGGCAATGTCCACAAATAATTTAGGTCGTTTCTGAACAGACCTGCTATGCGTAGGCTGGTGCAGACTATGGAAGGACTCATCCAGTCTACACTAACATGTGGATGGCAGGTCCCTATTCCATGATATAATCCGGAATAAGACCCAGTGCAGAAAGGGCCCTATTTTCAGAAGACACTTTGTCTCCAACATTTTAAGACTTTCATGTTTTTTATATTTATAAACATGTATTTTGGAAGCAGACTGAAGATCAACATTTTCTGTTATCTTGTAGCCTCTGGATAGTTAAAAACTGATATCGTTACACTGGAAGACCTTGGCTGCACAGTCACTACTGAAGTTTAATATCCATAACAAAGACAATGTTTATGCTTTGGGACTGAATACTATGGGACACACCCAGCAGCACACCGGATGTCAAAGATAAAACCATACTACAGCCCATCTCTTCTACAGGCTACCTGTACATTTTCAGAGAAGGCTCCAGATATGGAGCAAGCACAACCACACTGCCAGGACATCCACATCCAGTGTGGCATAACTGGCAAAGGCACAACAAAAAGGGCAGTGTGTGGCCCTCAGGTTCCCAAGCCTTCTCTAATAGAACTAAACCAAGAGCAAGTCCAAAGGAGGGCTACTAAAATGGTTAGTGGTCTGGAAACCATATCCTACAAGGAAAGCTTGAAGGATCTAGGGATGTTTAGCCTACAGAAAACTGAGGAGACATGATAGTGGTCTTCAAATATCTGAAGGGCTGTCACAGTACAGAGGGATCATCCCTATTCTCACTTGCACAAGATGGGAGGACTAGAAACAACAGTATGAAACTTCAAGGGAGACAATACAGATTAGATATTAGGAAAACTTCCTGACAGTGAGGGCAATCAGTCAGTGTAATAGGTTGCCACGGGAGGTAGTGAGTTCTCCTTCGCTGGACCTACATCTGTCTGGTTGAGGAAATCCTGCACTGAGTGGAGGGTTGGACTTGATGACCCTAGAGGTCCCTTCCAACTCTATAATTCTATGATTAATTGCTCTGGTACAAAAAGTTCAGAGGAGGGGGGGAGGGGCAGACTGGTGTCTGAACAATCCCACCTTGAAGCTGTCTCGAGATTTTTTTTCTTTTTGCTGTCTCTGATCACAACCAAAGTTTTGGACTACCGCCGAGGAGGCTTCACTCCATCCCTCCCCTCTTCTTAGCCTAATTCGATGGTGTATAAAGTGGGCCTTCTCAGCCGTGACACCCCACTTATGGAATGCTCTTCCCTTGGAGACCCGATTAGAGCCAACTCTTCCAACTTTTAGGCACCAAGCAAAGACCTTAAGTAAGCATTTACTGTGGTTTCAATACTTCCCTGTGCTAAAGGCAGAAATCCAGACGTTTGTAATTTAGATCTAGCCTGAGTTGAAATCCTGCTTTATTCACTGCTTAAGTTTTACCTCTTTTTCTGGATGCAGTTAGCTACCATAGCTATTTTAGGGCTTCTGTTTTCATAATACATTTTCCAAATACCTTTAGCTGCCTTTCAGATTCTTTATGTCTACTCTTGGTTGCTATGAAAAAAAAGTTAATCACAAGCCTAGTGTGAGTTTTGATTTCTGTTGGCAGTTTTGCTCCTTCAGAAGGTAGATTTATTAAAACTTTTGGACTCATCAGGCACTATTTTAATTTTAACTTTAGGTTTTAACTGACTGTGCTGTTTAATACTGTTTTAACGGTGTATGTATTTAATGTCTTGTGTGTATACAGGTCATTTATTGTAAGTTGTCCAGAGATCATAGGATATGGGGCAGGATATTTATTTTATTTATTTAATAAATTTATATCCCGCCCTTCACCAGATGGTCCCAGGGTGGGTTACAATAAGAATAAAACATATGAAATAATAAAACATACTGTAAAATACCACCCCCTCCTTCCCTCACAAGACAGCACCCTGAGGAAGCTCTTTAAATGGCAAAAGCCAGGATGAAAAGACATGTTTTCACCAGATGCCGAAAGCTATTCTACAGTGTAGGTACCTGGCCGGCTAGCCTAAAAACAGACTGTACAATTGAATAGGGCCATGGTTGGCAAACTCATTAGTCAACAGAGCCAAATATCAACAGTACAACGACTGAAATTTCTTTTGAGAGCCAAATCTGTAAAACTCAAACTGGATTTGTAAAACCTGCTGGGATTCAAGAGCAGGAAAAGGTTTGTCCTTGTCTCTGTTTGAGATGCCCATGAGCATCTGGCGGGCCACTGTGTGCGACAGGATGCTGGACTAGATGGGCTGTGGCCTGATCCAGCAGGGCCTCTCTTATGTTCTTATAGATTATTAACATTGTTATTAACTTAATTAGGGTACTCCTAAGCTGGAAGAGCCACACTCAAGGGGCTCCCCAGCTGTGGTTTGCCTACCCCTGGAATAGGGGCATCTTAGAACAACTCTTCTAACTTTTAGGCACCAAGTAAAAACCTGGTTCTTTATTAAAGCCTTTGGACATCAATTCACCCATCAGGCACTATTTTAACTTTCAACTTTAGCTTCTAACTAACTATGCTGCTTAATAGTGTTTTAATGGGGTACGTATTTAATGTCTTCACGGGTTTTTTTTTTACTGTAAGCCGCCCAGAGATCCTAGGATATGGGGCGGGATGTAAAGATTGTAATTAATTAAGAAGCCAACACAGCATGCCTTGCTAAGATAAAAACAGATTCTACAGCTTAATAGGAGCGTCCCTGCGGGCTCAAGCTAAGGAAATCCAGGTTTCCTACAGAGCCTCCAGGCTACTAACTTGCCCGGCGGCGCGTGTGCCCAGGGCAGCCTCTCCCTCCGCTCGACAGACCGAGTGGAGACCCCAGGCAGGGAGGCAGGCAGGCTGCCAGTCCAGAGGCGGCGGGCCGGTGTTCGAGTAAGCCAACGGCGCCGCCGCTGCGTTGCCATAGCAGGGTCCGTCCGTCCGCCCGCCTTTCCTTTTACCTCCAGCTCCTGAGTCTCGCACTGCTCTAGCAGCTTCCGGTAGCTGAAGGCGCCACTCGCCGCCGCCGCCATCACCGCAACTGGCATCTTCGCGCCCACCTCGCTCGACCCACCTCCTGGCAAGGCGCTGCCAAGCAAACTAGCGCGCCGGCTGCTGCTGCCGTGAAGGGCGCGCGCTTCCGCGGGACGCCGCCGGACGTGCGCGCCCTCCCCCTCGTTCCCACTTCCGGCTCGGAAGAAAGACGTCAAAGGGGGAAGCGTCGCGTAGCAACCCTACACTGAGACTTTGGTGCTGAAAAAGAAACAAAGTAACCGTAGAGATAGGAAAAACTAGACTTCGGAAATCAAAACTTTAAAAAGAGTAGCTGTATCTGCCTGAAAGAGAAGATACTCTTATTTCCCTCAGTTGCACGAGAGTCTGGAGTTGTAATTCACACTGACCTAATTTTTGCTAAACTTTTTCTTTTGCTGTATTTTTTTTAACAAAACAGTTAACCTTTACTGTTACTGCTTATGGGAAAAATATAGGATTGAATTCCCACCTTCTTGGGGAAAATAGGGTTGATTCCCATCATCAAGAATTTTGGAGGCACTTGCTAAAGATGCGTACCAATAACACTGATTCAAAAAGAAGGGATTCATTTGTTCCCTTTGAGGAAGTGGCAGTAGTGGTTGTCCTAGCTTCCGTTTGGCATCTTCCTTAAGTAGGTAGATCCCTCTTATGAGGTAAAAGCCTCATAACAATAACAAAATGGTAAACAACAATAACAAGTTACCAGTGGTACCTTGACATACGAGTTTAATTCGTTCCGTAACCTTGCTCTTATGTCAAATCGCTCGTATCGCAAAGCAATTTTCCCATTAATCCATTCCAGCTCCCAAAACACCACCTCAGTTGTTTTTGTTATGTACTGTACTGTATTTACATACTCGTATCTCAAATCTTGCTCTCATCTCAAAGCAAAATATCACTCGCTTGGCGGCTTGTATCTCAAAACACTTGTATGTCAGGGCACTTGTATGTCGATGTACCACTGTATTGTTCATCTGGTGGTCCTTGTCTATTTATTTGCATTTAAAAAGGAAGTCCAGTAATTCAGTACATTCTAAATGAACCTCTGACTTTCACATTTCAGGGAGATTAGGCAGGGATTCAGGCGAGCTCAAAGACGTTTAAGGTATCACCTCAGGGACATCTGTGATCATCAAGTACCAGAGTAGGTGTCCTTCTCTTTTATATATCCTGAATCCAGGCCAGAAGAAAAGACAAAACACTCAAGGTGCCTGTGAAACAGGGCCAGTGAATGGCATGGCCTGGGTAAATAGGGTATATTTAATGAATGCCAAAGGGTACAGTAAATTAATGGTATTTTTTTTTTAGTAACATGTGTTTTTCCCACTTAGCACTAGAGTACCCATTAAGGACCCATTAAGGACCTTTAATGGGTCCTTTAGTGCAAAGTGGGAAAACGCTCTAATAATTACTGAGTAGTCTAATGAAACTTCCAGGCTGCAACTATTCTAGTGTTCTCAGTCTAATTCTGCTCCCCCCCCCTAAATTTTGTTCAGATGGGGAGGGTCTTTATAAGGACCCCAGCAGTTTTTTTACAACTGGTTTACAAGGTGGGTTAAATGGAATTTGCTGCCAGAAAAAGTGGTAACAGCAACCAGCCTAGATGGATTTAAGGAAGGGTTAGACAAACGTATGGATGACACGTATCAATGGCTACTAGAATGGATGCCTGAGTACACCTTTCAGGCTGGGGGGACAAGCAGAAGGTCCCTAAGACTATTTGCTGGGATTTGAGAGTAGGAGAAGGTTTGTCCTTGTTTCTGTTTGAGATGCACATGGGCAATTAGTGGGCCACTGTGTGAGACAGGATGCTGGACTGGATGGGCTGTGGCCTGATCCAGCAGGGCTCCTTTTAGGTTCTTAACTGATGCAGTGCATATACCACAATGGGAATGCCACATTTTCCAAATGAGTGGTGCTCTTTGCCACATATAGAGGTTTGTAAAACCAAAGCTTCTATTTTAGTAGCTCCTTTGGAACAAACCTTGTTTGCAAAAGCAAGATTCTCTGACTCCAATTTAGATTTCTTGTATCATCAATAAAACACCTTAAGCCCACCAATTTCTCTTTAAAAAGATGCTGTTTAAAAAGTTTCTCTTGCAGGATCCATACTGCAGGGAAGAGGGCTACAACTCTAGTGCCTCCCCCTCCCCTCCACTTTCATATTCAAGAATAGCACTGTGTTAATGAGGAAGCATACCATCTGCACACTGCCTCGCTCCCCCAGTGTGTAATCAAAAATAGTCTTTGATCTGAGGCGCATGCCTTGTGTGCACAGACTAGTGGCAATTTCACATTTCCCTTCCTGTCCACTGGATGGGAAATGAGTTTACTCATCCAATGTTAACTAGTGTTCACACTTGCAAACGCTAGGTAACTACAGCTCATCCCATGCATGACAAACGCTCACCTGTGTTTGATCATGTCACAGCTCCTCTTCTGGGCACCATCATTTTGTTTGCCATAGCACCACTGCTCTGATGACGCTGACACTCTATGGTTGTCCCAGGTGCCAGCATGCTGCTGCAGCACCTCAGATGACTCCCGAGCACCAGAAAAAGTCTGGATGCTTGCCATTGGATGCACCAGATAAGGAACTGGGCGACGTTAGTAAAGGTGTGGAGCACGATTTTGTGCTCCACACCTAGTGCATGATTAGGGAATTTCTGGGAAGCCAGGGGGCACCTGGAGGCTGTAACAGCCTCCTCAAGGTACAAGTCTTCTTCCCTAGAATTTACCTAATTAGATACTATGGGTTGTAGTGCAAACAGGCCCTAGGAGGCTCTGATCATGGCATGAAGAAGAAAGGGAGGCAGCGTTCCCCTATCCTCAAGCCTGCCATGATCAAGGCCAAGTTTCCCGTGGCTTTACCCTCAACAAGATGGTGATGTTGTTCTCTGACAGATTTAAAGTGGGGGATCCTCAGCTTTGAATCAGATGGTGTTTGTGGTGGGCGTGTCCAACACATTATGTTCTATAATGTAGAATGCCATCAAACAGACCAGTAAGTCTCCTTAAGTGACAGTGGTGGCAGCATAGCAGGAGGAAAGTATGGCGATGCAGACTCCATGTTCTCTATGCTGAGGTAGTGTCATATAGATACTGCATCCTCACTGCACAATCAAGGCACCACAATGGAACGTTGTGGATCTCTGTTAATTGATGCTAAAGGAAGTATGATCTTAACAGAAGCCAATGCACATTTGGCCTCTTAGTAGATAATTAGTTAATATCTGGGCAAGTGCATATGCACTTGCAGGAGGTGTTTATAGCCTACAAATGCCCCCTGCCTGCCCAGATGGAATTGTGCATCACATGCTAACTAACCTTAACTAATTGTGTGACTGGGAACTTACCTGGCAGTGTCCAGTGGTGACCATCTGCACTTTTTCTGGTGCAAGGGTTCACTCAGCTGCTGCGTAAGTGTGCTGGCAGCTCAGCTGACCTGATGCACCTGTGTGTGTGCAGAGTGTCAGCATTGCCATAGCGCCCTGTGATGGATTGGATGTGTGACCGGACCCAGATAAGTCTCCGGTCACGTGCGGGGCTAGGATATCATGTACTAGTGCTCAGAAGTGCAAGCACTATAAATGTTAGTCTACAATGCACCTTTCTCGTCCAACGGTTGGGAAAGCAGTGCAAGAAACGCCCCAGCTCACAACTAACTACTGACTTGGCAAATTAATATACAGCAACATGGTTAATTTTGGAGGAGTGCTGACTTTGTGTCACAACTTTAATGTAGAAAGTGACAGGCTGTGTTCAAATAATTTATGTAATCTGCAGAAAATAAATCTTTCTTCTAAGCAATTAATTTGGTGTAAGGCACAGTATTTTGAGCCGGAGCAACCTTTAATCCAATTTTCATTGCTTGCCTTTCCCTTTTTGTCCAGGTGGCGGTGCTATTATCCTGTGAACAATATACAGTCTCACCAAACACACTGGGTATCATTTTGCATTGAAGACCCTGCTATGCTGATTTCCCAAGCCTTTGTCAGTTCATCAGTGGTGTAACATTTAAATGCATTTGCTTATTTTTTGGTGTTTCTCTAGAGTCCTATTTTTTATGTTGAAGTTCTTCCCTAAATTCACAAGAGAATAGCCATTGAAGTAGAATTCTGTTTTTTAAAAGTCCATTGCAATGAAATGTGCGTGACTTAATTGGAGCTTGGGAGATGATGTCCCACTGGGAAAATAATAAGGTCAGCAGATATGAATCTTTACACTAGCTACATTCAGGCTTGCAATTATTGTGCACAACTGGGGTTTACCAGTACACAATTTAGCACCCTCTGCATGATCTATTCCTGGCCAGGCTTGTATCAAATTGCAGGCCCATTGTCAAGCTCAGCATTATAGACTAGTATTTGCTTTTAGATTTCTCTCTAGCACCAAAGATTTAGTAGTGCATATTTGCAAAATTGCCTCTGCTCTGATGTAATCACTGTCATTCTATTTCAAAGAATAGATCCTTTGATTTTATTTTTGATTGAACCCAAACAACGAGAGTCCAAATTGATCACAAATTTGTTAAACTGCCAAATTTTAGTTGTGCTATGTCAGTTGCTTATTTCCCTGGGATTTAGAACCCAGTGCCATCTTTGCGGTTCTCTTTCTGGTTTCAGGAAAATGCAAAGGTGGCAGGCATCATCAACTCTGGAATTGAGAGTGATTATTTGTGAAATGTGGATGGAATTTAAATATGGATCCGGGATTAAATCTAGGCACAAATGCTCGTTCATTATGAAAAATGTAAAATGCACCACAGAAAACATGGGATCTGTAGATTCTCATGAAATTTGTTTTAAAGAAAAAAGAAAAGAATAATTGGCTTTTATATCCTGCTTTTCTCACCCATTTAAGGGTACTCAAAGCTGCTGACAAAGATTTTCTATTCTTCTCCTCACAACGGAACACCCTGTGAGGTAGGTGGACTGTGAGAGCTCAAAAGAGAGCTGTGACTAGCCCAAGGTCACCCAAATGGCTTCATGAAGGAATGCAGAATCGAACCCTGTATTCCCAGATAAGAATTCGACTCCTTAACCATTTGACCAAACTTAAGGTTGGAATGGGACAGTTTAATTTTGAAAGGAATGCATTTCCAAAACTGAAAACCTCTTTAAAAAGTAATGTATTCATCTGTCCCATTACGTGGAATATTTTAAGTGAGAGGGATGCAGCAATCTGAAGGATATGAGCTGCATAAAGTATTAATAATACAGATAAGGAGTACTGAATCTTTAAAGAAAAGATTACAGGAATTCTCAAACTGTTGTCCAGATGTTTTAATATAATCTAAATATTGAAGCTATCAAGGATTAGGGTGGGATAGGGAGGAAGTCAGAAAAATCAATGTATTTTAGATGGAGTATGGAATCATGTGTATTATTTAGTATTGTTGCCCTGTAAGCTACAAAAAGGCAATTGTGCAACCCTGAGCCGTTCCAAGCTCCTTGTTCTTTTGAAAGACTGCTTTATTCCCTTGATACGCATTAGGTTTGCAATGTGCAGAATACTTGAGTCATGTCAACCTCATTCATCATATTGCTCTTAAAAATCCAGTCTTTGGCTCAAAAGAAAATAAAAGAGAAAACATAATATGCATAGAAATATACTATTTTTGTGTATATCTGAGGCATGAAAAAGAAATGAACCCTTCCTCTCCTGGGAGTCATTCGGATGTGATAAAAGCATGAAGAAATTTTTAAAAAATCTTACTATGAGGAAGACTTTTCTGCATGCAAAGAGCTGCAATTATGACCCATTTGTAGGTTTGGTGGGATAGGGTGAGAGAGAAAATCAAGGCTTTGATACCTGGTTAACAGGCTAGATGGGAACACTGCCAGTGGATAAGAATTACTGACTAGGAAAGAAAGGTCTGGGGAGGAAAAAAAAGATATCTAATCTAGCTGAGCTTAAGGTAGCAACAAAGCTTTCATGAAGATAGCAATTGGAAATTTGTGACCAGCACTACCTTCAGATGCCGATTAAAACCCATGATTTTCCCATCATTATATTGGAAATGTCAGCTGTAACTGCTGCATTCCCAATATAGTCCTGAGTTACTGAAGTAATAGCCTGTAATTTTGCTGTTCCAGGAGAACCGGCAAAGATGCTGGGTTTCCTGTAATAGCAATGCTTACCTCTTGCAGCCTCCAGACCAAAGGTGGCAATGCAGCATCTAAAAAATATCCCATGATCACCTCTTGGTGCCCCTTGCAAAATGTAGGGAGCAACTGCATACTTATCTCTTTGCTGTATAATCTCACTTAGTGCTTCCAGAGGACAGCCAAGCCACCGGGCGACTTCCTTTTGTTGTTTTCTGTGTGTTTGGCAAGCTTCCGGTAGCACCAAATGAGATAATAAAACAAGTCAGCAGACAGGTTTGTTTCTTAAGTCTGGTGAGGGGCAGCAAGGGGCAAATGCCAGATCTTTTTACCATGTCACCTAGGAAGACCTAACGTGCAGAGAGACTTGAGGATCTCCTCATTGGGAAAGGTACAGAATCGTTTGAGAGGAGAATCACAAGTTCTGTGTCCAGACACATTTATACTGTGCATTGGAATGTGCAGTCCCGATCGAGCCATCATATATGACGATCAATTGATCATTGTGGCATCACATTATATGATTGGGACTATGCACTTACCTTAATACTGGTTCAGTGACACTCAGGGTGAGTTCCCACTCAATGAATAAAGCGCTATATACAATGCTATTTACAACGGGATTTACATTGCTTCCTTTTAACGCGCTTTACATATCAAACAGCATCAATGTAACTGCCTTGATTTTCTGTCCCCACTATAAACACTTAAAAACACTTCCAAAAACAGATTGGGGAAAGCAATTCTTACCCCTCCTCTCCTCATTGCCCAGGGCACATGGCAGCAGTGCCAACTCAAGCTCCTTTCACCTGCTCACCTCCACAGCCACATCCCCAGCAGGGGTTCCCTCCAAAAAAAGCACGCTGGCTGGCTGCCTGCCTCTGCTTCTGCTGCTTCTTCTGCCTACACACACACACTTAAACATACACCTCCCAGATCCTGCAGCAGTTTCCTCCCTTTCCCTTTTTAAAGGTCAGAGTTTTAAACAGCCAGAATTGCCCAAAATTGCAACATTGTTATCAGGTGTGAAGTGGGTGGATCGCTACAATGAAACATGGTGGATTATTACAATGAAACGACTGCTGTACATTTTAAGTGAAAGGGGCTGACCTGCAGGGTGAAACCTCATCCATTTCATGATGTATTTGCCCAAAAACTGCTCTAGCGTTCCCACAACAATAAGGAACAAGCGGTTTAAAAGCCAAAACCAGAAAAAACACCTGAAAAATCAGGTGTTTATTTATTCCATTTTAAAGCCAAATAATCCTCAAAATACCCCTAAAACTGATTGCGAATGGGGACGATGAGGATCCAAACCATTTTTAAACAGTTTTAATTGACTGGGGGTGGGAACGACAAAGATCCAAACCATTTTTAAACAGTTTTTAATCAGTTTTAAGTGGTAATTGGAACACTGCTTCACTGTGCAGTATAAAGAAAATCCAGAGCTTCAAGCCAATGCATGCTTAACCTGCGTGACTGCGTGCACTGACTCAACTCTCGCAGCTTCAATAGGGGAAGCTACAAAGCTGCATTTCCAGTTAGGACTCCTGGTCGTCGCTGCGCAGTAAGTATACTGAAATTTTACGTTTAACTGCTGATTAATTCTGCTAGTCTGGAGGCAGCTAGGTAACTGGTAGAGTCGAGCAGAATGTAGGCTGCTGGTAGCCTGAAAAAAAAATAGATTTGCTTCTCTTTTGTAGTGCATTGGCTCTCATACCTTCAACCCTGGCTGTAGACCAGAAAATTACTCATTTTCTATCATTTACAATGCAATTCTGATGAGACAAAAATGTGCACGGATTAGCAAGATACCTTTCAAAATATATACTTCCTGTCTGTTTCCACAAGACATGTGTTAATGACCACTGTGCCAGACCAATAAGGGGTTTCATCAAGCAATCTAGTCTCAAATCAGAGGGGCAGCTGGTGACATAGGACAAGGACTGCTTTCTTTGTGGTGGCTCCAGCCTGGCCAGGACTGTTTTAGCTGCGTTCTCGGAAGTATTGCAGTCCCAGAGCTGCTTCTGCACAATAGATCAACCAAGCTATTTATTCAGTCTTCACATGAGCGGCTGTGTTAATCTAATAGAGGGGAACATGAGAGAGACTACTTCAAAGTGAGCCAGTTTGGTCTAGTGGTTAGCCAGCCGGGTGACTTTGGGCGAGTCACAGTTCTCTTCTGAACTCTCGCAGCCCTGCCTACCTCACAGGGTGTTCTGTTGTGGGGAGAACAGAAAGCTTTGTCAGCCTCTTTGACTCCCCTTAAATGGGTGAGAAAAGCAGGATAGAAAAAACATTCTTCTTATTGTTGGAGTGAGTTTTGGCACCATTTCATCACCAGGGCCTGCACTAGTACCACGTCCAATGCAGGCACACCTGTCCTTGGGAAGCATGGTCTTCCAGTAGACTGGTCTGGACTGCAGTGGCGTGGCACGACAACTGGGTGTGGTAGTTTAACTGCAACAGTGCAGTCTTGCTGACCAATCAGTGTTAACCATGATAATGTCCAGGTACATGCTGCACGTTGCTGTGAATTTTGCATTAGTTATCCAGCTCACCCTGCCATGGCCATCAACACTTCTGGACAGGCACGGGACTCTTTATGAAGATGTCTGCCACCATGCTGGATCTCTACCAGCCCATTATGATATTATAATACCATACTAGGCTGGTAACAGCTAATTCCTATTTTCAATAAAAATGTCAAATTTTCTATTCTAAAGAGCTCAGAACTTTTTCTTAAGATCCCTTCTCTAAGACTTCATACCAGCCACATGCAGATTTGTAAAACTAACCCCTAGGGTGAAGTGGAAAGAGCAGTTCCCCAAACCAGTGAGTCTCAGTTCATTCCATTACACTACCACCAATGCTCCCAGATTTTAGTGAGTAGGAAAAACATCCATTTTTTCTCTCCTGCACTGTACACTGTAGTCCTAATCTGCACGCTACCTTTGCCTCCCAGTTTACCTTTATTGACAATCTCAGCTCTGAAAGGTCTCCAATGCTAAGTTACCTCTTTGTGCATAATCTGTAAAAAGATCACCTATTTATCATTGCAGAGTGTGGCTTCTGATTGTGAATATTAGTCTTTTGAAAATATTGGACACTCATGATTTAATGTTACATAATGCAGCTCTTAAATGTCCTCAGAGGGGAGGAAAAGCTTCCAGGAAATCCAAAACTGAATACCATATACAATAATGGGAAATTTAATTTAGTACAAAGTAAGCAGAATATTGACATGAAGCCAAAGTAAAGATTCCCCACACCCTTCCATATCTCCTGAGAATCTTGGTTTCTCCTGATTGTGTCGGCTCTCAAGCAAAGCACATAAATGATTTCCTTCCCAAAAATCAAAGCTCATTTTACAAAAGCCAGCTGAACTGTTCCAGATCCTCCCAAGCACAAGCCATTAGCACTTGAACAGGAGCGAAAAAGGCACAAAGTGTTCACAACTGGGAAGTTCTAAAAATGTACAGAACTTAACCTGATGCGTGTAAGTTTGCCTGCATTATTGACTCCCAAAGACGCTTTCAAAATTCAATTTTTCAAAACTCCAAGCGGTCCATGAAGAAGTCAAACCATCTAGATGTGCAAGATGATGGTAAAATTCAGTCTGGGGCAGGGGTCCTTACTCTGGCATCTGTGGACCCCTTGAGGTTTTGTTTTTATTTTGAAGTATAAGCTTGATTTGAAAACAACAGTTTAGCTAAATAACAGTGAAAATAAAAAAAAATGCTTATTTATTATGTACATTTTCTTAGGAAGAAGTCTTTAGTTTCCATCAGATTCACTCCTTCTCTTCCTTGTGAATACCTCCCAGGGAGGTGGAGTTTGGAGATGGGTCCAGTGAATGGACTTTAGTTATCATGGAGCCCAGACGGTGGTGCCAGCGCACCTGTGTGGCACCATTGCCTGCAGTGACAGGGTGACATGTGCCACCCCTCCCCAGGCTCTGTACAAATCTCAGCAAACACAGCTGCACCGGAAGGCACGTAGGGTAGATGTGGAACAGCTTTAACTGCTCTACATCTATGCAAGTGGGGAGAACTCCAGACATGGCTCTGCGCAATGCTGATGGTTCATTCAGGAGTTCACCTTTTCCCAAGTGAAAAAAGGGTCTTGAGAGATCCATGGCACAGAAATAACTTCTATTCTAAAGAATGATTACTGATGAACTTGCAGGTACAGACAGATTCTGGGATGCTGTTAACTGTATTTGGAGAAGGAAAGCATTCTGTCATATCCAATAACACAACGTGCAATTAAAGCATGAGGACCTTTCCCAGCTTAACTAACAAAACTCTTTGACGTGGAACAGAGGTGACTATCCCTTTCTTTGGAGACCTCCAAACAAAGGTTTCTGGCCTCTGGGAAATAAAATGAAAGTAGCCACAGCATTGGGCTGGGCAGAGAGGCTTATTCTTTGCTTTCTCACTCAGTGCTATGATGGACCATTGGATTGATCTTACTTTAAATTGTACTTTTCCTCTGGTACCTATCTTGTGGATTTTTTGAGTATGCAAGTGTGTGAGGTAGCTACTCCTCCCAAAGAATTGCCTAAAACTAAATCTGGCCCAGAGTTCCAAAATGGTTGGAGAGACAGGCAAGATGCCTCTATAAAGGCTATTTCCAGGGATTCAAGAGTAGAGCTTTTGGTTTTGTCTTCTTCTTGAGCTGCCTATAAGCAATTGGTGGGCCATTGTGTGAGACTAGCTGCTGGACTGGATGGACTGTGACCTGATCCAGCAGGACTCCTCTGAATGTTCTTAAAGGGCTGTCCAGCCCTCACCTCCCATTTAGCTGATTGAGAAGCTCAAGGCACAACTTCCTTTCTCAGGTCATCATCAACATAACAATAAGTAATTTGATAGGCTTCCATTGCCAGTGGGTTGATGCCATCCATTTGGTGTGTATTCACTGTTACTGGACTTTAAAGATTTGAAGAGGCAATTGCTGTATACCTTTAAATACCTTAGATGAACAGAACATCCAGGAAGATAGTTTACTTCCTACCCCATGAATGCTGCATGCATATACTTTACTGTATGTTTACATAGAGCATAATTACGAAAAAGGGCAGGCAGCCATGTTTAGCTTTTAAATGCTACACAAGCTATAGTTAATCAACCCATCTGGAAGTGACATAAAGCTCAGGAAGTGTGTTATCAGCATTGAACAGAACAACATTTTTAAAGAATAAGGTAAGGCATGGTGGGCAGATATAATGGCATAGGTTCAAATCTTGTAAATCTCCTTTATCACTGCATACACATTATAAACACCTGTTCCTTTAGTACACGCCGAGGAGATTGATTGTGAGTACAGCAAGAAACAAAAGAAGTAATTAGAAAATCAGACTTTGGACCACAGAAGAGGTAGCTCTGGATCCTGAAGCACAGAAGCTGCTTAAACACAATGACTCTGCTCAAACAAGGTGAAAAATATAGCAGAGATCTGCTCTTGTGTCAAACAATGGCAAGGATCTGCTGGTTGCACTCTGTTCTGGGAATGCAGAAAGACCAGTTGAAACAGAGTGCAGGATAAGGCATTTTCTGAGCAGTACACCAGCACTTTCTCCTTCACTTTGTGTCTGGGATGGTTGTTGCCAACAAAGCAATAGAGCAGTTGGTTGTATTTACAAGTATAAAGCTTGGCAGATGGCTGTAAAAGGCTGCTTTAGCAGCACTCCAGTAAAGGGCTGTCTCACAGGCCAAGGAGGCCTGCCCCTATAACAGTGGTTTTCCAAGCAGCCTAATTTACATTAAAATATGCAGCTGTTGTGGCAAAAACTGTTTTTAAAAGAAAAAATAGGCTGATAGGAAAATTTAGTGCTCCAACTTCTCAGTTGCTTTTTCACATGCATGATACAGGTATTGGATAACTATTTTTCCTTCAGTGCAGTCAGGCCACCGTATCTGTGTGGGAATATGTTCCAGGCCCTGCCGTGGATACGTAAAACCATGGATGATAGCAAACGTTGGGAAATGCCCTCCTTTTCCCATAATTCCAGTGTGATCTCCAATGATTTCAAAGGCATTATGGGAAATCAAGTGCCATTTTGGGCAATTTCCTGCCTGTCCCAGGCCTCAGAGGAGTTTTAGGTAGACCTGATGGCACCTGCAGGAGGTGGGAGGAAGCTGATCCAGTCACTCCAGGAAACTGAAACCGCGGTTGCCAGATCAGTGGATATGAGGGTCCAATTGTATATGAAATTATCAATTATAAGTTGTGTTTTGTTTTTACTGAGATTGTCTTTGTCTCATATTGAATTTTTTTTGAAGATCTGAAACAAGTGTAAAAAAATATGCAAAGTTGGAAGGAAGGAAGGAGGCAAATACTTTTTCAAGGCACTGTATCTGGAGTAGAAAGCCACCCCACCAATGCGTCATCAACATACCTGAAAACTGAGTGTTAAAATAGTTTTGCTTACCTGCACATGAGATCAGACACATCCAGCATTTGATTGTGGGGAACCTTCAGGTGTTTGGCAAGTGTGTGTAGAATGCTAAAGAAAGAAGACACGCGTGCTCTAAGATCTTGGCAGTTTCCAGGGAACTAATGCAAAATGCACCTCACCAGGCATACCAGTAGGTCTATAAACCATGAATCCATGCCAGGGGAGCAGAATTTTGTCCGGAGGTCCACAGCAAAGAACCGGGTTTCAGTTATAACCTACATTTCCCCTTGCCACCTAGAGACAATCAAGCCGAAGTAGATTACAACTCTGTTTTTGAAATCAGGCTATATGTTATCTCAGGATTCCTTCATCCAAATATATTTTTGAGCTACTTGTAAAATTTAAATGGCAATAAAGTCCCTTCTGGTCTTGGAGGGATCCTTTGGAGGTACAATTATTTGTGCTTTTGCTCCCAGAAGCTGCTTTTGGTGGAACAAAGCAAATCTTACCCAGTTTTGGGTTCTGGCCTTTGAACTTGTGGTCACACAATGCCAATCTGTCTGCCGACAGAACTTGCTTTTATAAAATCTCTGTTGCTTATTTTGCTTATTCGTGTTTTTCTCACTTGATCCCTTCTTCCAAAACGAGCACCCAGGCTCTGTCCATCAAGTATTCAGGCAACAGATATGGACATCTAAGGGGCAAAATACAAAAACCTTGCAGTTTAGAATCCTTTACAGGAAATTTATGAAGCATAACCACATCTGTTGTAAATCAACCTGTATTTGCGAAACCATACCATGCATATCATCTGGACTGCATTGTTTTAAAACATGTAGCTTGTTATGTTGAGGTAACTTCAACATTTCATTTATAGATGCAATGAATGTATTATCTTACACCTTGCTGGGTCTTTTATAGTCTCCAAAGCCTTCTGAGACCTATATGGAACTAGGGTTAATCTTTTCTCTAAACATCTACTAAATCAAAAACAGAAAATTTTGTTTGCCACAGAGAGCTGCCACTGGAACTGAAAACTATAGCATGCAGCAGGTCTTGTTTACATTCACTGCAATTAAAAATAGTCTTAAAATAGTTGTTACTTTTCTGCATTTACTGTCCAAACTACTTTCGACTACAGTTCAGCTAAATTTGCATGTGACACATAGAGGAGGAACTTTTAGCATCTTTTCTGCCAGTGCAACTCCTTCCTGGCAGTCTGACATGCATACTTAGCCTCAACAGGGATTGGAAAACTACTGTTTATAGTCCATTGTCCATTCTTTCTCCTTATTCCTTAAAAACACATCCCATGGATTTCAACAGAGTATGTTTTTCTAAGCATATGCGATTTCAAGCATATCACTTGTCAATCTGTACTGAGACAAAATGCAGACATGGATTTTATAGTTTCTGGATTTCAGGAGCTACATCTTGCTCTGTTAGTAGGTAATAAAGTTTGTGTGTGAAGCAATGTATGAGCTACTCAAAACAGTTGTTCTGTTCATCCTTCTGGAATTTGCTATAGCAGGCCGCCAGGAAAGACAAGAAGAGTTTGTCTTTTGCTCCCTCAAAGAGAAATGGGCACAGGGACTCAAGTTCAAGTAGCACTATACTTTAAGCAAAATCGCTGGTCATCCAATTTGTAATTTATGTAGTTCGTTCTCACACTGTGTCTGAAAATTGAGGAAGTTGGAAGAGAGGATTAAAAAATTCTGTTTCCCCTGACCCCTTCCTTTTCTGTAGAGAAAAAGAAAAACTTCCCAGTCAAGCATCCTGGGGCGATTTTACACTTTCCTTCCCATCCAAAGGAGCGCTAGTCAATATTTATCTGCATTTTTATCCTGCCCTGTACCAAGAGGTCTTACTTTGATTTGATTGCGGGGCATGTCCTCTTCAGGGTGCCACCATTTTGGCTGCAGCACCCTGTGTGACTGCGCGCACATCGGCACCGTTGCCATGCTGATGCTCTGCACACATGCAGTTGTGTCTATGGTCATTTGAGGTTCCACCGGGCTTGCTTGCATGGTACCTCAGATGATGCAGTAAAACCAGTAGAGGTGCGAATGGCCGCTGCCTGGACACACCAGGTACGTAATTAGGTAAGGTTAGTAAAAGTGTGGAGCCTGATTTCATACTCCATACCTAGTGCATGATGAGGGAACTTCTGGGAAGGCAGGGGCTGCCTGGAGGCTGCAACAATCTCCTCAAGGTGCGGATGTTCTTCCCCAGGAGTTCCCTAATCGTGCACTATGGGCTGTAGTGGAAATAGGCCTCTGATTCCTCCTGCTTTTCTCTCTTAGATAATTAGGGTGCATCAGAAGTGCCTTAATGAATCAGAACTGTGGCCCATATAGACTAGCAGTTTGTTTTTACAGTGGCCAATACAGGGAAATTAACTAGCTAGGTTTGAGCCCACAGCCTGCCTTGCTTTACTCATAATCTCCCCATAGCTGGCCTTTGAAGATAAACCACCTCCTTCTTCCATCAGGGCTAAGAGCCATTCAAAGCTCTAATGTCTAGGGTGTGCACAAACACAATTTTTGACTCAACTCGAATTTGAATAGAATGTTCAAATATCCAAATTTATTCATATGAATAAAGAAAAATGAATGTCTGGACATTTGAACTGATACAAATACATTTGTATCTATTCATATGGATAGTTAATGCGTATCCAATGATATGATTCTCATACGCATTTGTACACATCCTGTTTCATCACGTGCAGATGTGTATGTGGTGCCTGTGTATCTGTACATATACGAATGTCCGAATTATTCATATGAATAACCTGAAATATTTGTATTCGTATGAATACTAAAAGATGAATGTCTTAACATTTGATTCATATATAAATGTTTAAATTCATCTGAATAATGAACATTTTGAATATTCGTGCACATCCTTACTGATGTGCATGAACTGGTCCAAACCATCTTTGAAGCCAAACAAACTGTTAGCCACCCATGCATCTTCTGGGAGCAAATTCTAAGGCTTAACTATATTCATATTCTATATTCTTATTCATCCAGGATTCAATTTCATTGGGTGACCTATGGTTGTAGTATTTTGGAAAAGTGAGGGAAATGTCTATTTTGTTCACACATTATGCATAATGTTATACATTATTATCAAGCCTTCTTTCACTTGTCTCCCTCAAGACTAAAAAGTCCCAAAAATTGCAGTCTTTCCTTGTATTGAAGAGCTTTTGTTGTATGACAGAAATCTTTAGTAGTTTGTCAAAGACCATATAGTGAACTTATAGCAAGTAACCCCTTCCAGGGGTTTCCTGAAACCTAGCTAAGCTTCTTTATCATTGGGTGATATCAACTTCAGGTTTCAATGTGCAGTATGCTTCCGTGAAATTTCCATCTGGGTACATATGAAGTCATGGTTTGCAAGGACCATTTCCTGTGCTTCATGTCTTAGACATAAATATGGATTGAGGTCACAATCTAAACTTGCTGCTTTGTCTGAGTAAACAGCCAGTCTAGAACTGAACTGAATGCTTAAGATCAAAAGAATAGTACAAAATCATTATTTCTAAAGGGGGGGGCATTTACTGAGGTCTTGGCAAAATACACAACTTTCATCCCCTCAGTTACTAATAGTCACCTCAAACTGGACAACACAGTCTTTTATTTTCTCAGTAAGTAGAAAGCATCCTAATCTATCCGTTTTACAAGTCTTTATAAAAATCAAACAAGCTGTAACTGAATTAACTGGTGAAACCACCCACATGATTCATAACATCAGGTACAATAGAATCTGGGGTAGCAATAAATGAAAAGTTTATTGAATGAGATAAGCACAATGGTTTGCTTATACAGGAATATATGATTATAGGTTGTATTTAATTAGGGTTTAGGTAACTGGTAATAAATTTAAAAACCTCTAGTATGAATAAGATTTGGAGTAGAGTTATGAAATGGAAAATTAGCAGTCATATGATATGAGCTATGAAAAGGGGAGATAAATATAAGAAGTACTGGGTAAAAAGTACACTATAATATACAGTAAAACCACATCAGAAATGCTATGCAACAGTTCTATAAAAAGTTATACAAGCTGAGACCAGTACATGAGGGTAATCTGGGTATAAATATTCAGTTGCAGGGGGAGGATAGAGACAAGCTTAATGTACCAGTAACAAATGAGGAAATAGCCAAAGCCATAGACAACCTTAAAACAAGTAAATCCCCAGGGCCAGATGGCTTCACAGCTATTTTTAAGGAATATCAGAGATATTACCCATTCTGAAACTGAACAGAGATGAAATAGTCCCAGAATTGTACCGACCCATTTCACTAAGCAAATCAAAATTACAAATTTTTGCTTGGATTATTGCAATAAGTTTGGAGGAAATAATGCCTAAAGTAATTAAGGAAGAGTAATGTGGCTTTGTGAAGATACGTAGCAGAACTTATACGAAATGTTTTGAATATATATTACATCATGCCAGACAATATAAATGGAAACTTGGTACTATCAAATTAGATGTATATAAAGCATTTGATTTGGTTAACCATAGCTATATTACAAAAGTACCTAAGGGATTTGGGCTAGGAAGAAACCTCATAGCAACAGTTTAAAAAAAACACCTTTATGAAAATAAGCATGTGTTAAAGTGAATAAAGGTTTACGGTTAACAACTGAATGATGTAATATAACTATATGTGGTCTAGTGATTAAGGAGCAGGACTTCTATCTAGGAACACCAGGTTTGTTTCCACACTCCTCCATGAAGCCATCTGGGTGACCATGGGCTAGTCACAGCTCTCTGTTACCAGATCAACTTTGGGGGTACAAGTATCATCAGAAATGTTAACTATGAAACCAGAACTTGAAATATACCAGGTTTTGACATATGAATTTGGCTTTATGATTGGCATAATTAAAAGCTAAAGGCAGACCATGAAACGTGGAAAGGCCTTAAAATAGCAAGACTGAAGCCATATTGGGTTGAAAAGACAAGACTGGAGTTTAAAAGGACACAGTTTTTCTCTTAAGTTACAAGCTGGCTGTTTGCAAAAGATTAAAAGTCTACATGCAAGAGACAATGCTTGGGCTTTAATCTGATGAAGTCAGGAAGGAATGCTGACATCTGGATGACCTTTGTTTTCTCTCTTTTTGGGGTAACAGTTTTTTTAATAATGAAGGGGAAATAAAACCATGGAATCTGAAACAGAGATGGGTTTGTCTCATTTTAATAAAAATAATAAAGAATAAAATGGAATGGATTTTTGGAAAAGATTTGGTAAAATAATATATATATAGGAATTGGAATTACTACCTAAATGGAAAAAGGTCACCAGTGCTAGGATGTAAGGTTTCATATTGATTAGGTTAGTCAGGAGAGGTGCTAATTGGAAACCTTAATTTAAGGTATACAAGATAAATAACTTTTGCAATTAGGCAGAGACATGATAGCATAAGCATGATCTTTACATTAAGAAAAGTTGTGTTCTCCCTTATTTTCTGAAGGAGAAACAGAAGTTTAATGGGGTTTCTTTTTAAATAAGAAATTATTTAGCCTAATTTTGAAATAAGAGGGTTTTTAAATATCCTATTCATTTCTTCTTTTTCTGTGGAGCTTCACTGAGGGGCATTTCCATTGTGGAAAAGGGCAATGAGTAACCAGTGTCACCTAAGAGAATCTCTGTTAGCCAAGGGGAACAGAACTAATCCTCGTAAACTCAGGACTAGGAAATAAGATATTTGAGTTTCAGATATCTTTCCTGTTTACCAGTATTGTTTGTTTCATTAGGAAATGTTAAGTTTGGGTTAATTTGTATTCTTTTTGGGAGAAGCTATGAGGAGACTGGAGTCACATACACATTTTTATTCATTAACAAGGGAAGACCGAATCAGCAGTTTTTGGTTCCAATTTTTGCTATAAAAAATGGCAGAGAAGAGATGGTTTTGGGGGTCTTCTTCTTCTTGTCATCAGAGGAGGGAGGTCTCCATCATCTTCATCTTCTTGTCATCATGGGAGGCTAAAGAGACCTGGAGAATTCCCCCCCCCTTCTTCTTTCTGCTACACAGAAAGTGGGCGGAGTTTTTCTGCAGGAGCTGTGTTTTAAAACTTTTGCATTTTGAATTTGGTCTTTGGTAAAAGCAGTTACAGAGACTATTTTTAAATTATTTCTTTTAATTTTTATTCATTTTGGGGATCAGTCTGACTGAGACTGAAGGCCTTCCCAATTTTTAGTCATTTTTGGTTCCTGAGAATGATGCAGTCTGCTGAAATCCTACGCATCTTCAGTTCTGAACTTCTGGGCGTGAAGAAGATGGGATCGTTGGTGAGAACAATGGCAGATCACTTTCAATTCACTTTTCTCCCATATTTTTATTAAAGGTTCAGGGACAGGGAACTTTTTCTAGAATTAGGGCTAATTTGAATTTTCTTTTTGGGCTTTTATATGTTTCTTTAAGGTTTGGAATTGGTCTTATGGGAGCCTTATCCTCATTTTTAGGGCTCTTAATCACAAAAGGCAATTTTATGGGGTTTTGGGGATTTTTCTTTGCTGCATAATTTCATCATTTTGGGTCTCAGGAAAATGGGGTAAACCTAGTTTAATGCATAGAGATGTGTTAAGGGGATTTAGTCATGTTTGGATTTTTGGGCATGTCTATCTCAGCTCTTCTAATGTCTAATATGGTTCCATCTCACTTCAACTTCTTTTCTGTATTTCTAAATAAATTCGTTGCACTGGTTTAACAAGAAACATTGACTTTTGAGTCTGAAATGGGTCTTGTCTCTGTTTTCTGGTTATTCCTCGTTATTAAATCCTATGTAAACGATCTATAAAGCTACCTATTCCCCTGGGAGAGGTTTAAATTTGGTGTTCTTTGGGCTTCAAAAATAATCCAAATTATCCAAATTATACTCCCTCCATATTCGCTTACAGTCTAAACTGAAGCGATATTGGAATCAATTTAAGATCTCTTCTGAGCTCTCACAGCCCCACCTACCTCACAGGGTGTCTAGTGTGAGGAGAAGAATAGAAAGCTTTGTCAGCCACTTTGAGTCCCCTTAAATGTGTGAGAAAAACAGAGTAGGGAAGCCAACTCTTCTTCTGTATTGAGAGTTAGAAGTTTAAAGGTCATGTTATAAAATAATTTTAAAAAATAAAAAAATAACATAGTACCATAAAATTATAACTCAGATTGGAAAAAGATCAATAAGAAGGTGGGTAAATGGACAAAAAAAGCATTGGAGTATACTGACAAAAATAAGAGCAATTAAGATTATGATACTCCCCAGATTGTTATAGTTATTTCATACAGTTCCTGAAAACATCCCAACAAAAGTGATTCAAAAATGGGATAGAAAGATTAAAGAATGAGTGTCCAAGAATAATAATAATAGAATTTCCAGTAAAACATTTTACTCAGCACAGGAGGATGGAAGATGGGCAACACCATCTAGGTTCTAAGGCTAGCACTACAGACACTCAAGAATGAAGGATTCTATTTGCTGAGAGTTCTATATGATACTGCATTGAGCCCTTTAGATTTTATAGAGGAGATTATCAGGGACAAACATTGGTTACAAAGCATAGCTATCGAAGACTATATCAACAAGGAAGAGGTTAAAAGAAGATTGGGTGGTCCAAAGACTAAATTAGAAGTTAGAAGGAGGTAAAGCAATAAGGGGGAGAATTTACAGATTACTGATAAAAGAACAATATAATTATAGGGAACAAATCTTTAACTAATGGAAAATGGATCTGAACATAAATGAAAGAGAATGCCCAAAATGGATAGAGAACATACAAAATGTTTGATACAAAATATCAAAAATAATAAGGTTAAAGAACAACAGATCAAATTGATAACCAGATGGCATTGCACACCAGCACAGCTGACACATATATTTATTTATTTGTTTGTTTGTTTACATTTCTATCCCGTCCCATACCCTAAGGTCTCTGGGCGGGTAACAGTAGATTGATCAACAGATTAAAAACACAATATAGGCATTAAAACAAGATACACATTAAAAATGGAATAAAGATTGAAACACTTTAAAAATTCAACAATTTTAAAACAGTACACTCCATATTGCATTTGTTGTGCCTGTGACTGGGGAGGGGGGGAAATATAATCGTCTCAGCCAAAGGCCAAGGCAAGGAGATGCGTCTGTACTGCCTTCCTAAATATATGTAAGGAAGGAGCATGACGCACCTCGAGGGGAAGGCTATTCCATAACCTGGGAGCTATTGCCGAGAAGGCCCTCTCCCGAGTGCCCACCAGCCTCACTAGTGAAGGTTGTGGGATAACCAGGAGGGCTTCACCACTTGATTTTAAGACACGGGCAGGTTGATATGTTGATATAAGTAATTTATCCCCCAGTGTGATAACTGTAGTTTGTTATACAGACCACTCAGAGACCTGTAAAAGATAACAGTATGTGTATCAAATTATTGTGCTAAAACTTCTACGGAACATCAGTGGCTAGCAGTAGCCACACATGTATGGTAGAAGAATGGCTGTAGCTGGATGCCTTACTTTGATCCCTCTAAAATTACCTTTTGATTGGCTTGATTGAAGTGAAGGTTTTAATTTATCTGCTCCAATAAGTCCTTCCCAAGTCCTGATCTACTTTTCATTGCTGTTGGGAAGCATCCAATCTCAAATGTAAAGCTTAGGAGTGTTGTTATATTTTCTTTGCTTGATCTTTTTTTAAGGTTAGCAGTAAAATATTTGATGAAGAGTATGCATTTTTATCCTAAAAGAGCAACATCTACTGGGAATCTTTCTGATTAATCAAGGAACGTTTGGAGTTCATCTGTAGTTACATTAGGAAAAAATCATGTACTTGCAAGAGTATGTTAAATTAAGTTATTGAAACTGGTTAGTAACCTCTTGCAGATAGGTTTGTAAAAGGAAGTATGGCTTAGTAAGATGTTTCCAATCCATTGTAAAATTAAGCACCAGGTTAAGATGGTTTCTGGAAGGGAAGTGAGGCAGACATAAAATAAAAGAAACATGGAAAGTGCTTCTTCAATCAATCATATGTATTTTGTGGAATAAAAATGCAAAAAGAAGAAAAAAGTTATACCTAGTCTTTTGCTTCAACAAACACACCCCTATGATTAATTTTTCTACTTCCTATCACTTGATCACTTCCTCTGCGAGGATGCAAAACTTTCCCGATCCCTTTCCTCTCCTCATAAGCAGAGCATGACCCTGACAAGCAGTGCTTCATAGGCTGACCTTGGGTGAAATATTGACTCCTCCAGAGGGGAAAGATCAACATTCCAGAGGAAACACCTTACAGTGTCTTGGCTTCAGTTCAATTTTCCACGCAGAACTTGTATTTCTCAGCCATGAAATTGCCATTTTTCCTGCACGATTCCCTCCTCTAAGAATAGAGCTAAAGCAGTATAGGTAAAGAATAGGGACTCCCTGCTTTGTGTACTGGTGTGAAGGGATGGGGTGCAGGGAGGGAGCAAATCCTAACCCTTCAGGGAGACAATATTGTACACTGAAGCAACCAAAAATCCCTAATAGAACCCCAAAATGCCAAAAGCAAAAAACCAAACAAGGGTACTATATCAAAAATATAAAGAAATATAATAATTACTAAAAGGGTATGGTAACCCCACTAATAGAAAAATATAAATGGTAAAATACAACAGCACTCAAAGGAAATAAAGGAAATAAGCTGCAAAAATGTCAAAGATAATAAATTGTAAATGCAACAGGTTAAAAACACACACCAAAGTAAAAATCAAGCTTAAAATATAAAACAGCTGATAAAAACAAAGAGTTAAGGGCCATACGCGTTTTGAATATAAAGTCTTCCTCAGTGGCCTGTTAGGTAAAATATAACTAAAATGCTGTGTGTGAAAAGTTTCTCATACAAGAGCAATTCTCAATTGATGTGCTGTTTGAAGACAGGAGCCTCTTATATAGTTTGAAGACACAAGAAAGTGAGATCCTGCAAAGACTCCCAAAAGCAATAACAGGGATGACTAAGGGTGTGAACATGATGTGTAAATTAAATGTACCAATTAACATTCTCATTTAAACCCCTGGGGGATTCTGATTTTAATTTATGGATCCATTTCAGTTCAAGAAGTTGTACTGAAACCAGTACTTAAGGTAATGGCAATGTGGTGACCGGGGGCCTATTTGCACTACAGTCAGTAGTACATGATTATTGAACTTTCTGGTGAAGAGCATCTGCACTTTGAGGAGGCTACTAGAGTCTCCAAGCATGCCCTGCCTCACCAGAAGTTCACTAATTGTTGATTAGGTGCTCCACACCTTAACCAACTTTACCAGGAACTTACCTGGAGCATCCAGCAGTGCGAGCATCCACACCTCTTCCAGTGCTATGGGTCATCTGAGGTGCTGTGCAAGTGTACTGGCACCTTGGACAACCATAGTTCCGACTGCACACGCCCAGAACATCAGCATCGTCATAGCGACAGCACTTATGCACATGTAGTTGCGAAGGGCACTGCAGCCAAAATGGTGGTGTCCAGAGGAAGACTGGTCCCATGACTGAATGAGGTAAGTATTCGATCGCGGGGGGCCAAAGTTGCTTAGCACTCCAAGTGTGAGCGCTAGTCAAAGTTGGTTAATCACACTCCTTTTTTTTCTCCAACAGACAGGAGGGAAGTGCTAAAACACCCCAGGAGGCTGAAAACTGCTTAGACAGATGCAAGTTGGAATCTTCCTGGCTGCCAGTACAGCTGGAAATAGAACCTCAGGAAGAACTTGTTGAAGACAAAGAGTGCTGAAATTCACCTGTTTTGGTTGAGCCTGAATGACAATGAGTGCTTGGGACAACTTTGAAATGGATCTAGGAAGTCAAAGAACATAGAATCTGAACAATCTTTATGTTTTGTGCAGAAAATAGGAAGCAAGCAGGTTAAACTAGAAATCTTAGCTAACAATATGACCTGGCAGCAAGATATGCACGATTGGGTTCTTTAAGGACAGTGTGGTGCTGTGTGTAAAGAGGGAATCAGCCCATGCTGAAATCCATGATTTTGAATGTGGAAGTCCCATTGAAAGTGCCTGGGTGAGAATAATGCCTTATATTGGCTAACCAAAAGACAAGCTGCAGTGGTCATCGGAAGTTACAAGTCTCCTGATGTCTACTAAATTAACTCAGGTAGGAGTGGGACATCTGGTAGATTCTTGAAAACTCATTCTAACAGCTTAGAGCCTTTTCACACTTCCCTTTCTAGGGAAATCCTGGGATGCCCCAGAATGGGGATCCACACTGGACAGAACCGCTTCTGCCCTAGAAGTGGCTCCATGCCTGCAGGAGTTCCCCACATGTCTTCACGGCAACCTTATCTCGGATTCAAAACATTTTCAATCCTCGGAGTCCGCACGGCTGTTTGGCTTAACACGCTTTTCCCGTGTTAAACCACCCCAAAGCGTGGGGAATCTCAATCCTGATTTCAACAGGTCTCACTCTGGATCGTGCGCTTGAAAAGTTTTACATTTTTTACTGTGTGGACAGTACCATTTTAAGAGATGAGAATCCATGTTTAGGGTTTCCCTCTCCTAATAGCTTGCTTCCAAAGACAGCGATTTCAGTGGTAAAAATCCACCCTTAACAGCAGCGCTACACTGTAGCGATGGAACCACTTCACACCTTGATGGTTGGAATAACAATGTTGCAATTTTGCACAATTCTAGCTCTTTGGAGTTCTGACTTTAGAAAGGGAAAGGGAGGAAAGCAGCTGAATGTGAATGTTTAAAGCAAAGGGGCTTTAGTTGCCGCTGCTGCTGTGTGTCCTGAGCAATGGGGAGAGGAGGGGAAAGAATCACTGGCTGGCTGCCCGCTGCCATTTTTCCTCCATCCATGGAAGCGGAAGCCACCCAGCCACCCAGTTAGGCTCGGTGAAGGGGTCCCTTATGGGTGGCGCGTCCATGCCAGGAGGAAGAGGTCAGGGCTTTTAAAAAGTAGCCACTTGAGTCCCACCTTGAGTGACGTACGCCACGTACGATCCTCAGAATCCGGACCCAACGCGATTAAGTTAAAAGTAATGGGAACAGGCAAATTCGCGTTTGCATCCAGTTCTATTATTTTGGTTTAGGGAAAGCGAAATAAGCTTGCTGTGGGGATTCGCCCATAGAGATGTAAAGCAGTTTTCACTTTCTATTCTAACTTCTGGGCTGTCCCAGCCCCACACAGTTCTGTTTGTACTTCTTCTGGCAAATGGAGCCCAAGGAGCAGTTGCGCACTCTGTCACTCCGTCACCCCAGCAGTCGCGCTATGCAGCCTTGCTGGCACTGTTGCAGGAATTCTCATCTTGCCAGCCTTTCCATAAGGAATGCTAAGTCTATCCCCCATTTTCATTTCCCTGGGATGCTGTGCTGGCGGGGTGAATGTGCAAAAAGTCTCTTAGTTATTCAAAAGGTAGAAGTTGCAACAAGGGAACCAACTATATTAGATCTAATACTGATCAACAGAGAAGAACTGGTTGACAGATTAAAAATGACAGGTGCCTTGGGGAAAAGTGACCTTGCAATGCTGAAATTCAAAATAGCTAAGGAAAGAAAAGATTTGAGAGAGTTTAGAGAAATCTCTTTAGACTCCAGGAAGGTACATTTCAGTAGACTCAAAAGTAAATCACATAAATTGGAAACAACTGTATATTGTGTTATTGAAATAGGGCTTGTGATTCTTCCTTCTTTGTTTTTAAATTCCCTTTGCATAAGAACCTGATGTGAGTTTAAATTACTGGCAAAACTCTCAGATGGAGCCTGTACCGGTTGTTACAAAAATCTCTTTACCCATGTGCTGCTATCCTTGCATAATCTTTGGCTTTTTGATAGGGAGAGGATATCAATGTAACAATGCTTTGGTCTTTACTGAAGCCATGTTCAGACATAACAGAAGGGGCACCTCAGAGAGACTGTCTATGGCCCACATGTAAGCCTTCTCCAATTCGCCTTTTTCTAGCAAGATTGTTCAGGAGAGGAGGAAGGTGGTGTGTAAACAATCCCCCCTCAAAACTTCTAGGGCCCCTTTCAGATTAGCGGATTAAATCCTCAGTTATTAAAAAAATGTGCAGCTTACTTGCTGTGAAGCGGGGATCCAGTGTCCAGACTCCAGCAGCTCCCCATAGCTTCCGAGGAGGAAGCTGTGGGAGTTTGCATTGGTGCGTGCGTCACACGGGATAAGGGAGCCAATTGCAATTGAGTTGCCATCCCTGTTCTCACCCACAATTCTCACCATCCTGTCAGGACTGGCTGAAAACTGAATTTACTTGATGCTGGCAGAGCCAGTGTTCTTCAACAAGCATTAAGTAAATTGGCAGTAGTGTTGCCATAATGTGATGCCACTATGAAGTATTGGCTGTCATGTGTGACTGCTCAATTGGCCATCATGTGTGACTGCTCAGTCTTGGCTGCGCATTCCGATTCACAGTATCAAGAAGTCTAGACGCACCCTACGCCTTCTCAGAGATGCTGTATTTTGGCTGTGTCTGAGCACAGCGGATGCATGGTCCTCTTGTTCTCCAACCCTTCTGTAGTCCACTTTTTATACCACAGAATGTTCAGGCAGGGGGAGGGGCAGACCAGTGGGTGAACAATCGTCTCTAAGGAGCCCTAGAGGCATTTCAGAAATGCTTACCCCCCCCCCTTTTTTTTTTTTTGTCATGTCTGGCCACAGGCTTACTTGGCAGGGCTTACCATTGCAATGTTAAACTCAGATACAGTTAATTATTAAATTTCCTCCTGCAGTTTTCTTCTAGGGGAGCTCAGAACGAAATAGTATAATAAATAGTATAACTGGTAAAGTTTGTTTGGTCCAAGGGTGGGCTTTAAAGTCTGACAATCTAGTATGTCAGCAGGTTGTGGAAAAGGCGTGCAGGAGTAGCAATATACTTGAACCTACCCTTTTTAAATACCATAGCAATAATTTATTAGGCTTCTTAGGGTTGCTGTGAGGATAAAATGGTGAGTCTGCTGCTCTGATAGGGTGGAATATATAAATGCAACTATACCAGCCCTTCCTGGCTGCTTACTAAAATCAATTTTCTTCCAAAAATAATTTTTCACTGAATAGTTCTTCTTCTCTGGCTTGCATTGATATCCTCCAATCTTCTTTCTTCCCTCTCCTCATTTTCTCCCTTTCTGAGGGGATAGAAAAGCCATAATATGAAGGGGATGGAGAAGGATGGGGCAGGTGGACAGGAGGAAAGAAAAATCAGTGAGAAACAAGAGGAGTCATGCTCTGTCCTGTTTTTATCCCCCTTTGGGGCTGTCTTCAATGGTGGGCTAAGGAAATGGGAGACAGAGAAATCTTGTAGTTACCCTCTTTTGTTGTTTTATTTCTTTCCTCTCAAAGAAGATTTATCCATTGCAAGCTGCTGCAGCTGTAATAGTCTTACTGCCAATGATCAGTTGCTGCTTTGATAAAACGTGGTACTGTCTCTTGTCCCTGTGTTTCCAGGTCTTCTCTCCCAGTTCCAGAGGCACCTGTTCACTGTCCTGGGACAAGCTGTTTGTGTTTGGGTGACTCTTCCAGAACCGCCATCACACTGGTGCAAGATCATGCACTCTTCAAAGTCAGCCTCTGTGTTCTCTAGCCTTGGAGCCCCCAGAGGACCTATTTTGGTGGTTCAATTCTCCAAAGTGCCTCCCCCCTCCCTATTGAACTGGCCTGCAGGGGCATGCGTTCTTCTGCATATTTCCCTGGGCTGGTTTACTTGTCCATAGACTGTACTATACCCTTTTAAAAAGATCTACCATTATATTGGACCAGGCGATAATTTTGGATATATCCTTGTTTGACATACATTCCATCCAAAATTGACAGGGTGGTCCACTCAGAGGAGTTGAGCCTTCCACTGCTGAAAGGCAAAGGAGCTACCTGAGGGCTAAACTGCAATGTAGAAGGACAGGTGGTCAGCAGCAGGAGCCCAGTCCAGCAGGTAACTGTGACCTGCTACTTAGAGCACTGGACATAAGTGTAAAGAAGATCCCAGACTGGCTCAACTTGTTTTTGTGAACCCTTGTTATTTGTCTGATTCACTCGGAACATCTTTCCTTGAATGAATTGAAGTCTCCATGGAAAGATGAACTATACTTTATAATACTGAAGGAACATAAACGTACTTGGTTTTGAAAAAATCCAGCGAAAAGAGGGACAGTAAATGTTATTCCTGTTGTAAGTTGAAGCAAGAAGAAGGCTGCAGCAGAGTCAATCTGGCATTAATATCTTGGAGCATTTTACAGTAGATCATAAAGCATTTGATTTGTAAAGCCCTTGGAAACAATGAAATGATTAGTAAAAGCCAGCATGGCCTAGTCAATAAGGAGTCTTGCCACAATATCTTATGTCCTCATTAGACAGCAGGAATGCCATGAATGTCATGCATATAATTTATATAGATTTCTGCAAAGCACTTTTCCAAGGATCCAAGATAGTCTGATTAGCAAGCTTGTTAAATATGAATTTGATGGCATCATCACTAGGTGAATTCAGAGCCAGATAGAGAATTGTACTGAAAGAATTCTCATCAACAGCTCCTAATCAAACTAGAGGGAAGTATCAAGTGGGCTGCTTCAAGGTTCACTCCCAAGAATGGTCCTCTTCAACACTTTTATTGTTGAATTGGATGATGAGATAGACTGAATGCTCATCAGAACCACAGAGGATGTGAAATTAGGTGAGATAGCTAATCCTTTAAAAGAAAGAAAATTGAAATAACAGGAGCATAATTTAACAAATGTGAAGTTCTTCACTTAGGGAATGGGAGTCAAATGGACGTGCATAAGATGGGGAGGAGCTTGTCTTGATGACACTGTGTGTGAAAAACATCTTGAAATATTAGCTGTGGGATGTGGTGTGGGTGGAGGGAAGCACATGTAATTCTAGCTTGCATCAAATCACAGGGAGTAATAGTCTATTGAGTGCAGATTAGAACTCAGTTTGAATACCATGTCTGGCACCGGGCAGCACGCTTAAAGAAATTTCTAAAGAGGTTCAAAGAACAGCAGCAAAGATAATCTGGGAACTGGAATTCAGCAAGGAGGAATTAAGAGAGCTGGATGTGTTTACTGCGGAGAAGAGAAAACTGAAGGTGAAAAGAATTTTAAGGCACTTTTCAAATTCAGGTACCCCAAAGGATCCTACCCAGGAAGATGTTATATCATGTTCCTTGTCATCCCAGAGTAAAGTACATTAAAATGTGTAATGTGGTAGCACAACCTCCTTGTTTTGAAATGTACTGAAATGCACATTGAAGAGCTTTTCAGAGACTGCCATTCAGTTCTGAGTGGTGGATGTGAGAAAGCAAGAAATTCCCTGCTGGATTGAACCAAGGCCCTTTCTGCACTGGGGTTTATTCCAGATTATATCTCAGATTAGGGACCTGCCATCTGCATGCTGGTGCAGACTATGTCAGACCCCAGGCAGGTCCAACTGTAGTCTGCATTAGCATGAGAAGGGCAGGTCCCTAATCTGAGGTATAATCTGGAATAAGCCCCAGTGCAGAAAGGGCTCAGGTATCCACTTGTTCTGCAGTCTTTTTCACAGTGGCAACCTGTTGCATTTGGAAACCATAAGCAGGGCATGAATTCACAACTTGCATTTCTCCCAGAAGCTAGTCATTAGAGGCACAAACCTTCCCCTATCTTGCACCAGCTGCCATGTGGGAATTTAATCTTATCAGTCAACTCCTCCTCCCTGGAAAGTATTTATTATTTTACTAATCACTCAGTTTATATACCAACCTATACTTCTGTCACAGAGCGGTTAACAAAGACAGAATTAAAACAACATTAAAAGCTGTACTAAACAAATATATTTTGACCATATATTTTGATCAGTTATCTGCTTCTCCCTGAGTAATCTCAGGCAAATCATGCCTTTAATACCTGTAAAGTAGGAGATAGGGAATCAAAATGGTTTGGTACAAAAATATAGTACTGTAGTAAAAATCTTATTCTGGGGAAGCAAGCAAAAATTGAAATGATGAAGAATCCCTCTTAGCTATTGTGGACCTGTGAGATCACTTCTGTATGAACAAAGAATTGGAGGGGATTTATTTCTCCGTATCCCAAGAAATTATGACACAAATTGAAAGATCTATAAAAATCAGAAAGAGGAGGGACATTTTTCTTTTTCTACCTCTTGTCCTTTTCTTATGGTCCCTCTCTTCCTATTCTGCTCTCTTCAGCAATCTCATAATAAGCAAGCAAAGCTACTGAAACCATCCTTCATACCCCACCTCTTTAGCTTTGCTTTCTTGTCTTTTCATTTGGATAGTTTCCTTCCAGTTAGGAAGGGTATGAAAGTATGTAATGCCCTTCTGTGCAAAAACGTTTGGACAAGAGTAAAAGTTCAGAATTAATTGGCAGAGTAATTTCATAATACTCTAAGCTGTATGGAAACTGCTGGACTCTGCTTATTGGACAATTTGGATGAAAACAAGACAAGGCACTGACATAGGGCTCATCCCCATGGGCTCCGTTTATTGCGGTACTGAATCGGGTCATCCCCAATGTTCATTGTAGTTCGAATTACCACGTCCCCATGCGATTGCGGAGAGCACGGGTTGAAGCCAAATCCACCTGTCCCCATGAAAACCGCAGTAAACCCCTGCATCAGGGACCCACATTCTTTTTTCTCCACCCCCTCCACCCTGAAAGGAAGCCCGGCTGATGTCACCATGCCCTGTCCCACCTGCTGCAGTGATGACAGGGGAAACCCCTCCCGGTTGCACCTCCAAACACACCACACACAGCTTAGATAAGATATAAAAGGGGAGCATAATAGGAAGGGAAAGTGACTCATTGCTTGAAGCAGTGGCTCAGTGCTTAGATAAGATATAAAAGGGGAGCATAATAGGAAGGGAAAGTGACTCATTGCTTGAAGCAGTGGCTCAGTGCTTGAATCAGTTTAGCAGAGGTGTGCACCTCCGCTTGACAGCGGGCGTACCTCCACCTGACAGCAGCTTCTTCTGATCTTTTCACCTGAGTGCAGGGAAGCCCCGGTCGCATCACCCATTAAGGTGATGCAGTGCTTATGTGTTAAATCAAGCCCGTTACCCAGATGTGGCTTGCCAATCAGGTGATCAGGGAAGGGGGGTGTCATGCTTGTAGCTGGTGAGACACTTGGAGAGCCATTTGATACCCTCATCCCTTCTCTTTCAGCCAAATTTCTTTGAAGAAATCCTCCAAGCAATTGCGATCGCAGTGCCCCATGGCAGGGACAGCGAGCACAGGCAAAACCCTGCCCACTAATGCTGTGATCGCCAATCTCTGCTTCCAATAACCCAGGAGTGTCCCCATGCCCCCAGGATAATGTATGATTGTCTCCTAATTCACAGCGAGAACAGTTGGAAAGGGGGGTTTTGCCGCAGATTTGTGTGATTTGTCCCACGTATAGCCCGGATTAGAGGCTTTCCTTGGGGACACTCCAAGGCAAACTCAGGTTCAATGCAGAGTATATTCAGTATGGGGACGAGGCCATAGAGCAGCGATGGTGAACCTTCTGAGCTTGGTATGTCAAAACTCGCAAGAAAACCTAGCTTAACTCAGCTCCAGTGTCACATCTAGAAATATCCATAATTTTGTGATATTTGTAGCTCTAGTAAAAAAGTTATATCTTTTATATATGTATTTTATTAAAAGTAAAAACAAATAATTCTTTACATTAGTGACTTTTGTTCCTGAATTTTGTTTCCTAAATCTTCAATTGAAAGTTGGTATTTCGTACACTTCAAGAACAAGCAAGCGCTACACGCCCAGGTGCCAAGGTGACCATGTGTATCACCCGAAAGGGCTTGGCGCGTCACCTGTGACATGCATGTCATAGGTTGGCCATCATTGCCATAGAGACACACAGACCAGCCTGAGGTATTAGAAGGAGCATACTGGTCAACCAAGTACACAGGCTGAAAAGGAAATCTCCCCTCTCCACCCAGCCTTCTCTTTCCATTCCATATTAGCAGCTATTGTTAACAAGGGAAGGCCAAGCACTCTCACAAGACTAATGGGCCAGAAAGAAAACACAAGTATGTGGTTTTGTTGCACATTCCTCAAGATTGTTGATAGTTCTGCTAATTTCTCCTCAGAGATAAAAATCAGCTAAATGCTGAATTATGCTGACTATTTTGATCCCTTTCCAAATTTTCCTGGTTACAAATTGCCCACTGTTATCTGGGCATACTGAAACTCAATGTTTAATGATCCTACAAAATTACTGGAGACTCTGTAACATGGGCTTAAGTTACAGCAAGACAGATTCTGTCCAAATATCAATGAAATACATGCTTACAATGAGAACAAATTTACTTTGGAATTAATTAGTGAGAGAGGTGGCAGCATGCCCTGTAATGAATGTGCTCAAGTGAAAGCTGAACACCAGGAGAGAGGGAAAGAGTGTAGAAATCTAATTTTTAAAAGAAAAATCTAGTGGCCACACAATTTTTTTTGGTCACTGGGAAAAGGGTGGGTGGGTGGGACAGTCCTTTCAGTTATTTTGGGCAGTCCAACGGATGTCCTGTATCCCTCAGCTTCACTGTTGCTGGGTACCATTGAGTTGTGGTGGATTCCAGGTTGACTACATGGATTCCTCTAAGCAGTTTTCTCAGTAGAAATGCAGAAATGGCCTACTTCAAGGAAAAGTTGAAGATCAGACCAGAAACCCTCTGTTCTCCAGGCAGATTGATTTACCATTGAGCTATAGCCAATCTCATTCCTCAAATAGATATATGCAGAATAGGGATGTGCACAAATGGTTTTTTGCATTCAATTCGGATTGAATCAAATGTAAGAAAATTCGTAATCATTTGAATAGATCTCCTTCCAATATGGTAGGATTCTATTTGATACAAACACATACGTATCCCATATGTTTCCGTTAGGTATCCTGCAACATATCCACTCTGAAATCATCAAATCCTCCCTGAATCCACTTTGAATCCACTCTCAATCCATGTCGAATGCACTCTGGATTCATTGCAGATGTGATTGGGGCAGCCATTTCCCCACCTCCACAGGTTCATAAATGTTCTGAAACATTTGTATGAATACGAATGTCAATGTACAAATATTGTAACACTTGATTCGTATACAAATGTCCTAATTTATACAAATTCATATGAATATCAAATGTTATGAATATTCATGTACATCCCTGCAGAACAAGATGTTTCCCACCAGTAACAAGTGTCTAGTTAAAAAGAAACTTTGGTTTTATTTCTATATTTTTAGTTTTGCTAGAAATAAATACTATTAGAGATAATGGGACTTAATTCTGAGCAGCTATAGATAAGATGCTGAAGGATGTTGATGATGCCATTTATTCTGAGAAAGAAATCAGATCCTGTAGAACTCGGCAGTAGTGATAATATGGGAATATAGATGTGAAATTGAAAAACAAAAAAAGAAGATTGGTAACCAAATTTAAGGAATATTTGTAAAGTGTGAGTTCCTTAAAAAGTATGAAGGATGGAAAACAAAAAAAGCTCGAACTAAAGCTATCAAAAATGAAAACAAAAACAGCTACACACAACATAATTTCAGAAACACTGAAAAACTTAAAGAGCTCATTTTTAAATGCACTTTACTGAGAATTAGGAGTTGCATCACTGCATCTTGCTTTTGCCTAACTCGTTTCTCTTCTGACTGGTGTGGGAACAGCTTGAGGTCTCAAGCCATGTTGGGACTTCTGCTTGGTCTACATTCAAGAATCAGAGTGAATGTCATGTCATGCAGTTCTTTTCTCCTCACTAATCTCAGTTTAAAAACTGTTTTTCCTTTTCTTCTGAGATGCCTTTTCTTCCTCCCTTGCAATCACTTTGGCCAACTTCTGATTTGCCTCTAGGTGCAAATGTTCATTTTCCTCCCACATGTGGTTCTGCTCCACTGATTGCACTGTCCTTGAACCAGGTTCACTACGTTCAAGAATTTAATGAAAAATTCCTCCTGATCACTTTCCATGTGCCCTCGTTCTGTTCTGATGCTAGTTCAAGCCTCCCAGACTAATTTCAGTTCAAGGAGTGGCCACACTTCAAAGTGACAACTTTAATGACTTATATTATATGGGAGATCCTCATCTGCAAATGCTTTTTATTTTCAATTAGTCGCTTAAGAAAGGAAAAAGACGCTATGGTATTTGAGAAACGAATAAGACCTTCATTTTTTATGGAGGACAATTTTGTACATGAACAGATTCTTCAGCTAATGGGAGGACTTGGGGTCGATTACCTGAGTCTCTCACTCACGACAACCATCAGCTTCGGCTGTTGTTCAGCGACAAGATTACTCACTTCAATCACGAAATTTGGCAGGGATCAGCTTCTCACACTTCATCAGTACCACCACTCTAAAAGGTTACACTTGGACATTGAAAGTCAAACTGGGTTGGTATGTTGGGTATGACTGTATGTTTTTTTTCCTTTTAATTGTAGCCTCTGAGATTATTGAGATCACTATTAACCTTACTATATAAGATGCACATATAATAGAGTATATACCAGGCTTAGTTTAGCGTGTAGTCATTGGTTTAAATAAAACCTCCATTTGACTGAAAGGAAGCAGCAGATGATAAATAAATTAGCCACCTCGAGTTCTCTGTGTCACAGATTAGGATGGCACATGTTTTTAAGTGCATAAATGAAATGAAGAAATATGTGCAGTTATAGTAGGGCATTTTTTGGAGATGAAGCCTGTAATGAGGATAAAAGGAAGAACTATATGTCTTTTTGTTTGTTTGTTTTTTTGTTTGAAATTGATTGCTACCATTTCACTTGACTGAAAAAGTAAACAGCTGTTATTAAATCTTTCATTGTCCTTAGTTTTCTGCAGATGATGGAGCTGGAGGGGGGTAAGAAGAGGGGAAATAAAATATATGCCCTACTACTCAAGGCAAAAACTTATTAGAAATGATAGCGTTGAATCACAGAGATATTTGAAGGGATGACAGACTTAATATTCTAAGTGGAACTTAAATACACATTTTATACTCCCTAAAAGATTGTCTTAAACTGCAGCAAAACAAGCAAGAATCCTCTTGAAAGAGTAATGGATATGTACGGGTTTTAAACAGAGGCTTTTCTTTTAAGTTACTCCATATATATAAGAAGAAGAGTTGGCTTTTCTATCCCACTTTTCTCACCCATTTAAGGGAACTCAAAGTGGCTGACAAAGCTTTACTATTCTTCTCTCCACAACACCCTGTAAGGTGAGTGGGGCTGTGAGAGCTCAGAAAAGAGGTACCCAAGGTCACCCAGCTGGCTTTGTGGAGGAGTGCAGAATCAAACCCGGTATTTCCTGGTAAGAGTCTGGCTCCATGACCACTAGACCAAAACATTCTCTGCATCTCAGAAAATGATATGGAGGCTGTGAGTGACTTGTAACATCACCATCTGTCTTTACAGCAATGTGCAAAAATATTCATCACATTCAAAATCCATATGAATTCATTTCAATTCAGACATTCAAATTTGAACCAAATGTTGGCACATTTGAAGACTGACATTAGAATGTGAACCAAATGTTTTTTCTCTATTCGTACAGAGCTTTGTTACATTTGTGAACCTGGGGAGGCAGGAAAGCGGCTGACCAGTTACATCTGCAGTGGATCCAGAGTGGATTCAAAGCAGATTCAGAGTGGATTTGAAGTGGATTGAGAGCAGATTCAAAGTGAACTCAGAGCATATTTGACATGTTCAGAGCAGATTTATAGAGGATTCATAGGCACAACTGGCAGTAGGAATTCAAATCAGGTTCATATCGAGCATTTGTATTGAATTCAAATCCTACTGCATTTGAAGGGGATCTATTCAAATTAATGCAAATTTTCCCACATTTGATTAAAAAAACCGCATTCCTGCACATCTCTACCTTCCACCCAGCACGGATGCAGCCATTTTTACCAAACTGAAAATTCTGTGTCTGTCTTGGTCCTTACTGTTTTTCCACGTCAGTTGTGATTCAGCTGTAACCTACATATTGCTGTATGTCTGTTCCGTGGATAGAGGAAGAAAAGCACAATGCTGTCATGCTCCAGACAGTGGGAATCCACAAAGCACTTCTACAAAGTTCGCTGCTCACAAAAAAGTGCATTTCAGGGGAAGCAAAGGCAAGCTTCCAGGTGGCACCTCACTCCTCTTCTCCACCATTGTGGAAGCATTCCAAGGACCATTGCAGTAGCATCTAGCAGAAATTGGCAGACAAGCATGTTTTCATCACTGAGCACTAGTAAAGTGTTCCACCAAGAATGTAAATATTAAAAAGTGTCTTGGATTGCTATGTAAGCTCAGCATTACATACAGTTCTACGCTCATTATTCAATCCTCTATTTTTAAAAAAGAAAGGAAGATGCTGCCTTGAAATCAGGACCCATGAACACCAGAACCTGAATCATGAAGAGGAGAGGGAGTAAACTGTAAGACTCAGCAGTCTTTGGTGTTTATCAGTTAGATACATAGAATTTGAATTACAGTGAAGGGACGGAAAATAATTTATCTAGCAAGAAAATATCTTGAGTTAGCAATCAAGCCTGGGAAGATCTACCTACCCTACCTATTTAAAAATAACTTAATGATCTTACAAAACAAACAAACAAAAACAAAATGGAATCAAAATATCCCAGCTATTACATCACAATGAGACAAACAAACAAAAACTCTTTCTGAAAAAAATTGTCTGGGGAATAAAACTCATTCTCTCTTGGAATAAGTTCCACCAGTGAGGCACGTTGAGTAATAATGTCTCCTGCCAAAGATTTACACTTAGCACATCTTTCTCCGGGAGTTCTGAAAAAAGAGCCCATAAGCAGAGGGAAATTGAACACATTCCTTCCTTCCCCTTTGTTTTGAAATTGTTTGTTCATTACTTGCCAGAACTATGTTTGTATGAGGTTAAGGGAATAAAGAAGTTAAAATTCTTCTGCAAGTACTCCTAAAAGCAAGCAAAAAGTCGAAGACCACGTGCTTGTAGAACTTTCCCAGGTTATTAATTGTCAGAAAACATTGTCTTTATTTCATCTTCTGGAAGCTGGATTAAAAAAGACATTAGTCATACTTAAAAATTGATTGTTTTTAGTGCTTTGCTAGAAGGCATGTAAAACATTCATGAGAACACCATGTCCTTGAGTGTCAAGCAGAAAACATGTTTTGACATACTGAACACATTTCAGTAGGCAAAGCTCAGAATTCATTGTTGAATTATTGCTATTAAACATTTAAGTGATGTAAATTTTGTACCCAATATCTCCTGCCCACACCACTGCTGGGTTGCAGATGAAGGGAAGGAATAAAGCAGAGTTCTGGATGTTATTGTTGATCTTGTCTGTGGAACATTCTTTTAATGATTTACCATTGTTAACAGCTGTAAAGCATTCAAAGTCACAGAAGACACGGACCCAACCCTTTGAAGGCAATGAAAAGTCCAAACTATGCATTGCATTATTTATGCTTCAGAAAAGCCTGCTTCACCAAGCTGGCAACATTAGGGATGTTTTTGTTTTGTTATTCAAATACAATTGAATGCAAGAAAATTTGTATTTGTTCAAATAGAGCACCTTCAAATGTGGCAGGATTTGAATTTGATACGAATGTTCGATATGAATCTGATTTGTATCCCTGCTGCCAGTTGCACCTACGAATCCCCTATAAATCCGCTCTGAATCCACTTCAATTCATTCTGAATCCATTGCACATGTGATTGGGCCACTGCTTTCCCTTCTCCCTACTTTCATGAATGTAACGAAGCTCCATATGAATGTACAGAAACATTCAATTCACATTCAAGTGTCAATTTTCGAATGTACCAGCATTCAGTTCAAATTCAAATGTCTGAATTTGAATGAATCAGTAAAAAAATTGAATGTGATGAATATTTGTGCACATCTCTAGGCAGCATGTATTCTAAAGTGAAAAGAAACACATGAGCCCTGATTTCTTCAGTATATTAGCAATCTGCATTCAAGGACCAGTGTGCAGCAGCAACTTGCCCAGCGCTCCACTGGATTTCAGTCACATAAAGGAGGAACCCAGACCTGGGACTAGTACTCTTCAGCCATTTTTAAGAGTATTTTTATTTATTTTCAACGCTACAATAATAACAATAAAACTTCAGGGTTCCTTATCACCCATTTTCCCAACTGCCCAACAGCAAAGAATCATAGAATCATAGAATCATAGAATGGTAGAGTTGGAGGGGACCTCCTGGGTCATCGAGTCCAACCCCCTGCTCAAGGCAGGATCTCCTAAACCATCTCAGACAGATGGCCGTCCAGTCTCTGCTTGAAGACCTCCATCGAAGGGGAACCAACCACCTCCCGTGGCAGCCTGTTCCACTGGTTGATCACTCTTACTGTTAGAAATTTTTTCCTAACATCTAAACTAAATCTTTTCCCCTGCAGTTTCACCCCATTGTTTCTAGTCCTTCCTTGAGAGAGTGAGAACAGGGCTGATCCCTCTGCCCTGTGACAACCCTTGAGGTATTTGTAGACAGCTATCATGTCTCCTCTCAGTCTTCTTTTTGATAGACTAAACATTCCTAGTTCCTTAAGCCGTTCCTCATAGGACATGGTTTGCAGACCGTTCACCATCTTGGTAGCTCTCCTTTGAACCTGCTCCAGCTTGTCAGTGTCTCTTTTAAACTGGGGTGACCAGAACTGGACACAGTACTCCAGATGAGGTCTGACCAAGGTAGAGTAGAGGGGGATAATAACTTCACGTGATCTGGACTCTATGCTTCTCCTAATACACCCCAGGATTGTGTTTGCTTTTTTTGCAGCTGCCTCGCACTGTTGACTCATGTTCAGTTGATGATCTACCAGGACACCCAAGTCTTTTTCACATGTGCTGCTGCTCAGCCGAATTCCTCCCATTGTATATGTGCTTTTTTCATTTTTCTTGCCCAGGTGCAGAACCTTGCATTTTTCTTTGTTAAATACCATTTTATTAGTTGCAGCCCATTGTTCGAGTTTCTCTAAATCTTTTTGAATCCTCTCTCTCTCTTCTCTGGTGTTTGCAATCCCCCCTAGCTTTGTGTCATCAGCAAATTTGATCAGTTTCCCTTCAACTCCCTCGTCCAGATCGTTTATAAAAACATTAAACATAACTGGGCCCAGGACAGAACCTTGTGGTACTCCACTTGACACTTCCCTCCATTTGGATGTGCAGCCATTTAAAGCCACTCTTTGAGTACGATTACTAAGCCAGTTTTGAATCCACCTTATAGTTGCCTTGTCAAACCCATATTTGATCAATTTTTCAATGAGGATCGCATGAGATACTTTGTCAAATGCTTTGCTGAAATCAAGAAATACTATGTCTACTGCATTTCCTTGATCAACCCATTCAGTGATTTTGTCATAAAATGAAATCAAGTTGGTCTGACACGACTTGTTTGATACAAACCCATGTTGACTACTGTTAATTATTGAATTCCTATCCAAATGCTGACATATGTGTTGTTTAATAATTTGTTCGAGAATCTTTCCTGGTATTGAAGTCAGGCTAACAGGCCTGTAGTTCCCTGGGTCTACCTTCTTCCCTTTTTTGAAGATAGGAACAACGTTTGCCCTTCTCCAATCGTCTGGGACTTCTCCTGTTCTCCATGACTTCTCAAAGACTACAGCAAGTGGTTCAGCAATAACCTCTGCTAATTCCTTCAGTACCCTAGGATGTAATCCATCTGGACCTGGGGACTTAAATTCATTTAAGTTAGCTAAGCATTCCCTTACTCTCTCAGTGTTGATTTTGTGTCTTGATTCTCCTAGTCCTTCATCAGTACAGTGAAGGACTGTTGCATGCACATTATCCCTCTTGGAAAAAACAGATGCAAAATAGGAGTTCAGAATCTCTGCCTTCTCAAGATCACTTTCGATCACTTTTCCATTCTCTCCCTGCAGACTTCCCAAAACCTCTTTGACTTTTCTTTTGCTGTTGACATATCCCCAAAACCCTTTTTTATTGTTTTTAGTCTCTCTTGCAAGCCTCAATTCATTTTTAGCTTTAGCTTTTCTGATACTTGCCCTGCAGATTGTACTGATTTCATTATATTCCTCCTTAGATATGTATCCCTCCTTCCATTTCTTAAACATTTCTTTTTTCTTTTTTATCAAGTTTTTAAGTTCTAGGTTTATCCACCCTGGTCTCTTTAGATGTTTTCCATTCTTCCTTCTTTGAGGAATTGTTAATGATTGCGCTTCTAATATTGCATTTCTCAAAATATCCCATCCTTCTTGGACATTTCTATCCTTTAGTACATTTAACCATTTGATCCCTCCTAACCTCCTCCGGAGTCCATCAAAATCTGCCCGTCTGAAGTCCAACTTTGAAGTCTGAGTCCTCTCATGCTTTCCTTCCCTTATTATCCAGAATTCAAGGATAACATGATCGCTGCCTCCCAATGCCCCAGAAACTCTGATATCCTCAACCATTTCCTCTCTGTTGGTAAGAATTAGATCAAGGATAGCCAATCCTCTTGTTTCCTCCGCCACCTTTTGGTACATGAAATTGTCAGCGAGAGAGGATAAGAACTTATTAGACTTGTGACTTTTTCCTGAGCGAGATTCCCAGCAAATGTCTGGGTAGTTAAAGTCTCCCATAATCACTATGTCATGCCTTCATGAAAGTTTAGCCATCTGGTCTAGGAAGAGGTCATCCATATCTTCTGTTTGTCCAGGGGGCCTGTAATAGACTCCTACAATGGTATCCTTTCTGTTGCTCTCTCCTTGAATTCTTACCCATACCGATTCTACTGAGCTTCCACTCTCTGAAACTTGAACCTCAGAGGAGACAATTTCTTTTTTAACATACAGTGCAACACCCCCTCCTCTTTTGTTAAGTCTGTTTCGCAGAAACAAGTTGTAGCCTTCAATGTTTGTGTTCCATTCATGTGTGTTATCCCACCAGGTTTCCGTAATACCTATGACATCATATTTATCTACCTGGGTCAGGATCTCCAGCTCCCCTTTTTTATTTCTCATGCTTTGGGCATTGGTGTAGAGGCATTTTAGTTTGTAATTGCTATCTATTGCGAGCTTGCCTCCTCTGTTTTCCTTACAAAATTCATTGGTACTATTTCTGGGAGTAAGAATATCGCCTGGTTTGATTGCAGGAAAAGTGAACAAAGGGTATTTCAAGAATGGGCTTGCTGAAGAACTAGGTCCTGAGAACAGAGGCCTTTTCGCATGAGGGGTTTTCGCATGAGGGAAGCCCCTCATTGACTGGACATCCATCTGGCCTCAACTGGCCATCTGAGCATGTGTGGGTGCCTGGCCAATGATGGGCTGACCCCTTGAGCATGCTCAGAATGACTCAGCCTATTATTACAGAATCAGGCCAGGAAGAGAAGGTAAGGCTCGTTCACAGGCACACACGCGCAAACCCAGGGTGGGTTTGGTGGGTGTTGGCTGGGGTTTCCGCCCACCCCCGGAGCCTGATCTGAGGTTCGGAGTGAGCAGGAACCCAGGGAAAGAAGGCACCCGGGCTGCCTACACTGGGTCCATAGGAGCCAATGGGAGCAGCCTGGGGGAGGGTATTCCCACCGAATGGGTTGAGAACACTTTCCCATTCACACTGGCAGGTAAGGGAACTGTTTTCAAAGCGTCTCTTACCTGCCGTCGTGCGAACGGGAAAGTGTTCTCAACCTGTTCAGGGGGAAGCGTTCTGAGGTGTCTTCGCCTTGGTGCGAAAATGCCTCAGGTTTTCAAAAGGGATAGGAAAGGAAATCACTAAACCAATGAAGTTTGACAAGGCTGTTGTTGCAGGTGATTGTGTCAGAACAAGGAAAACTGAGGTGTCAGGAACAAGGGAATTGTGTCTTATAGGAAGTCAGAAAGACAAGCTTTTACTGGGTAGGTGTTGGTCTAACACTTAGGGTGAAAGAGCTTCAGGCTGTTGTGATAATTTGTAGGTCGTTAGTGAAGAGACTTGCAGAAAAGATGGCATGCCATAATCCTAGATCAGGATGGTTAGGCTGTGTCTTTATCACACAACCAGAGATGCCCTTCCCTGAACCCCAGGTTAGCACATCTTCATTACTTCCTGTTCTAAAGATCCTAGGTACCCACATTTATACCTCCAGTGTGTGGAAACTGTGTGCTAGGATCATGGCGTAAAGAATCACTCTTCAGAGTGCATTCCCTTAATGCAGGGTTTCGGAAATCCTGCATTGAGCAGGGGTTGGACTCGATGACCTTAGAGGTCCCTATGTTTCTATGAATTTTCTATTGTAGCACTTTTGCATTAGGACAAAAAGGACAATCTTTGTAGCTAAAAAGGGCTCAAAATACTATAGGCTGTGGGTTCTAATTAAACTTGAATGTAAGCTTAAATGAGTGAATTTGAGACCTGAGGTGTTTCTGCACTTTGTTTCCCATCCATGGGACAGGAAAAATTCATCCCCACTCATGTGCATTAGCATTTGCACTTGCGAGCCCTAGTGCACACAAACCAATCCCCAGTGTGTCCGTAGACCTACCTTGGTTCAGATGTAGGTCCAGCCACTGCCATCTTCTGTGTGGAGCCCAGCACAACTGCAGGTGCACTGGCACCATCACCACGATGATGCTAACACAGCACACATGCACAGTTGTGTTTTGGGTCATCTGTGGTGCTAGCGTGCTTCTGTGACACCTCAGATGACCCCCAACACTGGCAGAGGAGTGAATGCTCGTGCTCCTGGCTGGAACAGGTAAGGATGTGTGCTGGGGTACGAATGAATATTCATTCACATCCTTCCAGGAGACATTTCTGATGTGGAAGCGCCTCCTGCAAGTGCAGATGGTGCTTCCCTGAACCCACCATCTACTAGCAGGCCAAGTGCAAATTGGTCTCAGGTTTGTCTCTGAGTAAATCACATTTTGACTCTGAGCTCATTTATGTTGTAATCAACATAGAAAACAAAATTTAGTAGAGATGTTCTGAGCTGACTGAAAACAACACAGAAGCTTAGAAGGCCAGTGTAAAGATGCATAGAGAGGTTTAAGCAAAAGGAATTGTAGCCTATAAAGAAAGTAGCATGCAGTTTGGGATAGTGGGAGGAGAAACAGAGGATAGATTCAGATTCTAAGAAGGAAAAGTAGTAGCATCTCCAACAGATGGAGGAAATGCCATGGGAGGGAGGGGGGACACAGCACTGTAGCTCAAACATCTACTAAGCCCCAGGTGCACAGTACAGCTGATTCATTTTTCAGCACTTACACATCTCCCTAAATATTAAAGTAGGAGTAAGAAGGTCTTTGCTTCAGTTTTAGAAAGATGAGGTGTAAACTTTGCAGCAATGGGATAAGTACCAACACGAGGCTGGTAGGCAAGTCCCTCAACGCTTCTCCAGGCATGGTTCTGGTATTTTACACCACAAAATCAGATAGGAAAATCTCTACAGGAACTAACACTCATGCCCATGATGGCAGGTTGCTGGAAAATGTCTGTATCCCAGATAATGTTATTGCCATCTCCTTAGAAACTCTCTACATTATGGAGGAAAGTGCCTTACAGGTGTTGGTCAAACACCTCATATTTCTGGTTGCTGGCTGCTTAAATCGTTGAGAAACACCTTAGAGTTAGTGTTGTCACTTCCTAAATTATCAGAGCTAGAGCCTAAAAAGCCGTGTTTCTATAAAGCAACGGATGTGGTGCTTTCAATCTTTCACTGATGTACAGAACACAGAGCAAAAGGCAGCTCCCAGAACCCATTTTTTACAACACAGAGACCACAACTTAGGGCCTAGATGGAGTTTGTAATACAAACGCTCCTGACTTGTTTTGTATGCTTGTTTCTGGTTTTGTTTCTTTCTTTCTTTCTTTCTCTCTTCTTCTTTTTCTTTTTTTTGCAATACTGGTAGAAAAATCCAAAACTGCTGTGAGTTGAAAGTAAAGAAAAAAGAACATGAATCCTAAATATCTAAAGAAGATCCTCCTCCCATATAATTCTACCAGTTAAGTTCTTCTGGGCTAGCTGTCATAGTAATTCCGTGGCTTTACAAGTTCCATGGTGTAGTGCTTTCTTTGTGGTGGCCCAAGGCTTTGGATTAGCTTCCCCTTTGAGACCAACACTATTAACCCTAGCATCTGGAGATAGTGTTAATCAAACAATAGTGATACTGTTATGGATTTCATAAAATGTTATGTTTTATTGTCCATCCTGGAAAGCACTGAAGGGTGATATATACACTGCTTAAACAAATAAATAGATAAATGAATCTGAATTAGGATGAGTCCTTGACAACTTTCTTTGAAGCCTATGAATGAAGTGTTCAAGCCCAGCAGTCATCGTCGTTGATTCACAGGAGAGGAGATCTAAATTCTTTTGATGCGCAGTAGCCTGAGAAAAGTGCTTGATATTGGTAATTTATTAGTATCATTGCCTCAATTAGGAAAAAAAACAGTACTTTTAACTATATTGAAAGTAGAAATATCTACATTTTAAAATTTTGTAGAGAACAGGGATGTGGGAATGATCTCATTTCCCCCCTCTATATAGTCCTCAGAAGAAAATTCAGGTACACAAAGCGACTGTAATGCTCATGTTTTAATAATAAACACACAGATACCTCATAGGTCAGATACTGTAAGACAATGGTCACGCCTTCACTTTAAACCTCCTTCAGTCCATCTTTAAGTCTGACTGCTCACACCTTTTCATTTCTATTTGTTTTATTTGTCAACTTTCCACCCTCCATTTGGACTTTCCTGAATGGAAAGAACACAGATAGAACAGACAGAAATGAAAAGGTGTAAGCAGTCAGACCTGAAGATGGACTGAAGAAGGCAAAGTGAAGGTGTGACCTAAGCCTTAGAACCAGCTTTACACTTTGGTAATGAGTACTCTAAAGTAAGCCACAGGGTCTTTCCACATTGGCCGCCGGAAAACAGATCCAAAATGCGGAAGTGGCCACCTGGAAGGGGTCTCCAAAAGGTCTCCAGTGTGCAAGCCTCCAAGGTAAGTGTCTTAAATGGGTGTTAACTGGGTGGTTAAACCGGTTTAACCACCCAGTGCGGAAATGCCCATAATCTCCCTTTTTCCCAAAATCCAAACCTCTTAGGTTTCCTTATTACTCTTCCACTTGAAGTCCCTAAAATCTTGTTCTTGACTTCTTGTTCTTATTTCTTACAACTTCTAAATCTGACCTCTTTTTAGCCTATAAATCCTTTCTATATCTTCGATGGATTCCATTATCATCAAATTGCACGATATAGGTTCGAAATGTATTCTGTAGCTTTAGCCCATACTTTATTGTGTCTTGTTTTACACATCACTGCAAAGCGATTAGGTTTTCTATGATATCCACAGTCTTTCTCCTGTGCTGGGTATGGTCTTTCATTATGATTTAAGTCAAACAGGTCAGAGAAGGGAAGGGAAGTCCTGGCATTACTATCCTTGAATATGCTCTCTGTTGTAATTACACAGGTGTTTGTTCTTGCTGTTATCTTGTAGTATATCCAGCTGTTTTTCCTTAACTCTGAGGTCTTTCACTTGACTCTGTGCTACATCTTCTGCTCAGCATATATCAACAACTCCTCCAAGCATTAAATCACTGTCTCTGATTTTATTCCACAAATGATATGGTCTTTAATCAAAGAGTCATTTGATTGACCAAACTCACAGGTTTGAGCCAATAATTTCATGTCAGTTATACAGTATAAGGATCTATATTTTCTCCTTCTTGCTGCAGTCCAGTAAAAAAAAAATTATGCCTCCCATATGTAACATTCCCACTTTGGTGCACAATATGTTTCAAATTTATCAAGCTACCTGTAGCTTTTGTTGGTCTGCTTCCTCATCAAACTAGAAGCCTTAAAGATGGCTTTAAGGTAGGGTTAGACAAATTTATGGATGACAGCAGTATCAATGGCTACTAGAATGAGTACCTAGGTACATCTTTCAGGCTGCTGGTGGTGGGGAAGCAGCATGCTTCTAAGCCCATTTGCTGGGATTCGAGAGCAGGAAAGGTTTGTCCTTGTCTCTGCTTGCGATGCCCATGTGTGCGACAGGATGCTGGACCAGATGGGCTGTGGCGTAATCCAGCTAGATGGGCTGTGGCCTGATCCAGCAGGGCTTCTCTTATGTTCCTATGTAAGGTGTTAAATGCCTCAGTGGCTTCTCTCTCTTGCCACACAAATGAGTAATGTTTGAAGTCTTTCACTCTTATCAGTTCCATTTGCCACTCAGTATAGCTAAAACCTATGTTTCTTCTTTATCCAGTTTCTTCCAACATTTCAAAAACACACACCAATTTTTCTGGAAGCTTCTAGTGACCCATCATAATTCTTTCTTTCTTTCTTCTTTTCATGTCCTATTTCTTTTTCATTTTAAAAAAATATTTAATAAGTCTATATGGTTGAAGAACATATACATTTGCACTAATCTGCCCTCCCCACTCCCCTTCTGATGTTATGTAATGTTCTTGTTTTAATAGACACACAAAACTACAAAGCAGAAGGCTATTGACAAAGTTTCATGCCTGACCAAAACCAAGAGTCTCTCTGCTACTTTTTGCTGTGCCAAGCTAATGGTCCTTGTTTGGTCAAAGCCTTATGCTTGCATCATTGGGATTGCTTTTTGTTTGTGTTTTTGGCCTCTCTGAGCACCCACTTTAAATTGTCATTTCCCCCATTTTGCTGCTGTTCACTTAATAAAATCTCTTCTTTATTGAAGAAACTGCCTCTTGAAATCTGTCTTGCCTGCTGTCTATTAGGGATGTGCACAAATTATTCGTGTGGACGAATTAAATAGGGCCCTATTCGAAGGGCCAACCATCCATGAATCTGATAATCCAGTATCTGTAGAAGCTTCAGTAGAAGCTTCTAGGGATTCTGGATTACCCAGGGGCCTCCCCCCTTGGGCTGACCTACCCCAAACCTCCCCTGGGGCCCACTTACCTGCTCTGGTGGCACTCCGGGCCTCTTCCAGGTAAAACCGGAAGGCCTGTACAGTGCCTGACAGAAGTTCTGTCGCTTATCCATGTTGTTGAAACCAAAGCCTATAACCTGACTTAAAATTCATCCATTGGTTTTAAAAATCACTCATATGAAAGCTGAAACCCTCCCAAATGAGGTTTTTAAAAAGAAAATAAATTTGCTTCACTGCTGAAATATTGATCATTTAATGAACACAGAAAGGTCAGATTTTGGCTAGACAAAAGTTTTGTCGCCTTGTCATATAATGCACCTAATCCTAGTTTACAGCCTCACCTGTGCTCACTAATTGATCAGATAATTAGTGGGTGTGTATAAAAAGAACTCCAGCACTCCAGACCTTCACTTGAACTGCAACTTGACCTCTGACAACATGCCAAAAATCCACCCTGCGACCAAAGCCTTGATTATCAGTAGACTGAAGACCAGATCCTCTGCAGAGGTGGCTGGCACCTTTAATGTGTCTCAGCGTCAAGTACAAAGAATTACAAAAATTTTTGAAGAGACTGGAGATGTTTTTGACAAGCCCAGGTCTGGCAGACCCCGCAGGATGACTGCTCAGGAGGAACGTTTGTTGGTTCAAAAATCAAAAGCCAGCCCTTCTTCCCCTGCAGCAGAGCTCCAACAGGCCTGGTCACCTCAAGTCCTAGAACAGTTTGTAGGATTCTGTCTCGAAATGGCCTCCATGGTCGAATCAGTGCCCAGAAGCCAGCACTAAACAAAAGGCAATTAAAAAACCATGTGGTATTTGCCAAGGCCCACAGCCTACTAAACGAATGGATGCTGGAAAAGTGGCAGAAGGTGGATTTCTCAGATGAATCTTCAGTTGAATTACACCACAGCTGCCGCAAATACTGCAGGAGACCTACTGGAGCCCGTATGGATCCAAGATATACCCAGAAAACAGTTACGTTTGGTGGTGGAAAGATCATGGTCTGGGGTTACATTCAGTATAGGGGTGTGCGAAACATTTGCAAAGTGGAAGGCAATATCAATAGCCTAAAATATCAAGACGTATTAGCTACCTCTTACATTCCCAATCATAAAAGGGGTCAAATTTTGCAGCAGGATGGCGCTCCATCTCATACATCCATCTCTACATCAAAGTTTCTCAAGGCAAAGAAGATCAAGGTGCTCCAGGACTGGCCAGCCCAGTCACCAGATATGAACATCATTGAGCATGTTTGGGGTAGGATGAAAGAGGAAGCTTGGCACACAAAACCAAAGAATCTTGATGAACTCTGGGAGGCATGTAAAACTGCATTCTTTACTATTCCTGATGACTTCATCAATAAATTGTATGAATTATTGCCGAAACGCATGGATGCAGTCCTTCAGGCTCATGGAAGTCACACAAAATATTAAATATGGCTCTAATAGCACCACAACTTCATTCACCAATGTTATGAAACATATCTTTGTATTTGAAGTGAATTATCTGTTTGATTTTCACATTACTTTTTGTGGGCGACAAAACTTTTGTCTAGCCAAAATCTGATCTTTCTGTGTTCATTAAATGATCAATATTTCAGCAGTGAAGCAAATTTATTTTCTTTTTAAAAACCTCATTTGGGAGGGTTTCAGCTTTCATATGAGTGATTTTTAAAACCAATGGATGAATTTTAAGTCAGGTTATAGGCTTTGGTTTCAACAACATGGATAAGCGACAGAAATTTTGTCAGGCACTGTATTTACCTCCCGAGAAGCCTGCTCCTCGTTCCCTGCACTGATGGCAAAAGTCAACCACAACATAATCATATCCATTCTTTTTGTAACATTTTTGGTCTGTACAGTTTTATTGAACATTGTGATGCACCTCAAGACTTTTGGATGAAAGAAGGATATAAATATCTAGAAATATCAGTAAATTAAGGTCCTGACATTTCCCCAGATCTGTTTGTTTCTGTTGCCAAGAAACACAAGTTGTGACATCAGCCACCTAGTTGTGATGCCATTCCAGGTCACAATGCCATGGTGCTTCAAAAGGGCTACACTTTCTGAGCCCTGCTCAGTTAGAAAGAGGACCTTCCCCTGAAAGCTTACCTCCCCAGGTTCACCTAGTTGGGCCAGCAGGTCTACAGGTCTGCAGTGGAATAGCTCCACCCAATAAGCTACCCACTGGCTAACTTTCTTGTGGAAGCCATCTTGAATAGGGAAATAGGAGTATGAGAGGGTGGATCCCGGTGGCCTACAGGCCCTGTGGGACACTAATAGGGTTTCCCTTTGCACATATAGTTTAGACTAGGGACCTTCATGGTCAACAACCATCCTTTCTGGAATGTATGTAGAAGGTGTGAACTAAGGGTCCTTAGCTTAGTGCAGCACTGAATCCAGGATTCGGCTTGCAAATTTCATGGAACAAGAAGGACAACTGCAGTGAGGAAGAACAAGAGGAGCACCCCAGGAGCTTGATGTCTTTCTCCGGATACAGAATACATGGGGATTATTTGCATACTTCCTGCTTCCCTGACCAAAGCACCTGACAGGGGAATGACCTTTCTCTGCATACATAATCTCTGACCTGATCTCAGAAGGCTGTATCTCTGTCCTAAAATGAGAGGGCCTTAAAGTGCATCAGGAAGAGAAAGAAGTGTGGCCCTCAAGACTAGTTGGGTAAGTTGCATTTGGTGGACCTTTCACACTTGTGCCTTTTGCCTTGGTGACTTAATGGGGCCATTGTTAACTGATGGCAGAAGCCCATCCCCCTTTGCCTATTCAAGGAGGGGACTTTGATGTTTTCAGGCCAAGCTCCATGCCCTGATAATGAGTGTGCCAAATCAGGAACCCCTTAGTGAGTAGCACCTAGTGGGTAAACCTTTGTTCCCTTGATGATATAAGCTTGGTATTGGTGGTGTCATAGATGACATCACAGAGTCCTTTGTTCTTGCCTGCTGACACAACAGTAGGAGATATTTCATCCTTCCAAGTCCATGTTTCATGTCAAGGGGCAGGGTGAAATGGGATGAAGATGCTAGCTGTGTGGCACTCCCATGCAGCCAAGCGCAAAACCTGGGCTCCCTGGTGAGTAGCACCCTAATGAGATGGACCTGCCTTCCTCCCTTGGGGACATAAGTTTGGGAATGACATTGTCTGATGATGGCATAGCTGATGTCATAAAGCCATTTGTTGATGCATGACTATTCAAGAATAGCTTTTTAAAGTGCTTTCAGGGCCAAGTTCTAAGGGAGGACCTTAAGAAGATCTTGAATGAGGAGCACCACAGGGAGACAACATGCAAAATCAAGGGCTGTGAGTAGTATTCAGAGAAGATCTCCTGTCCATTGGCAATTTTTGTTCTATTTCTTGACATAGGTATTGAGAAAAAGAATTGCCCTGTACCTATAGCTCCCTCTGGCCCACTCATGGACATAAAGATGAGAAGCTCTTCTTTCTAAATCCAACCTCTCCCACACATTTCCCACTGAAAGTCTAGGTTTTGATCAGCAGCGATACTAAATTTGCAAAAATGAGAGAGTGGACTGGGTCTGAGACTACTGTCCAAATACTCCAATTTGGCCTTCCATCTAGACTTGGAGTAAATGTCTAGTTGGTATGTTTTAGGGGTGTGCATGAATGCAGTTTTTGGCATTCCCTTCAATTCGAATCGAATATCTAAAAATTTGAATCAATTCAAATGTTCGAAATACAAATGTATTCACATTCGATTCAAATACATTTGTATCTATTTGTACGAATATTCTATTTGTATTTGAAGATATGAATGTCGACAACATTCGTATATGTTCATCCGAATGTTAAAAAATGAATGTATAGACATTCAATTCAAATTTGAATGAATTTGAACAAATTTGATAGAATTTCAAATGTTTAAAATATTCTTGCACATCCCTAGTCTGTTTCCCCTGCCTTTCACACATAGAATCCCTCTACCATTTTGATTGTTAATGTCCTACATTGGCCATCTAACGAAAGACAATTGCCTTGACACGGCCAATGTTTGCCCCTAAAGAGATGCCCACCTCAGTTCAAGGTCCCTCCTTACCACTGCTATGAAATGCTTTTAACCCATTGATTTTTCAGGTTCTTCAAGCAAATCATCCTCTGTGTTTGGTATCATTTCCCCCCCCCCCCCACGACCTCTGCAGCTCCTTGTCTAACTTCTCCTCTTTCCTTTGCAGCTTCATCAAAGTTCCTGAAGAGGCTGGGAACCACAGCAACTGTCATGACTCCACAACAGGACTGTTGCTAAGGTGGTCAACCCTTGTTGGGATTGTACCACTTCAGACAGCTGAAGGACCCTCCATCTTCTTATAATATCCCATTGAGTGAAGTGGTACAGCCCAGACACTGGTTGAAGGAGGGTCTCCCATTTTAATCAGACAGCGCAGGCCCAGCTGGTTGCCTGAATTGGAACCGAGAAGGAATTTTTCCCTATTGGATCCAAATTGGCCTGGGGAGAAAATGGGGTTTTTTCGCCTTCTCTGCGCTGCCTTCTCCTTGGGCTGCCCAGATTGGCTTACAGCTCAGGTGGAGTTAAAATGGGGGCTCCTATGAGGGAAGTGAGGTTCAGAGCTGATCAATATGCCTCAACATTCTAGTTAAATAAAAACTTGTTGAGCTGAAATGAATTGTGTGTTGTTCTTATTCTTAAGTTTGTTGTGTGGCTTTCTTATTGGAAAAATCCCTTTGCTTGGTGGTTCTCAAACTTCATCCATGAAAAATGAAGAAGAAGAAGAGTTGGCTTTTCTATCCCACTTTTCTCACCCATTTAAAGGAACTCAAGGTGTCTGACAAAGCTTTTCTATTCTTCTCCCCACAACAGAACACCCTGTGAGGTAGGCTGGGCTTTGAGAGCTCAGAAGAGAGATGTGACTAGCCCAAGGTCACCTGAGAAGTCAGCTCCAACTGAGCCTGGAAAGGCAAGCTTTCACACTTAGGAACCAGGTCCATTGTACAAAATGGAATTTAACTTATGAACATCAGAAGTGTCCTATAGGATGAAGCCCATGGCCCACACAGTTTAGCAGCCAGTTCTCACAGCAGCCAACTAGCTGCACAAGGAAGCCCACCAGCAGAACATAACCACACAGTTTGCTTTGTTCATCTACTACTACCATCAGGGCTAATAATAGCCACTGATGGCCCTATATTCTCTGAATATAAGAGCATAAGAAATGCTCCACTGAATCTGACCCATGGCCCATCTGCTATTACTGTGGCCAACTAGCTGCATAAGGATGCCCACCAACAGGACCTGAGCGCACAGCTTGCCTCATTCACCTCAAGAAATGCTCCACTAGATCAGAACCTTAGCCCATTTATCAGTCTGCTCCCACTACCCAGCTAGTTGCAAAAGTTCCCCCTCCCCAAGCGGCCATGTTGTTTATCTTTTACCAGGCAAGGGGATCAGTTCTGTGTGGTGGTATCAGTGCCCTGGAGGATTTTGCCAGGCCCTGGGTCCACTGAAACACTCAGTGCTGGGATTATCTGATTACACCATAGGCCTGTTCAAGCCAGGAAAGTCCTCAGAAAAAACAGAAATGCACTTTGTCATCTGGGACATTTTTACACTTCACATCCCATCCACTGGATGGGAAAGGAGTGTGATTTTAACCAACATTGACTAGTGCTTGCACTTGGAGCACTAGTCAACTTTGGCCATTCCCTCCCCCATGATCAAATATTTACCTATTTGACCCAAGGGGTGGCCTTCCTCTGGGTGCCCTCCGCAGCTGTGCATGTGTCAGCACCATCACCCTGACAACACTGATGCTCTGCTCATACTCAGACACGTCTATGGTCTGAGGTGCCAGCCGGCTTGTGTGGCACCTCAAACAATCCTGGAGCACTGGAAGAGGTGTGAATGCTCCTGCCCCGGATGCTTCAGATAGGTGTCTGGTAAACATCGGTTAAGGTGTGGAGCAGGATTTCATGCCCCACACCAAATCAACAATTAGTGAACTTCTGGTGAGGGCTGGGAAGTTTGGAGGCTGTAACAGCCTACTTCATATGTGGATGCTCTTCACTGGAAGTTCAATAATTCTTGACTAGAGGTCGTAGTGCAAATAGGCCTCTGACGACTAAGGGTGGCCTCAGTCCTCCTCAAACCTAATGTGCAACTGCCACCACTAAGTCATAGAATTGTGGAGTTGGATCATCTAGTTTAGCCCTCTTCAACACTTGAGAGTGCAACTTAAAAACATTGTTGAGTGGTGACTATCTAGCCTCTTCTTGGGCAGGAAATGGCTCCAAAATATCCTCAAACTGAATTAAATGAATAAATGTGAACCCCATTCTTCCAACTTTGTGCTCTGCATTTTTGTGTGCTATTCTGATTCTGATTGGGATAAGGGAGAAAGAATGCCTGCATAAGAAGATAGGCACCTCACAAACAGAATAAGGGAGGGAGTTCCAAAGGGAAGGTACCACCGCTGAGAAGGCCCCCGAGCTTTCACAAGATGCCATTCTGTATTATGTGGAAGCCGCATATTTAGTAAGGTGAGGGGGAAAAATCAGAATGCTGGCAAATTGTCTAGTGGAAATGAAGATGACTTGTCATGCCAGGATGGGCCGTGTCCTCAGGAAAATGAACTGAATAAAAATAATGAGAGTAATGCGACCAGAAGATGACCTGAAATTGTCTTAAACTAAAGGTGTGACCAGGGCCATTGAGAATACCTGTAGTGTAGAAGCTATCCTAAAGTCTGGCCTAGGAATGTCCGAAATTTTTATACTCGGGTCCAAAAAGCTTGACTTGTGTAGACCTTGGAGCCATGAAATTCCTATGCACTGATTAGAACTGGCACGGGCTTAACAATATCTTGTGGGATGCAGAAAAACTCTAGCTGTACACTAACCAGAACAGTGGCTCTGCCAGTGTGAATTTTTGCTCGAGAACATTAAAACTGTTTTGTATTATTAACAGAAAAAAAGTACACAGTCCAGCAAAGTTTGCAGGAATACTACCAGCTGGCTGCTGCTAGATGAGTTAACTTGAAATGAGACAGTTCTGTCACTAAACTGCATCCTGCCATGTCTCTTCTCCTTGCTTCCACCCCAAACACTGCAATCTCAGCTTTACCACTCATGAAAAAATGTGTAATGTTAGTGGAAGAATTTATTGTACAGTATCTGTCTTCTTAGATGTAAATAAACTAGTAGATTCAGACTCAGCTTGCATCCAGTCAAAACGCTGGCAACAACTTGTTTCATTCAATTGACCAGAGGATGTTTTCATTCTGATGTAAGTTCAGTTCTGCTGATTACAATCAGTGGTGTTATAAGTGGAAAACCAGAATTCCTTTTAGCAGCTAAAGCAAGCTGCAGTCTGTCAGTGGGATATGAAGCAGTGCACTTGAGATATTTTCTCAGCAGCTTTATTTTATAACTTTATGGCTTTGTGTGTGTGTTTTTAAAGCGAACATTGCTGTGACTAATGCCAGGCTGCAAGCTCTCTGCCCCAAGAATTTGTCTGGAAACAGCTAAATAAAATATTTTTAAAATGTAAGACACTTGAATATTTGGACTAGGGGCTTGACAGTAATATGTGTGCCAATTTATTAAAAAAAAAATCCTTTCCCATTTCCTCCCCAGAGTTCTCATAGTCAAACAACTGTGAGGCAAAGTAGAGCTCTCTGTTCTTAGCACTCTGAGCAGTTTTCATTATCCTGTAGTGAAGGCCACTAGCCACAGGTGGTTTGATCATCTGGTGCTGAACTTTGGAAAATAGAACAGGATATCATTTTTTTTCAACATCACACTGTATCTAGGAAAAGCCAGTTTACAAATTATGTGACTAACAGCAAGTCTACACCCAAACAACATGGCAATGCCAGGAGAGTAAAATGACCAGAGGCCAAAGGAGACTGTATGTTCTCCTGCTTTTGCGCAACAGTCAAGAAAACAGAAAAGTAACTTCAAGGCAAAAGTTCGAAAAACTCTCCATGTGCTTTGTGGGCGCACTGGCAGCAGAAGTGGCATTTGTTGCATTAATCCAAGAGCCAGAATGACAAGCTTCCCACCCATGTCAACAAATTGTTGTTTCATACCACACTTCAAATTCATTGGAATGTTTCAGCCACTGACCAAGCTTAGATTAATTGTCTGAAAAGGAAAGGAAACCACTGGTTAGGTCTGCTTTTTTCTTTCTTTCTTCCCACCCAGCCCTTCCCAGCTGCGCTGGTCCAGGCTGGTCCAGGAGCTGTCCTGGAATAAGGGTGGCCTCAGTTTGGACATCTGTTCCAAGGCAATGCCAATGCTGCCTGTGTTGCAGCTCGTGTGGCCTTCAGAGCCTTCTGTAAGGCCTCTGACAGCCAGGAACCAGTGACATGCCCCCTGCCACATGGAACCTTACCTTTTACTAGGTGAAGGGGATCAATGAAGGCTTGGCAGAGCAGCGCAACAGCAGGAGGGGTATTGGGGTATCACTGGTGACAGGGAAGGGTGGGTGGGGGCGTGGGGCAGCAATGTGGGCTGAGCCCCCACACTGCCAGGCTGAATCTCACCTTTTACCAGGCAAAGTGGATCCATGAAACCTTGGCTCGACATGGGGTTGTGGTGGCAGCCAGATGGTATTGGGATGGTGGTGACAGGGGATATTGGGTTGTCATTGTCAGTTGGGTCAGAGTGATGGAGCTGAGCCTTTCCTTGCTGGATGCCCTCCATGCCACTTCTGAGCTGGTCATTTGCAGCTTGGGTCTATTTCTGGCTGAAGCGGACTTGGTGCTGGGATGATCCATTTGCAGGATAGTCCCATTCCATTAGAAACTCACTTTGGCATCTGGTCTGAGGACTGAAGATGGCCTCTGTCCTTCTTGAATATAAAGTTTGATTGGGGCCTTGGAGTAAAAAAAAAAAACCCTTTCCCTTTGTCTTCAACAGTATCTTCTTTTGCCAATCACCCTGTATCACATCACATCTGGACTGGGCTTGATATTCAGCTTTTACTCGGGGAATCGAGAAGGTGGTAAATCAGAAAGAAGGTGAACAGGAAAAGGAAAGTCTCATTTTAGGTCCCTTTTTGCACTATACAAAGTTGCTCCATCATAGACATTCTTGTATTTCAGCTCAGAGTTGTCTACATTTGAAGACTGCATCCTGCCTTCAAAGGATGAGAACAGAAGTTTCCATTCTTCAGAGTTCCTGATCAAGGCCTTTTCAGTGCCAGGCCTTTTCAGGAACCATTTTCCTATTGTGCCATTGCAAAGGGTCCAGGAGCCCTTTCTATTCCAGTATACCAGAAGTAGTCCATCTGAGGACTACTTAAAACAGGTCTACTGCTGGATTGGGATACAAAGTCATTTTGGCACTCTATCCTGGCAGAGGCTGAGACTGGAATATGGTCCAGTCTACCACCAAGTGTGAAAAGGCCTATGAGTAAATTTTTCAGTATTTCGTATGAAAAGCTTTTTAAAAATCTTAGTGCACTTCCTTGTGTCGGGAGAATATTTGGGAAACCACAGCCATATTGTGAAGTTTCCAGATGAGCATTCCTTTCATATCTGACTGGAAATTAACACAAATGGAATTACAAAAACACATTTATAGGCAGTTTATTTATAAATGCATTTATGAATTTTCAAATTATTTAAAAAACAAACATGAAAATAGATGTTAAAATCTTGAATATAAATATTCTAGTTTTAAATCCATTTAACATAAGTGGGACATTATCCCACTTTCTTCTATTAGCCTTATGGCTCTTAGACGTTTATTTCATTTTTATTTAAGAAGTTTTGATACTGATTTCTACTATAAAATCACAAAGTGGTTCAGTTTAAAAAAATTAATGCAGCACAAAACCAGATTCAAATAATGCATTAAAAAATGGTTGGAAGCCTGGCTGAAGAGGGGTGTATTCAGCACAGAACTAAGAAATGCAACTGTCCTCCACAAATATCAGAGGAATGAGAACTCCAGAGAATCACCAGAAAGAAAGCCTAACTGCAGGGAACAGCAAGGTCTGCAAAATATAATTCTGTACTTCCCACAAAATTACCATAGTAAAAATTCAGAGCGCATGAGCAGGGAACTCTATGAATATTTCAGCACTGACTATGAAGTCACAAAGATTCCACTGTACTCTTAGCTAGGTTAGACCGGGGGTCATTGTTTCCATATATCCAGGAAATGTACAGTCCGCAAATTCACTTCCATCAGTTAGTGTCACACTTGGGGATATTGTATAAGATGCTGTATAAGAATTCAATAGTTCTTAAGCTGCCACCCTCCTACTCCCAAAATTTCATTAAGAGTATTGGACACCAGCCAAGATACAGGCTTATAATAAAGAGCTGCTAGATCCACTGACCAGTTATTGAGGGCAGAATTAGGGACTACTGACATACCAGCTTGGGTCAATCCAGGAGGAAATCTGCACTTTGCTGTCTGCCCATGAATAGCAAACGGTAAAGTTCCCTATGAGTGTACTAAGCATTCACACTAGTGAATACTCATACATGTGATCCCTTCCCCCATGCATCCAGATACCTACCTCCAGTGTGAGCAGTGTCCAGGCACTGACATCTTTGTATCTTGATGACAATGCCAGCACACATGTGCAAAGTCTATCACCAGGGCAACCATGACCCACACTGCTTCCACCACACATCAGGTGTCCCTCCTAGCACCATAGAGGTGTGGATGGGCCTTCCAGAGCTGGTAAAGGTGAAGGTAGGCTAACGTGTGGAGCAATTAATTATGCTCGCACATGTAACCTGCTTTCAGTGTGCTCCTGCACAGAAGGAGCCATTTCTAGTTGGGAAATGGCTGCTTCAAGTGCAGGTGCTCCACCTCAGAATGCTCTGTGAGCTGACTACGGCGCAAAGTGCAGAAAGGCTACAGATCATGGAGCCATGCAGAAGTCCCGCAGACAGTGCAGTTCCAGACCATCCCTTGTAGGGATGTGCATGAATATCTGTAACATTTAAAATTCATATGAATTTGGCTGAATTCAGACATTTGAATTCAAGTAGGATGTTGGCACATTAGAAGACTGACATTTGAATTCGAATAGAATGTGTTGATACATTCATATGAAGCTTTGTATGAAGCTCCACATGGGATTTGTATGCATTTATATGGGACTCATATGGGACTGAACATTCGTATCAAATACAAATCCTACCACATTTGAAGGGGATCTATTCAAACAAATACAAATTTTCTTGCATTTGATTTGATACCAATCGAACAAAAAAAATTGTGCACATCCCTAATCCCTTGCCATTATCTGGATCAGAGGTCCTCACTGGTCCAGATCCATTGGTTTGGGTAATGGCCAAATAAGTGCAAAAGAGCCCTTAATTTTAGTTAGAATGATTATACATACATACAGTTCTTTTGCTGGCAATCTCTTATTCTATAATTAGTAGGGGAAAATGTAGTGAATGTTTTTGCTTTTTCTATTTTGTTTTTCTTTAGTTTGATCTTTTAATTACACGAGTACTCAGGAATGTCCACAATAAAACTAGAAGCACTCTTTGTTCCAAACAGAGTGAACAAAATGAGCTTACTGGTGTTCCAAGATGATGAAGACTCAGGCTGATCTCAGGAGTAAAATTCAGGTCAGATAGGAGCTGAACTTGCTTATCGTAAACAAGTACAGCTGCAAAATGTTAGACATTTGCGCTGCTACTATCTCAAGGGCTGGGAATGAGCCCCTTTAATTAACCCTTGTGTTTTAAAAGTACACTTAATGAGTTTGTGACCAATGTCACCATAGTTTATGGAAGATAAGGGACAATTCACAACATACATTTGCATTTATTCATTCTTCCCTCCAGGATATACATCTGTTAATTTGTATTGTTAACTACTTGGCTTGGATTCTATGTATGTGCTATATTTCAAACCACTGAAGATACTTTTGTTTGTCACTCATTTCTTGAATAGATTCCCATACTGTGGCCAAGGCACTATGAGGGATACTACATTTCATCAGGATTTTTCTGCACGAACCATAATTAATAATTTAATGCTTCTTTTGAGGCATACTGGCTTTCTGCCAGGAATCCAGCAATTGAAAGGGCCCCCAGAAATGCCACATCTGTTTGGCTGTGCCAGATGTGTCCAATCTGAGTTTGATGTTTACTTATTACTTGACTCTGTCAGAGTCCATCCCATCATGACCGTGTTTTCAGGTATATGAGCAGAAGGTCCCCATATCTGTATCACTCTTGCTATTATATGGCCATTATTCTCTAGGTTAACATCCAGCAGAATGTCTGATTTTAACACTGACTTATTGCAGAAGCCAGTGGCAAGCTTGGTTATTGAGCGTTGGTTTTGATTTGGTTGCTGGAAATTTGAATGAAGCTTATGCAGCCACATCATTACGTGTTAGTTATTCCACTGTTTCCAGTTAATTTCTCCTTTGCATTTTATACTGCACAAAAAGATCATTTTACAAATGCGATCAGAGTAGATGATTGTTATTACTACTCATCTTAGAGTACTCCTTATGTTAGGAATAGATCATGGACTTCTAACACTTTGTTGCACTTCAGTAAGGGTGTGCACAGAGCTATTTTTCCACATTCTATTTGAGTTGAATAGAATGTGGAAAAATTCGGCTCTGCCCAAATACCCCCCCCAGATGTGGGAGTATTCATATCCGAGCACAGATATGCTATAGAATATCAATGCCCAGAGTGAATCCCCCACCCCTCCTTTCCCACCCCTCCTGTCCCATGCTCTCCCCCCACTCCTCCTGTCCCATCCCCTCCCCCCTTACGTTACCTCCTCAGGTTGCCAGCCACCATACCAAACCTCTTCCAGGACCCTCTGCAACCATGAGCAGGCTTCAGGGAGGTAAACACAGGCCTTCTGGTAAAACCAGAAGGCCTGTATTTACCACCCGGGAGCCCGCTTGCAGTTCCAGAGGGCCCTAGAATAGGCCCACATTGCCACTGGAGTGCACCCCACAGGTAAGTGGACCCCAGGGAGGCAGGTGCTCTGTCTCTGGGGGTGGCACAGGCCTTTTCTAGGGCCCCCTGGAACCGTGGAAGGGTTCAGAAGGCCTGTATTTAACTCTCAGAACCCTTTCAAGGTTCCAGAGGACCCTAGAAAAGGCCCATGCCACCACCGGAGCAGGTAAGGGCCCCCTGGGGAGGGCACAGGGGGAGGTTTGGGGGAAGGGTGGCTGGGGGTGGCTAGGGTAGGGATGCCCCAGGCCATCCAGTATCCTTAGAAGCTTCTATCGATGCTTCTACGGATACTGGATTATCCAATTTGTGGATGGATAGGGCCATTCGAATAGGTCCCTATTTGATCCGTCCCAGAATCTTGGAATCTGGACATATTCATCCAAATTCCAAGTGGACAGATAATCCATGCACATCCCTACACATCAGGCAGTACACTGAAATAAAATTTTGAAAAGAAAGACTCAAGTGATCAGATACATGTATTTGTCCACCACCCACTCAAAGGTATCCTGTTAAAAGTTTAGAAATGAATCTCTAGCAAAGATAATATTTGATATTTGGTTATCATATTTGATCTGCAGAGATACTTCTGATAGCTGACGGCATATAGATGTACATATGAATCGACCATATGCTCATTACCCCTTAAATTTGCTTGTTCTGCAACCAATACTCATATCTTGGGATGTGCACAAATATTCATATTTCTTGAAATTAGTATGAATTTGGTCAAATTGTGACATTTGAATTCAAATTGAATGTTGGCACATTTGGAGACTGACATTTGAATTGATCAAGCACTGGCTTGATTATTCATATTTGTGGCCATAAACGGTTATGCTCAGCTGAAAAGAAATGACACAAAGCACTGCCACAGTGTTATTGGAGAACCAGTCTTATAGTCCCTTGGGAGGTCAAAACAAGGCAGATGCCCACTTTTCCAAGAGAAATGGCACTCCTCATTGTTGTCAGGAGAGTCCATCATTAAATGTAATGAAGAATTTCAAATCTTTATGATAATTCTAAAATTCAAATTCTGGATTCTGGATTGTATTTAAATACTCTGCTGCATAAGCATCAGAAACCTCTGCTTATGCAGGTGGTTAGACACAGATTAAGTAGACAGGCAAATTTTGGTAAGGACCTCCAACCCACAAGTAATGATACAGGCTCTCTTGGGGATTCCCCAGAAGTCTTTCAAGAACCCCATGGGGCTGCAGAACACCAGGAAGATCACAAATTCATTTTTCTCTTCTATGAGCAGAACTGTCTTTTACTTGCATAGTGGGAATCATAGAATCCTAGAGTTGGAAGGGATTTTAGAGGTCTGTCCAACCATCTGCTCAGTGCAGGATTTGTTAGATCATCTTTGACAGATAGCTCTACAGCTTCTGCTTGAAAAGCTCCAGTCAAGAGGAACATGTCACTTCTGTTCTACTAACAGCTCTTACTGCTAGGAAGTTTCTCCTAATGTCCAATTTGGATCTAAACTCCTTGAAATTTCATGTCACTGGTTCTAGTTATGCTTTATGGGGCAACTGAGAATGAGGCTGTGATCAAACGGGGTGGGGGGAAGAGTCCCTGGAGCACGTCTATTGTTCACCCACCAGTCTGCCGCTGCCCTCCCCCTGAACACTCTATGCTAGAAAAAGTGGATTAGAAAAGGGCCACACACTGTTTCTCCAAGGTGCCTCTGAGGTAGTCCTTTTGTTATGTCTGAACACAGGCTAAATCTGATCTCTCTCCAGTATGAAACTCTTCAGATATCTGAATTTTGAAAGATGTGTCAAAAGATGGGTTTTTTTTTTCAAAAAATCTGCAGATACTACATCCGTTTGGCTAGAAACTTCAGTGGACCAGAAGAAATGGGATATGCCATGGGAAACAATGCCTCATTTATCTTAACTCAACGTTCTTTGATAAGTAGTATCTGTTTCCACCCTGGGAAAGTGAAAACTCTGCACTTCCAGTGATAGTTCCAAAGGAAAACATATTGCAAAAATAATGGGGGGAAGCACGTTTCTAATTTCCCAGACCTTTCTGACTCGAATATCTTGTTTCTTTATTGCAGTGTCACTGAGGTGGATACTTGCTGTGTGACCTTGTCTTACAACTGCCACACAGTATTTAGCAGCTGCATTTCTCTTTTGTCATTTCTTCCCACTCCCCACCCCCATCTCCCAAAATGCCAAGCCTATTCGACCTGAGCAGCACTCTTAGCACTACCTGGGAAACACATTATGACAAATGCCCCACTCAGGATTTGAATGGTTGACTGCAGAAATACACATGCTAGCACTCTATAATCATACTGGAGGGGCTGTTATTGTAAGCCAACCCCAAAGGGCTACAATAAATCTGCTCAGAGTAACCCATTCCTCTTTACCCCTCTTCCTATTGAGTGATTTACAGTAATTTGAGATGAAGACCAAACATGGATTTATGTTGGACTGATTAATATTCTGGCAGGAAAACCAGAAACACTCTCAGTGGGATTTAGCTTCTGTACCAGGTATAAGTATGCACTGAAATGAATTTATTCTCAAGCTGTGAAAGGATCGGGATATTGTTAGAAAGGACTCCTTCCTTGTATAAGATAGGTACAAACACTTCCAAAGATTTTTATTTTTAAAGTGCATCAGTAACTTTCCTTTAAAACATGGATTTGGTGTTGTTATTTGAATGGCCTTTGTCATAATAGTTTCTTTTTAAATTGGGCTGACTCTGCAGTTCCAGCCCTTGGAAGCTAATGAAACATTAACCCTTGTCCTTTCTCTACGCCCAGTAACACAACTCTTAGGAAGAATTTGGGCGACAGGAGTTCCACCAAAGTTAAATATTACGTGTTTGGTAGAATGTTTGTCTTCTTATTTATTAATAAAAAGCTCTTAACAGGAGTCAGCAGTAGGGATGTAAACAAACTTTAGTAACATTCGTTGTTAGTACAAATTCAGACAAATTGGGATATTCATATATGAATCGAATGTTACAACGTTCACACATTAACATTTGTACAAATACAAATGTTTTGAAACATTTGTACAAATAGTTTGTACATTCATTAAACTGGGGATACATATAGAATACATATCTGATACGCATGCGATACGTATGTGTTGATATAGGACACTTATCCTACATGTATACTTTCATATAGGATCCGTATCCAGGATCCGTACGCAGGATCCGTACGCAGGATCCATATGCATTCGTACTGGATATTCATAGAAATTCATACAAATACATTCGTATCAAATAGAATCCTACCACATTTGAAGGGATCTATTCAAGTGAATACGATTTTTTTAAACATTCAATTCATTACAATCAAATGCCAAAAAACACATTTGTGGACATCCTGAATGAGCAGTCTGTCTGTCTATCTTCATCTATCTATACATCTATCTTGCAGATAACTAACAGTGTAACACAACAGTGTAACACCTGTGTGATCTTCCCGTAGCAGAGACTGATTGAAGGCTAGGTAAGACCTCTGTGCACTGTGCATAGTTAGGGTCATAATAGCACTCTGATTGAACCAGGCTTTCTGAAAGGGTCATGGGAATTTTAATTTGGAAGGGTGCCCTTCTTATCAGCTACTTATCAGATTACATGTTGTACTGTAATTTTTCTCAAAGCGGTATAGTTTCAGATCCAAATATTCACAAGTTTCAAGATAAGATTTGTATCTGAAGACTCAACACTGAGTCGCAGAAGGTGAAGAGTCATAGCAATTTATTTCGCCTGTGAATTAACAACATGTAGCACAGAAAATATGTGATGTTCACTTTATTGTGGCCTAATTCAATCAGGTTAATGTTATCAAAAACTAACATTTCTATTCTTCTCCCAAGAATAGCAGGGAACAATGAGAACCGGTGAGAATAAATGGGCATACAAATTCTAATGAGATATTATCAAAATGAACAGTGTATTCATGAATAACAGGTTATGGTTCAGGTCTACTGGCCCAACATGATTTGCATCACAAGCTCTGTTTCTGACAATGAACATCAAAATACATCTGTGTTCAGTTCACCTACATAATGATTTGGCTCCTGAATTACATTGAATTCCCAATCACATGGAAGACTGCATTTACATTGTATTCCCATATTTGGAGATGGTCTAGTCATTTTGAGTGAATAATGCCTAAATAAAACTGGACATATGAAATTGCCCGGTGCTGATTAAGCCACTGGTTCATTTAACTTGGTATGATCTTGGTATACTATAAAGATGCCTACTTGATTTCAAGCAAATTTTAGAAACCAATGCCTTTGTGGGGTGCCTCTGGGGATCAGTCTGCAGGATAGCTGACCTGTCCCAGCCTGCCATTGGAGCTGGGGAATAAAAGTTCTCCAACCTCTGAAGTTGCAGGTTAAAGAAGAATTAAGTGGTCTGCCTGGAAAGAGCCCACCCTCTAGCCCAGGGCTGAGCTACTCCCACCATTGCTACACATCCACTTAGTGGTGGCAGAAATGGAACCTACCACTGGGCTGCTTCCTGGAGATCAGATGTCAGTTAATGAAGTCTTGCAAGATCTTACAGAAGCTACCTGTGATTCTTAAGCATGTGTTCCACCAGTGGGCTACAGCTGTTTCTCCCATTATCTAATATAGGCATTGGGGGTATTTATAGGTTTCTTTTGTTCTAGCACTTCGCTGTAATGAACACTTTGTCTGATCTTTTTTACAGGTGGGCTAAATACATCTTTGTTAGGTGTGTGCACAAATTTATTTTTGTATCTGATACATATTGAATTGAATGCAAGAAGATTCATATTTGTTTGAATATATCCCCTTTGAATGTGGTAGAATACAAATTTGGTACAAATGTTCATTTCCATACAAATTCCATACAAATGCATACGAATGCATATGAATTCCATACCTATCCCATACAAATCCCATACGAATGTATCAAAACATTCAATTTGAATTCGAATGTCAGTCTTTGAATGTGCCAACATTTGATTTGAATACGAATGTCCAAATTCAGCCAAAGTTGTACAAATTTTGAATGTTACAAATAGTTGTGCACATCTCTAATCTTTGTCTCATGAATTGCCTTTCAGCATTCACCAAGAGATGGAAAGGACAGGCCTAAGGCTATAGATTTCAATGGATCAATTCATTTCCAGATAGGGCAAGATTAACCTTTAGGTGAAAAAGTCAAGAGCCTTAGGCTCATTTGTTCTCTCCCATCCCTTCATTTTTATTTTCTGCTGCATATTATTCAATATTATCAATAGATGGCAGCAGCCAGCAGAAAACGAGCTTTTAGATAATTGTAAAATAATTTTTGATTAAGTTTGATCATTTCTGCCAATTTTGTGATTTTATTACAGTGAAGTGAAATAATTAAATGTTTATTTGACTGTGCCAAAGGACACATTCTAAGGAGCTAGGGATGCACATGAATCCTAAGTCTTCCATTCAATTTGATGCACATCAAATGGGGGAATATTTGACTTCATCCGAATCCCCTCCCATGAATGTAGGTAGGTTCAGATTCATGTGCAAAATGTCTCATTAATATTCATGAATATTCACAAACAAAGGAAACCCCCCACCCCCACCTCTCCCTTACCACCCACCCACCCACCCCATTCACCTGCTGCCACTACCATTGCACACTGCTCAGAGCTTGACATAGGCCTTCCAAGATTACATGCATAGCTCCCCATTTGGGGATCATCACAATCTCCAGACGAGAAGCTGCACACACACACACACCAGGAAGGTCTGTGCCTGCTTCAGAACAGTGGAGAAATAAAGGTGGACAATGCTGCCATGGCCTCCATAGAGGTAAGGGACCACGGTGGAGTGGAATGGGGGCCTCATGGAATTGAATGGGGGCCTATTTCCACACTGCTCTGAAGCCAAAGCAGGCCTTCTGGATCTGCATGCACAGCCTCCTATCCAGGGATTGTGACAATATGGATGGCAGCTGCATATGTGGGCCCAGAAGGCCTACTTGGTCCTATAAGGAGTGTGTGGCAGTGGCTGTAGCAGCAGCAGCAGTGCAGCCAAAGGTAGGGGGGGATGCGAGTCTGCAGGGTTGACAGGAGTCTGCAGGGTGGGACCTGGCCTTAATCAAAGCTTCAGTGAAGCTTCAACCAATGCCAGATCCATTCAATTTGCAGACCAATAGGGCCTACAAATTTGTAAGAATTTTGATTGTGCCAAATATTCATGCACAGACTCAGAAGATGATTCAAAATTAGAAAAGTCCAGTGTTCCTGGTTAAAGTGCACTGTGGAATGTTTCTGCAAAGACAACTGGGACGGGGAGGCTCCAGTTGTGAGTCTCAAGACGTGCTTCCCAAATCACTTTTGGCTCTCTTCTCAACCAAAGCACTTGTCAGTGAAATTAAAGCAGGATTCCAAGCAGGATGAAAACGGGATGCTTATGGATACGTACAAGTTGCGTGTGTACCCGTAGAGATACAAACATCTGAATTATTCAAATACATACAAATCTATTTGTGTCAGTTTGAATGTCTGAACATTCATTTTTCCTTATTTGTACGAATTCAGATTTTTGAATATTCAATTTGTTGCAAATTGACTATTGAAAATTGCATTCGTGCACACCCCTAGTGTCCTGGAATGTGCACACTGAGCCCTGAAGGTGCCATAAAGGCACTGTTTGAACCATTTTTCACACAACTTTTCTATGAATGACCTTAGGGACTGAACCATGTTTTTCCCTATTTAATTTTTTTTAAATGCACCAAATTCTTATACTCAAAACTAAAAGCATTTGCACATAATAATTACAAGTACCTTTCAAAGGGCAATTTTGTTTAATCATATGCTTGGGTACCACACACACACATATCTGCCAAATGTGGAAAATTAGTTGTAAGCTTATAAATATTTAAAGTGAAGTCCAATTACTGCATAAATTTGTTCAATGGCCAAGCAAGACTTTTTGAGTAATTGGTCTCTTTGCAATTTGCAAAAGGATAGCAAGTAAACAGAATGGATTAACACAAAATATATGGCAAGCTAGACTGTATCACAAGCACCAGTCAGATAGGGGATTTTTTTTTATCATTATAAGTCAGTCTTTCATTAAAGTACAAAAAAACTGAAACTCATGTTTCACATTCCCAATTGCCTGGAGTTTTAGGGAAACCTCAGAGTATGTTGTCTGCACAAAGTTTTGATGGTTAATCAAAACCGAATTGTGGAATAAGCTACTGGAAAAGATTCATTTACCTGCAATGCGTCTTTTCTCCCTGTGCCATCATTTTTGGTTTTCTTCTAACACCACACCAATTAATTTATTTGAAAAACAAATGAGAACAATTTACAATTTGGAATGTGAGCATATTAGATTTTCTCTCATTAATACTGCCAGCTATTTTTTCAGCTGTTAATAGACAGCTGGATATCCAAGAAAAAGCACATTTGTAAATTCAAAGCAGTTGACCACATCACTCTCTGAAATTACCAGACTGCATGACTCTCTTGAATGATTGTGTCAGTTAAAGCTGGCTGACCACACAACTGTCCTTACTTCATCATGCAATTTTGTGAAACCAAATACTCATGGTGCTTCCAGTGCCTCCTTTTTGAACCCGCTTCTTTGCCTCAGAATACGATCAGACACCTATTCATGCTACGGCCTCTAGTGCATGATTAGTGAACTTCTGGTGAAGAGAATCTGCACATGGAATAGGCTGTTACAGCCTCCAAGGCTTCCTGTCTTCACCAGAAGTTCACTAATTGTTGATTAGGTTGGAGCACAAAATTGTGCTCCACAACTTAACCACCCTTACTCAAGGACTTCAAGCATCTGGGACAGTGACCATTCTCTCTTCTTCCAGCACTCCAGGGTTGTCTGTGGTGGCGCACAAGTACACTGGCACTTTGGACAACCATAGATGTGACTGCACATGCACAGAGTGTCAGTGTCATCAGGATGATGGTGCTGATGCATGCGCAACCACAGGAGGTGGCACAGCCAAAATGGCAGTGCCCAGAGGATGACTGGGCCCTGGATCGGATAAGGTAAGTATTCAGTTGTGGAGGGGGGGGGGGACTGCCAAAGTTGACTAACACTCCAAGTGTAAGCACAAGTCAATGTTGGTTAACCAGGGTACTTTCCTGTCACACTAAGACTCCTGGTAGTAATAATGAACAATAAGAGTGGGTTGTACATATGACCTTTTATTCCCATAACTCATGCCTAAATGTTTCAGGTGCAATAGATTCCCAGAACCCTGAAGCCTGACAGTGCTGTATCAGCAAAGGTAAGACTCTGCTAAAGTATAGACATCTCCAGTCCATAGAACTGGACTCCATAAATGACATATGAAATGGCACTAGATTGGAAGTACAAGGAAGTGGACCAGGAGGCCTTAAGGTCCTATATTAGACCCTGGATCAATCTTTGATTCACAAGGATCCATTTTGAAAGAGTCAGACCTTGATTCAAAAGGATAAGGAGGTAGTTTTCTAAATAATCTGTGTGTGCCCAAAGCAAGGATTTGGAGGAGATATCTTCATAAGAGCAGAGGTAGCCCAGACAAATAATTTGTTTAAGACTGGATTGGTAGTGGTCAATCATTTTGTAACCAGCACTAGAAGGACATATTATTGAGAGTAATTTGCCAACCCGACCAACAGTAAAAAACAGCAAGAATTTTAGGAAATCCAGGCAGAGATGATGATATTCAGAATGAGAGATTGTCTCAACCTAATTGGCTTTTATATGAGGTGAATATCATCCATTATGCCAAATTCATACTTTAAATGTTTCCAGAGTCCTGCAGACATAATCCCATGTACAACATAGTAGAGGAGTAGACTTCAGGCCGCTTTTGTCAAAAAGAAGGAAATACCATATTCAGGCACTTGCACCATCGTCTTTTCCCCTTCGCTCACGTTTCCCACTGCAGTTTTCCAATAAATTTGAATTGTGTCACATGGTGTTTCCACTTTGGGCTGCACTTAGAGGTGGGGACAGCCCTAGAATCCAGATGTGCATAAAGGTGCACATCAGGAGCAGAACAATATGGTTTTCCTATTTTCACTTCATCCAAGACCCACCCGGCTCAGTTTTTGGCATGCTACCTACCACAGAAGATTGACTTCTTTCTCTACTTTACTCCACCCAGTTCCATTTCCTGTTTGCCTGCCATCTCACTGCTTCAACCAGAAGTAGCTAAGGACTCTATCTGTATCCAATCTGGGCCCTGGCTGAGGCATGGACTCAAGAAGCCATAAATCTGCAATCATGCTGGTACAGAGTTGCACAATTCTCAAACTTTGCAACTTTATCAACCCTGCTGCAGCAACATAACCAATGCTCTGAATCTAAGGCTGTCTTTGCCCTAGCAACAAAGACCCCATTAGGAACCCTGATAGGTACTCGATTGGTACAGATCTGTTACATACCCTCCACACACAGGACCCCTTATGGACCCCATTCTAAACAGGCTGTACCCATGAGTGCTGGCAAAATCCAGATTTAATGGGGTCTTTGGGCCCTTAAATCTGAATTAATAGTAGACCCCTTTAATTGTGTCTTCAATCCATTCTTCTGCCGTGATCAGAGGCTGCACATCCACGTGTCTACTGGGGCAATGGAGTCCAGGGCTGGGCTTAGAGGCTGCCATTGGCAGTGGGGCAGCTCTGAGTCTGCCCCACCACTCACAGCTCCATAGGCCCACATGTCCTTCATAGCTGTCTACAAAGCTGACCACAATCTTCATAGCATACATAGGCAGCTACAAAGCCGTGTCTTCCTGCCACACCCACTGTAACTGGATGTGACCCCTGATTGATGGCTACACCAGCCTATCATGCTGTGCCACTGGCAGACCTTCCTGCTCAGGCCTAATCAGAGCCTCAGGTGGGTGCTACTGTGGCCACAAGGTGGCCTTGTTTAGCACCCATTGTCATTGGGTATTAGATGGCCCGTGCAGGCACATGGGGCTCTCACCTTGATGCAGAACTTCAACGACCAGATTCACCAAGGATTGCATCCCAGAGACCCGGATCTTCTAAATCTGGATTAATGGATTAGGGCAATAACAGCCTACTGTTACCTCTGAGTGTGAGAAGCCACCTGCCCCTGTCAGGGTTAGGTTCCTTGGGGTATCTCCTCTTCTTCCTCTTTTCCTTGTAATAACTTATCATATCATCTTAAACAACCTTTTCATTCATAAAATATTGCCATTAGAGTCTTCTGTCCTTATTCAGCTGCTGCACATGTGCAGTAAGACCTGAGAAGGGATACCGTATTGAGGCTATCTCTGTATTGTAGCGTTGCTTCATCTTTTCAGAGCTTTTACTCCTGTTTTAAATAAAGTTTCTATTTGATTGAAATAAGTTTGACTCTGGAGGTGTTTCTCTTGATGCCTAATTGTTCTTTTATGGAGTGCTCTGCCAATTTATTGTTTTTACAGCCTAAAGCATGAAGACCCTGTGTTTTCAAGCTTGTTGCTGGGCTAAGCTAAATGCTCCCAGTTAAAACAAGTGTCCCAAACCACTGCTCGTAACAATATAGTGTTATGTTTTTTCTCAGTCTTCTGCAGAAAGCAATCATGCACAGAGGTGATTCATAGGTGAGAATCAGGGGGACCGTGAATGATGAGCAATCAAAATGAGGTGCAGAGAGCTCAAAAGGAGGACTCCAGCTAGGTTTTTCCCATCACATCCTCGCCAAAGTACTCCATGAGATTCTGCTGGTTCTTTAATCCACACTGAAATGAGGTAATAGAATGGCCTGTCCCTCCTCATGGCCACTTGTCTTTAGGAATTATAGCTTCCGCAAAAGAGGGATTCATTAAGCAAAACAGAAGGAAGAGGTTGAATTCCTGGGTTGCCAAAAGGTTGTCTGACAGTTTAGGGATACTGACTGGTCTAGTGAAGTGTAGCCAGTGTTCTGCAGAGTTCCAACTCTGGTGAGTTGCAAATTAATGTGGCACATCACTTGGCACTTTGTTGGATAGCACATTCACTGCAGGGTTTAACAGCTCTCCTGCAAGCCCTGCCCTTGAAGGCCACAAATCTTCACCACTTTGCCATCTCAGTCTTGCCACAGAAGATGCTGTTTGCTGCCAGAGAAGCTCATGTAATTGCTTCAGGGCAGTTCTAACTTAGGGCTGTGTGTGTGTGTGTGTGTGTGTGTGTGTGTGTGTGTCCCACCATATAACTGGAGGTCCCTGGGCAGGTAACAGTAATCAAAATCAAATGTGCAATATGGAAAGAGAGAGGAAAGTCAGCAGTCATCCACCAAAATAAGATGTTTTCTGTCGTAGTCCCACTAAAATGAGAGATTATGCTCCAAAGAAAGTCTGCATAATTCAGATAAAATCTTGGTACTAATGTATTAACAAAAAACTTCTAGAAAGATGAAGAGATTACAAATAAAAATAAGGAGCAAGAACTTATCCATGGAAAATGAGTTCCTGTAGCATGCTGTACATCTGCTTTCTGATGTACAGATTTTCAAGAATTCTGACTTTTAAAATTTATTGTGGGCCACAACCAAACCATGCGTGGTAGTGACACTGGGTTATGTGCTGTTTCCTAAAAATTTATATTGACAGCACATGGCAAGGAAATGCCTGTGGGTAGTATTTGTGCAGTTTGGAGCCCAGCTACACTTACATTTTAATCCACCTTCAGTTCACCTCTAGAGTGACAGCGTAAGACCTTGATGGATTTCAGGTAGAAATAAAGAATCTGTGCAAGTCAGGTTCAAAACTTTATTAAGGCAAGCAGAGAAGCTGAATATTGGAGAAATCAGGTTCCCTTTCCAGTTACATAGAGATCTAGGGCCTGTACACGCTTTGCTGGTGGCACAATCTAAGCCTCTCACTGGATCACACTGTCTGCACCTGGGAGCCATGGCAACTCACCTGAAGCTGTGGTAGCCCTCCAAAACAAACCTCCACATCCTTTCCCAGGTGCAGTGAGTGGATGTGGCTGTGTGATTGGGGCTGGGGCTGTGCAGTTATGCATAGCTCCCAAATCACACTGCAGATCAGCCAATCAGGCACTGGGCTGCCACTTCCCTGGATCCTTACTGGCCTTACTAGATCCTTACTATATGATTCCAAGCTGGTAAGTGCAAAAAGTTCCATACTTTCTCCCTGCTGGGTATCAAAGCAATCTTAGCTTCCTTATCTCAAAAGATAACAGTTCCCAGAGGCGGTGCAAGGAGACAATTGACATGACCTTCCATTACCCACCATAGACTTCATAAAGAGACATCTCCAACCTTCCTGTTCATCTCAATCTGTCCCTCCCACCTCAGGGATGCATGTCACTTACACACAGCCTAATATATTAATTAATCAGCCTAACAAATATAATAACAAGATACTCCAGATGTGCACAAATATTCATAACATTTAAAATTCATGAATTTGGCTGAATTCAGGCATTCATATAAGAATCGAATGTTGGCACATTCAAAGATTGACATTTGAATTTGATTTGAATGTTTCGGTACATTCGTATGAAGCTTCATATGGGATTCTGTAATGGGATTCGTATAGGATTCATAGGCATTTGTATGGGAATAGTATGGGATTTGTCATTCATATCAAATTCAAATCCCACTACATTTGAAGGGGATCTATGTGAACGAATATGGATTTTCTTGCATTCAATTCAATACAAATCAAATATGAAAGAAAACATGCATGAACATCCCTGCAAGATATATATTCATGGTGTCTTAGTTTTAGAAAACAATAATGCAGAAAAGGATATCAATCAAATCCAATCGCAACGATCCCAGGAGTTTACAGAGAGAAGATATCAGCAAAGAGATGAGCTGTTTCCCTTTTATGTGATCTATCCCAGAAAATCCACTTTGGGGTTAGATAAAGTGGAAAGAAAATGGCTGGGTGGGGTTTGATGCTAAAACTGGGTGCTGGAAAATAGGCTAGAAGAGCAATTCATCCTGGTGCTTCTGGAATTACTTATGTGTTATCTGACCCCTGAAGTAGGAGGGCTTCAATATCAATAGAAAGATATATATATCCTGTTCACACAAAAATGCAAAGCTGTTTTATCATACATACCAAAAGCAGACAATGTCTATAATGGTGCATATGAAGAAAAATAACTATAAAAAATACAACAGTACTGAAGTGTTTTTACAGATGTTTTACTGACAGTTTCCTCATAAATTACTTCAGTAGCATTCATATCATTGAAGTTGAGCAATTAAACTGATTTAATTTGATGTTGAAAACCCTGGAAGTACCTCTTTAGATGTTCCAGAGAAACCCATACTTAATAGTAAGCTCCTGGATTTTTTTTTTTTTTTTTTGGTGTGTGTGTGTTTTGTCTTTTATTAATATTTGATTTTTTTTAAAAAAATGTATATTTTAGCTATTTTTTTTTAAATGTGTCTTGAATTCATCTTTGGGGCAGCCATGTTTACAAAAATGAGAAGTTTCCTTTCATATCTCCAACAGTTTAATGAGCTGAAGTTTTATGTCAATTTGAAGAAGAAGAAGATTTGGGTTTCCTACTCCACTTTTCTCACCCATTTAAGGGGATTCAAAGCAGCTGACAAACCTGTTCGTCTGCCCACAACAGACACCCTGTGAGGTAGGTGGGGCTGTGGAGGTCAGAATGAGAGCTGTGACTAGCCCAAGGTCCCCCACCTAGCTTCGTGGGGCAGTGCAGAATCAAACCCAGAATTCCCAGATAAGAGTCTGACTCCTTAACCACTAGACCAAACTGGCTCACTGGCTTGAAACCTTGAGTGCCAAGGACTGAAGCAGGGTGGCTCTTTTGGAGGCTACTACACTGAGCCATGATTCATGCCTTTAAGTTTAGGGTATTTTTCATGGCAAGCTATCTACCAGCAGCACATGCTTCGACCATTACAATGTACTCCTTCTTAGCCTGCTATTCAGACTGTGCTCAGTCATAGCAAAATGGATGTCACAGTGAGATAGTATGTGTCTCTGCTAGGGATGGGCATGAAGCCAATTCCCAACATTTGATTCAATGTGAATCAAATATGGGAATACTCAGCTTCAGCCAGACCCCGCTCGTCCCTTCCCCCCTCCTACTCACCAACTGCTGCCACCACCGCTGTCTCCACATGGAGAGCTGTGCAAGCCTTGAAGTGCTGTTTCAGTGCCCAAAGAGGGCCAAAATGACAGCAGACAACATGACCTCAGCCCCCTGTTCCAATATGGGATGCTTCCTTACCTTTACAGAGGGTGCGACTCCATCTCTGGGCCCATTTTGGCACTCTTCTAGCACTGAAGCAGCACTCACAGTTCTACATGCACAGCTCTCCATCTGGGGACTGTGCAAGCGGGGTGGGAATTGTGCACACAGAACTGGAAGGCCTACTTGGAGCTACAAAGAGAGCATATGGCAGTGGTGGTGGTGCAATCAAAAGTAAGGGGGGACAGGAAGCTGCAGCGTGGGACGGGAGGCCACAGGGGAGAAGGCAAAAGGCTTCAATGAATTCTGGATAAATCTGATTCTCAGATGAATAGGGTCAAAGAATGTAGGTCTTACTCAATTTGTGAATGACATTATTCATATGAATTTGTACAAATAATGAATACCACAAATATTGGTGCACATCCCTGATGTTCCCAAGCCTTCTGTTGTGTGAACAATCCCACCTCAGAGACTTCTCTATGTTGCCATGCTTCTTTGGGTATGTGCTTCAGTTGTCCTCTGTTGTCTTCATAATAGTGCCAAACCAGACTACCACAGTCCAGTGTAAATTGAAGGAGGCAACAAATGTCTATCAGTGTTACAGTGAAGCCAGTTAAACTGATATCTCAAAAACTGAGGGAGTGCTGTATACCATTCAAAAAGGTAACAATGCCAATCCACTCTTCTTGCATGGCTAAATCTCTGCAGTTGTCCTCAAAATAATACAGGAATGGATTGCATTGGTCCTCCTTCCGTTCAAGTACTTCCTAGTTTTTAACTTCCTAGAGTGGCAGCTTAAATACCAAGACACATGCTACTCCTGATACATTTAATAAAAGGGCTGTAAATAATCAACTGCTATTATTAGCAGAGCATTAAATTTTGATAGCAATTATAAATATTCAAGATGGGACCAAAGCAGAATCATTTGTTTAGTTAACTTCACATTAGTTTTTGTCACGTGCATCTCTCATAAAGGCCAGCCTTTGAGACCCATGAGACTTCAGATGATTACTCTATAAACATGTGCTCGGACAGTGCTGTCAGTTAATGATGGTTAATATAATGATGCAGGAACTGAAACATTTCTCATCATGTCATAAGAGCAACAGGCCATGCTGTTTTATTTTGAAAAGAGAGTGAAGCACGCCTGCCTTCTGGGCCGCGTCCATTCTATGACCTCATCACACCCTAGCATAAAATAAATATCACAGCATGGGTGTTTCCTTTCTTACAGGAGTTTTGCCAAATCTGAAAGAGCAGATTTACACAATAGCTCAAATATGTCTTCAGTTTGGTGTCATACAATTGTATCACAGTAGACACGGCTTTGAATTCTGGAGTTGTTCTGTGAGAATAACGTTGTTGCTCAGGATGTAACATTTTAAATGTGTAATGCTAATTATAAAATGTTCCGAACGTGTTGCTGTTGAGCACTATGCTCACACAAAGGCATCCAGTGGGGAAGGAAATTTACTCAGATCTGCTAATTTGGATATGAATGATGCCATATGCAACCCAGACCACGCATACTTTTCTGAAATAAGCCCCACTGTATTCATTAAGACCTTCATCATAGAGAAATATGCTTAAGATTACAGCCCTGGAGTATTAAAGTCCTGATTGATTTTCCAATGATATAGCAATTATAAATAGGTTAACCAGAGAAATAAGGGTCAGCGAGTAAGAACGAGAAAAATGCCAGCTGTGACAAAAGGGATTCTAAAGCTGGTGATAGGGGACTGAAATTATGAACACAAAGACAAAGTGAGATCTGAGGGAAAAAAGAAGCACCTGATACAACCCTGTTGAGAAACAGCTAAAATCTGGATATAAAGATAGCAGACTGGGTTACAACAGCAGGTAGTTTCTCAACTAGAGACTTGCTGAACTAGTCTAGGTTCTAAGGCTGCATCCAGAGATCAGTTACTTATTTGATTATGTTTGGATATTCAAAAATTAATCATGGAATGTCCATGCTTTATTCTGATTATCCAAATACAGTGGAATAAGTAAGCAATGTCTAGACGCATTTTAAGTCTAAATCAAACACCTTGCCTGTTCAAAAACAGAGTTTGAACTTAAACCAAACAAAGGAGTGTTCCTGTTTGATCATGGTTTGAGGGTGTTTTGAATTGAACTGAATTTACTACCATTCAAGGGGGGGAGGAGGGAGCTCAAAATCAAACTGAACCCGCCCTGTTCAGTTTAATTGGAACTGAACACACACAAACCACATATCTGTACATAACTCCCTTCTCAGTTGGAAAATGCTAAGCATTCCTGAAAAGCCTGTTTGTGCACACTAAAAAGCAGTTCCACTGGTGGAGCAGTTTTCGCTCAAAAAGTTGTTGTATGGAGATACATTATCTGCCAAAAGCTACAGTCAACCCTGAGGGTCCTCAGGAAACTGTTGACAGAAAGTGAATACAGAAGAGATTAAAGCAGTTAGACATCTGCTTTGCAGTTCCAGGCATTGATTTTTATAACATTATAGAAAATTCTTAATTATGGTCCTATTCTAGAGCTTGGGAAGAGAGAAAGAGAAACAAGAAAGGCTGAATTTCTACTTCTTAAAAAAAAATTTTAGGATTATTCTTATGGATAAAAAAGAAAAATGTTTGCTTAGAAATCTGGCTTGATGGAAAAGTGATAGCTTTAAGTGCAGAAATATCCCCTCAAAGGTGAGCATGCTCTGAGATAATAAAGCACAGGGACCCACCAACAGAATATACATCCCTGCAAGGCGTTTGCTACTTGAAGTGGAGAAGCAAATCAAAGTGCTTGTCTTGACACTTCAAATCAGCTGCCAAAGTCACCTGCTTTAGCTTTACTTTGCCTCATGGAAGGACTAAAGAACTACTGCTGGGGTGCTTGTCATTTGATGAGCACAAAGAAGACTCTTTATACTGAGAAGGTAGCAAAGCCAAAGGATGGCTTATCCAAAGACAAAGCTTTAAATGCAATCCTAGGTAGCATCACAACTTAAGAATCCCTGGACTTGCTCAGCCCAAGGACACAGACATGTTTATACTTCAAAAGGAGACAACATGCCCTTCAGTGTCACAGTTTCCCACACTCCAGTTTCAGATTTGACACAGTGGAATTCCTCAGTGCTATGCAAAACAGAAATAGTGGAATGACTGCAGAAGGGTGGGAAACAGATTAAGAGACTCATCTGATCTCTGTGCATTTTTGTCTACTATGGAGGCCTCCAAGATAGTACTGTGCTTTTTCTCCTCCTCCACCACCAGCCCTTCAGTTCTGTTTTGTGCAGAAATGCTGGTGAAATTATGTGCACATAAATTCAGAACCGCTCCCTTTAGGTTTAGGAAAAAGTATACTAGATTCTCCAGCTTGCTACTCAAGTTCCACAGTGTTCTCTCTCAGCTGCACAATATGTGCAACTGATACTTTAGGACCCTTAAGCCAGTGTAGGAAGAGATCTAGAGCCCTTCCTTCCACACAGGAGAAGGTTTAAGGGAAGACCCTGTCCTCTGCTAACACATCTCTGGCCACCTAGACTGTGATACTCATACACCAGAGGCCCAGAGGATGGAACAGGGCATATGTCTCCTTTTCTGATTCAATAGGGCAGCACACCAATTTGTGCTACTGAAATGGGTTCCACTTGGGGCTCTGAGGCTAGGAACTTGCATTCTCTGAAGTTTAGGAAGGTTCCTAGCCTTCAGAGTACCCAGAGGCTGGTTCAAAAGACCACACAGTCTTCATCACCAGCATGACAGTAGTCCTGGAACAACCCTCTGAGGGCAGAAGCCTTGTTTAGGAAAGTGAGCCAATTCCTGCTACCAGAACTGCTCCAGCCTGGCCAGGCCCTGCTAGACCATTGCCATAGCCTAGAAGTGCCAGTGCTGGAAACACTGCTCCTGCCAGTACACTCTGAGGAAGATGGGATCTGCATGACAGACCAGTTGACTGAGAGGCTGTTCCTCCCAGAAAACATCATGTCTGCACAAAAATCATGCTGTAGCCCACTCTAACAGGGAACTTTTGAAAAGGGACCTCCAAAATTTTCTTTGATGGTGACTGGACTACAGTGGCATACAGATCCTACCCAAGTCCCTGCTGTCTCCTGTGGGCATTCACCTCTACAGTCATTTTACATTTGTTCACACTTGAACAGCTACCTTTGGCTATTGTGGGATTGGGTCTAGGGCTCCCCTTTAGTTCAGGGAGTCCTTGATTTCTCATTCCTTACATGCTGCTGGAGATTCTCTTGGACAGGCTGGTAAAGAGCCATCTTCCTCACTACATCTTTTGATCTGTACCTGAATTGGCCCTTAAGTGGCCCTACAATAGGATCTAAGCCATATATCTGAATTCCATGATGCAGGTACTTACTTCATCCATCCCATCAGAATTAGTATAACATTCGGCCTTGGCTGCCATGGCAAAATAATCAAATGTTCTTTGATAAGATGTTCAAACAATCTATTAGTCCAAATAAACAATTGTCAGTTCTCCGTGCTTCCAAGTACTGCCAGTGTTCATCTGGAAGGTGCTGCATGTTGTTGAATGGGCTATAAATGTAATTTGGGGTGTACGTTTGGGCAGCCCCAACATTTCATATCTGCATCAGAAATAGTTGGAGAATGGGGAAGGTGCTGTCAAAGAAGAAGAAGAAGAAGAAGAAGGCTCCATGTGGTTGCTTCGCTTGTGATGTATGTCATAAAAATCCACGTTGTAACTTGCAATAAAGTGTCCTCATGTGGTTTGGGGCAATGCGGATTCAAATCGTACATGCCTGTCTGGGCTGACGTCACCCACTGTAGCGATGACAGGCAAACACCTCAGTTGCACCTCCACAAACACAACATACTTCATTCCTTTCCTTGGCCGCCACTGTTAAAAGCATAACTAAAATTTATAACATATATATGTTTAAAAGCATAACTAAAAGCAGATCATTCCTTTCCTTGGCTGCCACAGGTTAGTGGAGGTGCGCACATCTGCATGACAGTGGGCACTCCCACTCGCAACCAGCTCAAAATTACTCACGCATAGCTTGCTATCAGGGAAGGGGGGTTGTAATAAATGTAGCCAGAAAGACACTTTATTTAAAGAAATCCCCAAGTGGCTGCTGATCGTAGCGCACACGGCAGGAACAGGGAGCAGAGGCAAAACCCTGCCTGCTAATACTGGAGCCACCAAGCTCCACCCCAAATAACCCAGGAGGGAGCGTCCCCTTGACCACAGGACAATATGTGCTAGCCCCCTATTTCAGAATGAGAACACTTGCTAAGGTGTGTGGTTTTTTTTTTGGACACATATTCTCTCAAATGTAGCCCATATTAGGTTTGCATGGAGACCCTCCCTATTTTCAGCATGGGGACATACACAAAGCAGCTGACAAAGCTTTCTATTCTTCTCCCCACAACAGAACACCCTGTGAGGTGGGTGGGGCTGTGAGAGCTCAGAAGAGAGCTTTGACTAGCCCAAGGTCACCCAGTTGGCTTTGTGGAGGAGTGTGGAATCAAACCCGGTATTCCCAGAAAGAGTCCAGCTCCTTCACCACTAGACCAAACTGGGTCACCAAAGGCCCTTGTATGTTCATGGCTACTAGCGCTAGTGTGAAATACAGCATAACAATATAGTTAAAAAAAAATTAAACAGGTCTTTAAAAGCCTTTTTTGTAAAACATCACAGAGAAATAAAAATGTCCCGTGTCTCTGAGGAGATGCTGTGAAAGTTAAACTGACACCCAGGTAAAGATAGCCATGTTAATCCATGTGGTACCCCTGAAAAGACAGCTATCATGTAAGACATTTATACACAGGAGGCCTTCACTAAGCTAGAAATGCTCTACAAAACTTATAAGATGAAAGGGAGGAAGAATCACCACATAAAAGCACGAGTCTCCTGTTTTCTTTGGCAGTTGAATTCAAGGCTTCACAACTTGGCCCTGTAAAAATGTAGCTCAGATGGAACAGATGCAAACAAACCTTGACAGTTGCCTCTTCTATTTCTACTTATGACTAAATGAGCTTTGAAGGAGAAAACATGGAATGAACACTTGATGAACCATCCTAAACTGGATATAAAAGTTAAAATGACCTATGTTTGTTTATAGCAGTTTTTAAAAATACAACACTAACAGAAAACTTTAAATACAACAACCTCCACTTCTTCAGCTACAAAACTCACATTCTGTAAGTACTGTTTAATGTGGGAACTGAACTTAATCAATTGCAGGCATTATTCAGCTTCACAGGTTAAATGAGGGTTGCATTTTTAAATAGTGTTTGCATACTCCCGTATCTGCAAGTTTTCTCCTAGATGGAAAAGTGGAATTTGTATAGGAATTATCGAAAACGCAGGATGTGGTTACTATTTTATGCTCAGTTTTCAATAACATCCTTCTCTCCCCCCCTGAGCACCTGCATGCAGCCTGCTCTGTGTGAGGTGGTGCTGACAGGAAGGTTTCTAGGTAACGGAAAAGAAAATCAGCTTCCACTGAGCCTCTGTAATTTTACAGATACACCTCAAAACTTTTTGAGAACTGTTCCATGGGTTTTCAATTTCATAGTATCATAGAATCACAGAGTTGAAAGGGACTTATAGGGTCATTGAGTTCAACCCCCTGCTCAATGCAGGATTTCCTAGACCATCCCAGACAGATGTAGGTCCAGCCTCTGCTTGAAGACCTCCAGCGAAGGAGAACCACCACCTCCCATGGCAAACTATTCCACTGACTGAAAGAAGTGTCAGGAAGTTTTTCCTAATATTTAATCTGTATTGACTCCCTTGAAGTTTCATACCGTTGATACTAGTCCTCCATCTTGTGCAAGTGAGAATAGAGACAATCCCTCTGCACTGTGACAGCCCTTCAGATACTTTCCATTGCTTATTACTTATTAGGATGATTCTGAAGAAAGTAGTCCACACCACCACTGGTAAGTTTGCCTGTATATTTTCCTCAAACAGTCAAAACAAGCAAAGAAACAAAAAGTCCTCCCCATACATTTTGGTCAAAGGAAGGGACTATGTGCATGAGATGCTAAATTCAACTTCCATTCTAATATCTCTTGACAGGCTGATCACCAATATACTTTCTTTTCTGTTTTTTTAAATACATTTGTTTCCCTATTGCAATATCTTAATTTTATTTTACTGACAATTTGAGAAGTATCCAAATACCATTTGCTAGCAATTTCCAGTAAGTAATGCTGAGCAATGAAACTCAGATTTGTGCTTTCAAGACCTTAATCAAAACAGGAGATTTTTGGACTAACTGTTATTGTCTGTGACTCAGAAAAAAATATCCTGTATCATGTTAAATATGCTTTCTTCTTTTTGGAGTGACTGTTATCCCTTCTGGTCAGTTTTTTTCTTTATTGTCTTGACCATAGCTTTTTAATTTGTACTTATGTTTTGTTCTTCCTGCAAAGAGCTCAGAGCAATATCCCATATGATTCTTACTTTCAGCATTAACCCTCTTGGTCTGTGGAAGCAACATCGATGTATCACTTTTTACTGTTTTTGAAAGCCTACTACTATACTGAGTATAGTATATTGAAAACTGGTTTCTGGCTCATAAAGCACATTGGGATCATGAATACAGTACATTTACATCTCCAGAAAGAGAAATGCTATTTACTGTCAACATTAGAAAGACAGGTTACAATAGCATCCTCCCCTTCCCCCTGTAAAATGCAACCACTTATACAGCGTAAACACTGCAGTCTTCTAAAGTCAACATGGACATAGAGCAGGCTCAGGCAAAGAGAATGTTGTAATTCTTGGTTAAGGAACAGAAATGGAAAATGTTATTATGATCCAAAATACAGCAAAGCAGCAAGTTCACTGACACAAACCTAAAATGATGTCATAAATGAATTCTAATACCTCCATCTGGTGTGGATTTTTTATTTTTTTATTTTTTTTAGAATTCTCAGGACTGGAATCACACCAAAAGTTTAAAGTTGCCTGGTGGCCTTTTCCTAATAAATACACTGCAGGTTTTCTTGATCTTTGCTGATTAGTATTTGCAGGCAAAACCAGAGACGTTTTCGCACACTCGGGTTTGGAACGCGCGGGAGACAGCTCCGGGCGCAGCATTCGCTTTGCTGCGGCCGAGTTTGCGTCCCGGCATGTCTGGAGCTGTCTTCCGTGTGTTCCAAATGTAGAGCACTTTAAACTGCTCTACATGCGTTCGGGCGCGCACGAACTGCCCGCAGGCGTTTGGGAGGAGAAGCGTTCGCGCATGCTTTTCTCTCCCTAACAGCCGCAGCCTTCCCTCCCCCGCCGGCGCAGCTTTGACAATCAGCTGTTTTCAGCCAGCGCCGGCTGCGGGAGCCTCCTCAGCTGTCTCCCCGCCCCTTGCCGTCATTTGCCGGCTAAGACAGCTCACGACGCTTTGAGCATTCGCACACGGGCGCTCCGGAATGCGTTTACATGCATCCCTGCGCCCCTCTGTGTGAATGCTCAAAGCGTCGTGAGCTGTCTTAGGCTTCCCATCCTACTCCCGTTCCAAATGGAATGGGAGTAATGCGAAAATCCCTCTGGTGCCTGGGCATAGCCCTAGAAAATAATGTTCATTTTGGGTCTGTGTGAATGTGTCCATGACCTCCTAGAAGAAGAAGAGTTGGCTTTTCTCACCCTTTTAAGGAGACTCAAAGTGGCTGACAAAGCTTCCTGTTCTTCTCCCCACAACAGAACACCCTATGAGGTGGGTGGGGCTGTGAGAGCTCAGAAGAGAGCTGTGGCTAGCCCAAGGTTACCCAGCTAGCTTCATCAGGGAATGCAGAATCAAACCCAGTATTCCCAGATAAAAATCCAGCTCCATGATGCACCTGAAGGGGGAGACTATTCCATAGCCTAGGGGCTATCACTGAGAAGGCCCTCTCCCGGGTGCTCACCCATTTTACTACTGAAGGTAGTCGGATAACCAGGAGGACCTCCCCTCTAGATCTTAAGTCATGGGCAGGTCGATATGAGAGGGGGTTGTTTTCAGCACTGAAAAGCACACCCCAAGCTCAGAGGCTGAGAAATATAATTCCTATCCCTTGAAGGCATGGGGGGCAGCTGTGGAGCTCACACAAGCATTGTAGTTGTAGGGAGGTGTAGGCCAGATCAGCACTGTCAGTGTCAAAGATGGTATGGATCTGGCCCATGCCTCCACATAATTCAGATCAGTGGACCTCCACATAATCTGGATCAGTGGGACCCACTGATCTGAATCACCACACAGTAAGTGCAGAAAAGGCCTGAGCAATGTTGGCCTTAATTTCCTCTAAAATAATAGTTGTTTTTTAAAGAGTGTCTTATAATGTTTAGATTGGCCTTGAGTTTTTTAAAGTGATTGGAGGGAAGCCAAGTTCACTTTACAGCAGGAGGAAAGCACACTAATACCTCTTTGATTACTATAGTGATATTTAGGTATACCTTTATGCTTTTAAGAGTTACCTCACAAGCAGAATTCTGTCAGTTTCTGAGCTGCGTACAACATTACAGCTCTTAGATATATGGGAGCTACCACATGACCTGCACCTGGCCACCCTACCCAGTGCCAAGAAGCACCAGGTGTCTCAGTAGATATGCATAATATCCGAATGGGACTAGATCTTCTTGGCTCAGAAATGTTCAAGATGCTCTTGATTTTAGTAAGCTATGCAGATCTCAGTTGATTCCTGCATTTTTATAGCTATCTTCTTGGCAGGTTTAAGCTTCTCACCTTAAATTGAAAACACAGACAAGATTATGTTAGAATACATAAGCCCTAAAATATGTTTCTACCCCTACCCCTCAGTTAGGTCATTTTGTAGCACTGCTTTTATGAGAACTGACCAACAATATATTAAAAAAGAAATCAATAGACTACAATCATAACCAGGGAGGAAAGCAGATTCATTCTTCTTTGGCCAAAAATCAAAGGACAATTTAATATTCCTCTGGACCTGTTTTCTCACTTCCCTTTCCATCCACTGGACAGGAAAGGAGCACGATTAACCAAGGTTGACTAGCACTCACATTTGGAGTGCTAGTCAACTTTGGCTGCTCTCCCCCCCCCAATTGAATACTTATTCAGTTGCAGGAGCGGTCCTCCCTTGGGCACCACCATTTTGTCTGTGGTGCCCTCCATGACTGTGTGTGCATCAGTGCCATCACCATGATGACACTGACACTCTGTGCATGCGCAGTCATATCTATGATCATCCAAGGTGCCAGCATGCTTGTGCAGCACCTCGGATAACCCTGGAGCACCAGAAGAGGTGTGAATGGCTGCTGCCCAGACACTCCAGGTAAGCTATTGGTCAATGTTGGTTAAGGCATGGAGTACGATATTGTGCTCCACACCTGATGAACAATTAGTTAACTTCTGGTGAGGCAGAGCAAACGTGGAGGCTGTAGCAGCCTCCTTGTAGTGCAGATGCTCTTCACCAGAAGGTCACTAATTGTTCACTAAAGGCTGTAGTGCAAACAGGCCTCTGGTTAAGGCAGAATTAAGCACTAGCTTTAAACATGATATTTCCAGGAGGATTTTTGCACATGGACAAGGACAAGCTGGAGGAAGGAGTTTAAGGGTGCATCCCCAAGCAATTTAAAGTGTGCTAAAAATCTTCTTTTGCCTCTGAGCGCCCCCATGCCAGGGTTTTGAATGAGCTTCCAGCACTACAAAAGCAGGAAAACCCACGACAAAATACCTGCCCTTTAAAGAAGAGTTTCATCGCTCTTTTTGGAAGTCGCGGGTTTTACTTGCAGCATTTACCTTGGGGACGCTCTGTGGCAAAAGGGGTGGGGATTGCTGCCTGCCATAAAGCATTCACACATCTCCCAAAAATGCTGCAGTTTCCCTTCCTTCCCTTTCTAAAGCACAGAACTTTCAAAGAGCCAGAATTGTGGAGAATTGCAACATTGTTATCAGGCATGAAGTGTAATCAGGTGTGAAGTGGATGGATTGCAACATTGTTACCAGGCATGGAGTGGGTGTATTTAAAGTCATCGCTGCTCTACCAGGTGGATTTTGACAGTGTTCTGTGAAAGTGCTAAGAGTGAATGAGCAAACAATTGCCCAGCCAATGGCTGCAGCCGGCACAGGAAGCCATTTTGGGGGACGGAGATCTGGGAGATGAACAGAGACCCGATGGCTATTTTTCCTTTGAACAAGAGAGGGGGCTGGGAGAAAAAGATGCAGGGAAAGAAAACACGCTTCCGTGGGGACAGAAGGTGCATTTTAAACACGTGTTTTTCTGAGCCTCATGCAGATGCTTATTCCGGAAGTGCATGGCACTTTTAAAGTCTGCTTGAATAGAGTGACAGTAGAGGGAGACTAGAGAGGCAAATAAGTATTTTGGGGATGCAGCCTAAGCTTCATTTGAAGCAACCATAGGACCTGCTCCAGTTTCTACCTACAATGAAGAAAATAGGTGGGAAGCATGGTCTGTGGCCATGTCTGTACAAAGTAGGGGAAGAAGGCTAATGGGGAAGAAGAGAGTGGGAAGAAGAACTCATACAGACACATAAGAATGTTGTTGACATTTATATCATCAAATACAAATTGAATATTAATACAAATACATACAAATGTGTTTGAGTCAGCTCAAATTTGAATACATTTGTATATGTCCGTATGCATCTGGACGCACTCGTACGCATCTGTACACATCCCGTTTTTATCCCATATGCATCCCGTTTCTGTCCTGTATGTATCCATACAAATGCGTACTGATACGAATAAGATGCGTACGGATACATATGTAATGCATACGTATCCGTATACATATGAATCTCTGAATAATTTGTAGGAATGATTTGAAAGATTCAAAATTCATTTGAATGTTAAAAACGAATGTATAGACATTTGATTCAAATTCAAATGTCTGAATTTGAATGAACTTGATCAAATTTTGAATGTTTCAAATATTCTTGCACATCCATATTCAGGACCCTAACAGTGCAAACAGGGGACACAGGTGTGTGGCCCTGCACCATCAGGGCAGTACCACACCACTGCCATGATTATGTGCAGATCCCGTCCTTATCAACAAGCAATAAGCCACACCAGCAGAGTTATGTGTATTACCTCTGGGGAATCACAGCTGATGTAAAGACATAGGAAAGCACCGAGAATCTGGAAGCAGTGAAGGATGCTTACACACACACATAAAATATTGGAATTGTAAATATCTTGTGGTCTGAGCACAAGTGGGAAAGACAAGTGTAATTAGGCTGTGTTTGTAGAAACCTGATCTAGCAGCAGAATCCAACAATAGTAATAGTTTTGTGGTATGAAGATGCATTGCAGAACAATTCTGGAAAGCAATCAGATTGTGCAAGCTTGGAAGTTGGGGCATCAGAAGAATGCCGTGGTATGAGGAACACAAGTGCAGATTGAGTTACCTGAACACAGGCATTAGAGATTTTTCCCTGCTGTTTTGTAATCTTTGCACAATGGGGCACAAGTGTGTGAACAAACATTTAGAAGATGAAATCAAGGCAACAAGGGATCAGGGAAAAGAACAGAATGGGTATACTAGAGAGAAATGAAAGGGTAAAGAATTTTTCTCTTGGGTACGTGAAACGTGCTCTGGCATTCTACTCATAAAGCTTAAAATTTGAAAATCAAGGAAAGTTCCTTGTTTCAGGCAACACAATGAATCTCTGTGATGGGAACCAGCTTGGCTTGTTTGCTAAATTTACAGACACACGTGTTATTTTGGGAAAGCAGTGGATATGAGAAGGGAGAAAAAAATATATTCTAAGAAAGAAAATCATGATATTGCACACTCACACAAACACAGAAAAGATACAGTGGGAGACATAAAGGAAATAGCTGTCCTTCATGGGATATTATGGAGGCTTCTTGGAGATGTCTGCAAGTTTCAGGTGGTGAACCACGTTGTCAACCAGCTGCTTGCTCAGCTCCTCCTATCTGTCTCCTTGTATCTTGGAGGGATGTACTTTGGTGTGCTATCCCTGACATTTTATATGCCAAGATGTAACTTTGGGGCATTTCAGGAATCTAAGGACAGTGTTTTGCAAAGCCTGAAACTGGTTTTAACAAAAGGTGAGATCTTTAGAACTGATATTTTCCTTGCAAGGAAGAGGGGAAGGATATTTGTTTACATTTGCCTAAATAGAAACTAAACAAAGTGAGGAAAGGATAACAAAACAGTAAATTTACATCTGATTTCCCTAAGTTCATCCAGGAAGGAAGGACACATGGGATAATTTGGCATTTCCAATTTGCACAAGTGAAGTAGGCATGAGCTTGTGGCTTACAAGACCTTAGATAAAAAGATGAAAAGGTGCTCTTTATTTACAGAAAAATCTCAAAAGTTTGGAGATTGACAGATTGCTTAGAAGGGGGGGTTAGGGATAAATGCTTCTCTGTAAGGCTCAAAAGATAGATGCGAGGAGAACTCAATAATTTCCCATTATCTTTTCAGGTATGTGAACTATCTTAATATTTCTTCTATTGGTTCTCCTGGCCATGCTGACTGTGGATGGAGTTATGATGGGATTAACTCGGGAACAGGGCACCACCATTTGACATGTAAATATTTGTCTTATGTTGTAAAACTGGAAGAATTCTTCCCATCTCTCCCTGCACAGGAATGCATTTCTCTTGTCTCTTCTCTGTGGCTAACTTACAATCAGGCCATTCCGGCAACTGGTCTGCCATTCCTCAGTATGCTGTAGGTTTCTCGGAAGTTCACACTTCTAAAGGTTCTTGCCAGGACCATGAAGAAGTCAAGCCAAAGAGCGTATATGCAATTGCTATGGGTAGATGGAATCCAGTGCTACTTGGGTAGGGAATCAGTGGTCCTCTATGTTTTGCTGGATTCTGGTTAACAACATTGTTGTCCACTAGCCAGAGTGAAGGTATCTAGATGTCAAATATATAGGGGAGGGGTTTTAAAAAAATCCTTTATACCTTTTCTAGGATAAGAAGATACACACACACCAGGTTCACTTTATCTATTACATCTTACTTTCTTTGATCGTGGGCACATTCAGGTGGCTGAGCTAGGGATGTGCACAAATGGGGGTTTTTTTTGTATGCGATTCATATTGCATCGAATGGAAGAAAATTCATAATTGTTTGACTAGATCCCCTTTGAGTCCGGTAGGACTTTTGTTCGATATGAATGTTCAGTCCCATACAAATCCCATATGAATCCCACACGAATCTCATACAAAGCTTCATACAAATGTATCAAAACATTCTAATTTGAATGTCCAAATTCGGCCAAATTCATATGAACTTTGAATGTTGCGAATACTCATGCATATCTCTAGGCTGAGTGTCTCTAGGAAACAACTGTGACTGAAGAGTCAAATCGTAAAGGAAATGTTGAACAGAGAAAGATTAATCTACCTTCCACCCTGATTCTACTATACAGTAAATAACAAAGCTATGGCAAATTTGCACTACCATTGATGGCAATGCAAGAAAGGTGTGATAATAAAGGAAGAATCTAATACTTACACTATTTTCTCAGTTTACAAATTCAGGTTGCCTTCATAGGGTGTTCTTCCACTTAGCACTGGAGTACCCATTAAGGACCCCTAATGGGTCCTTTAGTGCTAAGTGGAAAAACACTCATAGATACCTGGATGCACAAGTTTTTATTTTAACAAAGATTTCTGAAAGACTGAAGTTCGCTCTGTTTTCCTGGAAAAAAAAGTTTTAGTTTTCTGTTGATGTCCATCATTTCTTGGATACAACGGGTGCATATATGTGTCCACACGCAAACATCAACACGTCCAGACTTTGGCAGCTGAAACTGTTGACAACAAATGTGAAACTTGCTTGCAGCACACTTAATTACATTTCAAGATAATGGGAAATAAGTGCATCTGACAGAGAACTGACATTCTTGTTTCATCTGAGAATAGTGCTTCCACAATTGGAGGAGGCAAGGGACCTGAGATACAGTCTAACTATATTGTATCAAATTTGGCTAAGGATGTTGTTATGGCTTTATTGTGAAGGGAGAAGTTAGTTTGTGCCCTAATTCAGAATTTCCTGCTGAAGTTGAAGCTGACTTCTGTTATTTTAAGATTCTTATATGAAAAATGTAATCATTTTAACTATTTCAAAATGGTTGCCTCTCCCCAAGAAACCTACTATTTATTTCTCTATTGCTACACAAATATTATCCTAACATCTCTTTTCTTTAACCTCTTGGTTTACATTCATTTTGCATATTCCTTGCCTGCACATAACTTATTTCCACAAGGGGAAAGCCCAAGTACAGGCCACCTAGGTGGGCCTGCCCCTTCTACCATGTTAGATGAACACATGATGTTATTCTATACTGAGTAACACAAGTGTCTTCTCTTGTTCCATATGGTTTATTCAGATTAAAGAAAGGTGACTGTTTTAGGCGAGTAACCATGATTGAGTAGGTTGCCGTGAAGACACGGCCTTTCAGACTAAGGAATTCAGGAAAAATGTCACACAATGTAAATCCTTATGCTATTGGACCTATTCTGAAAAGTTATTGGCATGAAATAGAATGTTAAGGAAAAGTGGAAATGCCTCTGTAGGTCCTGGAAATTTTATATCCATGCAAAAACTATTTAAGTGCCACTTGGACAAACAACATGCCTGGTCACAGCTTCTAACTATGGATTATGAAACAGCCCTGCATTACATTGGATAATCACTTTCAGTAGACTTTAGGTAATCCTGCACTGGCTGGTATACCAGACCAGCAAGCATCCTTTCCAGATATTGGTGTAGGGCCTCCATGCAGAATGGAGGCTCCTAGAACACTTGTCAGTTCAGTATAACAGCTGGTGCAGAATCATCCTTGACTCTCCTGAGGCCAATTCACACTTGGCCCTCTAGTGCATTTTGGGGTGGTTTCTTGGAAGCACCATCTGTACTTTCAGAAGTTGTTTCCACAGCAAAAACAACTCCGGCATCCCAAAAGCTACACCAGTGTCAATTATTGGTGGTGCATGGTATCATGTGCCACATGTGGCCAAAGCCTTTTCTTTCCCAACCATTGGAAAAGCCATTTGCACCTCTTCCAGGTTTCAGGGTTTATCTGAAGTGCCAAGCAAGCATTCTGGCTTCTCAGATGACCGAAAACTTGAGTGCGCATGTGCAGTGTATCACCGTCATCCTGGTGATGGCACTGGCACATGTGCAGTCATGCCAATGTTCAGACCCAAGATTGTGGCATCCAGGCTGAAGAAGATTGCACCGAGACACGTATCTCCACTTGGGGTAAGTATCTGGAGGTGTGGAGGGTGGGTTGGTGTGTACTAGCACTTCTGAGTGTGAATGCTAGTTCGCATCAGTGGGAGCACACAGAAGTGCAGAAAGGCCTCTGAAGAAAGGCTTATTACATGAAGCTTGAAATTTCATGGTTTGGAAATGGCTCCTTGCCATGGACTTGTGCTGAGGGCAAGGACTTGAGGGTAACATGCTATTTCAATTGATCTATTTGTTAAAAACAAAAACAAACAAACAAACAAAACCCCAGACATTTCAACTATCCAATTTTTCAGTTGCCAACTTTACCAAGTACTGGTATGAATATGGCTAATTTGGTTAAGATTTGACCTTTTCTGTTCCAATCAGCTTATAGCCTATTAAGAAATAAGTTTTATTGTCACCATCAAGTTTCACCAAGTACAAAAGTGAACCGACATGTCACTTTTCACCGGGTTGATTTTAAACAAGGAAAACTTTAAAGAGTCTGCAACTTTGCATAGTCTATAATCTTGGGGTCCTTTACATAATAAGATCCTTACATTCTGTTGCAAGCAAATCCCAAGGCATTGCTGGCAGTCTTCTCCATTATAAATGTCCTAGTTTTTAACAGTTGAATCTCTAATGATTTCACTCTGCCATTAAATTTTGCTTCCTATCTGACCCTAACATTTTAAGGTATACTAAAGACTGATGTATCTTCTTTCACATCAGTTCATTTTGGCCCCTTTTATCACTATCTTACCATCAAGCCAAACCCATTCAGTTGAAGAGGGCTAACAATTTAACGTAAAATGAATGTTTAATATTTATTGAGTATAGGATATAGCTTGCTAGTCCTTTTCCTTTACAGAATAGTTCTAAGTATTAAAAAAAAAAGCTCTCATATTCAAACCTTATTTTTTTCTTTGTGGAGTGGAAATTTTCTCCTCTTATATCTGGATGGCTCCTACAATTTTTGCAAATGCTTTCCTTCCTACTCCGATTTTCTACAGTTTACATCTTTTCATTTCCCCCCCTCCTCTTTATGTACACAAACTTACAAGAGAGAGAGATCTGAGCAAAATAGATAGATGAGTGAGAGAGAGGATGATAGAGATAGATAGATAGATAGATAGAAAGAAAGAAAGAAAGAAAGAAAGAAAGAAAGAAAGAAAGAAAGAAAGAAAGAAAGAAAGAAAGAAAGAAAGAAAGAAAGAAAGAAAGAAAGAAAAATGGATGGATGATAGGACATAGAACTAGGGATGTGCACAAATATTTGTAAGATTCATTATTTGTACAAATTTGTACAAATTCAGACATTCATACACGAATTGAATATTACGATATTTGTACATTAAGATTCATATTCGTACGAATGTTTCTGGACATTTGTACAAATAGTTCAGACATTCATTAAACTAATTTGGGGAGTAGGAAAGTAGCTGCGCCAGTCCCATCTGCAGCAGATCTAGAGTGCATTCAACATGGATTGAGGGCATCTTAAAAGTGGATTCATGTCAGATTTGATGCTTTCAGAGTGGATTTGTTATGGGATATGTATCGGATATACATCGGATATGTTTAGTATATCTCATACGTATTCATTCATATCTGATATGTATTTGTTTGTATGGGATATTCATATGAATTTGTACAACTACATTACTATCAAATATAATTTTACCACATTCAAAAGGGTCTGTTTGTACCAATGCAAATTTTCTAACATTTAATTCATTACGAACTGAATGTCAAAAATACCTTTGTGCACATCCCTACATATGGAAGGGCATTTTCGGTAGTAGTCCCACACTTCCCCTCTGCGGTGTGTCAGGCACCTTCATTGTATGTATTTAGATGTCTGGTGAAGATGGACGAGGAAACATGTAGGCATTGTTATTGGTTTAGCTGATCTATTTTATCTATATTTTATAGTGATATTATTGTGATCTATTCTGAGATGCTTGGTTATAGTGTGGGGATATATATTCCCAACTTTCAACTTCCGAAAAAGTGATGGCTGCATATACTTGCTGCTTATATTGTACATTATTCTTTATACTTTGTCCTTTCCTGCCCTGTACTTTGTTGTTTATTTGTTTGTTGCATCTATAACATTTTTCACCAGGTGATCCCAAGGCATATTAACATTTATTTTTTTAAAAAAAAGTAAAACCCAATTAAATTCCATAAAGCCTAGTAATCCTTAAAATCCAATTTAAAAACAATAAAAATCCAATTAAAGCAATAAAAAAATCAATAAATTGAAACCTGAGTATAACACAAGAGCATGGAGTAGTATCTTATAGAAGTAGCCTGAAATAATGTGGAAAATCCCTCTACCTCTAGGCAGCCTAGGCTATAACGCATCTATGTAAGACACAATTTATTTATTATGTTCATATCCTACACTTCCTCAAGTGAGGTCATTAATATAGGCTAGCTCCACTTAATACTTTCAACACTGAGTTGGAGGAGATTGTAGAAAAGAAGATCTAAACGGACAGATGTTTGAATTATCCTTTTCTATGTTATAAAAATTATTTTTCTTAACCTGGCACCTCAATATTTCTTGTGATATGAAAACAGCTCTGAAGGTAGCATCTAATACCTCAGAATAATAATAATAATGGAGATATTTAATCTTCTCCTGCAGAAATTGAATATCCTATTTTTAATTAATCATTGGCTACTGCCATATAATTAATTAAGAAATTGTTGTACCTAGTAATTAAAACAAATTGCTGCATATAACTGTTAATTTATTAAAAGGTAATGTTGAACTGGCAATGAACAGTGCTTCAGTATTTGGCAGAATCTATATGGCACCTTCATGATCATGAATGCACCATGAGGATGCAGGGTCAACATGATACTATTCCTTTTGGTGCAATCAGTGGACATCTCCCTGCCATGCTGCCATAAGCTCTGGGACAATGCTTCAGGGAAAGATGGGCATAAAGCACTCTCCAAGTCTTTGCCCCCCTCCCCTACACACAGAAATCAAAGCTGGGCATCCCCAGCTGCAGTCTTGATGATGAGAAGAGGGTTGACACCATCTGACACAATGGCTGTAGCAGCAATTGGACAGCACACCAATGCGTTAAGAAGCATGATGCTATTTTTAATGCCCAGGGAGAGAAATGCTACTCTCTCCCTCCATGCACAGATCTTATCAACTTTATGAGAACCAGTTGTCCAGCAGCACCAAATCAAATTCAGTTGTTGCAACACAGCAAGGGCCAAAAAGAACATCTCCAATGCAACCCATGGCACGGACTAGATCTCATGAGCCACACTGGAGAGAGCTACCAACAGCCCACTCCAAGAGATGTCAGCACTTGAAATCCTGTCACAGCCCAGCCTAGCCACTGCCACTGCATCCAATGGATCCTTGGAGGTACTGTGGACACTGCAAAGACTGCAGTTTCTAAGAGGACATTTCTTGTGAAACTTCCTGGAGCACTGCCACAATGGCTCCCCAGCATATTCCATCCTGTGTATATATTCCATTCTGTCTGAACACCTTTCATAATCCAGAACATGGGCATTAATTGGGTTGCAAACTTCTTTAAAGAAGAAGAAATGTTGGCTTTTCTACCCGGCTTTTTGCACCCATTTAAGGGGACTCAAAGCAACTGACAAACCTTCTCTTCTTCTCCCCACAACAGAACACCCTGTGAGGTGGGTGAGACTGTGAGAGTTCAGAAGAGAGATGTGACTAGACCAAGGTCACCCAGCTGACTTCATAGAGGAGGGCGGAATCAAATCTTGTATTCCTAGATAAGAGTCCAGTCATTTATCACTAAACCAAACTGACTGGGATAAGGTGCTTTTTTGACATCTTATTATAGATTTGAGATTCATCCAATGTGGACAAAGTGTGAAGGGATGGCTGCCACAGTCTGTACTAGAATGAGGATGGCAGGGCCTTATTTGATACTTTGTCATGGAATGAAGGTAAATGTGGAAAAGGCCATAGATTATAATGGAATGGGGATATACAGGTGAGGCACCTGTTGATCTAAAGTACACCCAGGTGAGGCCAGCTGCATAATCTGCAATTAATAACCATACTTAACTTCTTTTAAGATCCACCATAAGACCATTTTTATTGCCCCCTCAATTCATTGGCTTCAGTTTTCTTTTCTGTTCAATTTAAAAGTCTTATCATTTACATTTTGATAACTGAACATACAGGACAAAGCAAAAATGCCATTAACTGTACTGAACTGATATGCCACCTACCACTCCAACATCTGTCTGATGCATGAAAGGGGGGGGGGAATAGTTCATCTGAAACAGCTAGAAGAAGTGTCTCTTCTGAAGGTGATAAGTCAGTCAAAGGCAGCCCAAGTCTTAACAACCAAGGAAAACAACTGGTGGTTGGAGACTAGTGAGGAAGCCCAGCCAAGCTAGCAACATTCTGCTCTGCAGCTTGTATCTAATCCTGGGAAATGTCCCCTTAGCTCAAGCAACGGACAATGGATTATGTGCCTTGAAAGAAGGTCCTGGTCTGCTGTCTAGCCAACATTATATCATCTCTATTTATGAAGAAATGCAGCTGTATTTATACTTTCTTAAAACACAAAAAAGAAAAGGTATACTGAGGTCATAAATGTGTATTTTCTTACAACTGTCTTCCTTTCCCTTATCTTCTTCTCTCTAACCATTTGTGGATGTGCAACTTTAATCCGTTTCACACTTACATGGCATGTCTGAAGAAACAGGCAGGTTTTAGGAAAAGTGGCATTTTCAAGAAGGCTGTTGGTGCTTTTGAGCAATATGAAGTAGGGGTATGTACAAATCTTGTTTGTACGTCTGTTCAAAATGAACTGAGTGGCCCTATGGATAAACTGCTTCTAATTGAACCCCAAACCAAGGGCATTTTTGCACTTCCCTTCCTGTCAGCTGGATGGGAAAGAAGCACAATCACCCAATGTTAACTAGCATTCGCACTTGCAAGTGCTAGGTAATGACAGCCCAAGCACCACACGATTGGTCACCCATCTGTGACTGATCCTGGGGCTGGTCCTCTTCTGGGTGCTGCCACTTTGGCTGTGGTGCCCTCTGTGACTGCGCATGCACCCGTGCCATCACCATCACATTGCTGATGCTCTGTGCACATGTAGGGCCCTCCATGCGGGGGATGTGTACTGGTGACATAATCTGATTTCAGTTGTTGCTTTGTGGAATTTTTGAAGAGAGTCTGGAAACTTCAGCTAGTGTAGAACCAAGCAACAAGATTGTCATTGTGCATTAGTTGCACCATACCCCAAGGCTCAATTCAAGTGAGTCCATCTGGCTTTAGCTCAGCAATATGCAAAATCATCTGTTTTCTGCAGATATTTGTATGAGGATTTTTTTTTAACTGGAGGGTAATATCCTGTCATGTTGTCCATGACCTCAACAGGCTACGACCAAAATACCCTATCAGTAGCACTTTATGTTAACTTAGCAGCAAGCGAAGGAAAAAGTTGTGAAGATGAAGGAACATATGTAAAGCATCGCCCTTTCTACACTGAGCAGTCATAGTCCAGGCCTCTGGCACCATGCATTCCCATATCACTGCACTGATTTATCTTTTTTGTATCTTCCACAACCAGGTAATTATACATCAAAGGATTGTATTTTAGATACTTCACAGACCAAGCTACAGGCCTAACCTGCTTCTGATCTTGCACCCCAGGCAGCGCGTTTCCTACAACTTTAGCCAGAAGAGCCTCCTCTCACAGAAATATTCCCCATTTCATGTCCACTGTGCTTTATGCAATATCTTTGAAAGCCAGAGACTGCTAACTACTCAAGACAACCAGGCTAAACAGAAATGTCAGCAATACAGGAGCAGTGGCAATAGAGTCTGGAAAATGGAGAGTGTAGCTGTTCTATAGTGTCAAAACCAGGGAGCTTTTTATTGTCTGTGCTTGTTGCCCTCAATCTTAAGCAAAGTTCCTCCTTCAGTGGGTGAGGCAAGAGCTCTTTAGTATACTAAACCTGGGGCCTTTCTGCACTTGGCCTTAATCTGGAATCCAGAATAGGGACCAGCTGTCTACGTGCACACTATAGAAGGCCCCAAGTGAGGCCTGTCATATTCTTCATTAGCTTGTGGACAGCAGACTCCTATCCCGAGATATATTGCAGAATGAGGCCAAGTGCAGAAAGGGCTGGAGAGTGTTAGTTCAACACAGGCCAATGGTTAAAAAAATGCCAATAGCATGTTAAGGATAATTTTAAAATGGCATTGAAAACAGGGATGCTAATACTATTATGCCCTTTACATAAATCTTTGCTGATAAGCTATTTACATTCAGTGTTAAATAACTCGGAAAATTCACCTTTGGGATAGATAATGTGGAAAGAAAATTACTGGTCATTTTGCTGATGTGTTCTCTCATTCTGAAGGTGGTGTGATGCTGGATTAAACCTTAAGTGTGAACACAGCCTTAGTGACTTACCTGTCCACTCATTACATGACAGATTAGTTTATTCAGGAACCTTTGATTGGAGGCTTTGTCAAAAGCATGCATGGCTTTTGTCTACAGTTGCTGAGAAAGGATTCTGCTGTAGAAACACAGCTAAGATTGTGATAGAAAGTAAATTTTTAACTCTGTGCCATGATTTCAGATGTATACATAATCATATTGATTTTAGATAAGTACTTAAGCAACCCTAAATTGGAGTGAGATCAATGTTTTCATTGATCAGCTACAATTGCTCTTCCTTCCTTCCTTCCTTCCTCCCTCCCTCCCTTCCTTCTTTCCTTCCTTCCTTCCTTCCTTCCTTCCTTCCTTTCTCTCTCTCTTTAATGTAATGCACCATTGATCTGTATACGGTTGACTCAGATCCCAAGTGCTTTCTGTGCATATTGTCAACAAGCCAAATATTCGTCGTCATATATTTGCATAATTGATTCCTTTTGCAGAGTGTTGTTCTTCACTTTCAACTCTGCAAAATTTCATATTGTTGTGTTCCTCCCACAACTCTAACTTCCTAGGATCATTTCTGAATTATGATTCTATCTTCTTGGATATTTGCTAGCAAGCTCTTCCAATTCATTCCTTTTTGAAATGTTGAACTACAACTAGTTCCTTTTTGGGATTTGATGACTGAGTAGGGACCATTTCTATTTGAAAAGTATATTCATAAACATTGAGAACAATCACTATGACGTTTGACAGACATGAATCCAGCTCATGTGATGAACAGTATCATAATTTTTTTATTCAGTTGTCAATGACAGTGACATCTTATGCTTGAACAGAGCATTTTCTCTGGTCAGGTTCCATACTTACAGTTCTGAACAACAGCCAAACTATTGGGAGTGTTTTCCACCACATGGGAAACACTATCCTAGGATGCATGAAGAAGAGTCTAGAGTCTAGAACCTCTTTACCCTGCTCAGACCTCATTTAGAGTATTGTGCCCAGTTCTGGGCACCCCAGTTCTAAAAAGAAATTGACAAACTACAGCAAGTCCAAAGGAGGGCTACCAAAATGGTTAGTGGTCTGGAAACCATGTCCTATGAGGAAAGGTTGAAGGATCTAGGAATGCTTAGCCTACAGAAGAGAAGAAGGAGAGGAGACATGACAGTGGTCTTCAAGTATCTGAAAGGCTATCACAGTGCACAGTCCCTATTCTCAGTTGGCACAAGATGGGAGGACTAAAATGACCGTATGAAACTTGAAGGGAGTCAATGCAGATTAGATATGAGGAAAAACTTCCTGACAGTGATGATGATCAGTCAATGGGATAGGTTGCCACAGGAGGTAGTGAGCTCTTCTTTGCTGGAGGTCTTCAAGCAGAGGCTGGACCTACACCATCTAGGGTGGTTTGGGAGATCCTGCACTGAGTAGGGGCTGGACTTGATGACCCTAGAGGTCCCTTCCAGCTTGGGCAATTCCTTCCATTTCTGCCTAAATGTGCCAGTTTTACCTCAATGAAGCCACCAGGTACCTAAATATGATCAAGAGCCATTTCAAAAGCAAAGTCCTAAGCCATTATGTACAATATTTACACTATGGATCCTGCAAGGCAATGCTTGTCCTTAGCTTCCTTTACTAACTTAAAACAATACATTATAATCTATGCAATATGTGTGTTCCTTGTCATATATTATGTTGCATGATTAAGCCATGGCAGCCTTGCCATGCCTGACAATCACAGAGAAAGAATAGACATCTGTAAAACAACAACAACAAAACCTTCACCACCTATCCCTCTGCTCAAAATTGTATTCTTCAGCTGGCAGAGACAATTTCTGGATGGTGCTGAAGAACTTTCAGAATGGAAGTCTTCAGTATCTGTCTGTTGGGATGGTCCAGTTGTCAGGGTATGAGACTATCTCTTTGGTCTGTTCCCAATGCCACCTGAATATTGTGCTAAAAGTAATATTCCAAAGAAAAAAGTCTTCTGAAATGGTGACTAGATAGTGCAGGAGCTAGTGTTGTCTGTGCACAATATAGTGACACACATATCCAGATATTTTGACATACCCAGTCATATGTTTTGACCCCAAAACATATTGGGGGGCATGGCCAGGGTGGTGGCTCTGTCCAGAAAAGAGGTTATAACACTGTTTTGGGTTCATCTGAGTTGGGTTTTCCCCAAGTAGCTTATAGTAGGTTTTCACAACAATATGGGAGGACTATGATGAAGTTGTCACAGATACATAATTGTGCTATATATGTCTGGGCAGGGCCTTTGTCATTCAGAGAGCAGTGCTTTTGATTTTTGGAGATATGTTGACAGATCCAGTCTATAGAAGCTCCTTCCTGTTTGACTTATGAAACTTAGTAGATTATTCAAGGTATATGCCAGGTAATCTAAAAGTTATTAAAATATCAGAAAGCAGGTAAACACACTTAATTGCCCCCCTCTTCATTTTAACATCTTGATTGCAAACATGGAAGACTGGGGAATATTAGTTTTCATGATTGTATTGTTCCCCCTTCTGCAGATTTTTCCTCCTTTGTAGGGGTACCGTGAGCACATTTTGATAGAAATGTTTGTGAAGTTTCTGATCTCACAAAGAAAGAAGGAGGATTCGTATTCAAGGTAAGCTTTATGGTTAATTTTTTACATATGGGTTTGACTGCTTAAATGCTGTGAAACTATGATAATCCACTCATGGCATAATAAAATGCCACTATACAGTCATAGTACCGCCAATGAAGCTTGAAAATGTTAATTTCTCTAGCAGAGTCATTATCTCTCTAAAATCTTTCTATCTAAAAATGTTAGATAAACCTACCTTTCCACACAGTGGTCAAATATTCCACATATGACAGACTCTGCAGAGGCTCAAAAAGTTATTTGAATTGATAATGACAGCATAACATCTCGTGATCTTGCTTTTATGTGCTTCTAGGCTCTAGATGATGAGAAAGAAATAGCAGCCACATTTCCACACCACTCTGTAAGGCATTTCAGATATCTGTACCCAAGATATGATAGCAATGCTCATTAGTTACTCTGTATAGCATAGGCATTTTCAGTTTTCCTTTGTTACATCTGGCCAAAAGACTATTTATTTATTCAAACATATATATAGGTACATTCAATAATTAACACCTAATCTCAGCATCCACCTCCAAGCTGTAACTCAGAAATTTCCAGATAACCATGATTATGAGATCTGAAAGATATGAGATACAATCTTGTTTGTTAGCCTGCATATTTTTCTAACAGGCAGATACAAAGAACATGATCTGCAAGTAACAGTGATATCACGTTAGAGGGCTCAAGGTGTGTGTTCTATATTAAGCCATATTAGCCTTGTGGTCAGGACTGTATGTTGCCAGACAACATTTGCAACAACTGGGCTTACACCTAGATCAGAATATGATTCAAGGCAATCTTGCCTGTTTTGTTGTTAAAAGTTGTTTTTGTACCACAAGTAATCCAGTTAATATGTTGCATGAAGGTTACATTCAGCTGTTGGCAAGAGCAGCTACAAGAGTTCACGAGAATGTCAGTGCCCAAACCAAATACCTGGCTGGATTAATACAATTTGTTCACGTGAGCTTCACAGCTTGAATGTTGTCCGGTCTCCTTGTTTATTTCCTACCTGAACAGCCCAGCTTCCCACATGTCCTGAGGGGAGGATTTGGGGTGTAATAATAGGCACTGTGGAGAACATAAGAACATGGATCAGGCCACAGCCCATCTACTTCAGCATCCTGTCTCACACAGTGGCCCAACAATTGCCCATGGGCATCTCAAAAAGAAGAAGAAGATGATGATGATGAAGACCCCACTTTTCTCACCCATTTGAGGGGACTCAAAGTAGCTGACAAACCTTCTGTTCTCCCCACAACAGAACACCGTGTGAGTTAGGTGGGGTTGTGAGAGCTCAGAGGAGAGCTGTGACTAGCCCAGTGTCATTGAGCTGGCTTCATGGAGGAGTCCAAATCAAACCCAGTATTCACAGATAAGAGTTCAGTTCCTTAGCCACTACGCCAAACTGGCTCACAATTATGCAATATAACAGTTAATAAACAGACAAATGTTATAAGAGACAAGGGCAAATCTTCTCCTGCTCTCAGATCCCAGCAAGTGGCCTTAGAGGCATCTTGCTTGTCCCTCCAGCCATTGATGCATCTGTTATCCATAAATTTGTCTAACCTTCCTAGGCTGGTTGCTGTTACCACGTCTTCTGATAGCGAATTCCATAGACTGATGACCTGCTGGGTGAAGAAATACTTTCCCTTATCTGATCTCCCCCTTGTCCATCCAATGCCTCTGGGCCACAGTGTGTCCAATCTGTTCTCATCCTCAGCTGGCCTGGGGTCCACTGCTGTGTCCTTTGGGTATTCTTTGGCATTCTAAAAGTCTACTCTGTCTTTATCTTTTGCTTTTGCAAGATACATTGCTGTGATTTTGGGGGTTTTCCTTGATCGTCTTAAAGTCCACTATGTTTATTTTGCAACAAAAACAGAACTTCATTGTGAACTTCTTGTGGTGTGTGTTTGGGTTCCAGAATGCTGCACATTAGTAACCTTGCTGAAATTACTCCAGGAACAAGGCTTGCTGCATGATGTCCCAGTGTACTATACCACTTGAGGCAAAGGCTAACTGTGGCCAAAGTTTATAATCAAAATTACTTGATGTTTTTTGAGGCTGAGTCCTCAAGAACAAATAAGCCTGGTTAACGTACTGATTTCCAGGACCCTGTATTTTGCTTCATTGGTACTGAGAAGTCAGTAATTAAAGAAACACCATTGGAAAAGGAACATTTTGGCTTGGTATGGTCATCCTAGTTCATTTTGGGGCTGCAGTTGATAGTGTGCAGGGAAATCATGAGGGAACTTAGCATCTTCCCACTGCATTCTGCTCACCTGCCTGACAAGCAAATTCTGATTGACCAAGAAAACTCCACGCAGTATTCCATGTTGAGGTTTTCTCTTTCTACCTCCTTCTTTGCTCTGTTGAGCCTTCTGCAATTGAATGTTAAGCTGGAGTGACAGTGCTGTATTTGCTGTATTTTTGATTAGGGCTACAGTTAACTCTCTGTCTGCAGCTGACAAAAAAACTTTATGCCCCTTCTCTAGTCACAGTTTTTCTTATACCTCAATACATATTAAATGGCTCCATGTTACCAAGCGTCTGTTTGCTAATAGTTACAAATTGAATTGTTGTCTACCTTTTGACTAATTAACCCAAAGTAAAGAATTTCATTATCTCCTGCTTGCTTTTATTGCCACTTACTTTATCTTTGCAGCACCTGTACCTTTTAAATCTCAATAAAGAAATCTTGTATCCAGATCAGCCAAGTGTTTCCCTGCTTTGGAATTGACTCCGATCTGTTACCAGTTATACTAAACCATTTGTCCTAAAGACTGTGGGTATATGTACGAATGATGCTAAAGGTGTATCTAAAGCAGTTCCTATAACACCAACACTGTTCTCAGAAGTTTTACTTCTTCTTGTGCTTCCAAGAACATTGAGACCACTGACATAGTACAGGGGTCAGAGGGTTGGGCTAGAATATAGGACAGTATCTGCATGGTCCCTAAGAACTGCACTAGATATGTATTAGGGCTGCAGGGTCCATACATCATTGCGTGTCATGGAAGACCACCACCTCTGTGGTACATGGACAGGAAAGGAGTGGAGTGACCCAACGCTGACTAGTGCTCACACTTGAACACTACACAGCTTTACCCGTTCCCTCCCCCTGGGATTGGATATTACCATATTTGATCTGGGGCCTGATCCTCTGCTGGGTGCCACCATTTTGGTTGTGGTGCTGTCTACAACTGCGTTTGCATCAGCACCTTTGCCTTGACAATGCAGACACTCTGCACATGTGCAGTTGTGTCTACAGTTATCCGAGGTGCCAGTGTGCTTGCGTGGCACATCAAATGACCCAAGAGCACCAGCAAGAGCAAATGGTCATGCCGCTGAATGCTTCAGGTAAGTAATTACATAACATAGGTTAATGTGTGGAGCACGATTTCCTGCTCCACACCTAATCAATGATTAGTGCACTTCTGTTAACAGCCCACTCCGTGTGCGTTTGCTCTTCCCCAGAGGTACACTAATTGTGCACTAGAGGCCATAGTGCAAAAAGGCCTCTTGCCTCTCAGTCTACATTATCAGGTTAAAATGGAAGGCTTTGGGGAGAAAATGCAGGATATAAACGTATGAATAAATAGATTGCTATCATTTCTAAATCCAAAGAGACAGAGGAGCACTGTGTGACTAAGTACAAAACCTGTTCCAAACATTTTTTAACAGCCAACAGCTACAGCTGGACTGGGAAGCATTTTGACAAGAACCCTCTTCCACCCAGCTAATGCACTTTCACCGCAATGTGTCGCTTAATGAGGGTAACAGAGAGAAAGAGCCAAGTGAACCCTGTAAGAAGCAATTCCTCTCCAGCACTGAGCCTGCCTGCCAAATTCACTGAGCATTTCATGATAGATATTCCAGTGATAACATGGATTTAGGATCTTTTCAAAATGAGTGCTCTGCAGAGCACAGCCTCTGTTTTCATCTCTCATCAATACGGATGTGTCTTCCTGCCAGCATCATTACCAGCGGATAAGCGTCGCTTTGCAAAGAACCAGCAACATGTCAGACCTTTGAACTTTGATGTTTCAAAACATAACGTTTCTTCTACTTCTGGTTAGGAAACTGGCTCTCGCTTCATAAATCAACACCCCCTTGCCTTGTTAGTTATTCCACCAGACAGTTTGACTTGAAGTACTGAGCCAGAGGCAGGGGCTTCTTCTGTTTATCTTCATGAACAGGCTAACTACAAGGCTGTGTTTTGTCTATTTCAATAATATCTTGCCTACGGTCTTTTAACAAGCAGGAAACTTCTGGTTCATGTCTTGGAAAGTTTAAAACATATTTTTGTTATACCTACAATGCAAAGCAAATGATACAGCCAGAGTTCTCATGCACTATCACAATAAACTTGAAGCACTGTGATCTCTTATTACTGCATAGATAGATGATACACTGTGTGTGTGTTAGTGTGTGAATAGACTTGAGTGTTTGTTTGTTTGTTTGTTAGCATGAGAGGAGCTAACTGACTAAGTAGCATATCAGGCAATGAGATTATTCCAGCAACTCCAGTCAGCAACCAGATTTGAGGCTTCATCCCATTTTACATTCATCTGTTCAAATTTTTTTTAGAAATGTTTGACACCAGGTGTTACGTGGCCTTCCTCTTTTCTTGTGACCACCTGGTGGTATCCACCTTATTGCCATTTTGAGGATGTTCTCATGGTCCATCCTTTGAACATGTCCTGAGAACCGTAGTCATCTTTCGGCAACATAGATTGAGAGAGGGGGAATTAAATTTTATGTTTTGTGAGACCTAATTTAACAAAATGTTATTAATGAATGGAATGCCTTCTGTAGTGTGCTGCACTATACTTGGATACTTTGTTTAGCATAGGAGTTGATTTTTCAAAGCTTAGCATCAGCAGATGGGACCACAAAATTAGCTGTTTGTATACGTTATACGAATGGGAGGGGTGGACATATATCGTATGCCTAATGTTAAACCCTGAAAACTGGAAGAGGATAAAAAATAATCCAAAATGTTCTGAAGCCAAACCCTACATTTTTGGACCTGCTAGATTATACCAAATTCCTTATGCTGTATATGGAGCCTTAATTTGTGCCAAAATTGTCAAATGAATGTAGTGCTTCCTCTTGAGTTCAAGGTTCTTTGAAAGAGCATGTAAGGAAAGACCTTTTGAGAAACTTTTTAAATTTATACTACCTAGGCAACAATGGAGCTTGATGGAGTTTTGCCAAAGACATCACTCCTAGGTGATCTCATTCAGAAATGAAGACACATAGATAAAAGGCAGTCAAGGATTTCTTTACTGGAGGTGGAGCTGGGAGACATAGCTTATTTGGGAAGCTGAAACTAAGTATGATGGTGTGGATAGTGGCAGAAAACCTCCCTCTTATTAGAATGCATTAGAATAATGCATGAACTAATTCACTCTTTTAATAGAATGGAAGGTCATCACTTCTGCCTTTCAGTCTACACAGTTTTAATGCAGTTGAGTGGGCTAGGATGATTGGAAATTCTTTACATATACAAAAATACTGCATGTGGAAATAAGAGAATTCACAGAATGAAGTCACCTTCTGTTGCCTATTATATGACACATAGCTTCAACATTTGCATGTGATTTTCTATATGCATGAATTAAATTTCAGATTGATGGCAAATAGTTTACTGTTTCATTTTAAACAGTTCCCAAATGCCCTTGTCATAAGACACTTGCTTTTTTTTCACATATGTGTCAGCAATATAAGCAAATTTTGCAAGGAAGATACTAGGCAATAGCCTAGTACACCAGAAGATGAGTAAAAGGAAAGGAAAGGTCCTTGAAATCAAGGGAATCCTTCCCCACTTTCCCCACAATATGTTAAGAATTTCTGTGTATTTGTCGCATGCCATTCAATCTAACATCATCAGCCCACCTCCCAGTCTATTCTAATTCTAGCCAAAGCAAGACACTAAGTTACAAAATAACAAACAACAGGTTGAGGGAAATTTCTCACCCTCTGATGGTGAAGTATCACGTGTTCACAGAGTGGTGAGGAAGGAAAAGTGGAGAATGGAGAAGGTTGTCACTCGCAAGGTATTGAGATCCAATGCACTGCAGGAAGAATGTAGGATGATGATGAAGAAGAAGAAGAAGAAGAAGAAGAGTTGGCTTTTCTACCCCACTTTTTTCACCCATTTAAGGGGACTCAAAGCAGCTGACAAACCTTCTGTTCTTCTCCCCACAACAGACACCCTGTGAGATATGTGGGCTGTGAGAGCTCAGAAGAGAGCTGTGACTAGCCCAAGGTCACCCAGCTGGCTTCACGTAGGAGTGTGGAATCAAACCTGGCATTCCCAGATAAGAGTCAAGCTCCTTAACCACTAGACAAAACTGCCATGAGTGCTCTTTAATAAGGTGCCGCTGTTATCTGACAGGCAGGAACACACACAAATAGTTAGCCAGATAGCAGCAGGAGTGGCAGAAAGAAGAAGGTGCTCCCCCAAGCTTGCTTCTCTTCCCCTTGATGGGGTGAAATGCTTTCATTTGGCCCCTTAAAGCAGTTATTCTCACTGGGAAAACAGTCTTGCTAGATGGCAGGACTGGTATCTTGGAGGTAGTCTTTGCTAAGCAGGAAGAAGAGCAAATGCTTGACTCCTGGCAGGTGTCAGACAATGATTTTTCAACAGCAGCAATGAGGGGGAGAAAGGTTCAATCTGTCTGGGGAACTAGCAAAACCATGACAGTTTTTATATCTTTTTTGGACTATGCTGGAAAAACAAGGTGGCAGGAGGGGTGGATGGAGAAGGCGCAAGTCTCCGAAGGTGAGAAACTTTGGCAGACAAAGAGGAGTAAAAGAAGTCACATTGTCAGGTTTATGACTGGTCAAACAGGTAACTAAATTATCCCAGAGGCAATGGCTCAGGAAAGATGCCATTATTCCAAAATACACTTGGGTGAACTTATCAAAAGCAAGCATCTGGGAACATTCTAATATTGGAGAAATATCAAGTTATTGTATCAGACTGCTCTTATTTCAGCTTGTTTCCCTTAGACATTTAATCCTTTGATTGGATTACTGCAACCTGCAATTATAGGATTAGTGAAAGATAGGATATATTCAGCAAGCCTTTTTTTCAGCTACAGAACTGCCTTACCGCTCAAATATACAGGGAGGAATGAGAGAAGAAGGGTGTGTGTGAAAAACTTTCTCCTGTGCCTTTCTTTTCTTTTTTATATATAAATTCTTGTTATTTTATAACACAACCTTAAAACTTTAGATTCTCAATATAGAGTCTTACATACCTTTATATCACATCATTCGGTTGTTAACTATATTGGACTCAGTGACATACAACTTTTTTGTATATGTAGTCTTTTAACAACATACGGCAGAAGTGAAACCATTTCAGCATCCTGTTTATTCTTTATTTCATTAGCTCTTGTTTAAATGTGCAACATATCTAAGCTATATACACAGTATTTCCACTTTCCCTGCTGTCTTATAGCTAGTTTGTCTTCCATGGAACTTCCTCTTGTAACATCCTAGTGTTTCTCTCTTCTAACGAACAGATTTTGTTTCAGCATGTCAAGCAATAATTTATCCCTTCAGGGAAGCTACTGCAAGTTACACACAAAAACAGCAGACTATGCTCAAGGGAAACCCATCCATTCCCTTGGGAACTGAAGGGAAGGACACGGTGACTGTTAAGAATGATCTGCCCACTTTGGTTTGTCTTTATGTCATGATATGATGACCCTTGAGTTGCATTACCCATTCAAGCTCTTTAGCTTTCATCAGGAATGACAAACCTTTCCCATATTATTATTATAAGTGTCCTATATACACAGAGAATATGCTAAGTATCACTGTGTGTGGTGAAATACTTCTGCTATATGATACACTTGTTAAACATTCTGTTTAATAAACTTGACCAAAGTAATTAAGGCCAAGAATCAGCATTTATTTTCTCATGGTTATTATCCTGAAACAATAAACATCTGCATGAACCAATCTAAGTTATTTCTGTCTCTCCCTGGGCCTACAGTACTATAGTTCTAATTTCTTCTTGGAAAGCAGGATGCTTGATAGAATGGTATCAATTGAGTGATAGACATGCTTAGGAGGAATTGAACATCTATACTCAAGATCTTTCTAGAGGTAATATCCAGAAAAATTCTAGGAAGAGGCAAGACTGACCAGAATTCTGCCCCCTGCCATTTCTCACACTGGATACTAGTTGATGAGAGGTATGAGGTATCATGCACATAACACTTTAAGGTGCCCCAGAGGTTGCTCCAGGGCTGGAGATCCTCACATCTGGATGTTCAGGAAGCTACATGGGAACGTGAGTCTGTCACCATACCGTAGGCCTTCACAGCCCACCCAAGACTCTAGCTGTCAGTAAGGGTGCTTCCACATTTACCGCTTGAAATCCTGATTAAGTAGATCCGTTTTTATGAATGTGTCTCTAGCCAAGAATTCGTTTTTATGAATGTGTCTCTAGCAAGATATGTCTCAAACAAATACGGATCTAATACGGCCCCATTCTTCCGCACACGTGTGGGAAGGACGGATTGCAAGGAACAGATTCTACCTTCGCTGTGCGGACGCAGTAACACAGATTTCAAGATGGCTGCCCCAGCAGCCACGTGATTAGAGCCTTCAGCCCTCAGATACCACTCCTTTCCTTCCATGCGCAGACCAATCAGTGGCGTGTCTGAGATCCTGTGGCCGCCTGGCACCGAAGCCAGGACTTGTTACATTCAGACTTGCTGTCCCTCTGCCGCCGTAGTTGGGCACCTGCCTGATGCAAAGCCCATGTGAGAGGGACTTTGTAGCTGGACTGTGCTTCTCCTGCCTCTCTCAACATGGCGGCTTCCTGCCACCTCTTCACTCAACATGGTGACTTCCTGTCCCACCCCATGTGTTCTCTCTCCTGTCCGTGTGTGGACACGTCCTCCGTTAATGCGGATTTAGAGCGCAAGTACCCATTAAGACTACCTTCAATGTGGTCTTCCGGGAAACTGGTTTAAGGGCCACTTAACAGCGATTAGAGACACATCAATGTGGAAGCGGCTTTCCCGAAGTGTCTCTAATGGGTGCTGCTGTGCGGACGCGGTTTTCCCAAGTGTCTAAAATGTGTTCTTAATGGGTGTTAAAGGCTCAATGCGGAAGCACCCTAAGTCTCATTCCTTGCACTCCCAGGGTAGCATCTGCAACTTTGAGTCACTCTCCCCTGTGTTGGTGGCCAGGGAGAAGATTCAGGAGTCACTCAGCAGGCCCATTCAAGTCTAGGCCATTCTTCACTGCACTGAAAATGGCCAGTTTATAGCAGTTCTTCCAATGTGATGAAAAGCATCCAGGGCAGTGTTCCCCTCCTGCATGGTGAATGATGCCTACCTACAAGCATTCCCATCCTCATTCTGGCTCTCAAGTGACTTTTGCCACTCATCCTAGATCCCATCTGCAACTGGCCCCCTTTGGGATGTAGCTCCAGATACACAGAGCTGTTTACATGTGAATATGGTAAAGAAGATATGCTAAGGAGCGTGAATATTTTTTTGTATTCAATTCGTATCAAATCAAATGCAAGAAAATTCATATTCATTCCAATAGATCCCCATCGAATGATGTAGGAGTCATATTCTATACAAATGTTAAATCCTGTACGAACCCCATATGAATCCCATACAAATGCATATGAATCCCATATGGAGCGTGATACGAAGCTACATACGAATGTATCAAAACGTTTGATTCAAATTCGAATGTCAGTCTTAAAATGAGCCAACATTCAATTAAAACTTTGCATGTTTCAAATATTCATGCACTTCCCTACTACAGAGTAGAAACTTCCTTATCCCTGCCCCCCACAATTTTGCAGGACGAATTGGTCATTGGCTTGTGAATGCTTCCAATGCAGAACTGAAGGGGCAGGACTAAGAGCAGGTCAACAAATAGGATGCCAGGACGTTGGATACAGGTCCTATATGGTGCTTATGCTGCACACTTTTAGCATTACTCAAACCTGATGTTTTCTCATAATTTCATTTGGGCTGCTAAATGCAAACAAAAATCATATTAGAAGGATATTCTGTGTACAAGATGTATTTGGCACAGTGCTCATCTAGAAAAGCCTTGATACCCCTCTGCCTCCCATGGGAAAAAAATTTTGTGTGAAGAAATTTAAATATGAACTAAAATATCATCCATCCACAGGTCTGCACAGACAACTTGGACCTGAAAAAGCAACATGAATTAAATTATAACATTCAGCCAGCAACTGAATATCCCCTTAAAGGCTGCATCCCTCTTTCGCAGCACAGGCACTTAAGTGAGACCAGTTTCAATTACTCTCAGTGGAGACCCACTGCCTGAGGGCCTGACTAAGGCTTCTTACTGTATAACGGAGACATAAACTTTCTTTTGTGGCAGAGGGAATGCTACCATCTTGAATTCTACCCCACACACATATTCAAAGTGTGGTTATATAAACATATCGTATAATTGTATTAAGGAAAAAGATTGTCCTCAGAATATTTCAAGGAGCTGCCAAACACAGATTTATTACAGGAAAACTGTCAGATTAAATTTGCCATTGCAAAGAATTTCCGTAAACATTCCCATCTCAGGCTGTGCTCCGTCCAAACAAAAGCCAAGTTTACAGTCCTTAAATCAATGCCTACAGTATATTGCGTATATTGCATGCCAGAGCAAGACTCAGTACCACTGAGGCCATATATAAAATAGCATTTCATCTTTCTTTGAAAAGTCCATCAAAACATTTTCCAATGACCATGCCAATGAATAAAACACTAGTAGCTACACACACACACACACACCTGTACTTATTATATATTTTTGTAATATTGGTAGAGTTTTCAATAATAATAATAATAAATGAGAATCTTTTTCTTTACCAATCTCTCTCTTTCTCTCTTTTGCCTCTGTCTTTTACTTGAAAATGTCCAGAAGCAACTGATTGAACCCTGCGTGAGACAAGAGGAGATTTCGTACTTTCCTTCCCATCTGCTGGATGGGAAAGGACTGCAATCACCCAACATCAACTCGTGCTTCCACTTGCAAGTGCTGGGTAACTACAACCCACCCCCTGTGCAATCGGTCATTCACTGTGACCAATCCCAGAGCCGGTCCTCTTCATGGCTCCACCATTTTGTTTGCAGCGCCCTCTGCACCAGCGCATGGATCAACACTGTTGCTATGATGACACGGACACTCTGTGCACCTGCGGTCGCATCTATGGATCAAGACATAATTGTTCAGATTTTTAGTAACTGGTTCCAGTTGTTTATGTACTTCAATGCTTTTCGTATACTGAATATTCAAATGTTTATCACATATTATCATATTATGAGCCAGTTTGGTCTAGGGGTTAAGGAAAAAGACTCTTATCTGGGAATGCTGTGTTTAATTCTGCCCTCCTCCACAAGCCAGCTGGGTGACCTTGGGCTAATCACAGGTCTCTTCTGAGCTCCCACAACCCCACCTAACTCACAGGGTCTTCTGTTGTGGGAAGAAGAACAGAAGGTTTGTCAGCCTCTTTGAATCCCCTTAAATGGGTGAGAAAAGTGAGTTAGAAAAGCCGACTCTTCTTCTTCTAGTTAATTTCTTTGTGGTGGGAACTAGGGATGTGTATCGATATTTGTAATGTTCCGATATTTGAATCTGAAATGAATGTTGGTGCATTTGAAGAATGACTTTCATGGACAAGTGGAGGAAGCCGTGTGTCTGGCTATCACACCTGCTCCAGGAGCACAAAACCTCAGCCACACCCAGCCCTAACACTGGCGTGGACAACGGGGGGGAAAGCTCAAGGGTCGGCTGTCCCACCTGCTTTATAAGTTTTTTATTATTATGTAATGTATGATTTGTGATTTCATAATGTATTATCTATTATAACATGTGATGTATTATTTGATGCTGTATTTTTTCTGTGTTATGTAAACTTGGAGAGGGGAAAGGAGAGGACCTGGCATTATTGACCATTTGTTCCCCTACCCCAATGTTTTGTATGATTTCATAGTGTATTATTTTCTTTATATAATTTTTTAAAATATATTTGTTTAATGTATGTTGTATTACTTTGTATTGTACTTTTCATAGTTGTTGTAAACCGCCTTGAGTAATTTATTAGAAAGGCGGTATACAAATAAATGGAATGAAATGAATTGAATTGAATGTTCTGGTACATTCGTATGATTGTATCGTACATTTGTGATAAACATAAGCTGATGGGTTTCCTCCATTAAAAGCATTACATTTTCGCCCTATTTCATGCTGACAGCTGTTTTTGATACTATGGTTCTTCTTGCAATAGCTTTTCAAGTGCTTTGCCATCATTTTATACATAATGTGTATTGTTTTAGTGTTGTTGAATTTTTAAAGTGTTTTAATGAATATTCTGTTTTAATCTGTTGTTTTAAGGTTGTAACCCGCCCAGAGATATAAATATAAATAAATAAAATAAAATTGTCTTACAAGAGGCCTGCTTTCCAGAGACTCTAGCAGGATGCAGTCCTTCTTGTTCTGGGCAGAAATTAATCCAGTATGGAACTCACTTGCTTTTTGTGCCCTGGGTTAAACTGCATTTTCAGCTCACCTAGTTGGCATCTCAACCAAAGTCTTCCTGACTTGATTGATCCATCTTCTAGCTGTGGTATCACCAGGATAATCTGTTGTTTCACTGAAGCATACAAAACCTCCTAAAATAACATGAAGCCTGATGGCTCTAATGGACCGGATAATGGATGCCGCTGTTACACATCTCAACATAAGAACATGTTATTGGAGGTGTTAGTTTCTATCTACTTAACAAGCTAAGTAGTGGGTAAGGTTTATTTGAAAGGCTACACAGAACAACCTGGCTTATCTCAAGCACATACTTTCCTTTCCTTCTCATTTCATTCCTTCTTTATAACATCCATCTTTGTTTAAGGAAACCAGGCTTTAAAAAAGACCCTTAAGACAAAGCAATCAAGCTTTGGGTTTGGGTTATATGATTCATAACACCATTTACATTCTGCAGTATCAAATTGCCCTTACAACTGTAGACTCTGGATAAAAGAATTTTTAAAAAAATTAAAAAGAAGAAAACCATCAGGGTTTTTTTCTCCCCAAATTATTTTGCAGTTCTGAGTTTACATTTGTTCCATTCAAAAGGCAAACAAATTAGCAACCGGAAAGTAAAATGAAGTCAAAGCACATGTGTGAATAAATGCCAGAATTTTCAACTGAATTAAAGAAGAAAATCAGTATATTCTGTCAGTTACTGGAGCTGCCTTTGCTTGAGCATCTCCAGGAATTCCCCAAACAAATCTTTCTGAGGGTGTGACCTGGGTAAAATATTTGCTTTCCTTCTTAGAAACAAAGCTACACACAGGCAACTTCATTAATTCTGTGGGGAAAAGATTGTCTCATTACATAGACCACACCCTTAAAGATCTTGTTGAACAGATATATTTTTAAGAGCTTACACTGATTGGAACTACAAGATGCACATAAGTAAAATAAGCCACTAGCTCAGTGCTTTTCAAAAAAAGAAAGAAAATTAAAAAAAATAAACTACTTTTCAATCCTTTACTCTATATTCTATACCTTAAGGCGTGCACTTTGTACTAAGTAAAAAGCTCACTTTAAAAAAAATAAATAAATAATGCTAAACAGCTTTTCCCTTACAATGACACACCCTAACAATTCATGTTAAAGAGCTGAGGCATATTAGTTCTTGTAGGCCTGCCATGTGAAACCAAGGTCATGGTTTCTATATTGTCCATAGAGTCATAGGAGAAGGAAATCCGGCAGCTGTTGCCTGCCTTACAAACTATATTATAAACTGTCTTCTAGATGATTATAAACATTAAATGAATGGGCTCCTATTGCAGCTTCCACAGTGTCATGAACCAATGCAGCCTTTCCCCTCACTGTCTGCTTCTGGTTTTCACTAGGAAGACCTGAAGACCTCTCTGCTGGGAACAACAAAATTATAACTTTTGCTGTTTTCACTGCAGAGTGACTCAGTATTGAAGGATTAGGACAGGAGGGGGATTTGTTTGTTTGTTTGTTTGTTTCAGAAACTTATATCTCCCCCCCCCCCCAGGGATGTGCATGAATATTCATAACATTTGAAATTCATACGAATTTGGACAAACTTAGACATTTGAATTTGAATCGAATGTTGGCACATTTTAGGATTGACATTCAAATTTGAATTGAATGTTTCGATACATTTGCATAAAGTTTTGTATTGAATTCATACGGTATTGAACATTCATACCTAATTTGAATCCTGCTACATTCAAAGGGGATCTATTTGAACAAATATGAATTTTCTTGTATTAGATTCAATATAAATCAAATACAAAAAAAAATTGTGCACATCCCTTTCCCACCCTTCACCAAAAAGTCACAGGGAGGGTTTTATTTATTTATTTATTTATTTGTTCAATTTCTATGCCGCTCCTCTCCGAAGAAAGAATAAAACATATAAACTATTAAAACATAATTCAACTTCTTCTTTGGGAAAGACACTCTTCACTGTCCTATATCCAAGGATGGTGGATCCTGTTGCAGCAGAAACTGGGAATGGAGACATCTATTGGATCATGAAGCACACAGTATTTTTTTGTTGATTGATTGACTGATTGACACATGATATTTAAAACATGCTGAAATTCTTAGTCCCTAATTCTCAGTTAATCATGACTCCAAAATGCACACACATTCTAGCCTGCAGGAGCCATGGCTTGATAGGCAGGATGCATATTTTGCTCCCAGAATGTCCAGTTTAAAAACCTTAGCCCTTCCCATTAAAATTTCAAGCAGCAAGATGGGAATTCACTGACAGCTGATGAAACCATCCAGGACCAAAAAAGGAGTTCTGGGCTAGAGAGATCCAAGTCTGGCTCAGGCTGTAATCTGAGAGGAAGGGAAGCATCTCTGATGTGGCGTAGAAGAGACTCTGAGGTGGGAATCATCCACACACACCAGCCTGCCCCAATTCTCTCTCCTGAACATTTTGTGCTAGAAAAGTGGGAATAGAGAAGGTTTGGGAGCACGAGGGCCACACATGGTCTCTCTGAGGCACCTCTTTTGTTATATCTGAACAGAGCCTCCATATAAGGTAGGCCCACCAGTCCCTTTGAAAGGATAGGAGGGTCATCCACTGACCAAGGGCATACATCTGCCCCCAGGCTCGCTCCTTTCCATCTGTTTTAATCTTGCTGCCAAAATAAGCAGAACTGTCTAGTCATTTATTATTTTCCCTGTCTACTCCCACCCCACCCCACCCCCTCCCTCCCTCCCTACCAGCTACAGCCACAACCATTGGGAAAAAATGAATACAAATAAATCACACTCTGCCACTTGGTGTGCTTTTCATCAAAAAATTTGCTAGTCCATTTCAGCATGGGATGCATTGTTAACAATCTCTCACCTTCATGAAAGGCGTTACGTTTTTAATCATTGCCTGGCTTAATGTCAATATAATGTGTTCTGTGTATAGATCCAAGGTTTGCCTCTTTTTTTTGATGAGTTGTATTTTGGCTGGAACAAAAAAAAAGTATTGCTTGGCTGAAAGGGTTTAGAGAAATCTGCAGGAGAGTACTTGTCAAAGAAGAAACTGTCTATTGGAGATTAGAGTCTAATGAAATTTGTCTTTGTTGAGCTTGGGCCTGTTTCTTTTTCACTTTCTCTACAAAGTCAGGTTTATTAAAATTCACGGTGAGCCCAACACAAAAGCCATATCTTTGGGCTCCAAAGGCCTGCTTATTAATGCAGAATGTTTGATTCCAAATTGTACCGAACATGACCGTTTCAGAAGAATTTCCTTTTTTGTTTGGGTTTCAGAAAGAGAAAAAGAAAGAAAGACATGCTGGTCATTGTCTTTTCCTGTTCTATAAGCAGCAACTGAGAAGCAAGCAGTCAAGATGCTGCGATTCGGAAGCAATTTTAAAAAGGGTTCCAGTAGGGAAAGTGCTCCAAATGGAAGAGCTTCTCTGCACTGTCCTGTGTTGATCAGTTACAGGGTGACAGGAAGGCAACAGTGGTCCAAACAGATTAACTGCAGCTTTTATTATTAGGAAACTTGATTCTTCTGGGACCCTTTGTCTGCTACTAGGGTGAACCCAGTAGGGAATGCTAAGCAGTGACCCTTGTTACCTAGGAATAATATATTATTACATTCACACTGATTACTCTGGCAGCAAGTTCCTGCAAGGCAGCCCCTCCAGTAGTTTCCCAGCACAGGAGAGCATTGTGGAACTACCCCCAAAGTAGGCACATTGTACAAACTGCGACAATAGTGCTACAAACTGGGATGAAACAACAAGGACTTTGCATGCAGGGGGCTGTACTGCTCCCTGCAAATATATAGAAGTTAGTGGGCCTTTTCATAGTATTAATACAATCTTTGCACAGCTAGGTGAACAAACGGTCATCCCACCCCCACCCCCTGATTTAAAGTACAGACAGATCTGACAGCTGGGCACCTGGGAGTCAAATAGCAGACCTGGTATGGAAGTTGTGCACAAAAAGTAAACAGTTTGTTCTGACTGTTCCTGTCGATCTGGGACTGACAGATTCTAAGACATGTTTAGGCTCCTTAGCATCAAATTGGTTTCAGATAAGCCAACCTCACTTGTCTGCAGAGCTGACCTGTAGTTTCGTTGCTTGCGGAAACAATCATTCTTCCTGCAGCTGTTATATATGCAATGTGATAACAGTGCTGGCAGAAGAGCCAGTAGTAATTCTGAGAATCCTTGTCAGCCATCAGGTGATGCACAAAACCATTCCAAAGAGGTCTGTTTGCTAAAGAGTGGAATGGATCTGCTCCGCTCAGTGCAAATTGTAGAGTGGACAGCAGCATCTGGAAATAACCCATCCATTTGCGATCTCAGGGCATCCTCAGCATGTTGGAACTCTTTGCACACACTGAGGAGAGAAGGGGAGGTGCCTCACAAACTCCGTGCAGGCACATTGGCTGAAAGGACAGACTGGACCCGCCCTCCACAGCACAGTTCAGCCTCTTTTAGTCCATCCCCCTGTTCCCAACTGAGGATGTAAGCGAAGATGTCCTGGCATGCCAGGATGGGCTGAGTCCTGTAAAAATGAGGACTCCAGTTAGAAAAAGCCAGCTTGGAAAGCAAATTAAATAAAAATAATGTAACAACATGAAAACAACCTTAGGTCATCCTAAGCTACTAGTATGACCAGAGCCTTAAAGTATGATAGCAATGTTGTTAATTTCAGGTTTCAAGAAGATCTAAAGAGAGGGCAGAGTCATGAACCAACCTAAAATAAAACATAAAATTTATCCAAATATGACATAAAACCTATTATTTTACATAAAAATAGTAAATAAGACAAGTCACCAACACATGATCATCTCCCAATATCATAGTTTTTAATAGGAGAAAATTAGCACAATTTATTATTTTGCCAAAATCCATGGGCCTAAAGCATGCTTCAATGTTGCTAAGTTGAGCATGTGAGTATAAATTGGAAAATCCCATATGGAAATCCCTGCCCTACTGGCCACAAAAAAAAAAAAAAATAATCTATGCAACTTTTGTTCAGACACAGATATGTCAATGATTCCAGTAGGTGATGATTCCAGTAGATGGTGCTCTTTGTATTAGATATGGAGATTAAGAAATATCACACATGTGATGATACAGTTGAATGGGGAAAGTACATTGCTTTAAGGACCTCTGTTATCAAGAGAAATGGTATGGGATTGTCAATAAATATCTGTAATTATTTTCATTCTATAAATAAGAATCCAGTTTTCATTTAATTTAACTTCCTGAAGACCAGTGAAGTGGTTGCATCTGCTATTATTTTATTTAATTTGAACTCAGTAAAAATTAAGATTTTCAGAAGTCTTAGGGTTGTGATTAAGAATAACAACAAATTTAAAATGCATCCGGAAATATGTGGTGACTGGCAGCTGCATGCTTCAGTCCCGCAGCTCCGGGGGCGGCATTGGCAGCGTGGGAGGCTGGATGCCCTTTGGGATGGGTGCTGTGGCTTCCATGCAGTACCCAGGTGATCCAGCTGCCCGGTCCAGCCTCCCCGTGCATGTGCGGATGCAGGGAGGCCTCCTCAGATCCGTCCCTATTTGGGACGGATCCTCCGGAGGACAGCTCGCAGATCTTCTTTGATCTGTTTCTCTGTGGCATATGCAGAAGCACCCATAGTATCTAAGGATAGCTTCTTCAGCAGTGGTCTAACCACAGGCTCCTTCAGGCTTGCAGGAATGATACCTTGTTCTATGGAAGCAATGATCGCTTCCTTAAACAACTCAAGCTCCTTGCCTGTTTAAGTAGCCAGGAATGGTAGGAGCCTCGTGTTATTAAGGGTCCTGTCTACATCCTCAGATTGTACTAACTGAAATGTCTCCATTAATACTGGACGTGTGTGGGCTGGCGGTCATCTGTAAATGGTAGCAAGCTTGCTTATAACCAATATTCTCATTTCACCAGCTTTGCCTTGCAATATGGGTAATGGTGGTAATGATATTTTTTCGACTTCTTCTATGGGAGTAGGCTGTATTTCCAAGATTTTATCAGTATTATTGTGGTTTGTTCATGTTCCTTATAGCGTGTCAATCTTCAGTTGTGAGAGCAGTTTCCTCTTGATTAGATAGAATTGTTGGGTAACTAGTTGTTTTTCAGCGATTGTGGATGTTGGTCTTTTAGGCATCCATACTTCCCTAGTCCATTCATTTAACCTCTCTCGTTGGGCTTGTTATTTTATAGTAACATTCCAATAACATAGTAACATTCCAAACCTTGAGCCTTTTTGTATTTACCTCTCTTAATCTGGATTAAGAAGATTCAGATCTTTAGGATCTGGTCCTCGTGGAATCCAGTCCTTGAAGTTCCACATCACGGCCATCTAGCACCCTAGCTAAACAGGGCTGGAGTGCAGACACTGTAGCACCCATACCAAGGCTCCAATTAGGCCCAATCAGGCCTGAGCAGGAAGGTCTGCCTGTGGCACAGCATGACTGATGCACATAGCCATCAATCAGGGACCACTTCCAGTTACAGAGAGACAAGGCAGAGAGACACGGCTTCATAGCTGCCTACATAGGCACTATGAAGCTTGTGCTCAGCTTCATGCAAGCCTATGTAGCATGTGTGTTGAGGTGTGGAGCCAGAGCTGCCCCACTGCAAATGGCGGCTCCTAAGCCTAGCCCTGGACCACATTGCCCTGCTATACATGTGGAAGCATGGCCTCTAATCTGGTCTTCATGGCGAAATACCAGATTGAATACACCATTATAGGGGTATTAACACAGTTAATCCAGATTTAAGGGCCCGAAGACCACATTAAATATGGATTTTGATGGCACTCATGTGGACAACACATTCAGAACGGGGTCCTAATGGGGTCCTTAAGGGATTGTGTGTGTGGAAGGTCCATAACTGATCTGTATCAATTGCATACCTATTGGATTCCTAATGGGGCCTTCATTGAATATGCAGAAAGGACCTTTGAGTGGCTTGTTCTACCATCAGGGCATTCTGATTTGCCAACAGCTGATGTGAACTTTGCCAATCCAAATGACATGAGCCAGAATGGTTCTATTTTCTTTTTTTCATATTTGTGGTAAGATGGGTGGGTGAAGCATTAGTAGACTTGCCTAATGACTGCCACTGAAGGGGTCTTCCAGCTGGGATTTGAACCAGGGTTCTGCATGGTAAACTGGATGCTTAACTACTGCACCATCCAGCTATTCCACGCTCTCCATACACATATACTGTCAGTGCATATTTGAGAATATATTGAAACATATATTACCATTGCATTTTTAAATTGGTAAGTATATGATGAAATACAAGCATAATGTATTGCTAGTTTTTACTACTACTCTTTTAAAAGATCTTCGGTGAATCCCAAGTTCTGTAGAGTATCTCCATGTGTTTAGGGGCAGCTGTTCGCCAAGACTTCAGAGAAGACTTTTCCAAGTCCCACTAAATGTTACCAGGAACAGGGCATCAAAGATTTCCCAGGCAAAGGATATTATCTACCGCTGAGCACTATGCTCCTGGGAAAACTATGAGCAAAACCTAAGGACAAAAGCCCTGTATTTATTGTCTGCATGTCCTACTCAACAAGATATGGCTCTGTCCTGAACAAAAAGGTTCACTTTTCTTTCATTGGGGGAACAGACAGTCCGTGGTGAATATTTACTTGCACACTTACTTGCTGCAATTAGCTGTGAAGATATCTAATTCCTCCTTCTCTCTGGAAATTTGCTTTTGATGTGCCGATCAATATGGATCTACTGCAAGCGGCACAACAATTTTCTTTAGGTCATATAATCTTATGAAGCATAAAGGACCATTTCCAAAATGACCCTAAGAACTGCAAAAAAAAATCAATGACACATATGCTAGAATTATATTTCGCAATATCTACAAAGCTTAGGGTAAAATGAATTCTAGAAACGTCTGTCTCTTGTGTCAGCTGTTAAGAGCCAAGCTGGTGGAAATGCTGCACTTTTGAGATAGGGCTTCTTTGTTGTTTGGCAGGCAGTCACAATGCTTAATGGCTTCCCTGGTTATAAATTTGTCACAGCAGAAAAGGAAACTAATTGCTTTATGGAGAACACATATAAATGTTTATAAGCCTGATTTTTTTTTCCATTTCAGAATCTTAATTTGTTGCACACACAAACACACAAAAAAATATTCCTGGAGGTGATCCAGAATGAAAACTGTGGCTTTAAATTAGAGATGAATCCAAACCATACCACCAAGCTTTTGAATGTTTAGTAATGAATTAGTTTTAAATGGCTGCATCACAGTTATTTTTTAAAGCCTTCATTATTGCATTGCAGCTAAAAGTTTGCAAATAGCAACACAAGGGTTTCCCATGTTAGTCTCTGCCCAGCAAAGAGCCCTAAGGAACTCCCTGCCAATGTGGAGAACTACAACAGAGTATTTGACTATGTGGGAACAAATCATTTTCCCTCTGGAAGGACTTTACTTCAAAGCAAAGGTAAACTGCGCATTTTTATTGTGATGCCTGGAGTCCAGTTTGGTCTAGTGGTTAAGGAGCTGGACTCTTATCAGGGACTACCGGGTTTGATTCCACCCTCCCCCACAAAGCCAGCTGGGTGACCTTGGGCTAGTCATAGCTCTCTTCTGAGCTCTCACAGCCCCACCCACCTCACAGGGTGTTCTGTTGTGGGGAGAAGAATAGAAAGCTTTGTCAGCTGCTTTGAGTCCCCTTAAATGGGTGAGAAAAGCGGGGTAGAAAAGCCAACTCTTCTTCATTGAAGTGATTTTTGGCAGGTAAGTGCAGAAGCACCTAAGACCGCAGTCAACCTGTTCCGCTGACTGTCAGATTTTACTGTCAGAAAGCACCTGCTTCCTTGTCATTCCCTTCCCTGGTTCTAATGTTGCCCTTTGGGGCAAATGAGAATTGGTCTAACCCCTTGACAGTGTGACAGCCCTCCAACTTTCTGAAGACAGCTATCATATCTCATTATGTGCAGGCACTTTCTCACAGTAAGAGCTGTCAGTCAATGAAAATGGTATATGAAGTAATCTCTTTCCTACCTTTTCCCACCTCAACCCCAGAAACTTATATTAATCATTTACAAGTTCCCATGATGCCATGGTGGGCATGGTAGAGCAAGCTGCTTGGAAAACAGAGGGCCACAAGTTCAGCTCCCAGTCTTTCTCTGGAAGTAGGGAAACGCAATCCACTTTTCATGCCAAGAAACCTGAATGGAGGTGCCCATGTTGTCAACCAGGAAGCACAGATTATTCAGTGATATTTTAGCAGAAAACAGAATCTACAGGAGAAATGATGCTCTGAAAACTGCTGCTTTGGTCAAAACATTAAAGAATCCACAGAGAAGTCTTGCCTACCTGTAGGATATCACAAATGGAAAGATCGTTGGCTTTCCTGAAAGTAAAGACATCAGTTTAAATATCTCACATCACAAGGTGATAGAAGAGGTGGATCCATCACCACTGGGGCAGAAGTAGGAAGCTTTTTCATTCACTGAGGCTGGGATGTTACTGTATCTCTCAAATGATATTCAGTTAATTTCATTCACATTTTCCAGTTCCTTCAAGTTCATTATTTGGTAAGTGAAATAACAGCAATTTGCTAAAGGAGAGAGAAAAATGGAATGATTTTCTTTCTGTATTAGATTAACTGAGCTTTTTGAAAGATGAACACCCTGGAATGAAGTACTGGGTCATAAATCATTGATACAATGAATGTGATAGAATGCCTGCAGTGCACAGACATCTCTCTAAACCCCACTGTATGTATGAAACAAAATAAGGAAATAAAATGCAAATGCGACCCCAAAAATCCAAATTCAATACCCATGATCAATGCTGCAGATTAGTATGCCCATGTGCTGCTTTTGTCCATTCTCACTCTTCAGGTTTTTATTATTATTATTATTATTATTATTGTTATTCATGCAAGAATTTGACTGTTGCAAGAAAAGGAACTGTATGGTAGGGCCAAGGGGGTTGTCATTTATCAGGTGAGCAATGGTCACCTTCTGGCATGGAGGGGAGGAGAAGTCCGGTGTCCTGCCACCCCACATGCTGTCTGAGCCTTAAAAGCAGCAGCTGCAGCTGGATCTCAGAACCTGGCATGGCGAGGAGAAGGGGAAGGCCAGCGTCCTGTTGCCCGTCCCACTGCCACAGGCTGAGATCCTTAACAATGCCTGCCCTGGAGAAGGAGGATCTAGTGTTGTTGCCTTTGTTTTGTTTTACTTTATTAAAAAAAAAATCCTGCACAGAATTCAGGTCTCCACATTCAACATTTCAAATTAAAATTGAAAACCTTTATTGGCATAAAAGAACATACAAATATTAAAATCCCTTTATACAGTCAAAGCCATTAACTAATAATTAAAAGTGAACACTTGATATAGCACATAGGTAAATACATCAGCAGCCATAATCTAGGCCTCACACATAGAAATCTTTTCATCTCTTCTCTGAATAATAGATTCAGTATACCTAACTACTATCTTTGTTAGCTCCTTATTGGACCCTTTTAAAAGATAAGCTATTTTCCCTAGATTGGACTGACCAACCAGATCAAAGAGAAAAACATCAGATAGATAGTGCTGCAAATCTTGGTAATCCTGTTCCCTCCCACAGCATTTTCCTTTTGTTTCTTGTCTCTTTAGATTGTAAGCCTGAGGGCAGGGACCTGTCTAAGATTCATATAATACTGTAACCCGCCCTGAGACCTTCGGGTATAGGGTGGGATAGAAATACAAATAAATAAATAAATAAATAAATAAATAAATAAATAAATAAATAAATAAAATAAATAACATATACAGTACAAAACCATATGCTGTAGGGATTTGCTAAATCTGCCATATAGAACATCACAGGGGACAACATTACATCTTGCCATAGTAAATAGCCTCCGGTCCTGTGGATGTTCCAAAAAATACAGATAACCTGGTCTCCATCCATACTCAAATGGTAGATGAATCACTTCAACTGATGCCTGGTCTTCATTGCGAACTCAGTAGGGAGAAACATCTTGCCTAACAACCAGTTCAACAGCTCAGTGGGCATGTTGATGAATGCCAGCTGGAGGTATCGTAAGAACATAACCTTGCTGGATCAGGCCACAGACCATCTAGTCCAGCATCCTCTCTGATGCAGTGGCCCTTCCCTTCAATTGCTACTGGGCATCTCAAGCAGAAGACAAAGGCAAAAACCTCCATATGCTCTTGAATCCCTGCAAATGGCCTTTAGGGTAGGGATGTGCATGGATATTTGTAACATTAGAAATTTGGAAGATTTCTGCCAAATTCGGACATTCAAACTTGAATTGAATACTGGACAATATTTGTATGCTAACATTCCAATGAATACTGATGTTTCTGGACATTCGTATGAATTATTCGGACATTTGTTAGGCTGGAGAAACAGATACCTATTTGTTCGTATCAGATATGTAGTGAATGTTCACACAAACACGTACGAATAGTTTCATATCAGTAGAATTTTACCACATTTGAATGCAATCTATTCGTACAAATATGGATTTTTGAACATGTGATTCATTTTGGATCGAGTGCCAAAAAATATTGTGCACATCCCTACTTTAGAAACATCTTGTCCATCTCTCCAAATTGACGGAAATACCAAGGCACCCATCCTGGTAGCCACTGATATACTTGACCTCTACAAATTAAGAGGACCCCTGCTGGATCAGGCCATAAGAACATAAGAGAAGCCTTGCTGGATCAGGCCACAGCCCATCTAGTCCAGCATCCTGTCGCACACAGTGGCCCACCAAATGCTCACAGGCATCTCAAGCAGAGACAAGGACAAACCTTCTTCTGCTCTCGAGTCCCAGCAGATGGCCATAGAAGCACCCCAGTTCCTCCCCCCCCCCTCAGCCTGAAGGATGCACCTAGGCATCCGTTCTAGTAGCCATTGATACATCTGTCATCCATAAATTTGTCTAACCCTACCTTAAAGCCATCCAGACTGGTAGCTGTCACCACCTCTTCCAGCAGCACATTCCATAAGCCAATGACCCTCTGGGTGAAGAAATACTTCCCCCTGTCAGACCTTATTCTCCTACCCATCAGCTTCATAGAGTGCCCCCTGGTTCTAGTGTTGTGCGATAGAGAAAAGAAATTTTCTCTATCCACCCTTTCTATACTATGCATAATTTTATATACTTCAATTAGGTCCCCTCTCAAATGCCGTCGCTCCAGACTGAAGAGGCCTAGACGTTGCAGCCTGGTTTCGTAAGGGAGGTGTTCCAGACCCTTAATCATTCTGGTTGCCCTTCTCTGCACCTTCTCTAGTTCCACAATATCCTTTTTGAGGTGTGGTGACCAGAATTGTACACAATACGCCAAATGTGGCCTCACCATAGATTTATAAAGGGGCAAAATGACACTTGCTGTCTTATTTTCTATTCCCTTCCTAATTATTCCCAGCATTGAATTTGCTTTTTTCGCTGCTGCCGCGCACTGGGTTGACATCTTCATGGAACTGTCCACCAGAACTCCGAGATCCCTTTCCTGGTGTGTTGCAGAAAGCTCAGACCCCATCAGTTTATAGACGTAATTTGGATTCTTGGCTCCAATGTGCATTACTTTGCACTTGTTAAGATTAAAGCACATTTGCCACTTGGTTGCCCACTCACCCAATGCTAAGAGATCCCTCTGGAGCTCTTGGCAATCTCTTTCAGATTTTACTACCCTAAATAATTTAGTATCATCAGCAAACTTTGCTATTTTACTATGTACCCCTTCTTCTAGATCATTGATGAATAAATTAAAAAGCATTGGTCCCAGTACTGAGCCTTGAGGGACCCCACTTTTTACTTCTTTCCACCCTGAGAATTTGCCGTTTATTACTACTCTCTGCTTCCTGCCCTTAAGCCAGTCACAAATCCAGGACAGAACTTGTCCTTTTATTCCATGGCTGATGAGTTTACTCAGTAGCCTTTGATGTGGGACTTTGTCAAAAGCCTTCTGAAAGTCCAGATAGACAATGTCTACTGGTTCACCTTTATCCACGTGTTTATTGACACTCTCAAAGAATTCCAATAAATTTGTGAGGCATGATTTACCTTTGCAGAAGCCATGCTGGCTTTTGTTCAGCAATGCTTGCTCCTCCATATGCACACTAATTTTGTCTTTAATAATGGTTTCCATCACCTTACATGGAACTGACGTTAAGCTAACTGGTCTGTAGTTGCCTGGATCACCCCTGGATCCTTTTTTGAAGACTGGTGTTACATTTGCTACCCTCCAGTCCTCAGGTACAGAGCCTGATGTTAGGGAAAGATTATATATTTTTGCTAGAAGTTCGGCAATTTCGCATTTGAGTTCCTTAAGGACTCTTGGATGAATACTATCTGGTCCCGGTGACTTGTTCACATTTAGTTTATTAAGACATGCCAGGACCTCTTCCTTGGTTATTTCTGTACAGTTTAACTCTTCAGAAAATACAGGCTCAGCTAGCCCATCTACTCAACCATCCTGCCTTACACAGTGGCCCACCAGCTGCTTCTGGGCATTCTTAAGCAGAAGACAAGGGCAAAAGCTTTGTCTGCTCTTGAATCCCTGCAAAGGACTTTAGAGGCAACCTGCTTGTCTCTCCAACCTGGAGGCAGCACCTAGGCATCCCCTCTAGTAGCCAATGATATGGCTGCCCTCAATGAATCCTTTCTTAAAGCTATGTAGGCTAACCAGTAAAAATAATTAAACTATGCTGACCATGGATGAGGCAGCTGACCAAAGCATTGCATGGATTACTTAAGAAATTTTTAATAGCAATTTGATGTCAAAATATTCTCTAGAGATTATTCTCTTGAAGTTGACTGTTATCAAGATAATCTAAAACATACATATGCACTGGAAATATTTGACCATTTTCTTATTTTTCATTTCCTGTGTGATGTTCAGCTTTTATATTTTATTGCATTCAAAAGCTTCTACTCATCTCACATCCCTGATATTGACTTGCCCAGCTTTATTGCTTGTAATATTTCCTGAAACACCAGCTTAGACTGGAAATCAGGAGGTAAGTATTGGCCTTACCTCTTTGCAAAGAAACTGATCTGTAAGTACCAGAGCTGTCCTAATTGTGTTCCAGAGACCTAAGTGAAAATTCAGCCCTGGTCTCAGATTCACCAGAGTCCATAAAGAACAGCTGCTTATGGCTCTAAGCTGCTGGAAGCCCTGTCTGAGGAGGAAGAGAACCTTGCCATCCCTCTGGGTCTGGTGGTCTAGTGGTGGCAGCCTAGACCCCTCTGCCCTCTGGATAACTCTCTAGCCTGGCTGGGCATGGACATCTTGGAGGAGATTATTCTTTGTGGGACTGGGACCTTTGATCAGCTGCTCTGGACTCCACTTGGCCTCAGCTGCCTCAGTTTGTGTGTGTGTGCTGGCTTATTTTGCAGTGTTTTGTACGATGTACAATTTTTATAATGTATTTTTATTATAATGTTTTGATTATTTGCATTGTATATTTTCTGCTTGTTTTAAACCACCTTGGGCAAATGTTCGTTTAGAAAGGCAGTATACAAATAAAATGGAAATGAAAAAATGAAAATATTTACATTCTGAAGGGAAGAAAAGAAAGATGGTGGTCAGGGCTGAGTCAGCATGAGCAGTCTGGCAGAAAACACAAGAAGGGAACAATGACAATCTTTAGGACCAAATAACAAGCCAAAAGGAAGGAACAAGCTCATCCCCAAGGAAAATGAAAAGTTGGGAGTGCAGAAAAACCAAGGCTATAGGGTCCATCAAAACCCACGAAGACCTCAGGCACAGATCAGCTGCCACATACATTCCATTTAAGTCTTCCTGCTCAGAAAGATCTAATGGTAAGCAGAGTCAGCCCAGGGGTTGAAGATATTTTTCCGGAAAGGATGCTGCTTATGATCTAGTGCCACAGCAAACTGAACCAATACCCACAGACCCAGGAGCCCTCATCAGTAGAAGCCATAAAGAGAGAAGGAGGACAGCTAAACAATCGTTTTTCTAATATAGAATCTCATACGAGACAAAACAGCATTGCAATCCCTACACTTTCATGCCCAACATGTTGTGTTCTGTGAAAAAACAAAGGTGATTCATGTCTGAGTTTGGAGAGGGAGAAGAAGATATTCAAAAATGGCAGGGCATGCTTTGGCAGCACATTAGCCTGCAGGCAGTTCCCTAATCACAGTAACCATTTGCATAATGTAGCTGCACTTAATCTGGTATTGAGTAATTGTGACCATAGATCACTGGGATTCATTCCGATAGCACAGCTTGAGAACAGATAAAGAAATCATTTCAGGCCTGCAAATTGAAACTTCCCGTATTGATATTGAGTGTAATGGTGGTGAAAAATATGTTTATGAAGATCCAAATGTACTGGAGAGAGAGAGAGATTCAATGGGAGCACAATTGCTCCACAGTATATTACAATAAATGCAAGATGGAACGCATTCTGTTTGCAGAGGAGAGGATTTTCATTGTTGCTGGCTTGTAATGATTTCATGTTATAAGGTCTATAGAGCTGGCCTGGGGCTGCATCTTAAATGAAGTCAGAAGGATTTTCCCTCTGATTTATTGGCACAGTTATTGCTTCTTTTTTTTTTAATGTAGTCCTGAAGTTAAAGAGATATTTTGTTTTGAAATTCTTTGGTTTGAATTATAGTATTGTCCATAAATTTAGCACAATCCTGGCATAGCTAAAGTAGAAAATGTACATATTTTTTTCAATGCAGTATTTAAATCATTAAATGCATGCATGTGGACAAATAATATTTATTTATTTTATTTATTTATTTGCATTTTTATCCTGCCCTATACCCAAAAGTCTCATAGCAGGCTAAAACATATTAAACATATTTAAACAATGGCAGTGTCTGAATGTGGGGAGGAAAAGGTTGTTCCTTTATTTAGCCAAAGGCCAGGGTAAAGAGGTGCATCTTCACAACTTGTCTAAACACATACCTCAGGCGCCTGACATACCTCCGGAGGGAGAGTATTCCACAATCTGGGAGCCACCACTGAAAAGGCCCTATCCCAGGTGCCCATCCATTTTGCTGCTGTGAGTGGTGGTACGTCCAGGAGGGCCTCCCCTCCAGATCTTAGGGCACAGGCAGGTCAATATGGAAGGAACTTTAAATATTTGGGGGCCAAGTCATTTTGGCCATTATAAGACAAAGTTAACATCTAGAATTGGGCTTGGTAGAGAATCGGCAGCCAATGCAAGACTTTTGTGATGTGTGTCTGGCCAGCTGTTCCTGTCAGCAGTCTAGCAGCTGCATTCTGCACCAGCTGCAGCTTTCGAGCCATCTTCAGAGGGCAGCCCCATGTAGAGCACATTACACTAATCCAGTCTGGAAGTTACCAGAGCATGGATAACTGTAGCCAAATTATGGTTTGCTTCCTCTCACATGACCTGTTTTTAAAATAAAAGGGAGTGTAGCCATACATGATTATGCCAGGGGTGCTGTGGCAGAGAGAAGCCAACCACACTATACTGTTTCTCTTGTGCACACTTGTAGCACTCTTGTGCAAGACTCTAGCATTCTCCCTGAAGTGCTGGCATGCTGTCCGCATGCCTGGTACTGCCGCTAGTTTTGCTAGTTTCTGCATGATTCTACTCCCTCCATGATTCTACTCCCTGCTCCAAATTCAGCAGTCTGGTCACTTCCATCTGCAGACCTGCTGTCCCAGAATGGATGAGAAGCTTTGGTCAACTGCCAACTTGCTAGGAAAAAATTCAGCTCCCATGAATAATGATGCAACAGTAATTTATTCAGTTCAGGAATGGCGAACAATAGTCAACAGCTATGGCATGCATGCCATTCTTGACAAAACCACAGTGACTTCTCCTCCCCGACTCTCCAATCTAGGCTGATGCTGCACTGAAGAACTAGATGGGCACATCTTAGGGGTGGGCAAAAAATGTTCAACACTTTCACAATTTGTATAAAACTTGAACTGAATATTGATATATTCAAAGACCACCTTTGCATGTGAAGCAAAAGGCTTTGCGCCTTTGTTAGCAGCTTCAGAGAGGATTTGGAACAGATGTGGAGCAGATTCAGAATGCATTTGGAGGCATGCCTGATGGCACCAGGGATTCTAAGGAAATTCAAAGAGAATTCAAAGCTCAAAGTGGCTTCATTTGTGCAAGTGTGAAGCTCTATCCGTGCAGATCTCTAGCTCAACTGGGTCAGATCGGTTTCACCCATATCTCTCATTCAGGTCTCAGTAATCCAGGCCAGGCAACCTTCCTTATCCACAATCAAGTCATGGATGAGAGATGCTTTGTTACAAACTAACCTACTAGTTGACAGCAGAGTCACCAGGTAAGATGGCTCAGAAGCTGTACCAGGAGGTGTGTGTGGAGAAAACGAGGCACTGGGGGGGGGGTGTTGTGACATGTAACCCTAAGCCTTGTTGGTAGCATAGTGTCTCTTTCTCCTTCTAACTCCATTGCAACCTTGAGCAATAATCACAGGGATGGGGGCAGTACCACTCTTCTTTTCACTGTTTTTTTTTTCCTCCCCAGGAACATCCCCTCCCTCTTTCATACACATACAAACTCCAATAAGCTTTTTGAAAGGGGAGAAAGCGACCAAGTGTTGGAGTAAAATAAAAGAAGGTCCCAAGCAGTGGGCCCCTATAGCCAACCAAAGCAGTCAAATGTTCCTAATGGCTGTTAGTGCCCTTGGGCCCAGTCCTGGTCATGCCCCCTAGCGGTGGCAGTTCAAAAATACAAGTGCCATTTGCTTCCTGCTTCTTACCCATAATACTCCATAAAGCGTCTAGAAGCTATCAGAACTAGAGATATGCATGGATATTCATAACATTTGAAACTCATATGAATTTGTCCGAATTCAGACATTCAAATTTGAATCGAACATTGGCACATTCAAAGACTGACATTTGAATGTTAATCAAATACATAGGTATGAAAATTCATATGGGATTTGTATGGGATTCGTATGCTATTACTTTGCTTTCTTATGGGATTTGTATGGAATTGAACTTTTGTATTGAGTACAAATCTTACCACATTCGAATGGGATCTATTCAAACAAATACAAATTTTCTTGCGTTTGATTTGATATGAATTGAATAATTAAAATAAAAAAACATTCGTGCACATCCCTAATCAGAACTTGCAGATGGAGGAACATACAACAAAGTGATGACAGCTACATGGTGTAAATGTTTCGTGGTTAATATTCCTAAGCATTTGAAGAGTTTCAGCTGCATGTTCTGGGTTATCTAGAAATATCAAAAGAGAGAGAGAAAAAACAACCTACCTGCATGATTCTAGAATTCCTATGTTTTGTTCTACCCTTATCTTTTATACTTCAAAGAATGTTCCTTTGTGTCATTGGCCTTTGGTTCAACTTGAGATCTTTTTGTAGCAAACTTGGTCTTATCTAACTACAGAAGCATAACAGCTCCCCCTTTCCATCTTAAAACTGTTGCAAACTGGGCTTTTCATCATACTCAGGTAAAGACTATTTCTGTCTTCCTCTGCTTTTTCTTAACATCCAGACTCATGAAGAGCTTTGATGATCACTTCTTTCTGACTTTTTAGTTATAAAACACTACAGTGCTGTTGCTTTTGGATTTGTTTTAATTAGGAACGTGAATGAAGTCAATTCTCCCCATTGAATGGGGGAATAGTTGGCTTTGTTCAACCCCCTGCAAATGTGGAGGACTTCGAGTTTGCAAGAGAGCATCTGATGAATGTTTGTGTGTGAAAGGAACCTCACCCCTCCCTTCCTGTCCTGCCTTGCCCCCCCCTCACCTGGCACTGCCATTGTGTGCTCCTGGAGGCCCAACCAGGTCTTCTGGAGGTGCATGTTCACCTCCAGGGCCCTGGTCATACCTATATGAGACAGGATATCCTGTTCATAATTCAAATTGAGGTCATACCAGTTCTGTTCACACCTAGATCATTATAGGTTGTCCTCAGTCTGTCCTTGCTTTGGGCTGCATTGCCTCCTCCATGGAACTCTTGGCTCTCCACTCCTCTTGCTGTGTTAAATCTATCTCCTTTCTTTTAGTATGTCATTCTGTCACTCAAGGAAGGTCACATGGAGGAAAAGAAGATGGCTTGGCATGCCAGAATGAGTTTAGTCCTCTGGAAAAGAGGACTCTAATTAGAATGAGCTGATGGAGATAAGCCAGCTTGGAAAATGAATTGAATAAAAATAATGTGAGTAACATGACCAAAGGATGACGTGAAGTCATCTGGAACCGTGTGACGAGGGCCCAGAAGGTCTAGTTTGGCCTTAGAGGACTGTGCAAATAGTGGCAGCCACTCCATTTAGAGTAAGGGTACATGGCTTGGGGGGGGCAAGCTGGGAGAGGGGGTCTTCAGCATGAAGGGAAAATTTGAATAGCCTGAATATTCACACACATCCCTAGTTATAATACAAGTGCTTATTGAAGAGAGATCTTTAATTATTTATTTCGAGAATCTCAAGAAAATATTTTCTGCCATTCTATTTCTTCCCCTGAACATAGCCAGGACATTTCTAGAAAATCAGTTTCACGCACAAGATGTTGACTTGATTATGATGAAACAGCCAAAATAACATGTTTATCTGTGATTTTTATAACTATAGAATGAAAGGCACAGCCATGATGTCAGACATATAAAAACACAGCCAGAAAAGAAAGATATTGCATATCCATATTGCCTGTTTCTAATTAAGCAAACAATTCACCACTGCTTAACAAAACAGTATGAAGACAGAAAGCTTGCATTTTGCTTTGTGGATTATATCTTGTTAGCTGTCTATGTAATTGAATTTCACAGGCTCGCTAGATCTAAAATAATGTGGCCTGGAGATGATGGACTTTGCTTCCATGGATGGATTGACAACCTAACTTGCTTACATGAAAGCTTATTGTTCAAAGATAATATAAACTTTCTTAATTGGTAAGGGAAACAATAGTTATTAATTTTTCATTGTTGCTGTGGATAAACAATAGACACTAGTGAAGAAAATATAGAAAACATGGATCCCATACAAAAATATAAATTGGTATTTGATATATCATTTGTAATATATGCATCACTGATATTAGCCCTTTGCAAGGCAGATCAGCTGCTTCGGGTACTCATTATTGCTGTAGGTCCAAAATTAGCTCTAATACATCCTTCTAATTATGTAGCATTCTTTTCAGAATAAGGATGACGGGAACAGATGAGATGGGAGATTTACTAGGCCAGCAACCTAAGAGGGAAATTATATAAATGCACGTCCTTCCCCTGTTTTCTTTATTCTTTGGAAGGTGGGTTTACTTTATTTTGTCAAGTACCACAATACAATGGCAGTATTTTGTAAATAAACTGTGTAGAAAAAGAACCATCCCATTGAGACCAAAGTAGGGGGATCACCAGCTGCAATCTTAATGGGTGACAGGGACTTCCCCAACCTGTCCCAGTAGCCAATAGTGGATCCTCAAATAGGAAATACTTAAATGGACAATAACAAATCTCAGGTGGGTGGTACATATGAATATAAAAATATACAGGAGTGCCTAAAAGATACCTACAAAACAATATTTAATAACAACTAATTAGGGATATGCACAAATGGTTTTTTTTTGCATTTGGTTCATACTGAATAGATTGCTTTCGAATGTGGTAGGATTCTATTTGATATGAATGTATTCTTACAAATTTGTACGAATATCCAATACAAATCTGCTCTCAAATCATGTCAAATTCACTCTGGATCTGTTCCAGATGTGACTATAGCAGCTGCTTTCCCTCCTCCCCATTTTGCAAATGTTCTGAAGCTTTGAATGAATGTTCCGAAACATTTGTACTCATACGAATGTCAATGTACGAATGTCGTAACATTAGATTCATATACAAATGTCTGAATTTGTATGGATTCATATAAATATAGAATGTTATAAATATTCATGCACATCCCTACAACTAATATACAAGCTAAAAATAAAATCCACATGTGCAGCTACTGCATATGGGTATTAAGATAATATACATCCCAGAAGAACATGGGACTTTATGCTACACTATATCAGATGGCCAGACATGTTTTGATCCTGCTTGCTCCTGGGTCTTCTTCAGTGACCAAATGTCTGAGGTCCTAGAAAATATGAACTATCCAAATCAGTACTTGCAGCAAATGCCAAGTATATTTGATAATAAAGTCAGAAATATCCAAATATTTCATGTCATATTTTCCTAGGCCCAATCCCCAAAAGACTTATTAGCCCCTCTCGGCTTCCTCTGCCGTCACTCTGTTATAGCTGACTTTAAAAGTCCCCTCCACTTCCGGAATAAGTGTCCCCATGGTAGCCGCGATCTAAACGGACTTTCCGTCCCCAAGGAAGCCTGTTTCCTTTCCCCGCATCTTCCCCCCTGCCCCCTCTCTTGTTAAAAGGAAAAATAGCCAGATCTCCGTCTCCTGAAACGGCTTCCCACCCCTAGCAAAGGCAGATGATCGGTCATTCATTCACTTTCAGCACTTACTTTCACTCAGTTCTCTGTTAGAAAAGGCTTTCTGCCCCAGCAAAGTCAGCGGCTGCAGGCATCAGCAGCGCGATCCTTCGCTCATTCTCTTTTAAGGCTTTCACAGATCACTGATAACAATGTTGCAATTCTGAGCAATTCTGGCTCTTTTTACAAAGGAAAGGAAGCGAACCTGCTGCATTTCTCAGATGTGTGAATGCTTTTTGGCTGTGTGTGCAGGCAAGCAATCCCCGCCCCTTTTGCCACAGAGCGTCCTCAAGGCAGATATAGTGAGCAAAACCCGCGAATCGCCGAAAGAGCGCTGGAACTCTTCTTTAAAGTGCACGTATTTTATCGCGGGTGTCTCACTTTCCTAAGCTCCCTAAGCGCCTTGTAAAGCCTGGAATGGGGCCGCTCAGAGGCAAAAGAAGAGTTCCAGCAGACTTTCAATTGCATGGGGACAGGGCCCTAGACTTTAGCTAGGATAACATATTCCGGTTCTGATAGCTCATTTTGCCAGCCCTTTACTACAACTCTGTTGGTTTTAAAATTGGTTTTAATTTGTTGTTCTAAAGGTTGTTACCTGCCCTGAACCTTTGGGTATAGGGCAGGACAGCACTATAAATGATAAAATAAAAATAAATAAGTTCTCCAGAAACAGGTAGAGCCTCTGCTCAAGGAGTCAACTATCAAGTGTCTCCATACTTCCTTTTAATTCTAGTTCATCTTCATTTTGATCAAAGCTCTGAAGTTTCTCTTGTGTTCAGACCACTTGGATGGGAGTGTAGATAAGTTAGCTAACCTATATAACCTATACTTTCCCACAAGTCTCTGTTTCCTATCTATGCATTCCTGACCAAACCAAAACTTAGATTTATTCACTTCTGAGAGTCATCGTGTACCTGTTTTGTAGCTCAGACATGTCTGAAAGACATCATGATCTGGAATAATGCTATTGTAGTTTCTGGAAAAGCTGCATTTAATGAAGTATTCCACATACTGTATGTAAACTTTTACCAGAATAAAGTTTGTTGTGCATTTCATTGTTCAAGTGATCAGATCACCTAATATGGAAAAATCTCAATTCTGGGCCTTTTTTCATCCTCACCTCATCTGTCATTTCTTAATCAGAAATGGCTCTACATGTCCCAGGGCATCCCCCAAGCAGGATAAGCATGGAGAACTTGCCCAGCAAGCTCCACATTTGCACCTCTTCTGAGTGGAAGAGGTGCATTGGGAGCATGTGACTAGTTGTGCATGTGTGATGACACACTGCGTCACCTGGTTGCCCCAGCAATGTTGCCGCACCATGCTGCTGCCATTGCCAGGGCTCCACAAGGGTCACCATAAAGGCAGCCATTTGCAATTAGGGTAGGTTTCAAATGTTCTAGCCATCCACAAGTTTGTATGAACATTCTAGCATTATGCCCCCTAGACAACAAAGGTATAGTGTGAATCTCCCTTCTGTCTCACTGGTCATAAAATTATGGCTGTTGATTTTTTTAAAAAAATTAATTTTAATTTTTTACTTTTCTTCAGGTTATTAGAACCATTTTTACTTGCTTTTTTCTTGAGTACCTTAGAAGATTTCTTGCTTGATTTGGCCAGGGTACTAAGATTATTGGAGTTATTTGATGCCTCTTACAAGTATTTAGTACTTGCTCATCTAAGCTAAGTGGTTTATGTACTGTCACAGATACCTTAAGGTGAATTGCTTCCCAAAATCTTTTCGCCTTCTTATATTTCTACCACATATGATAATGATACATTGTTTCAGACTATCCATGCCAATGATTTTGAGACAAGAGAACTGGTGGTCCTAGCAATACGTACAGAGGTGTGATGCCACCTATAATATATTTTAGTATAGGTTTCTTCATGCACAAGGAGGGGTGCCAATTTTGCTTAGCATTTATGAGGTTGTTCCATCTGTTCCTAAAAACACATCAAATAACCAGATATAAAGAAATGAACACATTTTTCTGCTTACTAACGACGCTATGGTGAAGAGCAGCAAGAATTAAGAGGCAAAATTTAATAAGGCAAAAAGGTATTAGAGGTTTTATTATTGTTTTGTTTTGTTTTCTGTGTAAGCAAGGAATTCGAAGCAAATTCCGGATTCATGTATAAACACGTCTTTTGATACACCTCTCGGCTGACTTCGGACAAGATACTGATTTTTTTGCATCTGTTTTTCAAACAGAAATGTTCTCAGCTGCAATATTTAGCATAAATGATCAACATCATCCGCTTAACTATGAAAGCAGGCAAGACTTTCAAAGGGCTCTTCAATCTGAAGCATATAGCCCACACTTCTCCATAGGAGAGTATCTTTTATGGATTAAGGTCTGTTTTAATGAAGGCTTTTCTTTTTAAAAAACATCTACACGGACATGGTCCAAATATCATTAGAGTTCACAGTCACATTACTGCTGCTGCTGCTTTTTCTGCAAGATAAATCTCAGCTTGCTAGCATGCCTGGGGCCCCAGGAAGACTGGGATAATAGCCATCTCTAGACTCCAGTTAGCTGAATTTATCTTTACGCCTATCCAGCTTAATGTCCTGCATGGAAAGAACAGAAATTATTCATGTGCAAGTAACTTTTTGAAACCTGTGTTGCTACCTTGTTTGCATTAAAAACAAAACTATATTAACCCAGTTTTCTAAGGGTGGGTTTTACGGTGGGTTTTGGACAGAGCCCTGGCTGTTTTGCAGATATTTAAGTGGTCCCTTGCCTCAAGGATCATTGAAATTCCTCCCTATGCCTGTGCACTACTTACATGGCTACAATAGGCCTTCTGTTAGCTTTACTCATACAAACTAAAGTACTCTTCAACTCAGGGGGTTCCTTTTCCTAATGAGCACATCTGGCCATTATCAAGTATTTCAAGTTACTTCATTTTCAGGTTAGATATCTAGTACCCCTAGTTTTAAACTTCACGTGTGGATCATTTTGTCTATCTCACTTACCTCCTCACAACAAAGGACACCAAATAATAACAGTAAAATAAGGTTGTACCTGAACAGTTTTTAATACATTAAGACCATTTAAATCAGTTGCTTTCACAAATGTTTACTAAACACCTTGGTTTGTTAACAACAGTGAAATCTAAAGATGGATTTTATTTTTTGTAGGTTTGCTTACAGCAGCTGAACAAATGTGAATAAAGAAGAGAGTGTCACAAGCAGTTATATTATATATAGGGATGTGCACGAATGTTTTTTTTTTTGTATTCAATTTGTATTGAATCAAATGCAAGAAAATTTGTATTGTTTGAATAGATCCCCTTCGATTGTAATGGAATTCAAATATGATACGAATGCATACGAATCCCATAAAGATCCCATACAGATCCCATATGCATCTTCATATGAAAGTGTTGAAACATTTGCTTTGAATTTGAATGTCTGAATTCAGCCAAATTCGTATGACTTTTGAATGTTACAACTACTTGTGTACATCCCTAATTACATATTTATACTATCTAGTAGACCGACTTAATTTCTTCAAGGGCAATTTTATACGGTATTCTTTTCTTACAAGATGTCTTTAGATTATCAGCAACAGTGATATTCTAAGAGCAGAATGTACATCCACACTTATAAACACATACAAAAGGGCCTGCAGACATTTTCCTTCCCCTGCACTCACATTTACTGATACATGCCATTCTGGCTGGCAAAACTGCTCTGATGATAGTGGTGTGGCACACTGATAGTGGTGTGGCTTGGTCCCTTTGATCTCTTTTCATCACTCAGGACAGTGTTCATGTCTGCTAAAGGTCAGGAGATGATCTGATACACTCAAAAAGGTCATGTCCACTGGTAGCCTTGTCTTTCCTACTCCCCACTACTTCTGGGTTTTTAGCTTACTGATAACACTTTATGTGAACCCTTTTTAGCTGCTCTCCATAAAATGCATCTTTCAAAGTAACAACGATTTAATTTTTTCTTTAAAAAAATACATTATAATATAATGACATCATAGTAACAAATCCTTCAATGATCATGTTTACACTTATCTAGAAGCTGCTGTCAATTCTTATTGCAAATTGGAAGTCTTGCTACTCACGGTCAACAGTACAAAAAAGGTTTCTGGACATATGCGAAAACTTAGAAGGCACAAAAAATGTGCAAACACCTTTTGTGCACACTGTGTGCTATGGATGCAAATGAAGGGGGTTGGGGCATTCCATGTTTGGAAAATTATTATAATGCATTTAATATACAAAAATTATTAGAGCTGGAAATGAATGATAAAAAGAAATGGGTAAGAACAGAAAAGGAATGGAACAATAAGAAAAATAAATTGATCTTATTTGGGAAGCTAGATAAAAGAAGTACGGAGAATGACAATTTCAGTTAAAATTTGGAATAAATGTAGGAGAAGGTCAATATCAGAATATTCTAAATTAACTCCAAATGAAATTACAAATGAAAAGACTCAAATGACAGGATTTGACCTGCTAAATAAGATGAAAGAAAGGATTATAAAAAATTGGGAGCATTTTTTGATAACAGTTGAATTCCAGTTAGCAGAGAAAAATTGAGAGATGACTTAAGAGTGACTTATTGGTTACAAATTTGAGGAATTTGGAAATTTATTAATGAAAATAAGGTCATGGTCAGCCATTTTAGGGATATGATGAACCAGGTCTTTTTAGAGCTTGTTCCATATGAACTAGAGAGCCTTATGGAGTTCATAAACAAGCCAAAATCACCAGAAAGTTTGAGACTCCAATTCATTACTGAATCAAACTGATGAGGCCTCTTCGCACTACAGCCGGAACAGCTGTAGCAAGGAAGGCTAGGACACGTGGAAACTCTTTCTCCATTTGCATGGAAGGAGGCAAGAATGCATCTACACGGGGCATTCCTCCCCTGGCCTCCCGCTATTGGGTCAGGCAAGACCCAGGGCAGGAGGCCTGTTGGCTGCCTTCCCTCAGTTCCTGCTCACTCCAGGAGCCCAGATCGGGCTCCTAGGGCCAGCAGGACCCACAGCCTACACCCCCCAACCCAACTCGGGGTGCGCACGCATGAACGCTCCTTTCTTGCTAGTCACCGGCTCGCAATTGAGGCAATCAGGCTGGCACCCGCACCTGCGCAGATGACCAGTTGAAGCCAGGCAGGTGCCTGGCGAATCAGGGACCACCCCATATGCACACGCGGAGCTCAGCTGGCCCGATAACCTCAGTTGCAAGCCGGCAGTGAGCAGGTAAGGAGCGTTTGCACGGGTGCACCCCCAGGGTAGGTTTGGGGGTGTAGGATGTGGGTCCTGCTAGCCCTAGGAGCCTGATCTGGCCTCCTGGAGTGAGCGGGAACTGAGGGAAAGGAGGCACCTGGGCTGCCCACCCTTGGCTCCATAGAGGCCAATGGGAGCAGCCCGAGGGAGGGGCCCAGCTGTCATGGAGGGAGAGCATGCAAACGTTTTCCCTCCGGTATGGCTGAGAATGCTCTGGGACTCGCTGAACACACCCAGATGGTTTCAGAGCACTTTTTTGTGCTCTGAAACTCGAACGCGTCTATGATGCCTTGGGACAGCTGGGGTAGCTCAGAATGGATCCTACCACCCCAGAAGAGTGAATGATCCATCCCAGCATGTCGTAGATGTGTTTGAAAACCCCTCATGCGAAAAGGCCTCCGATCTCTACAAATTCACTAAATAGAACCAATTCAGCATAACCTCTAGAATGGATGAGTATGATATTTTGAAAGGAATGCATGGGGGTGTTTTTACTTCCAAGATGTTTGGATTCACAAAGAAAGCCAATGTTGAATGAGAAAGTAGTGTGATGAAAGAGAAATGTGGCAGCTTCCTTCCTTCACCCTTCTTTTCTACTTCTTTTCTCTCTTCTTGTCTGTCAGGAGGCAGGGAATGGGTCCTTCAAACTGTTTTAGAATTACCTCATGTGTTCCTGAGTTGTAATGTAGTCCTTAAGTTGTACGTATCTTCTAGAAAAAATCTTCAATGGCAGAAGGTGGAGAAGGCAAAAGAACACTGTCCCTAGAGGCAATAGAGTAAGGAGATTATTAGAGAGCTTAGGAAGCCATTCAGCATGATGGCACTATTGTCATTATAGTTACTCTGAAGTAGCATAGAAAGGACTAGCAATTACCTTCTCTCCACCAAGGTCTATGAGGAGAAAGAAGTTAAAAAACTGGTAAGTTTGAAGATTAATCCTACCATCTGATATATTTTGAATGCAATATATCTATATAGGTATAGATATTCCTACACACACCCTCCTCATGTTGTGTCATATGGCTTATTGATTTATATTCACAAGTTCCTCCCAAATATGCATTTTGTATATTTTATAATCCTTTAGGCAGACAAAGACTGTATCCAAATTATGGGAGCAGCAAGTGCTTCAACAGCAGAAACACTTGCTCCTGCCCTAGGGGAGGGATATGCAACTTCTACATCCTGTGTGCATCTCACTCCTCTCTCTCCTCAGAACCGAGGACCTTCAATGCTTCTTCAATCCCAGCTTTCAAGGGAGGGCATCCCACAGATCAGTTGCTATGGTATCAATCTTAGGTTTTAGTTTCCTAGTTTTCTAATGTCTTAAAGTCTTGTTACGCTTGTTTTATTTCACATTGAGTTGGTTTCTGTTGTAAATGTGTGATCTTGTGTCCAATGTGCAGTATATTCCTTCTAATTTGCTGTTTCTGTGCTTTTTTAATTCCTTCCATCTTTTTTTTTAAAAAAAATAATAATGAGCCCATGTTGTGAATTTGTAAAGGCTAGAGTTGGACCTTGCAAGGGAAGGTGAGAAGGGTCTGTTTTTGTTTTTTGAGTGTTTCGGAGGTGATCGATATGTTCAATATGAAATTCCAGCCCTCTCTGCCTTTGAGCATTTTTTTAAAAAAATGTAGCACTTTTATGCAGGAATGCAGCCATGGCTACATAAAAGCCCTACATAAAGCCCCTTTTCTATTCTAACTGCCAGTAAAGAATGGAGCATTTCTGCACGAGAATGAAACTGAACAAAACAAAACAAAGAAGCAAAATTACTATGCCAGACCAAACTGTAGCTGTATTTAATTGTGCTCCAGAAATAATTTAAAAACCCATGCCATAAAATAACCTCCCTTCTAACCCTAACTTTAGTCCTAACTCTGTTAAAAAGACGTTGCCAATATACCAGGAAAATAAGTTTGAACAGCATTGCCTGGCCATTAAAGTGAGTGTAATCCTGACCAGAGCAGGCTGTGTCTCATAACCCCTGCTCTGCTCCTTCACTAGGTTTATTGCTTCCTTCAATTTATTATCTTCTTAAAGCTTCCACCATCTCTCCAAAACTGGAAATGAAAGAGAAAGAACCGGAACTGTGTCTGTATGGTCCTGGTCGCACCTTTAGTTTAACACAACTTCAGGTCATCTTAATGTGGTCATGTTAATCACATTATTTTTATTCTGTTCATTTTCCAAGCCAGCGTATGCCTGTCAGATCGTTCTAAGTGGAGTCCTCCTTCCCAGACAATTCAGACCATCCTGGCAGGCCAGGGCATCTTCTCTTCCTCAGTATGAGCGGGGGGGGGGGGGTAGGCTAAAGGAGGCTGAACCATGCTGTGGTGGGTGGTGTCAAGTCTTTCCTTTCAACCAATGTCATGGAGAGGGCAGTACATGTGGAGTTTGTGAGGCACCTCCTCCTTTCTCCTCAGTTTATGTGTATGATTCCTCTATCTAGTATTTTCCCACAAAGTTGTTATTATTATTATCATCTTAAATTAATCACACAAAGAAGAAAAGTACATAAAAAAGGAAGAGGTGTGTGGAGGTGGAGGAACCAGGTTAAAAAAAGAACTGCTAACACACACCCTCACCTCCCTTGAGTGACAGAACAACATCCAATAAGGAAGAAGACAGATTTGATGCAGCAAAAGGGGTGGAGAACCAAGAGTTACATGGAGGAGGTTCAGGTCGATGGTGGAGAAAGGTGTGAGCAATACAGCCCAAAGTGAGGCCAGCCTGAGGATGACCTAAAATGATTTAGGTGTGAACAGAACTGGTACAACCTCAGCTCGAATTATGAATAGGGACCTATCTCTGCACGGATGTAATGTTGGAGCTGGATATGTCCTGAGCATGGCAGGGTCCAATGGTAGACCACTTGTCTTTCAGGGGTAGATCAGCCCAGCACTCACAGGCAGACAGCAATAAGAGACTGGTCTATGGGCACAAAGCACCTGGCACCATTTTGCCAGGCTCCTGGGACCAGCTCCAGGAGTTGGTGTCCAGTTAAAAATGATCTGGCCAGCAGTTGCAAGGTCTGGGTTATCTGTACTGCAGATGGTTCTTGACACCTGCCACCAGACACCCCTCCGGTTTTGTGCCAGATCAGTCAATCTAGCTCAATATCAAACCTGCATGGTGCTGGAATAAAACACACTGCACAGATCTTGCCCAGGTCCCATTCGCTTCTCAGCAGTACTTCTTCACTTGAAATCCTCAGATGATCTCCCCCGCTGGCTGTATAGTCTGTATTAAATGGCATGGTGGATAACTTACATTTTATTAACTCAAAAGGGCCAGACCACTATATTATTCTCAGTAGATCACATTCCACTTCAACTCAGCATTTTTCTCCACTCATTTCATGTTTAGCCTCTTTATTTCTCTTGAATGCCATGTTCTCTTTATGGTCTTTGTACTGTCATCTCTGAAGCTATTAATCCTCCCTCCTTTGCTCCCTCCAGGTCATAGCATGTGCTCTCTTATTTCTTTACCCTCTTCTGTCAGATGTCTTCCACTTTTCCTCCCCCAATCTTTCTGTGATGCCATCTCTATTCCATATTTTCTCTCTCTCTCTCTCTCTCTCAATTTTTATCTGGAAGTTCAACTGCAGATTTCAAGGCATGTGGTCATGCAGGGTGTGTTTCCCGGTTTTAATGGGGTGGGGGTGGGGACACTTCCAGCCTAGAAATGAGAGTAGAAGCTGTCACATCAATGAAAGCATTCTCCTATTCCCTCCCTACCCTTCCATGGTCTCTTATGGATCCCTAGGGGTTTTCAAAAATCTGGGAGGAGGAGAGAATATAGACATTTCGAGAAGAAGAAAAAATCTGGTGGTGTGCCCCCTATGCAACCAGATTGCTCAGTGGGACAAGGGTGCCAAGATAGATTGTGGTTTGAATCAAAACAGCTCTGAAGAAGCCTGGATAAGCTATGGAAGCTGTTGAGGCTATATATATATTTAAAATCTGCTATTTTGCAGCTGAAGTCATGATCACCCTCTTGAGCCTTTGGATCATAAAACATGTGACATTCATATGCTTGCACAAATTAAGAAACAATGTATATACCTATAGTAGAGATCAGACAAGCTAAAGGGTCTGAGTCTTTAAAAGGCCCCTTTCTTTGCTCACTTCAAATAAGATTTTGGATATTTAAAGCTCAGAGAAACAGGCAAGCTGATATAATAAACCCAGTACTGAACTTCATCTTCCTAAAGGATGAAGTCAAAAGAACCAATCTGTTCTCTCCCATCCCATTTCTACAGATCTGTAGTATAGATCTTGTACATGGAAATGAATAAATCAGAACGCCACTTCTTATTTTGAATTTTAATTACAGCTCCCCAGAGAAGCTCATTAGAGAGGCACCTTGATATAAAGTGTTAACATTACAAAAGGGAATCTCTGCTTGGTCTATCCTTTTAAAATGGCCCAAGTAATCCTGCCTTTTATCCAAGGCTAATGAGCAGCTGTGGAATGAGGTGAATGGGTGTAAAGAGGCTTTAATTTTAAGATCAAAACAAACTGCAATACAGTAGCATTTCCCAAGACACAAGGCAAATAGAATGGGATTAAAGAGGGTAAAACAGCTGGATCATTACATGGCAAAGACATAACAGATGGCATTACTGGACGAAAAAGATGAGAGTTTGTGTGATAAAAAGAAAGCAGCAGGAAGAAATATGAGGTCAAAGCGTCTATGTCTCAAGGATGGACAGCAATGAATGTCCACTTCTGGTAAAGCAGCCATATAGGAAACCAATTTAAATACCATTTAAACAATAGGATAGAAAATCAAAGTGACCATTTGCTTTATTAACTGTATCATAAAAATAGTCCCCTTGCATTCTTACTTATAATTTTGTAGTGATGGATTATTTTGTTTGTTTAACTACTTTAGCTCCATTTTGCCTGCACACTGCAGTTAAGATGACCAGAGGACAGGAGTTCTATTTTTTTTTCAAAGTAGAAGGAAGATTGTAGAAGATACTACCAAAAATGTGTGTGTTTTTGCACAACAATAAGATTCTCCTGTGTATACGGCACAATCTCTCTCTCTCTCTTTTTTTTTGTCCTAATAAAACTACATGGTTCTGGTAAGGTCTTCATGACACCTTTGGGCCATGCCAAAAGGGAACCCAGAGCATGGTTGCTGCACATCACCACATGCTAGGGATGTGCACAATTTTTTTTTTTTTTTGGTATATTCAATTCACATTGAATCGAATGCAAGAAAATGTATATTCATTCAAATAGATCCCCTTCATATATAGTGCAATTCATCTTCTATATGAATGTTCAATCCCATACGAAGCTTCACACGAATGTATCAAAATGTTTGATTCAGATTTGAATGTCAATCTTCAAATGTGCCAACATTCGATTCAGATTTGGCCAAATTTGTACAAATTTCAAATGTTATGAATATTTGTGCACATCCCTACCACATGCCAAAAGAGGGCCAGGGACATGATTGGCACATGGAAGTCCTCAAAGTACCACTTTTCAGCTGGGTCCTGGGGCTGGAATCTGCTCCTGGGAGTGCTTCTTCCAAAGAATGGTAATAAGTACTCTACAAAAAGCAATGAGCCTAGTTTGCTCTAGAATTTACCATGCAGCTTCTGGACTGACCTACCTACAGAAAATGCTAAAAATGCTACTTCTGGAACCTTTTCTGCTGCTTCACATCATGGACCTGGACAGAAACTTCTCTGCACCCCTGTGAATCTTGCTTCAGTTCAGGGTGTTAGCAGTATTACGCAAAACCTGAAAGGCCTCAAGTCCTTCTTATTTGATCTATTGCTTGCTCATCTTCTGGCTCCACTAAGTTTTATGTCTGGGAATTTGCAATGCAAGTTATATGGCTGGTCTTCCCTGTGAAGAGAGAATCTAACACTGTGGGAACAGTGAAGTTCAACCTGTGGAACTTCCTTATTTTAACAGTCTAATTGTCTTAATCACTAGTTCTATTTTTAAAAAAGAACTTGAAAGTAGGGATAAGCACGAATATTCATAACATTCAAAATTCATACAGATTTGGACATTTGAATTTAAGTAGCATGTTGGCACGTAGAAAGACTGACATTCAAATTCAAATGGAATGTTTGATACATTCATTTGAAGCTTTGTGTGGGATTTGTATGGGATTCATATACTATTTGTATGCATTCATATGGGATCTGTACGGTATTGACAAGTTGTATTGAATACAAATCCTACCACATTTGAAGGGTACCTATTTGAACAAATATGAATTTTCTTGCATTCAATTCAATTCGAATCAAATAGAAAAATAAAAATTTGTGCACATCCATACTTGAAAGTCCATCTTTTTACTATGTTATAAATGAGAGTTAGAAGCATTGAATGGACAGACTACAGTCTTGCTACAGAAATTATACAATAAATGGTGATTTAAATGCTAGAAATATCTTTTAGATTATGAATGGGTGTTAAAGCTGTTGTTCTCTTTTGTCACTTTATTACCCAGAGAGTGAAAATTTGAATGTCCCCTGAACAGGTGTGTGTGTGTGGGGGGGGGGGAACTATTCAAATTTTCCTCTTCTGTAGTTCTAAGCTGGCAAAAATCATCTGCAGTTCCTATGACTTCAGTTCCTAGACAAGGTGGAATTTTTGTCCAGAAAACAGAAAGGCTTACTTAGAGGGCAACTAGACCTATAACTGGTTGTGCACCAACTGTGGTCTATGAAGATCACATTAAAAGATGATAATTTGTGTATGTCTCATTATATTCCAAGTATAGACTTGTTTCACATTTTATCCACCTGTAGTCCAATCTCTCCCAGTTACTTCAGCTTGTTGTGAATGCTGGCTTGGTTGGATTCTCTGTGGCTGAAGAGGATGTGTTCCCAGAGAGGGGAAGGAGGCTTTCTCTTTTTTATATATGGCCAATGACAGCACAACTGAACTTGGAACCCAATAGCAGGTATACTGGGCAAAACTGAAGTTGTATAGGACTGAAGTTGTATAGGAGAGGAGAGAGGGAGGATTCTAAGCTCTGTGGACCTGCTGGAACAATATACTGGTTCATTTCACGAAGGGAGGGCCAGCTTTTGAGAGAAGGAATCTCAGCCCTGTACAAAACTATTGCACCCTTGGCTGCCTCTTGTAATGAATACTTTGATTTTATTTGCTGATTAGTCATATGGAAAACAAAAGGAGCTTGCAATACGCAGCTTGTATTACTTAACTGTTCCTCTCATTTTTTTGTATGCAATAAGTCCCAGAAACAACACAGACATAAGCAGATAAAGTTGTTGTTGGGGGGGGGGGGAAGACTTTTGCCCCCCACTCACAAAGTGCACTTGCACATACGTGTGTGTGTGCAAACATGCACACACAATGTTGATGCTTCAAGTTAGCAGCCCAAGCTCTGTTCTGGGTTTTTTAAAAGTTTTCTTTCGTGCTCTCCCGCTTCCCTATTAAGCTCCTTTTCTCTTTGTAATTCTGCATCTGTGATTGATGGGCAGACCCTCTCCTTATTAAAGGCAGAGAGGCTTTCAGTATGAGTTTGTGAGTGTGCCTGTCCATGCATGCGTGAATGGAGCTGGTTTTGGCTGACTGGGGAGAAGAAAGGGAGTCAGCAAATTATGAATGCTTCATTTGGTGGAGGGCAAAAGTTGTGCAGGAGCACAGTAAAGCAGGTTTTTTTTTAAAGGAGAGAAGGGGAAAGTGACTAATCATTAAGCAACAGAGGGAGGGGCTGGAAAAGATTGACAGAAAGGCAAAAGGCTTCTTGGAGCAGACTGAAGGCGAAGAAGAAGAAGAATGTAAAAAATAGGCAAGATTTATGTAAGGAAGCAAGAGACCTGACTAAAGATTTGGAGCTAGGCTGGAAAGCTTCCCATGCTAAAAGAAGGTAAAAAGGCTGGAATATGGGCACAAGACCTGGGCTGTATGTATTAGAGCAAGATAGGAGATGGATACTAGGTGAGATCTCTGTTGAAATTGGGAACAGGAGCATAATTGGAGGAAATCTTAACAAACCTAGAGAAGCCAAAGGCATGATCCACACAGCCAAACAAAGCCTTGACAAAAGGATACCGAGGCTGCAGTCACACTTAAGAGCTTCATCCAGACAGCATTTACTTAATTCACGTTATTTGGATAATCTGGAAAAATATGTCTGGATGTGCTTTATTCTGGATTATCCAAATAATGCGGATTAAGTAAGGGCTGTCTGGATGAAGCCAAGGTTTAATCCAGCTTCAGACCACTTTCAGAGAGAATACATCAGGAAAGTGATAAGCTGTTTTCTTTCAGTGTTAAATAACTCAGAAAATTCACTTGCCTCCACCTGTTTTAAGCTGTGTTTTCTCAGTCTTTGAGGCCAGTGGGAGGGCTAAGCTCCAAATAGCCTTGTCAGTGTGTACTGGACACTTCTCAGGCAACATCTTGTTCTCCAGAGGCCTGTTCACATGGGGTCCTCCAGAACACGTGTTGGAGCATTTGCTCTGTTGGGCTGGCAGTTCCGTTTGGAACCGCCCCATCTCACCCCAGGCCGCCCACACACGTTCTGGGTGTAGAGCACAAAATCGTGCTCTACACCCAGCCCAGAGCATTCGCGGCCATCCCTGGCCATCCTGCAGCTGTTCAGGAGGGAGCGTGTTCGCATGCTCCCTCCCTGACAGCTGCAGGCCTCACCTCCTGCTGCCCCAATTGAGCAGGCTGGTCACGTTCCTTCCACAGGTTCCTGTGGGTTCTAGGGGACTGGATCAGGTCCCCTAGGGCCCGCATGAACACTCCCTGGCACCCACCACCCTGGGCATGGGCCTACTCGGGGACGCACATCTGAGTGAGGCACTTACTTCATGTTCGCTGGGTTCCAAAGTGGCTGGCGGGCCAGCAGCACCATGTGCCTGTGTGCACTGGTCACTCTGATTGGCTAGCCAATCAGAGCTAGCCAATCAGCTAGCCAATCAGACCTGCCCCAGCACTAGCCTTTTTGGGCTAGGCCATGAGGGGGCTGATTCTTTTTCGCACATAGGCAGGTAGGAACGTGTGCCCACACATTCCTTACCTGCCTATGTGTGAATGGGGAAAGTGTCCCTGCTTGTCCTAGCCTAAGTGCACTACAGCCAATCTGATCACCTATCAGATTCAGCCACAGTCATTTAAAAGCATTCCTGCTCTTGCCATGAGGCCCCCTCAGTTGTCCTTCAGGCACATAGATTCAGGATAGGTCAGCAGTGGTAGCTTTGATAAAAGGCCTCCCTGCAGCAAAATAAGCATCTCAGTTTGTGAAGTCATAGGGAGATTTCTAAATGGTGTGTTGCCCTTCTGGCACTGTCTGGTAGTTCCAATGTATTGCAGTGGCCAGGACCTAGAAGCCCATGGGTTTGAAATCCCACTGGCTTAATACTGGACCAGTTACTGCTCTGCCTAACCTACGTTTTGGAACTGTTGTGAAAATAAAATGTCTGTGGGCCACCTTGGGTTCTTTGGAGCAAAGGTGGGATATACATATCATAAATAAATGAAAGAATAAAATTGCATGCCCTTTGCATCCCAGTGTCTTCTTTGTAGCCCTATCTCCAAAGGATGGTTCAATATCAGACAGAACTACTGAAAACATTGACCTAGTTTCTTTAGGAGAACATTTCAAGCACAGAATCTCCCACTGTTCAAATTCTCTCACTTGAGCCCCAAATAGCTGGTCTGTTCGTTGTTGTGGTTGTTGTGATTATTCATACATTCCAAACACTGAAGGCAGTCTACAACAGAAACCATAAAATACTATATGGAATATAAATTATACATTATAAAATCAAATGTCAGGAAAATACAAAGATGCATATAAAATGCAGGTTTTTTTTCATGTTTCCTCCATGCAAAATGTCAAACAGTGTCTCTGACCCAGGCAAAGAGTTTCACAGCAAGAACCTTGGAACAGGATTCTTCAGCTCATATCCGTAGCCTGACAGTTTTGAATATAGGCTTCAGGAGATCAGATGCGGTAGAGACTAGGGAGAAGACAAAGGTAAGGTGTGGACTTGGCCAGGCAGCAAATACCTACCCTCTCAGATGGACAGGCAGGCAAGGAAGAAGGTCAACTTTGGCTGTTCCTGATTCTGAGATGAGGCACCCAGGATGCAGTGCGCCTGTGTCCTGCATGCCTCCTGAGTGGCATAGATAACCAGTCTGGCAAAAAAAAAGTATGTTTTTGTGTCAAGACATTAAAAGATGTTTAGGAAGCTCTACGTCTTTGCTTTAGTATCCTTTCATCAGGGTGAATGTGAAACAGAAATGGGGTAGGGAATGAGAGGGTTTGCCCTCTCCCAAACCCAGTTCTATCAGCAATAGACCAGAACTGGGTTTGGGAGAGGGCAAAACCTGAAAAACATAGTGCCAATCAGTGTGATGGTGCTCCAATGCATGCGGTTGGATAGCTGCCCTTGTTTTTGCAAAGTTGTTGTGTACAAAGGTTTTACCACTACTTTTTCCTGTAAACTGCTTTAAGAATGAAAAACAACATATAATATTATTATAATGTGGCAAGTCTCTTCTCAGCTGAAAACAGAAAATGAAACAGCACAGACGATGCTACCAATTTATAGTACAGTGGGGGGAAGAACTTACTCAGTCAAGAAAAAGTATAAACAGTTGGCTGCTATAAACCGTTTGAACATTCTAGAAACCCCTAGGAAGGCTAGACTAAAGAAGCAAATTTGTCCAAAGTCATACAATAACACAAGAGAAAATGTGGAAACTCAGTGACTTAAACAAAGATCCAAGGCAATTAAGATCTGGGATTCACTTATTCTTCTTGTTAGTGTTCCAGCTATACAAGTATTGAGTTGGCCTTAAGTGCCTTAGATAATCCAACTACTATGGAGGCCACACCTGTCTCTTGACATTTTTCCCAATTGTTCTTCCTCACACAAGCCATGACTCACCTGCACCTGTCTGTTCCCAAGGAAGTAGGGAAGTTAAAGGCATCACACGTCCTTCCAGTTCATGTTGGAGGAAATACAGGATTACCTAGGGTTTACTATATAAAAAAGACAAGAGAATTCCTGCTCCTCTAATAATTGCACAGAACAGAGAATTTCAACAGGTGTAGTTTGCCATTCAGACAATACCTGCTGAAATTCCCTCTTCTATGCAACTATTAAAGGAATAGGAACAATTTTCTCTTTTTCATACAGCAACCCTATGGCCTTAGGCTAAGCTACTACTCTCATAAAGTTGAATTTTCACAGAGGGTTCTTGATTGTTATTTTAGTCTAATATCAGTAGGGGGAAATTTCAGGCCTTACATCAATTTTACATTTGATGCAAAAGAAGAAGAAGAAATGAATCACTATTCACATCCTGGATTAGAACACTTTTTAAACTGACACATAGAGGCAAAGATTTGATGCAGGGAAATGATGCCCTTCGGGAACACGCTGTCTCACAGAACAAAGGGCCTTTAGAGTAGGGGTGTGTACGAATGCAATTTTCAGCATTCGATTTGAATAGAATTGAATATCCAAAGATCCGAATCCTTTGAATGTTTAAAATTCAAATGTATTCACATTTGATCCGATTCGAATAGATTTGAATCTATTTCTACAAATGTTCTATTCATATTTGAAGATAAGTATGTTGACAACATTTGTATGTGTCCGTACACATCGGTACACATTCATACACATTTGTATGCATCTTGTTTTCATCCCATACGTATCCGTACAAATGCATATGGATACAAATAATATGTGGACGGATACATATGTAATGCATACATATCTGTACACATACAAATGTCTGAATAATTCATGCAAATGATTTGAAAGATTCAAAATTCATTTGAATGTTTAAATCCAAATGTATAAGTGTTCGATTCGAATTCAATCAAATTTTGAATGTTTTGAATATTCATGTGCATGGTAGAGCCAGAGCAAAGTCCTTCAAATTCTCTAACTGCCCCTGAAGGGAGTCTATATTGACTGGAAATTGGACTGACTGGAGTTTACCTGTGTTTTTCCTAAGGTTTTATTATAAGGATTCCCTAGACAGTGCATCTGTTCAAATACCATAGGTCCATTAAAATATTTTAAAACCCACATTTTAAACAAATATGAAGCTGATGGGCAGGAAAGTTATTATGACCTACAAGGGCCCATATTTTTTTTACCCAGAGGGTCATCAGTCTATGGAATTTAGTACAGAAAAGGAGAGAGCAGCCTAGATAGAAAGGGTTAGACAAATTCATAGAAAACAAGTGTTTCCATGGCTACCATAACTGATGTCTACTGACTCCAGGTTGGAGAGACAGGCAAGATGTCTTCTGCTTGAGGTGCCCATATGCAACTGGTGGCTCCATTGTGTGAAACAAAATGCTGAACTAGATGGGCTGTGGCCTGATCCAGCAAGGTTCCTCTTATGCTAGAACATATCTGGAAGGGCTCAAGCCTTTTTACAGCATGGGAAATCAGAAAGACATTGTGCATATGGGACAGTGGTATTTCCAAAAAACAAAGCATTGCAATTTCTGTATGCCATACAATGAAAGGTCATCCTGGTCCGTACAGCCACACCAAAAGCTGAAGTTGTAGATAAGGCAGCAAGCAAGGCCTCTTTTGCAGATGAGCAAGTGGAAGAAGTCCAAAACATCTGTAGGTATCACATTTCATAGCTCTTATCAAGAAACCTTATAAAATAATATTAACTAAGAACACATTTCACTCAGGTACCTTTAATTGGCAATAAACTGTAAACAAACTGCATAATCTAGATTATTACATTTTCATTCTATATTGTAATTCTGGAAAGAAAAGGGGGAAAAGAAAATGCTTTATTGTTGGAAGAATCCTGTAGTAATCTAGGGACTGGCACAAGAAATAAGTATCTTCCTAAGATGGGACTTGAATTCACCTGTCACTAATCTAATGTGAAAGTACATTAGGGATACTAACTCAGCAGTTAGGAGCCTGATAGGATTCTGTTAGTTAGGTAATCCATAAAGAGATTCTCCATCCCATATTAAGTCAATGGCCGAACAGTTTTAATACCACCTTGGCCAGCACCACTCTCACAACAGCTAAGGTTTTGACCTCAGTCTTCAAAATCTGTCTTTGTTTCTAATTCTTACTTTAAATTATTTTTAAATTTCTGCCTTTCCCTCTGAGCCACTGTTTTTGTATAGAGTCCATATACCTCATTCTGTTTTTTTTTATATCAAAACTACATGTTTATTGTCTACAGTTTTTATGGGTCCATGTAATAAATAGTTTGGTTTCATCTGAACAATAACAACAAAAAAATGCTATTACAGATGATGATGAAAAAGCTATTAGAGATTATGAGAATAAGCCAAGAGTGGTTATGTGATCTGGTCATCAAAAATCAACTTAAAAACAAAATTGAAACATTCAGTTACCCTTCTGCCCCCCCCCCAAAAAAAAGCAAGGTAATGCTTCTGATTTAATTTAGGGTTTTTGGTCTCTTATCCTGTTGTTAGTAGACCTTTGGGTGGCCCACCAGGAGGACTGAAGGGTCTCTGCCCTATGGAGTCACTGCCATGATGTTTTTCCTAGGGATGTGAATGAATATTCATAACATTCGATATTCATATGAATTTGTACAAATTCAGACATTCGTATACATTTGTACATTGACATTTGTATTCGTACAAATGTTTTGGAACATTCATACAAATGCTTCGGAACATTTGTGAACCTGGAAGGTGGGAAAGCAACTGTGCCAGTCACATCTGCAACGGATCCAGAGTGCATTCGTGGATTGAAAGTAGATACAAAGTGGGTTCAGGGCAGATTTGATGCTTTCAGGGTCGCTATGTTACAGGATACATATTCGATACATATCTGATATGTATGTGTTTGTATAGGATATTCATACAAATTCGTACAAATACATTTGTATTGAATAGAATCCTACCACATCTGGAGGGCACCTATTCAAACGAATACCAATTTTCTTACATTCGATTCGATACGAATAGAGTGCAAAAAAAAATCCCCATTCATGTACATCTTTCTTATAGTCTTTCTTATTCTTCTTTTTTAAAAGTCAGAGTGAGAGAGGGTGTGAGAGCAGTGTTGAAGTGCCAGCAATGACTAGGAAATGTATGACAGTAGTGATGGGCACACTGCAAGGGTTGTGGGAACATCAGTGTTTCAGTAGATCACTTAGGGGCAGATGGCAGAGCAATCTCAGCAGACTTCAGGTGTATCCAGCAAAGCAGATGCAATGAGGCTGAGGTGATTCGATTCCTCCAAACCCACTTCTGATCTGCAGAGGTTTGGAACACAGCTGTTGCTGGGGAGAGAAAAAATAGGTTTTAAAATGCCACACCAACTGCTACAATCCTTTCTTGTAGCCTGGGTTCCATGGGCCATCCCTTAGAAGAAGAAGAAGAGTTGGCTTTTTTACCCTGCTTTTCTCACCCACTTAAGGGAACTCAAAGCGGCTGAGAAAGCTTTTCTATTCTTCTCCCCACAACAGACACTCTGTGAGGTAGGTGGGGCTGTGAGAGCTCAGAAGTGAAATGTGACTAGCCCAAGGTCACCCAGCTGGCTTCATGGGGGACGGTGGAATCGAACCCAGTATTCCCAGATAAGAGTCCAGCTCCCTAACCACTAGACCAAACTGGCTCACCCTCAGCAAGGGTGTCTGCATTCTTTCCCCAGATGTGCTGCTGGCTGATTCTTATTACAGATGTTTAGAATGTTATCTCTAGTAAAGGGTGAACCATTAACTGTTATGTATATGTGAACAGATGACATCACCTAGCTGTACTCGCCACTATTGAGTGTGATCTATGGAGCTTGAAAGGGGCCATTGGGGCTTTTGAGCCAAAAATAGTTGGCCATTCCTGTTATAAATTATGCTTACAATACCTTTGCAATAACACACATCACATTCATTTCCCCTACCTACAGTGAAAGAAGAATAAGAAGAGAACTGATTCATACACATGATATAAACATGTGGAACATAAAGTAACCAGATTTAAACACTGTAGAATTTTATTTTGTTCTGGGGTGCTTGTGCATTAAACATGTGGATATTTGTCCAATTTAAACTTATTGAAATTTGAGCATTAAATCTGGGTTGGATTAGCTGCACTGTCTTATACAACAAAGCACATAAAAAGTTGCCGTAAAAGCCATTGTGATGCCAATCTTGTAGTACGTAAGGCATAAGAAGCTGTTCTTTTCATTTTGGGAATCAAGGAAATGCTTCCTTCCTTTTGACGAGCATTTTGCTTCCCCCAGCATGGGCCATAAGGCACGCTGTGGGCCATGTGGTTCTACTTCTTTCTCACTGAATTGTTTGCTTCTTGAGGGTAAGAATCGGTGCTGCCAACAAGCAAACAATTTGTCTTTGTTGGATCATCCTTTTCTTCTTTGCATTTTTTTCTGATCCTTTGCCAACCAGAGCAATTCCCTTACCCACCTCCTTAAGTTTATGCATTCAATTCTTTCTCTGTGCGGAATCCCTGTGAATAGGCAGCCAGTTACAAGGAGGAAAAAATTACATTGTGTATGTCTGTCTTTAGATCAGCAGCTTTGGTGAGGAGGGTATGGTGTGAATTTGTTGGGGAGAATAGGAAAGTGGTAAACATAGGTAAACATGCTCTCCTTCCCATATGCTACTTCCCTGTTCTTTATAGTGGCCAAATAGGATCTCCTAATCATGGACCATTTATTTCATACCTGGCAACTGTACTTGGGAGGGATTCTGAGGGGTGGACAGGAGATGCCGGGATGATGGGGGGGGCGGGTGGTTGCTTCAGGGAGGGGATGCTCGAGAACCACATTATCTCTATTGAATTACAGTGAAACAGCTGCTGTTTGTACTCAGTGGTGTACTCTAATTGTAAGCCTCTCTCCAAGTCCTCAAACTATATTTGCTGTGTAACAAAAAGGGATTTCAGGAGATCAAAGGGAGGCCTCGAATCAAGAGTTTGAGTTCTTTGCCATCTTTATAGAAGTGTTCCTTCTAATCTAATCTCCAGCTTGATAGGGGGATAAAAGACTAAATCATCACCAGAAGAAGTAAAGAGTTCCACTGTCTTAAGATTGTGCAGTGCTTCTAGATTTCGAGCGTCCTAGCACTTCAGCCCACTAAATCCAGTCTTGCCTTTGGGGGGCAGCAGAGAATTAGGCCAATGCTACATTCAGCCCATATAAGCAAGATATCTGAAAGATGAATTTTGTCCTCAGTATTTTATTATTTTTACAGCACACTCTTCTTCTCTCTCTCTCCTTTTTACAGCTTTATCAGGACATATGTTGTGGCATTAGTAGCTGATGACCAAAATAACTGACCATGTAGAAATGACATGTCTTCAATTATAGAAGATGAAGAAATGAGGACAAGTATAAGGTGTGGGTTATTGGTGTCGTGATATCTGGTTTCAGTCCCAGTGGTTATCAGCACACTGGATGCCATATCAAAAATGTTTGGTTGGCACTAAGAACATCCACATATTGACAAAAATCTCCTTTGGTCAACAGCAAAAAGTCACTTTGCTCACATCTGCACTCATCTTAGTCCAATACATTACATCATCCTCAGTTCCTAAAAAGGACTCAATGCAAAATGAAAGCCAACACCAGCTACAGAAGTGACAGCTGTGATATATCACATTGTATAGTAACAATAACAATAATAACAATAACAATAGAGCACTGATACTTCTGATTATCCTAGGTCCTTCGGAAGGATCTGTTGGTCAGAGTAACAAACTGATCATAAATATCTATCAGACAGTGATGATGATGGTGATGATATAACACAAGGAAAGTATGCACTCGAAGCATTACTATAAATAGTAACCTAAGCCACCAGATCCAGCCCATATTAGTAAGGAAACCGGGCACAAGTTGCTCATCTAGGTCATTGATTTCTCTTTCAGAGACTTGATGGCCCGAAAGAGTCCTCAACATGGCTCCAGCATTTGGTGGAATTTGAATGACTTTTGCTATGGAGTTGTAGCTTCTACAGTAGTTTTAAGGGAGAGAGAGAGCTAATTTTGAAGGAAGGAAGGAAGGAAGGAAGGAAGGAAGGAAGGAAGGAACCAAATGACAACTTATGTCCGGGAAAGCTGCCAGCACACTCACAAGCACACAGCTGACAAGAGATTGCTCAGCAAAGGTACAGCCCAAACGACGTCCAAAAAGAAGAAATCCAGAAACAGTCCAAGTCCAGGGTTAACGAGAGTCATACAAACAGTCCAGTCTGAGGTCAGGGCAGCCAGAAGGATGGTCAACAGGTACGTTCCAAGGTCTAGGGTTTCCAAGCAGTCCAGGGGTCAGATACAGCAGCTTTCTCTTAAGGTAAACAAATAGTTTCTGACAAAGGGCTTGGGCGTCTGCCTGGTGCTTTAACTTTGCCGATTGAGCTCACAGCTGCAGGTGATCCACGTGTCTCTGGGCAAGTCTTTTTGATCGTCTTAAGCCTTCCTTCTCTGCTCTCCTTTGCTTAAAGCTGGGGATCTCTAGGTTCTGCTGTTCCATGTCTCCCACATCCTGCACTTCTGCTGTGGTAAGGCTGGGCTGTTGAACCCCAGGCTCCAGTGGGGCTGGGGGGTCAGAACTGGGTCCTGGCATCACCTCAGGTTCCTCCTGTACCTGAGGAAGTGAGTCCTCCTCATCCTCCTCATCCTCCTCTTGGCTGACCATGACAACTTACCCACTATGGAGAATAGTGCCAGGGTGAGCTATCAAAAATTTAAACATTACCATCTGATGGCTGTTTATAGAAAATCACCCCCCAAAAAAGAGAATAAACTAGTTATAGCAAGGAGGGGAGATTATCATACAATTATCATACATAAATTTGTATCCCATATGAATAATTACACCTATCATTAACAATTCTTTGCATATTTTGGACAGATATTATAACCAGAGGTCTTTTTGCACGAGGGGTTCCAGAATGCATGGAGGACACACGGGGATGGAGCATTCGCTCCTGTGGGCCAGCGGTTCCATTCGGAACCTCCTCAGCCCATCCCAGAGCATCCTCCATGCGTTCCGGTTTCATAGCCCAAAGAAGTGCTCTGAAACTGTCCTGGTGGGTTTGGCACGTCCTGACACATTCCCAGCCATACAGGAGGGAAAGGGTTTGCATGCTCTCCCTCCTTGACACCAAGGCCCCTCGCCTGGGCTGCTCCCATTGGCTCCTATGGAGCCAGGGAGGGCAGCCCAGGTGTCTCCTTTCCCTTGGTTTCTCCTTGCTCTAGGAGCCCAGATCGGGCTTCTAGGGCCAGTGGGACCCACGCCCTACACCCCCAACCCACTCCGAGGGCACGCACATGCACTCACTGCTTATCTGCTCACCGCCACACAGCAACTGAGGCAATCGGGTCGGCAGCTTTTGGCGCTTGCGTGCTGTGTGTTTCCTGATTGGTCAGGGACCCACACCTACACAGATGGCCAGCTGAAGCCAGGCGGATCCCTGACCAATCAGGGAATGCATGGCGCACATGTGCAAAAAGCAGCCAGCCCAGTCATCTCAGTTGCTGCACAGCAGCAAGCAGGTGAGCAGCAATCGCATGTGCATGCCCCCAGTGTGGGTTGGGGGATGTAGGGTGTGGGTCCGACTGGCCCTAGAAGCTCGATCTGGGCTCCTAGAGCAAGCAGGAACTGAGGGGAAGAAGGTGCCCTGGCTCTCCACCCCTGGCTCCACAGCAGCCAATAGGAGCAGCCCGGGGGAGGAGCACCCTGTGCACATCCTGGCCTTTCCAGCCTAAGACAGTTTGGGATGCTTTCCCCATTTGCATGTAGGCAGGTAGGACTGCATGTTGATGCGTTCCTTTCCTGCCTATGTGCAGATGGGGAAAGCGTCCTGAACTGTCTTAGCCTAATTGCATTACAGCCGTTCTGGCTGTAATGCGAAAAGGCCTATGGTATTGTATTACAGGATTATATGTAAAAGTACCAGCAATCACATTTTACAACATCAGTTTCAGTATACATTTCAGTATGAATATTTAAGTGGTTAATGGATTTTATGCACATTTTTATGGAAATTATTGAAATTCTGAACATTTAAGAAGGAAATTGTTTATTGGAAGAAAAGAAATATGAACAACATACGCTAAAAAACACCACAATAAACAGTGTTTTATGTCATGTGCTTTTACAGCAGTAGTGCTGCACACCAGTCAATAGATCTCAGATCCAAAAATGCAACAAATGGCCTTCGGGGGGGGGGGAAGCACCATAGATGGAAGGGGTTCATTTTGGATGGTTAAAAGACCTTCAAATGAGGTATCTCCACTAGTAACCATATGGTGAAAGGGGCTGGTGCAGACACCTTGGTGCACCTACTACTGCCAAAGATGGAGACAAGGGAGCATGGGTGCCTTCTATGGCCTGTGGAGGCACCCAGAGGATGTGGAAACACGGCCAATAAGTAGGGATGTGCACAAATGTGCAAATTTGAACAGAATGTCTTCACATTTGAATTTAAATATTTGAACAAATTTTGAATGTTCCAAAACATTTGTTTGAATTATTAGAATCATTCAAATGTACATATTGTGCATATCCGTACCAATAAGTATACATATTTACAATCAGAAATTGTATAAACTTTAAACTCAAATAATATACAATCAAATAAAAAACCCAAGGATTCTGTATCAAGAATAGACCTTAAAAACTCCATGCACTGAAATACAGATCTAAATGCAGGTGGAGAATCTGACCATATCTATATCAGCACATATGTAAATGTCAAAGCAAATCTAGGGCAATCAATATTCATTTGGTAGTCTCTCAGTGTGACCAAACTATGTCCAAAGTCCATCAGTAGATTTCAGCGAAAGTCCTGAGATTGAAAAGAGGAACAGCCTGTCCAGATATGAGTTTTGTGACCATTTAAAGGTTGATGCCAAATGTGTTTCGATGGTGACATCTTCTATGATGGCTTAAGAAAAAAATAAAATTCAAGATCCAAAAATACTGTACATAAAAATGTAAGGAGTCTGTAGTGCAAGAATGATAATGCAAGGAAGTAAAAACTAATCAATGATGATAACCAACATGATTACAAAAAGTCCAATACTATTCTTGTGTGTAGATCTTGCTTAGTCTTATCTTTTTCTATGGCATGGCACATTTTCAGTTGTTGAACTGGAGTTGTTTCCACATTCACCTTACTTGATTCAAGTCAGAGGGTCCCACTGTGATCTGTATCAAGGAATCCATCGCACAATTGGATGGATCCCTCCCTGGATTCAAACAAGAGGCCAATTTGCACTTGGCCTCTTAATATGCAATTACTTAACATCTGGGCAGGTGGATCTGCACTTCCTTGAGGTGTTTACAACCTACAAATGCCCCCTGCCTGACAAGATGTTAACTAATTGCATACTGTCTATGGTGCAAGAAATCATGCACCACAAGCAACCCAGCCTTCCCCATCCCGAATAAAAGCTTACCTGTAGAATCCACACGGTAACCATCTGCACTATTGCTGGTGTGAGGGGCGCATCTAAAGTGCCACATGATTGGATCCAGGTAAGTGTCTGGTCACACAGGACTTAGACGATCATGTACTAGCATTCCCTAGTGCGAGCACTAGTACATATTAGTCTCTTCTTCACTCTTCCCATCCAATGGATGGGAAGGCAAGTGCAGAAATGCCCAAGGCTGTGTGCATTTGGACACCTGAGGCCTTTTCACACACGTGGTTTTCGAACGCGCGGAAGACAGCCCGGGACGCGGCATTCGCATTGCCGCGGCCGGATTTGCATCTCGGCATGTCCCGGGCTGTCTTCCGTGCATTCCAGATACAGAGCACTTTAAAGTGCTCTGCATCCGTACCCGCGCGGACGAAGCGTCCCAGCCCATTTGGGGAGAGAAGCGTTCGCGCCCGCTTCTCTCCCTGACAGCCGTCGGCATGCCCCCAGGGCCAGCATGGGCCAAAGATCGGCCCCACAGCTGGCCTCTGATTGGCTGATGACCAGCGTTGCCGGGCCGGTGATCGCGCCGGTGCGGCGAGGCCGGTAGACGGGACCCACCGAATCGGGGGTCCCCTCTCCCATCTACCAGAGTCAGTGACCCTGGCAGATGGGACAGGGGACCCCCGATTCGGTGGGTCCCAACTGTCATCTCCAACGGCCGCCGGGACGTGGCTCCTTCCCGGCTCCAGCACCCCAATGGGGCTGCCAGAGCCGGGGAGCCGCCAGCATCGGCTTCCTGTAGCCCCTTTCCGGGGCGGCAGGAGGCCGATGTCGGGCTGGCTAGGGGCGAGGAACCCCTTGGGCGACCGGAGCGCGTCGCTCGGGTCAGCCAAGGGTCCCCCCACCCCCATCGCAACCATCTGCTCGCACCCAATGGAAGGCAGCCTCGCCGGCCGTGTCCCCGCCCCTGGCCGGCCTTTGCCGGCTAAGTAACTTCGGAATGCTTTTACCATTTGCACACAGGCAAGCCGGAATGCATTTACACGTGTTCCTGCGTTCCTGTGTGTGAATGGTGAAAGCGTCCTGAAGTGTCTTAGGCCACCCGTTCTACACCCGTTCCAAATGGAACGAGTGTAGTGCGAAAAGGCCTCAGTTCTGGCCCAGTCCCTCATGCCAACTTTAAAACTCATGAAAGCTTTGGTGGCATCTCTGAAGGCTTTGATGGCCAGGAACAAGGCTTCAACAGTGCAACAAGGTTATGAAGAGTTGCACCATCTGCATGTCTCCTAGTTTGGTTTAATGCCACTTTAGTATGTCCACAGAACCTTTTTAAAGAAGTCCACTGTGTACTGGACTAACTGGCAGAGGCTCTTATTTCCGTTCCGATACGGGATCTAAGTGCAGAAACACCCTAGAGCTTGTAAGTCTTTGTATGAAGTTCAAAAATGTTGCAAATAACCATGGTCATCTTCTGCACCTGGAATTAGGGATGTGCATGAATATTCGTAACATTTGATATTTGTATGCATTTGTACAAATTTGGACATTTGTATATGAATAAAATGTTATGGCATATGTACATTGACATTCGTCTTCGTATGAATGTTTCAGAACATTTGTACCAATGCTTTGGTACATTCACATTAATGATTTGGAACATTCGTGAAACAGGAAAGCGGCTGCGCCAGTCACATCCGCAATGGATCCAGAGTACATTCAACATGGTTTGAGGGTGGATTCAAAGTGGATTCAGGGCAGATTTGATGCTTTCAGGGTAGACATGCACGAGATACATATTGGATACATATCAGATATTCATACAAATTCATACAAATACATTTGTATTGAGTAGAATCCTACCATATTCAAAGGGGATCTAGTTGAATGAATACAAATTTTCTTACATTCAATTCAATATGAATCAAATGCAAAAAAAAAAACCAAACCAAAACAAAAACCATTCATGCACATCACTACCTGGAATGGAACTAGGGACACAAAAAGTCAGTGGCCTAATCTCCTTAGTAAGTGATTTAATTCTTGTTAACAGAACTACACACAGTAAGCTGGTTATATGAAATACACTTGCTTTGGTCAGTCACATAGGAAAGAATGTGATTACTTAAAGCACTTGGGCTTAAAAATATTCACGGAAGCTTGTAGCTTTTCTTACTTCCATTTGCTGTCACTGTCTCAAACACTAAAATGGAGTAAATCCCCTGAAGTTAATTTGAATAATGTCACAAAGCAGATGTGTTCTTTGGTGCGCAGACAACTTTTAATTTCAATTCCAAAACCACTGGTGCCGCAGATCAGGTCAAATCTTATTAATTATGCAGGAAGAGCTGATGTGGCAGAACAAATCATAACACAACCATATATCATGGGAGTCATGGGTGGTGGTGAGTTGCATCAAACTAAGAAGTGCCACACATCAATACAAGAATTAATTTGAGATGAAATTTAGGCTACTGTCTTGACAGTTCAAAGTGTTCTTGTGAAGTCTGAGATAACATTACAGAGCAGAATCAAACAAAGAATGTGTTTAAAGGGTCTGCTTTTGGATGATTTGATGCAGGTAACTTAAATATCGTCTGCTGTGGTCAGAGGCAGATGAACCTCTGAGTGCTAAGAAAGTTAAGGATGGATTGCAAGCCCATGATATTGTTAGGAGGAAGGACCATGTGAGAACCATTTAAAATAGTTTCCAGTAAAGAAGCTGACCTGAGAGTTTTCCACCACCCTCTCCTCATTTATATGCAGCACTTCCAATGCCCCCTGGGATTATTGGACATTATGGGATGCCATGCAATTCACAAACAAGGAACTAACTTCATTTTTAAATCTGAAGTAATAACATCAAATCTAAAAAGATATCTGGAATCTTGGAGTTTCATTTGAATATTCACAATAAAATTATTTTAAGTTGATTCTTTGGTCTAGTGGTTAGGGAAACGAACTCTTATTTGGGAATACTGGGTTTGATTCCGCACTCCTCCATGAAGCCAGCTGGGTGACCTGGGGCTAGTCAGAGCTGTCTTCTGAGTTCTCACAGCTCTACCCACCTCACTGGGTGTCTATTGTGGGAGTAAGAACTGAAGGTTTGTCAGCTGCTTTGAGTCCCCTTAAATGGGTGAGAAAAGTGGGGCTTTGGGTGACATCTATTTTGCCAGAGTTTGACCACAAGCTTTCATCCATGTAGCTTTAAAATGCTGTTGTATTTATTTTAAGGCTGTGCACAAGTGTGTGTGTTTTTGCACAGTTTTCCATCCCAATCTACAGTATTTCTTTTTTGGAAATGCAACAGCAGGTGCAGGAGCAGCCAAATGACTTATGTTTCAGATGATAAGCCCATCCAAACAACTGTTTCACCTGTGGCTTGTCACAGAGCAAGCAAGATCCAAACAAGCTACTAAGTGAGGTCCATTCAGTTGGACTGAACTGATCTGCTTAAATTCCATTTGCACCCCAATTTTATGGTCTTCCCTAATCTTGAGATAAAACACAAAGGTTTTGCTGTTAAGAACCAGACTGGTGAGGAGGCTTCAAAAATCAGCAAAGCAATTCAGCTAAGATTGGAGATACGTCAGAAAGTGAGATCTTCCATCTTGGATCAGAGCAAGGCACTCTCTTTAGTTGCTGGGCCCTTGGGCCACCCTCACCATGTTTAGTATTAAAGTGTATATTTATCTTATGTTTGAATTAATTACCAGTCAAAATGTCTGCAGGTAAATGAGATGAGTGAGTTTTGGCACACAAATTCATTTTGGGGAGATGGTTTAGAATGTGCTATTGTTCCACAGGGAACGATCAGTTTTCCTGGAGCAATTTTGAACTGATTTCACAAACATAGGGAAGCCAGACGGCCTTATGGCATGAAGCCTGTGCAACAGCAGGGAAGCCAGACAGCAGCTTAATATAATCATATGGGTTGTCTTGTGGCCAAACTTTTCAATGAATATATAAGCAAACACCTTCTCACACTGCCCTCCCTAACAATATGAGGAGATTCATCTATTTTATTGTCTCTCTAGCTGAAAAAACTTGTTGCTCTTGCTTTGAGTCTCTATAAAATGTACAATATATTTCAAAATTACTTTGAGGAGATGTAGCATAATCTAGCAGGAACTATGTTTTCTTGTACAGGCATCAGAAACATATTGTCCTCTCAGTCAGTAGATTCTTGGGATGCTGAACAATCTTGATTTGCTTCCTTTTTTGAATTGAGTTTCTGCAGATAAATCTATGAATGATGTTAAGAAGAACATCTCCACCAGCTTCAGCAGCTGTTTAGAAAAGAGGTGTCACAAGGGTGATGAATACACGGCATAAAGAAGTCCTCATTTTGATCACCCCAAAGCATATTTTGGCCCACTTCAGACATAAATGCAGCCTAGAGATGTCAAAACAATGTTTAAAACCAGAAACTGGCACCATTTTGTTTGTCCCAGTATATCTCCCAATCCATATTGACCTGCCCGTGCCTTAAGATCTGAAGGGGAGGCCCTCCTGGTTGTCCCACCATATTCAGCAGCAAAAAGGGTGGGAACTTCTCAGTGATGGCCTCTAGGCTATGGAATAGTTCCCCCCCTGAGGTATGTCAATCACCTTCATTGTACACTCTTTGGAACGCAGTCAAGATGCACCTCTTTGCCCTGGCCTTCAGTTAAATGGGGATATACTTTTCCCTTCCCACTTGCAGATGCTATTTTTAATGCATACTGTTATTGTTTTAATAATGTTTGTTTTTAAATGTTGTTTCCCACCCAGGGACCTCCAGGTATAGGGCGGGATAAACAAACAGACAAACAAACAACCATCTTCCAACTTGATGCCCTTCAGATGTTTTATATTACAAGTCCCAGTAAGCAAAAAGAATTAATCAGGAATATCACTTTACTTAAAAACTCAAAAAATGTTCATTCGTTCATTTCTTAAATATAATCTATGGAGAACTTTCAAGAAATTCCATGTAATTTGATCATGGAAACACACTGGGTGATTTTTGGAAATCCAGCCTCATAACCTATCCTGCTTCACGGAGTTGTTGCGAGGGTAAAACAAAGGAAAGAAGAATGTCTACCACCACAAGCTCTTTGGAAGAAGGGCAAGATATGCAATCCACAAATATTTATAGAAAAAATAAAATAGTGTGGTCAGTAGTGCTGGGATTGAAGCAGACATTATTTTATTATTTGTGTCTCTATCCTGCCCTATACCTGAAGGTCTCAGGGTAGGTAACAGCATTTAAAATCAAACATAAATTAAAAAACAACAACAGTATATACAGTATTTGAAAAGTCTGTAAAGTGGGAAGAGACAGTATATTCCCATTTAGCCAAAGACCAGGGCAAAGAGGTGCGGTTGATACCCCAAGAGTTCAAATGTGATCCTTTGTGAAGCATGTATCCATCTTTCACAGTCATTACTCCTTAGGACATTCCTTTTTTTAAAAAAATTATTTATTAAAATTTTACCACAAACTAAAAAAAGAACTCCTTAGGACATTCCTTATTTGGTCATACAGTTGTATCTCAATTAACTTGCAAGTTTCATTATAAAAAAATACTGGTGAAATGCATAAATCAAGCAATTGACTTCAGTGTAAATTTGGCAATTGGGGAATCATGACAAAAAAATTCCATTGACTTGCATGGGTTTGGCTGTAATATCTGAGAATTTACATTGATTTGAACTGACCTCTCAGTGCATGTACTATGAAAAAGGCTGGTTATTAAAACACACAAAAACCCATATATAATTGAATGGACAGAATTGAAATAGATGCCCTTCGAATGTGGTAGGATTAGTATTCAATACGAATGTTCAGTCCCATACAAATCCCATACAAATGCATACGAATAGCACATGAATCCCATACAAATCCCATATAAAGATTCATACAAATGTATCAAAAGTTTTGATTTGAATTCAAAAGTCAGTCTTCAAATATGCCAACATTCGATTCAAATTCAAATGTCTGAATTCAGGGAAATTCATACAAATTTTGAAAGTTGCAAATATACTTTCACATCCCTTGTCCTTTCGCACAAAACCTGTGAAGTGTAGTAATCATGTTGCTGTACCAATGGGGCCATGCTAACTTAGGCTAGTGTTAAAGAAAAAGCATATTTTGAAGCAACCCAGCTTCACCATTCCTGGTAAACTCACAATACCACAAGCACCCCAGATACTATGTTTGTTCTATGGGAAAATGCCTACACACGGCAAGGGTTATTCCTAGATCCAATCTGGGGGATCAGATAAACTTGTGCCTGCTATCAGACAGAATGGGATTCATTCAAAGATTATCTTTGGCCTCAGAGTAATTTCCTTCAGCAAATTCTTTTAACCAGGTTTGAAAGTGACCCTGTGAGTTAAGGCTATCATTTCATATTTCATTTGGAAATATGTCCTGCCTTCCTGTCTCAAATCATTTTAATTTGAAAGGAGAGCCCATTGTAGATGTCTTCCAGTGATAGCCTGTACGGATGTGCACAAATGGGGTTTTGGGCATTCAGTTCGTAACAAATCAAATGTTAGAAAATTCATATTTGTTTGAACAGATCCCCTTTGAATGTGGTAGGATTTTCTTTGATACAAATGTATTTTTATGAATTCATACAAATGTCTGATACAAACACATATGTATCTGATACATATCTTATACGAACGCATACTTATCCGATAAGTATCTGATATGTATCTGATAAATATCTCATAGCAAATCCACCCTTAAAGCATCAAATCCGACCTGAATCCACTTTTAACCTGCTCTCAATCCATGTCAGATGCACTCTGGATCCATTGCAGATGTGACTGGTGCAGCCACTTTCCCACCCTCTAGTTGAATGAATTTCCGAACTATTCATCTGAATGTCCGGAAACGTTCATGGTCGTATGAATGTTAATATCCAAATGTCATAACATTCGTGTATGAATGTCTGAATTTTGCCAAATTTGTATGGATAACGGATGTTATGAATATTCATGTACACCCCTAGTAGCCTGGCACAGGAAGTCTGTGCTTGCCTGATCAGCATAATCCCACAGGTAAGAAGCAAACACCTACCCACCATGAGGCATTCTGGCTGTCAAAGATCAATTCCTTATGGTAATTTCTCCAATCCTGTTATTTTAGTCCAGGTGTCCCAAGAAGTATGTGGCTCTACTGCCCTCCTTTATCCTGCCTTAGACAGTCAAAGTATCCACCCCTGACAGCTTCCCCTCTTGGCCCTTCCCTACTCCATCAGAGCATCCAAAAGCCCTATAATTTATCATAGTTTGTGGTCAACAAGAGAAAGGCAAAATCTGAACTAGAAAGATCCTAGCTGAGTGTGTGTGTGTATGCACATTAAAGACAACGCTCTTTTCAAATTAGATTATGTTAAAAGCATAATGCTTGCCACGGCCAGTCCTGGATGATTCGTATCACTAAAAGTATTTGCAAGGATACAGCATAATGAGTCAAGATTTGTACCGAGGCAGCTTTATATAGCATTTTATAGTTTCCAAAGTGACTGATCACAATCCGACATAAGTAAACTTATGCATATAGATTTCAAATGGACTTAAAAGGTCAAAGAGTATGATGTTATCATAAAATTACTTTAATGTATTCTCTGCTGAACTCCATGTATTTCCATTCTATGCCCTTCTATCTAGCAAAAAAGAAAATCTATTACTTATTTTATTTAAAACATTTATATACTGCTTCTCATTCAAAATCTTGATGTGGTTCACAGAAGAGATCAAACACAAGGGTCTAGCAACTATTCCCAAGAAGGTTGATGGGAGCTGTAGTCTGAGGCTGTGTTCACACCAGAGTTTTAATCCAGTTTCAGGCCACTTTCAGAGTGAGAGAACACATCAGCAAAGTGATTGATCATTTTTCCTTGTGTTTTATCTGACCAAAAGGTGACTTTTCTGAGTTAGAGAATGCTGCAAGAAAACAGCTTGACGATTACTGATGTGTTCTCTCACTCTGAAAGTGGACTGAAACCAGATTAAAATTTAGGTGTGAATGTAGCCTGAAAGAACTTAGGCTCGGACTTCATTGATCTGCTCCTCAGGTGAATAGGGGAAGTGATATGATCTGCTAATGAATCATATTTCTCTGCACCTTCATTTGTAAGTGCGGAGGCATCATTTTTAGCAGGGTATGGAAGCGCTTTTGTCCAGGGTGTAAGACTGCACTACAGATAGAGATGTGATGGCAGTGAGCTGTCTCCAGACATCACTTATTTATTCCACAATTTATTGATTTACTGGTTTTAAGTGCACCTGGAATCACCATGCATTGTTTATACATTAGATCGATACTTTGAGTTTTAGCATTTCTAGAACAGCAGGGCAACATTATAGTTCCAAGATTTTCCTTCCATGTGACTTTATTCTCCCAATAGTTTCTCTGAGTTCCCATAGCTCATGCCAAACTCTCAAACTTCTGCAGTAATCCAGACAGAGCCACAACTGTAGAATAACAGGAAATTGTGCTATGATAATCTATCTAGTAGATAATCCAAGACTGTATTGGAAGCACCATAATTGTGCCTGGTCAATCAGGTACAATTACAAAATAATTATGGCGTTTGACTCTGTCTGGATGCAGCCTTTATCATTCACCTTCAACCATAAGTGGAGATGCTACTTTAATGAAGGCTATGTGTCCTCACTAGGGATGTATCGTTCATGAATATTTGTAACATTCAAAATTCGTATGAATTTAGCCAAATTCGGATGTTCAAATAGAATGTTGGCACATTTGAAGATTGACATTTGAATTCAAATAAAATGTTTTGATACATTTTTATGAAGCTCCGTATGAGATTCGTAAGGGATTCGTTTGGGATTCGTATGCTATTTGTATGGGATTGAACATTTGCATTGAATACGAATCCTACCACATTTGAAGGGGATCTGTTTGAATGAATACAAATGTCGATTTAATACAAATCAAATTTTAAAAAGTTCTTGTGTATACCTACACAAGATATGGCAATTCCTGACCCATGCTTTTCCATGCTTTGCACATTCCTTGTTGCTTCTTGGTCCATTCTAGCAGTTCATGCAGCCCCGGCACATAGAATTTTTATCAACAAAAACAATAATAAAAACCATAAATCCACGCTGGGACCTAAAGTGACATTCACATTACTTACCTATAGCTTTTCTGTGGGGAAGGGAGGTTTTTTAATCAAGCAAGCAACTGATTTGATTCCCTTTCATTTAAAATCATTCACATACAATAAGCAGCATTTATTACTGTAGTATTTTGGCTATTTTACTAGTTTTCCTTGTTCTTTTTTCCCCAAAAAATTGCTCTCACAGAAAAGGGCACACCATACGAAACACTTCACAAAAAGGATGTTTTGTCAATTAGCCTGGAGTTCTAACACAGTCTGGAGTTCATCTTTCTTTAGCTCCTTCATTTTCTTATTTAGTCAAATGCACTTAACTTGAATCTACTTCTTATTTAATCCAGCAGCTTATGATTGTTCAAATAAGAACATAATTAAGGCTGTAAACATACCTTGAAAAGTTCCTTTATCCTCAGCAGAATAAAGAACTATGCATACGTTTTGATCTGTTTGCATTCTGATTTTCAAAGCAGTAAAAGAAAATCCTAAGAAAAGATTTGCTTACTAAAGGTGGGCTTTCAGATATGGCAGTTACTTAGAATCTTGCCTTGGGATAGCAATGCCATCCTCAGAGCAAGGCCATCCTCAGTGGCAGCCCACAGGTGAGAGCCACTGGAGGGCAGGTAGAATGAAAAGCACCATGGATCCAGCACCATGTTCCTAACAAGATGGATAGATGAAAGCCACTAACCTCATGCTGAATCCTGACAAAACCAGGACAAAATCAATGACAAAACCAGGACAAAACCTGACAAAATGTTTTGGATGAGGTTGGACTCCCCCAGAAGGAAAACATACATAATTTGGGAGTGCTGTTGGAGTCAGCATTGCCATTGGAGGTCCAGATGACCTCTATTGCCAGCTTTGGCTGGTGTAACTATGTTCCATAGCCTGGCCACCATTGTCTATGCACTGGAAACCCTTAGATTATTTTAATGCATGCCATGTGAGTCTGCCTTTGTATTGGATTTGGGAGCTGCATCTAGTGCAAAATGTGATAGTCAAGTTGTTGAATAGGGTGCCTCACTGTAAAAATATCAAGCTTGTGCTTAGGCCTTTGTGTTGGTTACCAGTTAGCTATTGGCCAGAGTCAAGTTTTTATCTTTCACATACAAGGACCTTAACAACTTTGGACCAGCTGATTTGGCAGACCACCTCTCTCACTGAAGACCCAAGAGAAATCATTAAGATCTTTAAGGGAGGTCCTGCTGCAGGTACCACAAATCATAGAATTATAGAGTTGGAAGGGACCTCCATGGTCATCACGTCCAACCCCCTGCTCAATGCAGCATTTCCTAAACCATCAAAGACAGATGTAGGTCCAGCCTCTGCCTGAAGATCTCCAGCAAAGAACTCACTGCCTCATGTGGCAACCTATTCCATTGACAGATCACCCTCACTGTCAGGAAGTTTTTCCTAATATCTAATCTGTATTGACCCCCTTGAAGTTTCATACCATTGTTTCTAGTCCTCCCATTTTGCACAAGTGAGAATAGGGACAATCCCTCTGCACTGTGACAACCCATCAGATACTGGAAGACCACTATCATGTCTCCTCTCAGTCTTCTGTTCTGTAGGCTAAACATTCCTAGATCCTTCAATCACTGAATGCCATCTTATGACTATCTGTAATTGTGACTTTTATGTAGTAGCACCTACTGTCTGGAATGGTCTCCCCTCTGATATTGATATGGTACCTACCCTTCTAGTTTTTAGGTACCAATTGAGGAGTTATCTTTTTACCCAGGCCTTCCCAGAGTGAATGGTTGTTTTCCCCATCCTTGATTTTTTTCCATGTTTTTATATAACTATTATGATTTTAGTTATTTTTATTTTCAATGCTCTAAAAAGTAAATCAAGATCATGCTTTAATGGGAAGTGCTATATAAATAAATAAGTAAGTAAGTAAGATTGCTGACTTTTCTTACATAACGTATTTGGAAAAATTGATTGTGAAATGACAGCTCTAAGTGACAAGGAAAATACAAAAGGAAAAAAGTCTGCATGCTCTTCCAACCCAAAATTCCTTTTCTTCAGTATCTATTTCCTAATATTTTATCACATTTATTTGATCTTAATTATCTGTTTGGGAGGGAACCTCTAAAACCTAGTATGATTGTAACCATAGTAAATTGTCTAGATAAAACGTGTTATTGTATTATGGAGAAGAATGCTTGTAAAGGATTTAAGAGCTTATAAATATGGAAGTTATTATTTAACATATGCATTTCTCAACTTATTACTTTTATATTCTGGGCTGAAAAAGTTAGTTAGAGACATGCTCAGGAAGAAATTTTTCATTTTCATTTGTATAAACCTCATTTAGAAACACAGTGGCTTCTCTTTCCAAAATAGACTGGCTAGACATAAGCTATTTTAAGAATTGTTAAAAAAAATATCTAGAAGGAGCAAAGAACAAGGTCAGAGTTGAGTTTAGCTCCAGACTATGTTCACTGAAGTAAAAGACATTTATGGTCAATGACCCACTTTTTATGCTGTATGGTCAAATATGATCTAATCACAAGAGAAGAAAAGCACATAAAAAAGGAAGGGGGCGTGGAGGTGGGAGGCTTTAAAACCCACAAACACACACCTTCATCTCCCTTGAATGGCACAATGGCACCCAATAAGAAAAGAGATAGATTTGATGCAGCAAAAGGGGTGGAGAGCCCAGAGTTCCCTGAAGGAGACTCAGGTCAATTGTGGAGAAAGGTGTGAGCGATGCAGCCCAAAGTGAGGACAGCTTGAGGATGGCCTATAACAATCTAGGTGTGAACAGAACTGATACGACCCCTGTTCGAATTATGAATAGGACATCCTGCCTTATATAGGTGTGACCAGGGCCTTTAGCAAACACCAGCAAGCAGACTAAATGCAGCACTGTTCTGCTCCATTTGACACATTCCACTCAGTAAAGGCCACACTCAGAACTTGTTTTCACTCCCTGACTAACCAAACACCTTGCTGGTTGTAGCAACACCACTGGGAAAATGGTTCTTAGAGTAGGAAGAAGGTTCCAGAAAACTGCAGGGTTGCCTTCTAACTTTTGAGTTTCAGTGCGAAACCATACTGATAATCCACTCCATTTCTACTGACTTACATACAAACTCATTGTTTATGGTCAGCTTTGAACCTGGGTCATTACGCAGATCAAATTTTATAGGACTTAAAAAAACAAACAAACAAAAAACCCTGCAGGCCACATGTCAAGAGCAGTTTCCAAAAGGAGAATCACAAAATGATTTTGGATCTTTTTCTGAATGGCTTCCAGGAAAGTCATCTGGGAGCCTATCTAAAGAGGTGTCCAATTAGTTCGTAAAAGCATTTTAATTTGAAGCTATTTTGGTTCCTAGTTCTTGGGCATCTAATTTATGGGGTAATGTTTCTTTAAGGCTAGCATTAAAGCAGACAAGTAACAATTGAAGGTTAGGAAGGTTAGGGCATTATGTCCGGATTAGTTTTATCAGATGACCTGCAGCAGAGGTTATATAAAAATGCCTTTAAGTGCCTTAATTAAAACAAAGGGCTAGAACCAGTCTAAATTCTCAACCTCCTATTATATTTGCTAATTAGAAGACTGCATGTCTCCAGATGACAAATGATTTTTATCTGCATTATAGCTTCGGATGAAAAGAATACCTTGTCAGCATTGCTCTTAATACTTTGCCTGAGGAGTGTGAATATGCCCTGCAAGATTTCACCATTTTCTGCTGAGCTTTAATCTATTTCTAATTATGCTTGAAAATTAGCACACTGGGGGCATTACAATGAGGTTATCCTCTTTCCTACAGATATAACTCTTCTTAGTTTAGTGACATCTCTATTCCTCTTTTAGAGTATCTCAAAATTCTTACGAACTTGCTTTCATGTTACAAAATATTGCTGCTAAAATAACTGCCCCCCAAAAAACAATTTTGTTGTTGTTTTCTGTTAACTTAAAATTGGCATGGCATTAAAATTTAAGAATGCAGCTTTTGGAACAGAATGTTGTAAAAAAAATCATGAAAAGCTTTCATTAAGCTCCAGATTATAACCCCACTGTGTAAATAAGGAGCCCATGATCCCATTTTAGAGGTCAATTGCCCACTTAAGACAAGTGTACCATCTGCACAATTTATTCTGCTAGCAATGAAGGTCCAGATTTAACCTTGTTTTCCAATGCAATCTCAGTGAAGGAGGTTAGGTCCTGGTGAATAACTCTTCATTGGGGCAGAATATCCCAAGTGAAAATTTCATGGGTGACATTGGGTCAGTCACTATTCTCAGCCTAAGCTTCCAGGACAGTTCAGAAGATAAAAACAATGAGAAGACAGCAATGTGCTCCTTTGCTCCAATTTCTCATAGAATCAGAGAGTTGGATTCCCCCATCTCCACCTCTAGGGTCTTTGAGTTCCAACCAATGCAGGATTTCCTAAACAATCCCAGAGAGATGTAGGTCCAACAAAGGGGAACTCACTACCTCCCATGGTAATCTATTCCACTGACTGATCGCCCTCATACCATATGTAAACAACCTTAGAAACAAAGCTGTACCATTAGACTTCTCCCTAATCATGGCAAGCAAAGGTATAAGTTGGCTTGTATTTGTAGTCTAGTGCTCAGTTTTCCAAATGCAGCAACATTCTGGACTGAGTAAGATGTTTATATAAAGTAAAACCATTGTGTCATCCTTTAAACAGTTGTAGATTGCTTTTGAGGAACATGGAAGATGGATTCTTTCCAAGGTAAGAAAGATGCCTCTTAGCATATAGTCTGATTTATTCTTGTAGGTGCAAGAAAATATTTCCTGTCATGAAGAGGAAGATAAGAAGTAGATTTACAGTAATCTAGTAGCAGTCCCAAGGTCAGAAAACTTCCTGTCATTCTGAATAAATATATTTTCAAAGGTATACACATTTTTCCATGTAAAACTTTTCAACACAACTGTTCTTTTTACAAAGTTAATCCTGATACCTATTCATTAGCTATTTTCAGCATTGAAACATTACAAGCCTATAAAGTTCCCCATTTATGTGCCTAAGAACTGAAGCCCTCTGGGGCCTGGTGGACAAATTTTTCTCTTCTGTTTCAACTCTTGAAGCTCCTGAGAGAGTAACAAGGATGGTCTTTAGATAAACACTATTGAAGTACTTTCAGCTCACTGTTTTCATTAGCTTCAACTCTTGGTCGCCATGTATATGTACATGGTGGGCACAAGAGAAATCTATGGCCTGGAACACGGCCACACTTGCTACAGGGGACTTCCAATGGCATTTCTTCTCCCTTAAAGCACATTTGACTGTGTAAAGGGAGTGCTGTAGGCAGCATTTCCCCCAAACATCCATGGTAGACATACCGGACTGGGATCAATGACTGTCGATGTCACTGATTTCCAGTCAATGTCAATGATGCCCAGTCATTGAAACCTCCATTTGTGTCTAAATAACTGCTAATTAGAATGTACAGAGTTAATACTTCTTGCGTGATCTGCTTCAGCATTCCTAGACAATGAAGGCTTTCTGGAGCTTTTATATAGCAGTTACCAGCTACAGGTCAGAATAGCAAAGATGTGGGGAGATTAACAGTGCATACTTCAAGCATGATAGTTATCTTGTTTAATTGGCAGGGGAGAAAAGGGTCAGAAACCTATACTGCAAAACCCTCCCTTTTTTCTGGCAGTTTGTGCCAATCAGATATGAATTGCTAAAGGAAATAATGTAATAAGATTATTCTTTAAAACAGTCAACAAGAAATTCTAGCATTTTCAAAGATTCAATTTTAAAATATTATGTAGAAAATAATCACTTTTAGGGGTAAACTGCATGAGGCAGGAAAGGCTCTAGCTCCAGTTAACAGCAGGGAAAATAGAAGCAATATTTAGGCAGAGTAAAGGCAATATTATTGGTTGCATGGTTTTTAGAATTTATATACTGTAGCTTAACCAAAGCCACATACTGGTAAAGTGTTCAGTAACAGTAAAGTCCCTGGAATTAACAGCTTAGATTTTGAAAGCCCTTAGTATCATCTTCTCATCTCCTGCTGTGGGTACTCATAAGGCCTTCCATGCCTGTGGACAACGAGATCTTCCCAGTATGACTGCAGACTTCTTGGATGCAGTCCTGAAGTCTTCAGTGAAAAGAAAGAATTTATGAATATAACTTTCTCCCTTGCATATGGATAGGCAAGTAAATATATAAGTAGTGAAATCCCTTCCAGTTCTGTACAAACATATCACATATGACTAAATACATTTTTCCAATGCCCATTTTCCATACTTAAAGCAGTCATAACTCAGCTGAAGACACTTGGATTGCCCTACATAATTGCATTTGTTCACATTTCATGCATACCTACAGAAATAAAAAATAATACCAAAAAGAAAAAGAAAAAAACCTCATAAGCACAGAAATCTGTTCAGCATCGGTTTCTAAAACTTTGCACAAAATACAGCAATAATCCAACTCAGCCCAACCTGGCCTTGGAATCTCAAAAAGTTCAGTTGGCCCTTCAATAAACAAATGAAAATCACCCTTCTGGCAGGAAAGAAAAACTTAAGATCCAGAATAATAGATGTAAGCAGGCTTGTTCCACTGTCACCCCAGAATATGTAATCAGTTTCTGCAGAATGTGCTCTTATCATACTTTTATGAGATGACCTTGTTAAGATAAGGACAGCTGTAAATAACCTTTATTCACAACAAGTCTAACTAACCATAGCCTATAGATCAGCACTCCAAGAAAGCAATGGAAGGGGCTGATGCTTCGAATGGAAGAATCCTGTTGATTTCCCAATTCCCACACTACACTTTGCTCCATCAGTCATCACTGTATCCAACTTAGACTTTTGACTAGAGGATAGCCCTAAGTAAGGATGTGTGCGAATATTCGTAGGCATTTGAAATCCAATCGAATGTGCCGAATTTCAACATTTGAACTCGAATAGAATGTCCTGAAATTAGAATGTAAACATTCAAAGAGAATTTTGAACTTCAGATCTATTCATTCGAATTATCCAGACATTCATATGTGTATGGGTTAGTATATGATGCACACTTGAAGATCTGCATCTTTCCCGCATCTGTACACATTTGTACGGATCCTTACGGGACAAAAATGGGTTGCGTACAGGATAACTAAAGGATGCATACGGATGTGTACAGGTTCATACAGATGTGTACAGATGTGGGGAAGGCACATATGTGCACATACAAATGTTGTTGACATTCGTATGTGCAGATTTGAATAAAAAATTTGAACAAATAGATTTGAATTTGGTAAATACGAATTGAATCTTGTTAAATTCTAATTTAAAAGATTTGAATCAAATCAGATTTTTGGGTATTCAATTCAAATAGAACAGAATGTCAAAAAATTCATACAGATCCCTAGCCCTAAGCAACTGCAAAAGAAGCCTGTGAATATATGGGTAAGTGAACTCATGCTTCAGTGATTCTAGCTCGAAATAAACCTCAATACTCAAAATGTATCCTATCTTAATACAGTCTTAGCAGTATCCATCTGGGTGCCTAATGTACCTGCCTAATGTACCCACAGATGCCCAGCAAGTCTAGATGTTTAGATGTTCCCAGTCTATGACTCTTCCAGGCTGCAGTTGTAGTCCTTGACTGAGGTCACATATTATTAATGTTGCAATGGCTTCCATTGAAGTAATTTGCCTTCACTTCCCTGTCGATGCACAAAAGGGGGAGAGAAGGCAACTGGGAGGCTGAGAATACCACTCAGCCTTACTTATGTGACTTATGCCCCCTTCCGTCATGTAAGCAAGGTCCTTAACATTACAGGCAGTATTCTAGGAGCTGCAGCAAGGCATATAGTATGTGGCTGTCCTGCAGACACTAGGACCCTTTTGGTCCAGATTCTGCTTCCTCTGTATGGCAACATGTGAATTATAATTAAACCATATCCAGTTGAAGTTATTTGGATTCACACATAATTATAATGGACAAGGAGTCATGCCACCTTACTCATGTTGCAAATTTATCTGCCTTTAGCTTTGCCATGAAAGTTGTTCTCAGGTACATTTATTGCTGGATAGAATAATGGTCAGAGAAAATTTTAACGGACCATGTTGTCTTCAGGAATTGTGTTGAATACTGCTTTGGTATTATGTTGCTTATGCAGCTGGGTCATATTGCTCTAATGTAACCAAACATCTTTTATTACTAGTTCTGTAACCACAATGAGTTTTGGGGTTTGGAGCTGATTTGTTATAGGATATGTAGGAAAAAGAATAAATTAGCAAAGAATGAACTAAGCTAAGATGCAAAATGCAATCCATATAGTTTACAGCCTGGATTGCATCAGTTCATAAAAGTCATAAATTCAAGCCTTTCCAAAAAATGGTTACCCCTCTTGTACAAATATTTGTAGAATACCAAACAAGAATCATGGTTTTAATTAAATTAACTGTTTTCTCCATTTCCTTTGCCCTCTACATTAGGTGGGAAACCTTTCACCCAGAAAAAGTTAAGACAGAGCCAAGGCCAAAATTATCTTTCATATTTAAACTCCTACACTATTGGGATTGAAATTAATTTGAATTAGCACAACCATCCAGGGAAATGCATGTATCAGCTAATTCAATAGTTATGTTGCATACAGTATTACTGAAACAATCAAAATTCCATTCCTTCACTGATTCACTCCTGTTCTGAAACATGCACTCTATGAATGTCCTAAAAAGTGCAAATAAAGATGTGACATCTGTTTTGTGTGTATCAGGAATGATACAGGTGCCCAATATTTCTTCTGTGCTCAGCCCTATCATTTTGCTTAACCACAACCCAAAATTAGATTTATCATTTCTAGATTTCAAAACCGTAATAGATAAAATATTTATCAGTAGAATGTGTGACTCTCACTGTAAATGAAAAACTGGCTATTTTACTTCCAAGGTTTACTTGTTTGTTTGTTTGTGGGTTGTAATGGGAAATGTGCATTAAACTGAGAGAAAAACTCTGGCACCCTCATAAAACTGTTGCAGAACTTTAACTTACCTTGCAGTTAGTCACTCACAACTTTATTAGATGTGAAGCCAAGGACAAGATTGGGTTGTCATGTGATTACATACTTTCTAGGTCAACATCTTTGCACTGAAGTGTAGATCTGGAATTCTTAGTACATGCTTTGGCTACCTCTGGTGGCCTCAGTGTCCAGACAGTGACTGTAGAGGTGAACCAGAAGTTTTGCAATCATGGTGCCCCACAACTGAGAACCTCCAATAGTGACTGACTGATAATGATTTACTTAAGAGATGTCCAAAGCACCAGAAGACGAATAATGTGCGACACTAGGATTTAATGCAAATTTTTGCACTAAGAGGAGGGGAGGCATTTGTTTCTGTACTACTGACAACCACATTTTAAGGGGGAACAGATTATTGTTGTTGTCTTAAAGATGAGGCAACTGAAGCCTCATGGTAGTAAAGTGAATTAGTATAGTATATACTTTCCCTTCAAATAACCATTTCTTTTTTAAAAAATAATTTTTTTAATCAAGTTAAAGATGCCTCCAGATAAGACTAATGATTACATAGGACCATACATGTAGTTACTTTGGCAACAATATGGAAGCAGTTTGCCATTATCGTCTGTCCAACGAGACCCCAGGCCCTGGATCCACGCAAGCCTCCAGGAAGAACGCACCAAGATGCGATAACTTGAGAGAAGACGGTTACAGAACCCCTCAGAGGAAGCCCAGCAAAGCTTCAGGATGGCCTACAGAACCTACCTTGCACATGTGGAGGAAGCACGAGAACTTTATCTGAGGGATAAGATCTCAAAACAAGCACACATGCCGAGACAATTATTTGCAACGTTAAATAACTTATTAGGATCTGAGAATGACGAATCTAATCAAACACCCTCCCCTCCTATTACAGCAAACCACATGGTGAGGTTCTTTAAGCAAAAAGTACAGGGAATTGTGGATTCAATTCAAATACAAAGCAACTCCTCCTCGGATCCGCAACAAGATTTTCCATCATGTTATAAGGTGCCTCCAACGAGTTCCACATTAACATTTCACTTCTCACAAGTAACCGTGGGTGACATAGAAAGTACAATCGCCAACTCACGTCCAACGACCTGTCCGTCTGATCCCTTTCCTTCTTCCCTGTATCCGATCCTGGCACCATTGTTCTTGCCATTCATTACACACCTCGTGAACTGCTCCCTGAGAGAAAGAATTTTCCCAAACTGCTTCAAACATGCAACGGTTCGTCCCATCCTAAAAAAGCCTAACCTAGATGCTTCTGTTTGCATGAACTTTAGACCAGTATCATTATTACCTTATTTATCAAAGATACTGGAAAGAGTGGTCCTGTCCCAGCTGTCCTCTTACCTTGTTCTACAAGAGGCATTCGATCCCTTTCAGTCAGGCTTTCGTAAAGGTTATTCGACCGAAACGGCCCTGAATTATGTTATTAATGAAGCTTTAACAGCTAAAGCCCATGGCCGTACCACAGTGCTGATCCTACTAGACTTGTCCGCCGCTTTGGATACATTGGACCATCAAATTCTGCTGTCATGCCTAGTTTCGCAAGGTATAACTGGAACTCCTCTGGCTTGGTTTACCTCCTTCCTGTCGGGTCGGTCGTTCTCAGTAAATCTCCAAGGGAAAACCTCAGAGACAATCTCGCTACCGGTGGGCGTCCCACAAGGCTCAACCTTGAGCCCACTGTTGTTCACCCTTTATACCCACTCACTTGGGTTGTTTCTAACGGACAGAGGATACCAATATCACATGTATGCTGATGATACTCAAGTGTTCAAATCTTTTGATTCCCTTGGTGCTCCCGAATGGGATTCGATTAAGGAAATTCTGACGAACATTGCTATGTGGATGGCAACTCATCGGCTAAAACTTAACATGGGTAAAACGGAGATCTTGATAGTTCAACCTGACCGACCACGGACTCCAATTTCCTGCCCAATCATTCATCTTCAAGGCCACATATTAACTCCTACGTCAGCAGCTAAAAACCTTGAAGTGATATTTGATGATCACCTCTCCTTACGTCCATTTATAGAAAAGACAGCTAAAGTTTGTAACTTCCATCTGTACAATATACGGAAAATTAGGAAATTTTTGTCCATGGACATAGCTCGAACATTGGTTCAAGCCCTGGTTTGTTCAAGGTTAGATTATTGTAATAGTCTCCTTGCAGGTCTCCCGAATAGCTCCTTACTGCCTCTAATTTTAACACAAAACTTAGCAGTCAGAGTGGTGATGAACCTGCCTAGATATGCGCATGTCACATCTGCAAGGAAGTCATTACACTGGCTCCCAATTCGTGCAAGAACTTATTTTAAAATATTAGTCCTGGCATTTAAGGCGGTTAGAGAGCAAACCCCAGGTTATTTAGCAGCCAAATTAACGTGGTATTCTCCTGCTAGGGACCTGCGGTCGATGGATAAAGCCCTATTGGTTGCACCTCAAACACCTATGGCTACTACGAGACTTCGAGCTTTTCAAGACCTGGTCCCATATCTTTGGAACAGGTTGCCCCTTGCCCTAAGGCTTGAAAAGGACCTGACCAAATTCCGCAAGGGCTTGAAAACAGTTCTTTTTAATATCTGATGGACCCTGGCCTATAGACTGACATATATCCATTATTATTTAGTTAAGGGACTGAAAATTAAATAGGAGGTTATTTTGAATAGGGTTTTAAGGGGGATTTTAAACATATGGGTTGTATTTTGTATTTATTAGTACCGCCCTTTGGTGGAAAGGGCGTTATAAATAAACGTTATTATTATTATTATTATAGTGATTTCAGGGACAGAAACTGGAATCTTTTACAAAGTAGATCCTCCACCAGTAAGCTACCTCAACCCCCAATTTTAATGGGCGGCGGGAAATATGTGTGGGCTTACTATGAGAAACCAAAGTTTCAATAGGGTCACCATGAAACTTTTCAGATTGGGGAGGGCAGGGATGTGCACAAGTATTCATAATGTGCACAAAATTCATATGAAATTGGCCAAATTTGGACATTTGTATTCAAATCGAATGATGAAACCGAAGAGTGACATTCGAATTCGAATAAAATGTTTCTATTTGTTTGTATGAAGCTTCGTATCAGATTCACATGGGATTCATATGCATTCGTATGCATATGTACGGGATTCATTTGTTTTCATCACTAGAAGTGCTGGAAGCATGTGAACAAGATGATGTTGTTTTTTAATGCACCTCCTACAGATCCTCTTGCATATCTTCTACTGACTAGCAGTTAGCTATTGGAAAACAGCTGAAAGGACCCTTCTTTGTTTGTTCTCGATCTTTAAAGTGGACTGAACAGAATGGTCCACCATCTGATGAAATTGGGGCCTTTCCACAATGAAAGGCCAGTGGTCGGAATTACTGGGCTTGGACCAGCTGATCCTGGCCATGGAAAGGACAGCAGTAGGGATATGCATGAATGGGGTGGGTTTTTTGCATTTGATTCATATCAAATTGAATCTCACAAAATTCATATTCATTTGAATAGATTCCCTTTGAATGTGGTCGGATTCTATATGATATGAATGTATTTGTACGAATTTGTACGAATATCAGATACGAACGCGTACATATCTGATACGTATCCCATACATATCCAATTCATATCCAGTACAAATCCACACATATTTGATACATATCACATCACGTATCCACTCTGAAAGCATCAAATCTGCCTCGAATCCACTTTGAATCTACTCTCTATCCATGTTAAATGCACTCTGGATCTGTTGAAGATGTGACTGTCGCAGCTGCTTTCCCACCTTCCCTGTAAAAAACCAATCATTAAAAAAAAAGCACCATTCAAACGAATGTTCTGAAACATTTGTACAAATACAAATGTCAGTGTACAAATGTTGTAACATTCAATTCATATACGAATGTCTGAATTCGTAAAAATTTGTACAAATATCAAATGTTATAAATATTCGCACACATCCCTAGACAGCAGTGGCCCAGAACAGTTTGGTCAGAGCTAAAGGAGACACAGGTTGGGTGCATTTTGGCAGCATGCTTTGAAACATGTCCAAACTGTGTCTCCTATGTCACCCCAATAGTCCCAAATATGGAGGCCTCCTCATTTGGAAACAGGGCCAACAGCACCTTTTTTCTTTTTTCTTTTTTTTACTCTACACATTGATGAAAAAATAGGAGAAAGTGATGAATCTGCTTGTGGAGGCTGTCAGCATTTAACATCTCTCTATTAAATCAAACGTAAAATAAGATTGTGTTGGAATAGATGCGACCAGAAGCTTTGGCTTGCATTAGTTGGGGCAATTATTTTGGCTGAAATGACTTACAGATGACTGGGATATTTTCCAAAACTGCAACCTGATTCCAATGATTGCCTATGAATTTTGAATACCCGGAAACAAGCAGCATTTAAAATTCCTTTTCTCATGTTGTGAACGGAAGATGTGAAAAAATTACTATAATGAAACCATAGCTATGTACAAGTCTATTAATCAGTATATAGAGAAAGAGACACTATCCATATAAAGCTCCAATGGGGTCTGAATGGGAGTGGCTGTGAACTGCTGCTGGAGTCAAAAAAGGGGGATTTTGACTTAAGAAACATAAGAACATAAGAGAAGCCCTGCTGGATCAGGCCACAGCCCATCTAGTCCAGCATCCTGTCGCATGCAGTGGCCCACCAAATGCTCATGGGCATCTCAAGCAGAGACAAGGACAAACCTTCTCTTGCTCTCGAGTGCCAGCAGATGGCCTTAGAAGCACCCCGGTTCCCCCCCCCCCCTCAGCCTGAAGGATGCACCTAGGCATTCGTTCTAGTAGCCATTGATACACCTATCATCCATAAATTTGTCTAACCCTACCTTAAAGCCATCTAGACTGGTAGCTGTCACCACCTCTTCCGGCAGCACAGTCCATAAGCCGATGACCCTCTGGGTGGAGAAATACTTCCCCCTGTCAGACCTGACTCTCCTACCCATCAGCTTCATAGAGTGCCCCCTGGTTCTAGTATTGTGTGATAGAGAAAAGAAATTTTCTCTATCCACCTTTTCTATACCATGAATAATTTTATATACTTCAATCAGGTCCCCTCTTAAACGCCGTCTCTCCAGACTGAAGAGGCCTAGACGTTGCAGCCTGGTTTCGTAAGGGAGGTGTTCCAGACCCTTAATCATTCTGGTTGCCCTTCTCTGCACCTTCTCTAGCCTGTGTTCAAATGTAGCAAAAAATGTTGCTCAAAAAGACCTTAGAGCTGGTAGCATTCTGCTTTCATGTTCTCATCCCCTCTCTAAACCATCTTTCTTAGCCTAGGATGCTCAGGAGAATGGAGGAATATTTGGCTTTGAGAGGATCCCCGCCCCATGAATGTGGGGATATCCACCCCTCCCTTTCCATCTTGCCCTCCCCATCTGCCACTGCTGCTACTGCCATTGTGTGATAGGCCTACTTGGGCCTTGGAAGAACACATGAATGGCAGCAGATGACATGGCCACAATGGGGGGTAAGGAGGCAGCTGGGTGGGACCAGGCCCAAGTAGGCCTACTGAGGTGAGCAGACAAGTCTGGTGGAGGGTGCAGTTGCAGCCACATTTGGGGGTAAGGGGGGACATCGGGGGAGGAGAAGGCTGGGGGAGGGGCATATCTGGCCTTCATAGAAGCTTCAACAATGCTTCAGCAAAGGCTGATTTTTTTTATTCATGGACAAATAAGGGCCCATGAATGTAGGCCTCTTTTAATTAGCCTGCAAACGTTGAAATCTGCACAAGTTCATATGAATTTTGAATGTGCCAAATATTCATGCACATCCCTATCATTATGTTTTGTTTTTACTCTTTTTGGACTCAGCTTAAATGGTTGAAGCTCCAAAGTGGCCCTCCGTACTACCTGGAACCTTTTTTGTGGGTGGGGTGCCACATGAAGAGCCACATTCTTAGACAGGAATGGAAGACAGGAATCAGAAACAGACCTGAAAATCCAGCTACCTACAGTACTTCTGGCACCAAACTCTGAGTTAGGTTTTGGCACAGGTATGATGTGATCGTCACACATTGTCCCCACACTGAATTATCATGGACTAGCTCCATGGTGCTTTGTCCTACAGTTATGCCCTCCCACCCTTGTCACCGCATAGATCCAGCCAGAAAAAAACACCTCTTCATTCTTCAGAGCTTGACTATAGACCAACACAGATTGAAATTGCAACAAGCTATCAAGCTTACCACACAATAGCTAAATTACAAGTTCACAGGGAGATGCATATTCATCAGGCAAAAGAGCATTGTCACCTAGGGCCAACTTCAGGCTGGTCTGAGTGGTATAGCCACATAGGGTGCTCAGCTCAGCAAATCGTGGAGCAGCCTGGCCCTAGACCACACAGCCCAGGGCTTGGCAACATGGAACATGGCATGGGCTGCTCCTGCTGCTGCCAGATGTTTGCAAGGCAGTAGCAGGAATGGGATCCAGTCTTGGTGGCAAGGGAGGCCACTGTGTGTGTCTGAAGAGGGCCAGCAAAGAGCCAATGCAGCCAGTGTATTTCCCAGATGCCCATGCCCCTGGGGGACACTATGGCATGCAAAGCCTGTAGCCCCAAGCTATGTCTAGTGCAGTCCAGTTGGATTAGGCTGTTAATTTTCCCTGCATGTCCTATTGGCAATAGTCTACTATTTATTCCCCTGCACCAAAGCAGATGAAATTGATTCACAATCATTTACGCTTCCTAATTGGACAGATTGATATCCCTGAAGTTTAAGTGATTTGGGTTTAAAACGTGATCTTTAGTGTTCCCTTATTTTTTTTCCAGCTCTGTGCCTGTGTGTCTCTCTCTGTGTGTAAGCAACAATGATCCCAAGCTGGCAATAGCAGTGCTCTCTCATTATTTTACTGTTCTGCTCAAAAAAACACATACATTATAAACTATATAAATCTTGTATTTTTTTTTGTGGTTACTCCACAGTAGGAGCTACAGTAGAATTCATCTGGTGCAGAATTTATTGCATATAATTATGCTAGCACTGAAATAGAGCCAAGTAGCTTAGGTCAAGACTCCAGAAATTACTTGAAACCTATATATGGGCCAATATTCAGCCATGAAATATAATGAATAAAGACAGTATCACCTCCAAGGATTCATTTCTTGCAGCAGTGAGTAACCAAAATCCCCTCTTGTACATCTGGGACTAGGGTAGAAAGCAGGAAGGAAGGAAGGCATTTATTTATTATAGGGATTTATAACTTGCCCTTCACCAAATGCTCCCAGGGCCAATAGCAGGATAAAAACAATTAAAACAGACAAAAACCACAAACACCTCATTTTAAAAAATTGGGTCTGAGAGACTGGCTTTTGTCTGCCTCCCTTTCACCCCAATGCCTCTTTGCTTTTCTCTCACCTCAGAATCATTCCATCCATTCATTTTCTTCCTTCCTTACAAACCATCCCTTATTCAGAACCCCCCCACCTCCTATAAATGAATTCACTTGCTAGTCAGCTTCCTACAAACTCTTCTCTCAACTTTAATCCAGTTTCAGACCACTTTCAAGGTGAGAGAGCCCATGTGCAAAGGGACAAGCTGTTTTCTTTCTACATTATCTTCGGGATTAGGTAATGTGGAATGAAAATAATAATAACTTTGCTTATGGGTTCTCTAATTCTGAGCGTGGGCTGAATCTGGATTCTGAATCTGGCACCCTCTAGCACCAGAAGCCACATTTTCCACTAGAGTCTCCCATTATGCCCTTACGCAAGAAGGAAGAGGAGTTCGCTTTTTTACCCCACTTTTCTCACCCATTTAAGGGGACTCAAAGTGGCTGACAAAGCTTTCTATTCTCCCCTCAACAGGACACCCTGTGAGGTAGGTGGGGCTGTGAGAGCTCAGAAGAGAGCCGTGACTAGCCCAAGGTCACCCAGATGGCTTTGTGGAGGAGGACGGAATCAAACCTGGTATTCCCAGAGAAGAGTCCGGCTCCTTAACCACTAGACCAGGCTGCAACTGCTCTTGTGAACATTTAGATCCGAACACCTCAAAAGGCCCACTAGTGCCTACATTGATCTAAGTCTCTCGCTACTGGCAGCCACATCAAATGCACAATGGGAAGTTCAGGCAGCTGCTGTACATGTCAAATTAAATTTGCCCCATACCCCAGTACCTTGAAGCAACACATCTTTGGTAGAACTGTGGGAAATTTAAAATGTAAACAGTCAGCTCACTATTTCCTATTTATGATATCTAGTATGTAGATGGCCAGGAGACAATAGGGCCCTGTCTTCACGGCAACCTTATCTCGGATTCAAAACATTTTCAATCCTCGGAGTTCGCACGGCAGTTTGGCTTAACACACTTTCTCCGTGTTAAACCACCCCAAAGCGTGGTGAATCTCAATCCTGATTTCAACAGGTCTCACTCCGGATCGTGTGCTTGAAACGTTTTACATTTTTTACTGTGGGGACCATACCATGTTAAGGGATGAGAATCCATGTTTAGGGTTTCCCTCCCCCAATAGGTTGCTTCCAAAGATAGTGATTTCATTGAAAAAATCCACCCTCAAAACAGCCACTATAAAAATCCACTCCTTAAAGCTACACTGTAGCGATCTAGCCACTTCACACCTTAATAACAATGTTGCAGTTTTGTGCAATTCTAGCTCTTTGAAAGTTCTGACCTTTAAAAAGGGGAAAGGAAAGGAAAGCCCTGGAGTTTCTGTTTTAAAGGCTGTGGCTGTGAAGGTGGTTTGAGTTGCTGCTGCTGCTGTGTGCCCTGGGAAATGGGGAGAGGAGGGGAAAGAATTGCTGGCTGCCGGTGCCTGGTTTTCATCCATCCAGGCAAGCGGCAGCCACCCAGCCACCCAGCTAGGCTCCGTGAAGGGGTCTGTTGTGGGTGGCACGTTCATGCTAGGAGGAAGAGGGCAGGGCAGCCCTGCAAAGCGGCTTTTAAAAAGTAGCCACTTGAGTCCCCCCTTGAGTCATGTACGCCATGTACGATCCTCAGAATCCAAATCGAACGCGATTAAGTTAAAATTAATGGGAACAGGCAAATTCGCGTTTCCATCCGGTTCTATTATTTCGGTTTAAGGAAAGCAAAATAAGCTTGCTGTAGGGATTCGCCCTAGAAGTAATATTAATAGTGATGGCTTCCCTGAATATGGAAGTGATCTTTAAGATCGTAGTTATTTTCCAACTCTGAATAAGGTTTTGATATTCTTAATGTAGGAAATTTCCTTGGACTAGCCAGACGTGTTCATGTCATTTTGCCCTACAAACTATCTTTCTGAGGGAGAAGAAGCTGGGATTAAACCCATTTAGATATTTCCTGCCAGAAGAAATCATATTGCCTCAAGTGCCTTCATGCCAAAATCATTCTCTACGTTCTCCCTATGACAGTCAAGCAAGCAACAATAACAAGGCCAGGTCTGGGCAGCCCAGATCACCACAGCAATGCTCATGACAACATCAGGTGCACACTTGACATTGCCATGGTGATTGGGACATAGAGTGTGCCTGTCCAGCTGCAGCCATATCATTACACCCACTTGCAGTATCACACCCTAAAGAGGGTGCAAACCCTGCTGAATGAGAGCACCTAGCTGTTCCCAGTCAAGCTGTGGACAACATCTTAGTTGTCCACAGCTACTTTAGGAGCAGGGCAGGCTTGATGAGCTCGGAGATGATGGTGGTGGTAAGTGCAAACAGGCCCAATATTTCATTTCAGTGTTTTCTGGTGATTGCATGATCCATCATATTCAATGAATTTAATTATTCAGTACATTTCCAGAGATCTGCAGCTTTCTAGTGCCTGTCCTACCTTTAGCTCTACCTACTTTGGCTTCTGGTTAGGGGTGTGCACAAATGCATGTTTTGCATCCAAAACTCATTCAAATCGAATATTTGAAAATTCAGTTCAAATCGGATTTCAAAACTCTGGATTTTCAAAAATCTAATTCAGATCCGGATCATCCGGATCCACACATTCACACATTCGATCTGTATTCAGATAGGCAAATGTTAAGATTCGAATTTTTTATCTGTGTCTGAAAATACGAATTTGTGCAAATATGTATTTATTGTGTGCTTAATCCATGTGCAACCTGTTTTCATCCTGAATTAAATATGATAATAGACCTTATTTTCCTGCAGATTCGTATGTGATAAATACGGGTCTGCACATTCAAATTATTTAAAAATCCGTATTGGATTTTCAAAAATCAGTATTCAGATCCGAATTCAAAATCCGGATTTTCAAAAATGTGATTTGAGTTTGAATGTCGGATTTTTGAATCGGATTTTCAAATATTCGTGCATGTCCCTACTTCTGGCGCCCCTTCCCTTTAGCTTCTCTGCCTTCCACCATAACAGTTCCAATGGACCCAAGCACACACTGAGCAAAATGTGTTAGAATGGAGGGTGGAAGAAAGGGTGGAAGATGGAGGAAAGCAGAGATGCAGCCTATGCTTTAAGTGGTTCAGTACCATGGAGGTGGCAAATCAAGGTTTTTGTTTTGTTCCTCATAAGGCAAAAATGTCTGAAAAACTGATAAGTCTTAGAAAATCATATCCTTGAAATGCTTGTTGATCTTGATGTCTTCATGCAGTTTTCAGAATTATTTTCCTCTACAGTTTTAACCTGAGAAAGGAGTATCAAAAATAAGATGAAGCGTAATTTTAAAATGTTGACTTTTAAAGGCAGAAATGAGACAACAAATGTACAGGTTTTGTTTTCTATGTAATGCTTGGAAACCTTTTCACTTTGAAGCGACTGCAGTTAGAAGGGATTCTGCAACAGTTATTTCAGAAGGTCATGTTCAGAGCTGCCTAGGGGGACCATCTGTCTTAAACGCAACATGAGATTACAACACGCTGTCTTCATTCTTTCCCATATTTTTCAGTGACAGCCATTGCTTAATAGTCAAGCAAGTACAGGCATCTTCTCCAAGATATGTGCCAGAACAGTATGTAATCAAGAGCATATTACTAGGATTTAGCTCAGGAAAGCATGTGAATTATACCAGTAAATAAAATTCTAACTGCAAACCAAGACACACTCTGTTTTAATTGTAATCACAGTTCCCCAGAAATGGTGCAATAGATGCCAGAATCTATAAGCAGTATAATGGAAAAAGCTGCTTCACATAGCAGAAGTGGAGAAAAAAATCTAAAAGAAGAAAAAATGCAGAATCTATACAGAGAGCAAGGACATTTGGTGGTCTTGTTTAAGAAGCAAATGATCTTTGTTCAGCATTGAAACAGATTCCAAATGGTCTTGCGTTCCATCTGAGCCCTTCTTTGAAGCACTATGGTCTATAATCTCTAGGTGATCTAACTAGGGATGTGCACAAATAGTTTTTTTGCATTTGATTCGTATCGGATCGAATGTAAAAAAAAAATCTTATTCATGCAAATGAATCCCCTTCGAATGCAGTAGGATTCTATTTGATACGAATGTCTCCGAAATGAATGCATACATATCTGATACGTATCCATTACATCTCCTGTAACATATCCACTCTGGAAGTGTCAAATCTGCCCTGAATCAACTTTGAATCCACTCTCAAACCATGTCAAATTCACCCTGGATCCATTGCAGATGTGACTGACACAGCCAGTTTCTCACCTCCCTGTTTCATGAATGTTTCAAAGCTTCATATGAATGTTCCAAAACATTTGTATTCATTTGAATGTCATAAAATTCAATTCGTATACAAATGTCTGAATTTGTACGAATTCATACAAATATCAAATGTTACAAATACTCATGAACACTCCCAGATTTAATACAGTTGGATGGAGCATGGTCCTCTTAGGGTTCCAATAGCAATTGACCACCAATTGCAATCCTTCTGTGGTACCATTTTCCAGATGCTCCAATCAAATCCACTTTTTACCTCTAGTCAACTGCCACTGTCCGCACAAAGTTTCTATATCTCAATATGAGAACTTTTATCTAGAAATATCTAGAATGAAACAGGCAAAAGAACAGCAAAATATTGTATGATGTTGCATGAATTATTTACTGCCAACCTGATTCCTAGAATGTTTGAATTACATCACTTCTGGAAAAAGAGGTAACTAAATAATAACAAATATTTCAGATAATATCACAAGCATGAACCTTCTCCAGTTTCTTCCCTATTAGAGCTTTACCAACTTTCCATTAAGCATGAATGCAATACTATGTATAATGAGCTGAGAGTAAATGGTGTTTCCAGTTACATAGCTAAATTTGTAAAACCCAGTGGACTTTCACAGATGGTTCTTAATCCTACAGAAATGCATCCTTTAGCTTTTAATGAAAAATACAAACATTAATGCAAATAATCATTGCACTGTTGGAAAGACTGAGGAACTCCATCAAAAAGAAGAGGTATCCAGCTTCTGTTTCATTCAGATGCAATAATCAAACTTAATGGCCTTCTCATGACCTCATGCACTTGCTCCAGCAAAAACTTCTCTTGGACTGTGCATGCACTTCTGGATGAAGATGCTGGTGGCAAGGGAGACAATGCAGAAAGAAGGTACCCTCCTTGTATCCATTATAGAAGAAGCAAGCACCATGGATTTGTGCTGTCTCCATACAAGGTGGGAGAAGCCACCTGCAAAGGAGACGCCTTCACTGGAAATTGCACCACTGGCATAAAAATTGGAGATGGTGCCTTCTTGGACCCACAGAGGTGTCCTGAATCAGTATGTGGAGATGTGGCCTCAGTTACTGTTGATATAATTGCTCCAGAAAACTAACTGATGACTCCTGTCCCTGCTCTGAAAAAAAGAACCTGGAGATGTCCTCCTACACATTTAAACATATAAATATCGGTATGATCAGACATGGTTAAAGGGGTGCCCACTGGACAAACATGAAGCACTGGGGACACACATAAAATATGTAAAATCACTTTACTGGATCCTGAAGCCTCTGAATGAATACCCCTGTCTGACAAAGGAAAGCATCACTCTGAGGGTGACTCACATTTTGAGAAATTTTGGGTGGCAAGCTACAAAGGATTCTGCAGCCAATCCCCAGCCTAGAAATAGCTGCTATGGATGGCTGAGCAATCAGAGCCATGGAAACAGTCAGTCAGGGAAGGTGAGAGAGAGGGGCAGTGAGCAGGCAACTGCCAGCAGTGTCACAGGCACTGTGAGCCATAGCAGAGCAGAAGATGCAGGCTAAAAGAAAACTGCTGACAGGCAGTGACAAAGATTCCTTGCTTGTGGCCAAGTGGAGGACATTGCCTGCTGCTGGAGCATGCTGTGATTGCACTCAGGCTTATCAATCTGCAGCTCAGGCAATCCCTGATAAAGGGACAACAGCAGCAGCAACAACAACAACAAAAGACCCTGTCTGATTGCACCCTATATTTTTGCAATATTATAGAATAAATTCCAAGCCCAGTCCAGTAAGCATGAACTTCATCATCAGAGGTATTACAGTTTACACCAGGGGTATACAGTTTGCTATTTCTGGCTTTAAATCCCACCCACCCACCCCTTCCTAGGTAACTGACAAAAGATCTTCAATGTCGTATAGAAAAGGCAGAATTAAAGACCAAGAGCAGTTTGCATAATCAGTCCTTCAAAAGACTTCAAAAGACTCTCTGGATGGCTTAGTTTCTGAACTGCTTTTTACCCCATGAGGGTATGCAAATCATCTCATAATAGGAAAAAAAGTATTTCCCAAACCTTTCACTTTGTATTTTTCTGAAGATCAGGGGCATACTTTTTACTGTTAGAATTAATAATGATCACTAGACAATGTTCACGTAGATTATGTGAACTAGCCTATTTCTCAATGATTAATCATGGATCCAGTTTAAAAAATGATCATCCAGGTACTTTCTGTCAGCTGTCAAAAGAGCCCTAGGCTCTCATAATACTAGACATTCCTGCAATGAACTATGAGATGATTTTGATGCTTGAATGAAGGCATATAAACCACAGGCTGGAAAGATTATAGGTGCACATGAAGAAACACCCAAATCTCCATACTGATGATGCATGAATAGGAGAATAGTGATAGGAAAAAAATTACTGAAGGAAAGATAAATCATAATATATTGCCAGATTTAAGAGGTAAAAATTAACCTGCCAAAAGTACGTTTCAGCCTCTGACTTCTGTGCAGGATGGGTTGCTGTACTATACAAAGATTCATATTTCAGAGTGCTAATAACAAGCACTTTGCTTTAACAGAACATTAGAGGTCAAGTCACATTTTTCAAACATCAGAAAGAGATGACATGACTCAAAAGATGACTAATAGGCTAGGAAAGGCTTTGCTGGAAGAGCTTTAGTTGAGACTTGCTTTCAGTCCTCTCCTGCCTGGGTCAGGCTAGTCCAGCCTACAGGCTTTTGTAGCAGTTTCTGTGGTTCATCTGCCCATTGTCCTCACTGGCCATGGCTGGATCCATTTCTTTTTGGGTGTGGGCAGCTGCCAGTGTAATTCAGACTGACAATAACATTCTATGTTGATCAATGGACTCCTGACATTTGCCCAATAGGTGGCAACTTGAATCAGGTGAAAAGGTGAGCCCAAGCAAACACAGCTGAGATGCAGAGAGAAACATCAAGACAGGCGATTAAAGATGTTTGATCATGATAGGATTTCATGCTGTTCATAAATAATGCTGTAGATTCCCTTTTGTGTTCACATCTCTTAATCAACTTCTGCCTAGATAAAAGCAGTAACATCTATGAAAATTTGTATAACTTCTTCTGGACCTACGACAGCCTTTCCCCAACGTGATGCTCTCCTATTGTTATTGGACTATGTATCCTCTCAGCCTTTATCAGAACTGCCAAAGATTAGGAATGATGGAAGCTTAAACCAGGCTGGGAAAGCAGAAGAGGAAAAATTATTAAGCCGTATGCCTCATCCACTTCCCATTAAAGTTCTGTTGCAATTGAATGTAGGAATGTGCATGAATGGGTTTTTTTGCATTCCGTTCATATCAAATTGAATGTAAGAAAATTCATATTTGTTCAAATAGATCCCCTTCAAATGTGGTAGGATTCTATTTGATACAAATGAATTTATATGAATTTGTACAAATATCCAATACGGACACATACATATCCGATATGTATCTGATACGTATCCCGTAACATATCCATTTCAAACGCATCAAATTTGCCCTGAATCCACTCCGATACCATGTCAAATTCACTCTGGATCTGTTGCGGATGTGACTGGCACAGCCGCTTTCCCACCTCCCTGGTTCACAAATGTTCTGAAGCCTTGTATGAATGTTCCCAAACATTTGTATTGGTACAAATGTTGTTAACACTTGATTCGTATTTGAATATCTAAATTCAGATTGATTCAGACAAATAATGAATGTTATGAATATTCATCCGCATCCCTAATTGAATTTTATTTTTCATTCTGTTCGTTCTGCTTATCTTTATGCCATACAAAACACACCCAAATCCCTCATTACTCTTGGCAGGCTTTTGCACGGGCTGCAGAGCTCACCATGTGCACCTTTGCTGAAAAATCTCCAAGGCCTCCTTTCACTGCTTGGGCAAAGAACTCAGGACAAGGGAAGGTACCTTCATCATTTCAGATGTGACCCCAGATTGGCAACCTGCAAGCTAAAGGGACAGACAAATGAGCCTCAGGGGGTGTGGGGGAAAGAACTGAAGGGAGGAAATGTGGAAGTAATGTCACTTCTAGAAGATACGCCAGGACATATGAGTCTATCATGCACCTCTCCCATCCAATGAACAGGAAAGCAAGTGCAGGAACACCCTCTCTTTCCCCACTTCCTTGATTGTTAATCAAGTATTCTGCTGCAAGGCATTAAACCCAAGAGGTGATGGAATGGAATCAAAGCCAACTCCTGGCTAATAAGAAATTTTGTGTCTTTGTCATAGGGTGTTTTTCCACTGTCACTAGAAGTACCCATTAAGTACCCATTAATTGGTACAAAAATGCCATTACATACCCATTAATGGGTACTTAATGGGTACTTTTAGTGACGGTGGAAAAACACCCATAAACACAGTTATTGCTTCCTCTTGTAACATAGTCTGCATCCAGATATCCCATTACTTATTCTGTATTATACGTATACATATATATCAATGCTTTATTCCAAAATATCAAAAAATAGTGAAATAAGTAGCCAACATCTGGATGCAGCCTACGTCATTTCCCTCTGAAGTATCCTAACTGTATTTGTACTGGGGCCCTTCTGCATTCCCTATCCAGGGGGACAGGAATAGTGCACAGCCCACCACCCCCATGCATCCAGATACTTACCCCAAGTGTTTGGCGCGATCCTCCTGGGTCCAGATGCCACCATCTTGGGTCTGGATGCCAGTGCAAAAGCAGGACCACTGGCACCAGCACCAGCACCTAGATGACGGTGATGTGCCACGCATGCACAATAATATTCCCATGGTCTCAGGTGCCAGAGCACTTGCACAGCACCAGATGACCCCCTGAAATAAAAATTGGGTATTTGAACAGTGTATATCAGTATCTTTAAAAAAACAAACACCCCCACTGCTGAATGCTATTTAAAGAAGGCATTTATTTATATTTATTTATTTATATTTATATCCTGCCCTATACCCGAAGGTCTCAGGGCAGATAACAACCTATGAAATCCAGCATATCAAAACCTATATGAAAACAATAATAACCATCATAACATTTAAAAACCAAACATGTTAAAAACAGCACAATATCAGTTAAAACAGTAGTGTTTGCAGTGGGGGAAACGTAACCAACATTAAGCCGAAAGCCTGAGCGAAGAGGTGCGTCTTTACCGCCTTCCTGAACATAAATAGAGATGGGATCCTATCAGTAATTTCTCTCCCAGTTTCAACTAAACTAAAACTGAGGGGTTGAGTCACAGAACTTAGGGACACAAATGGCATCTTCTTGTAGCTTCATGGAGTTACTCAGGCTTCTAATACACGGTGTTATTTTTTGTTGTAAAACCCCTGAAAACCTCCCCCCACACAAACCCAGATGTCCAGATACATGATAGAAAAAATAACACAAGTGTCTGTCAAGAGGAAAACAAAGAAAGAAAAGAAAAGAAAACAGCAAGTTGTAGGCCACCATTGGTGGAGACTTGAATAGAAGCCCTGTGCTTGACATAATAGTGAATCAGAACAAAACTGGAGTCAAACTGCTATTTGTCAAGTGTAAAAATGCACAAAAGTTGTGAGAACATGGGCCTTTCTATAAAAAATGTGCCAGGGACTTTTTTGTAGCATCGGTTCGAGACCCCTGATGGATTGTTGTACTGTGAGCAGTGCATTGTATTCAGTAATAAAGAGACATCTGGTCAGTTCTCTTAGCAAAAGAATGGCCTGACTCAACTTAAATCAGTTGATCAATCCTGTGTATTTTTAGAGATTGGCTTATAGCCACAGGTTCGGAGGCATTCCTTTCTCTTCCTTGAATTTATCAGCTGTAAATAGCTTACACCTGCCTTTGCTTTGCAAATGAAATAATCCATGTTTCCTGCCTGCTTCAGAAATTTTCCTTTTTCTTCAGATATATAGTGCATGGCTAACATTCCAGTAATCCAAGCCACTCAACATAATTGCATTTTTAAAAGGAGGAGGAAGAGGAGAAGCAAGAAGCAAAATTATCTTCCCTGTTCTAATTTGTTACAACCATGTTAATATGGCCTATGTAAGCTTCATAAGAGCATTCAAAGATAATTCTCTAGCAAGTGGCATGTGGAACACATTTGCTTTTGTGTTTCAATTGGAGGTTCAGGCAAAATCTCACAGTATCTTTATTTTATTTTTCATTGCTGTTTGCTGCTGCTGAAAGGTTCTTGTCCTGTCCTAATGATGGAAGAAGTCAGTCAGCATCATCCACAACCGCAAGAGTTATCTCTGCTTTCTTAGGATTTCACTGAGCAAATCCCAATATGTACAAATATCTGTAACATTCAAAATTAGTATCAATTTGGCCAAATTTGGACATTCAAATTCGAATCTAATATTGGCACATTCAAAGATTAATATTCAAATTCAAATCAAATGTTTGATACACTCGTATGAAGCTTTGTATGGGATTCGCATGGGATTTGTATGTATTCACATGCATTTGTATGGGATTCGTATGAGATTGAACATTCATACCGAATATGAATCCTACCGCATTCAAAGGGGATCTATTCAAACAAATACAAATTTTCTTGCATTTGATTTGATATGAATCAAATTTAAAAAAGCATTCGTGAACATCCCCAGTTTGTTTCATTCTGCTGTATGACCAGTCAGGTCTGACTCCTTGGTATAATTGCTAACAAATAAAATCAAACCCCAATTTGAATGAGGACATATGGGTATTTGCAAATAATCAAAAGGGGCCACTTCAGGAATTAGAAGCACAAGTCACATTAAATGGGTCCCTGACGAAAGAAGCAGATGGACCCCTCATGCATGCAGACCTCCACCAGAAACACAAACAAATAATAAATACATGCTGACTTCAGCCGCTAGCCAAAAACTCCAGACGGACTCCCCCTCACTTCCTGGCCCATCAACAAAAGCTCAGGTCTTCAGCTATAATGGGGAGAACACTTTAGACACATGTAGAAAAAAAAATCTCTTAAATAAATATCAGGGACTACACTAGTCACTAAGGTCAATTGTAAGCAATAAAAATGATTTTGTCTAAACTGTGCTAATTATTTTGTTTGAGAATAATATCTGAAGGAAGATTTTGAACCTGCCTATGTAAGGAGAATGATGGAAGTCAGAGGGTGCTCTTTGACTTCCAGTTTTGCGAGTCAGATTTCATTTGCGCAGAAAAAAGAAAATCTCTGTGATGATGTCCCAACTGTGTAAAGATTTTACAAAGGAAGTAAGCCTGCCACTCAAAAGCCTTATAAAACTTCACTTACATGTTTTAGATTAAAGTTGTTTTATTCCTCCCAACTTCATGTTACTGTTGCTTTGTTCTAGAATATTCATCTTTGGGCACTGCCTTGAAACTCCCCTTATTTTAGAGGAGGAATGGTTTATATCAGTTGTAAATAAATAAATAACCTCTCCACTAGGGCTTGATGCTAGAACTATGTTTACACTAACATTTGTACTGCTAGAATTCATAACACACAGTTGACTTAAAAGTTTAACTATTAAAAGGGAAGGTTGTTGAAGGCCTATGAATAATGTACTGTTAGGACTCATCCTTCGGAGCTGGTTTACTCTGAAGGGCAGCTGCTTAAAGACTGTAAGCAGAGTAAGCTGTAAGCTTGTGTTCTACTGATGGCCTTCCCTCTGCAACAGCTCAGTCACCATGTGAACAGATTGCTGGACTGGCCTAGATGGCCCATGAGTCTGGCCATAATCACACATGGCTGATGTAGGTCATCCTAATCCTATCCTCACCCATCCCTGATAATCAGTCCTCAGATCGCCCTCAATTTGGGCTGCTATGCTCACACCTTTTATGTTATCTCCCCGAATCTCCTTTACACGACTCTTTAGTTCCCCATCTATATTGACTGCATCAAAACCACCTGCATTCAAATAGCATAAAGTTCTGTCAACCAATAATGGCAATGAGGTGTGTTTGGAGTTGTGTAGTGCCAAGGGCAAACTCAGGGTAATGTTGTGGTGAGGGGACTGTGCCCCCAAACAGATGCAGCTGAGGCATATCCCAGCCAGCACGGGCCTCAAATTCTGCAGTTGTTCTGGTAGAAAAAAGAGAGCCTATAATCTACCCTTTCCCCTAAAGCTGCTGAAGAACTTCTGTTTTCTGTCTTTTTCATTGCAACAAAACCTCATTTCACTTGCAGATTGCTGAAGGAAAACAGAATCAACATTGTCCTAAGAATTGTATCATTTCTATCCTTGTTCCACACTTTCCTTCTCCCCCTACCAACAGTGCTTTTCTGGCCATTTAATTTCAAAATTCCTCTGTGTTCTTCATAAAAGTGCATTTTTAGCCTAGCACAAAATAGATTTCTATTTTTTTAAAATGATGGATGAAGTCTGCAAAGGAAAATCGGGACAAAGGGGAATTGGGATGGGGGGGATGGTAGAGGGGGCCATCCTAGGAATGGTGACAGAAGTGGAAAGAGATACAAGGATTGCATGTGTGCCACCTGTAGCCAGGTATTGGGTCAGAGGGAAGTCTAGCCCAGTTCTGTGCTGACACAGGGGAAATGAAAACAGACTGGTTCCCCAAGATGGCTTGAGTCCTGTGTAAAAGTGGACTCTGGAGAAGCCAGCTTGAGGGGGGACAGCCCGCCCCAAGATGATCCCACCCACCCCCAAAAAAAAGCCTTGTTTGCTACCATGGGCCAAAATCTGCATACTTCTACTCAAACTGGTATTATAAGCAGTGTTTAAGACATTCCCCATCAAAGGTTATTTATTCTTCCTCTACAAGAAAATAAGAATCAGAATGCATTCTGTTAAAACACAACTGACAAGATGGACTCTGGCCCACAAAAAGTTACTCTATAATAAACATTTCTAAGTTATCACAAGATTTTTTTTGGTTTTGGTTCAACAGAACAATATAACTACACCACTGGAAAGTATTTGAAAAATTCCACACCATATGACTATAGAAAACTGCTTTATGATTTCACATTTTTCCAAGTTTTGATTGTGATTCCAGTTAACCTGATCCAAATATATCATACAGGCCTACTGTATACTGCTTACATAGCCTTCAGGGAAAACGACTTGTCTGATTTGATATTATCAACACCATCTGTGCACATTTATCTCCTAGATTCTAGAAACACTCAACCTTATAAAACATTCTGTGGAATTGACTGTTGAAATTGTTTGTCATGCTACATCCTTTAAATACCTTCTATCAGCACCAAAACAAAAGCTATAACTTGGATCCAAAGACAGGGACACTATAGATCTAAAATGGGTGCATTTCTGGCTACCACTTCTCAAGAAGAATACTATCGAGTTAGGAAAGTTCAGCCCAAAAACCACAACCAAAATTATCAAGGGTCTGGAGCACCTCCTCAGCCTGGAATAATGGTGGTGGTGGTGGGGGAGTGTATAGAAGTATGCAAGCTAGTTGAGAAGATCAGGAATGGACCAAACTGGCTCACAAAAGAGGCTCTGCAATAAGGAGAAAGACAGAAATGGGGAGAGGGATGAGGCAGCACTCTAATCACAATACCAAACTGACTCACAAGAAAAAGGAGGGGACTTTTTTATGGTAAGGAAATATTGCCTCTTGGTGCCTTCAGCTAGTCAGGAGGGCACAGGGTGTTGGTTTATGGGTCTATACAAAGCCTTTTTCCTTTAGGATGTCCTAAAGTGGAATCAGGGTGTCTTTAGATCTTATTCATGGTCTCAGATTGCATATTATTCAAGGGCTCCACGTTCAAGCCTCGCCTTCTGCCGAAACAAAGGTGTAAGCTAGTGGCAGAATCTAGTTGGGATATACATCTTTTCATGTTCACCTCACAAAGCTACGATGGACCCAGCACCCAGAATCAAACTACATAGCACACGATGGTCGCTTGATGCTTCCAGTCCCCATTTCCAATGCCATAGCTGCACCTATGTAGAATAACTAGCACATTTCATAGCATAACTGTACTCACCGTTTCTTTAGTACTATCATAAGCATAATTCAGATTTCTGTAAATTACCACAAGAAAGAGAACAGTCAGTAGAAAAGCTCCATGTGCTTTGTGTTTTGTAAAAATATATTTCACAGTTAGCTAACTCGTAGGAAAGCCTCTACTTGTAAATAAGGAAAGAACACAGGAAGAAGGTAGATGACACAGAACAGACAGAGAGAGAAAGGAATCAAGAGAAAGAAAAGAGAAATGTGGAGGGTGGTTGCTATTGATATACTGGATGTCTAATTAATCAGATATCTGAACATGGTATGGATTTTTGCATACAGAACGCAGCAGTGGATGAAAGCCTTGGGCCCCTGGGTCCAGATCACACTCCTTTTGTTTCTCTTTATCAGTCTTGAGGCTGGGAAACGTTATTTCCTTCTTATCGGCCCAGTCTCAAAGTTAAATTGGATCCAGCACTATTTTTAAATCAAATCCAGGAGCTGCCACACTTGTCAGTGACTGGGATCCAGCATTCTCTAATCAGGTCCAGTAAGCTATTGGCCCCAATGACAGAAACAAAAGTTACAGGGTTTTGCTTAACAGTCCTTGTAACCAAGACAGAGAGAGCTCAATAAAAGAGGGTAAACAGAATGCCCTTTGCTGTCATTAAAATGAACGAAGGAGAGGAGAGGCATGCCCCTTCACCAGGCTTACAGCATCCAGTCCTGGGAATGTACAGGTGATCCAGCAGCTACATTCAATATGAATGTTCAACCCCTTATGAATGCATACATATCCCATATGAATCCCATATCAAGCTTCATACAAATGTATCGAAACATTCAATTCGAATTTGAGTGTCAGTCTTCGAATGTGCAAACACAAATGTCAAAATTTGGCCAAAGTCATACAAATATCAAATGTTACAAATATTCATACACATCCCTAGCACCAGAACAAGCAAACCAAGCTAATTCGGATTGCTTCTGATATGGAACAATGCCTTTTGCAAAAGGTTTTCCTCTCAACTCCGTGGTGATGTTGGTATTTGGTGACTGTTGTTAAGAAAAGAAAAAGAAAAGAATGTAAAAAGAAGAATACAGTGCATAAAACAAAGGATAATTAATGGAAAATAATACTTGCAGTCATATTTACACATCAACTTCAATGGGATTGTTTTCCATTACTTGACAGCAGCCATGGAGCAACGACATCACAGTCCTGAGTCAAGCAAGGAGGAACCAAATTGAGAAGATGGGAAGGTTTCATGTTTAATAATGTGGTGGTTTGCTGAAGTGTAACTTCTTGAAATGAGCATGCTTTATATTTACATAAAGTCTTTAAGCTTGTGCCCCCACACAGAGCGAAAAGATGTAAATGACAACATAATATGAAGTGTGCCTTATCAAAAGAAAACTGGTGTGCATATTATGAGAAGCAGTCAGCATTTGAAGGATGTGCCACGGCTATCCCTTGCATTGGTTGGAAGGAAAGCATCAGACTCATAAAGCACATTAAAGGTTGAAGAATAATAGCTGATGTTTACATTCTGCACTTCCAAGAGTAAATTCAAACTTGACCTCATAGTCGCATTTACAAGATGCACAGCTGTCCCTTCCTTGAAGATAGACTAAAAGTGAATGGCAAGTGGCATAGAAACTGTAAGATATAGCTATACATTACATTTCCAAATGTAGCTTCATGCCAGCAATATAGTTTTCAAGAACAATGGATGAGAGCTGGAAGCTGATCCACAAATATGAGGAAATAATCTTCTGTGGACTGCATGAATAATATGGCACCACACAGAGCTAATAGGCAGCATTTTCAAAAGCAATTGCCTGGGCTAAGGGAGCATCCTGCTTATTTTGGCTATTGATATTATTTTCCTGCCCACCTTTTTCATCCATTTGTCTTTGAATCCAATGTGATTTTCAAATAGGTAAAAGAACTATGGATAGCTCCAGAGGGTCACAGCTGGCACCAGGCCATTTCCTTAGAAGAAGGTAACAATGATTCTAGTTTATTTACAGTCCATGACCAGTACAGGCAACAACAAAAACACAACCAGCAGAAATAAACAGCAATGAAATTGTTGTTGTTGTTGTTGTTGAAGAAGAAGAGTTGGCTTCTCTACTCAGCTTTTCTCACCCATTTAAGGGGACTCAAAGTGGCTGACAAAGCTTTCTATTCTTCTCCTCAAAACAGACACCCTGTGAGGTAGATGGAGCTGTGAGAGGTCAGAAGAGAGCTGTGACTAGCCCAGGGTCACCCAGCGGTCTTCCTGGAGGAGTACGGAATCAAACCTGGTATTCCCAGATAAGAGTCCTGCTCCCTAACCACTAGACCAAACTGGCTCACAAACTCAACCAAACTGTTGAGTTAGTCAAAGTGAGATGTGATGGTTATTTGAGACCTTAATAATGTAGCACTAGCACAGAATTTAGCTATGGTTTTTCTAATATTTTAAATGCTGCTCTGCTAACAATAAACTTGTATTTCTTTATCAGCCTTAATACCAGGATATTGCATGATTATGGGGAGAATATACCAGGATTAGATATACATATACATGGCATGATGTAGAGACTCTCCCACAACAGCCCAAACAGTCTTCACTGGGATTGTATTGTACTTACCCTGTAGTAGCGCTGAGGGTACAACATAGACTCTAGCAAGCTCTAAAGCCCTTCGCTGTGCGGAAACAGCAACAGACTTAAACAATCAGGAGGCTGGCATGTGTTGCTGACATTACAATTCCCCATGGAATGGTTACTAACCTTTTGCCAATCCAAATTCTAAAAGGTGTTCCTTGACCATTAAATCAGCTTTATTTTAATCCATTATCCACAATATTCAGGGTGAAAGGTCAGTAGACAATTTTTTTTTTCATCCAACATTCTGGGCCTTTCCGCATTTGCCGCCGAAAATGGATCTATAAGATCCGTTTTCGGCCAAAACGTTTTCAAAGGGAAATCCGTTTCCAGCAGAAACGGTTTCTCCCAGACCCCACGTGTACACACACACGTGGGGCCGTGGCGGCAAGGCCAGATTGGGAAACGGTTTGGGATGGGTGCTGTGCGAGTGCACCAGCACCCATCCCAAATCGGCCCTGCCGGTGCCTGCCCAGCTCTCAGAGAGAGGCAGAGCGCATGCTCTGCCATTCTGACAGCTGGGCAAGCCTGGCAGCCAGCTTCCCTGCAAGGTACCCCCACTCCTTCTGTCACCCCAACCCCACGAACAACCCCCTTCTACTTACCTGAGCGCCTCCATTTCGCCTCCATTTCGATCGTGAGTCTCGGAGGGACGGCAGCAATCGCGCACGCGCGCGCCATTGCTCTGACGGCCCCAGCAGCCCAGGGACGCTGGGAAATGTAGTCCTGGGCTGCCTGGAGGGCCGTCAGAGCAATGGCGCACGCATGCGCGATTGCTGCCGTCCCTCCGAGACTCACGATCGAAATGGAGGCGAAATGGAGGCGCTCAGGTATGTAGAAGGGGGCTGTTCGTGGGGTTGGGGTGACAGAAGGAGTGGGGGTGCCTTGCCCTCACCAGAGAACGGAGGATTCTTCATTCTCTGGCGAGGGCAAGGCGGGGAAGCTGGCTGCCAGGCTTGCCCAGCTGTCAGAATGGCAGAGCATGCCCTCTGCCTCTCTCTGAGAGCTGGGCATGCGCCGGCAATCCGGCTTTTCCCCCTCCAGTGCGGAAATGTTCATTTCCAAACCGTTTTCAGCGGGAAAGCCAGATGTAAGACCTGATTTTTTCAGGTCTTACATCTGGGTAGGATTTCGGCGGCAAAACCAGTTTAAACAACCGTTTTTGCCTGACGATATGCGGACGCGGCTTACTCAAAGGGGTCCTAATTCCGGCCCTTATGCGAAAGCCAAGTCTAAATGCGTTCCACATCTGGCTCTAAATCCATTTTTAGAGCCAGTGCGAAACGGCCCTCTGAACCAAATAATGGGATAAAGGTCAGTAAGACAAGTACGGGGGAGTCAACACTGATGGTGAAAAATTAAAGTTGGAGCTTGATCTGATTCCCCTGAATCCTGAGGCCTATTCATACTACAGCCAATAATGCATGATTAGTGAACTTCTGGGGAAGGGCATCTGCATTTGAAGGAAGCTGCTGCAACGTCCAGCTGCCCAATGCCTTCCCAGAAGTTCCCTAATTGTTGATTAGGTATGGAGCGCAAAATCATGCTCAAGGTTGAGGGTATAAAATGACCGCCTGTTGCATGAAAACCTTAATACTTGCACTTGTGTTTCTTGGTGAGGATTCTGTGATATGTGCTGCTTGTGATCTCATCACCCTGAGGTTTGAAATATACATCCTAGCTATCAAAAGCAGGGTTCTAGATATGCCAAGTATGTCTGAGATGTTGTCTATTGACTTTGGTTTATAATAATTAATAGTCAGATTCTCTTGTGGTTTATACTTAGCAAAAAACCTTCTCAGACCAACTGAGCATAACAAGATAATGTACATAGAGCAGAGCAAGCATTGGCCTATTTGATAACGAGGGAGTCTGACGGCTGGGATTAAAGATTAGACCACATCACTTATCTAGAAAAGGATAAAAACAGGGAGTGGCTGCAGTTCAGCTGCAAAGCTTTGCCCTGCCCATCTCTGGTGAGGCCTCTTGCAGAAGAACCTCAAGCTAACAGCCAAAAAACGTCATCCTGGATCAGACTAGATTGGGGCTCATTCCACAGCAATGTTATCAGCATTCTTCAATTTCCTCCTGTGTCAGAGTACAGTGCTGCAAAAATCCTGGTGTTATCCGACTTTATTGTACTTTATTGTACTTCTTTCTCCCCATTTGATTGAAAATCTGTGTTAAGCCTTTGGGACCCAGAAGGCCTCTTCTCTTATTGCTTTAAACAGCTAAACAAATGCATGTGCCAAGTTTGCTTCTTTAGTCCTGTCAGCGAGAAGCATTTGAATTCTTGTTCCAGCTGCATTAATAAGAAGGGAATAGGATGCTCTATCCTGGTGTCTCTTGAGAACAACCACCAAAATGGCTCCTATTCCTCATACCTTTTCTTTTTTGTTCCATTATTATCTACAAAGTTGAGGCAGAACTGTTTCTGCCCTGCATCATTCAATGATAAAAAGAGAAAAAATAAAAGCTTGATAGATGGATAAATGTTTTCCCAGATCAGGAAGTGACTTTTGTTGTCAGTGACACTGAACAACATGCACCCTATTTGCTAAAATCAATCTAGTGTATTGTGAGGCTGCTAAACTTTCAGCAGGGAGCATTTTTAGTCATTATTTTTTTTAAAAAAAATCATTCAGTAGAAGGCAGGGTGGAGGCAAAGGAGGTTTGTCTAAATTCATTTATAATGAGGAATTCTTGGTTCCTAGCCCACATTATGGAATTCCTGGAAAAGTGTCCAAAGGCATAATGGTGCTTTTCCAAGCTAACATGCAATTGCACCATGTGTATACTTCTCTTATATTGCGGGTAGAATGTGTTTTACACAGCTTTTTTGTCTGCACTTTCTTTTTTTATAAAACAGTATTCACCACTCATTCTGCTCTTTTCTTATATTTTGTTCCAAAGTCAATGTTCCTTGATATTAAAAAAATGCATTAATTATGTTATGCTTCAGAGTAGTTCTAAAGTAATTCTTTGGATTAGCCAGATTCTCTGGAAATACACAGCTCATCCTATTTGGAAGAAGTCTGTAGCCACAATACAAGTGATGAGAGAAAGTCATTGCCAACAGTACAGGATTTAGAAAACTTTGATTTCCCTGAGGTGGATTTTATTTCTTTTTATTTGGAAGAAACTGTAGGCTGGAAAATGTTTTGCAACTGAACAGATAAGGTGGACTATAGAAGATTTCATCAAGGTTTGTATATAATGCACAAGAATATAGAAGGAGTTAAATGTATGGCTTTGATTTCAATACCTCCCTAAGGGTGCTGGGCAAATCGTTCTGTACGGTGACCAAGGCCTTAATAGATTGTCATTTGGACGCCTCCCCTACAATTGGTGATTGGAAAGGCTCTGTGACAACCGCAGCAGTTACTCATGTGGAAAATTAATACCAGGACAGTGATGAATCTATTTTCATCGTTCCTTGTGATTTAACAGCAGCCTGATGAAAAGAAGACGAGAAACAGGAACAGCATGCGCTGTCTGTAGATTTCTTTGTCAAGTACAGTGAACTTGAGATGAATTCAAATAAAAAGCTTAATTTTCAAACATGGGTCTGGGGGCCCCATTCCACCCTAGTGAGCTTGGCCCAAAGAACTTTGCTAGGGATGTGCACAAATATTTGTAACTTTCATTATTTGGATGAATTCAGCTGAATTCGGACATTTGTACACAAATCAAATGTTACAACATTCACCTGTGTAATGTGAACATTTGTGCACATCCCTAGACTTTCCTTATTGAGCTGTTGGGCTTATCACAATGAGAGAATAGGCAGCGCAGCACAAGGGATACCCACTGTCTAGAATAGTGTCCTCTCTGATATTTATAGGACCCCTAAATAGTTTATTGTTCGGCCTAGACCTCCAGAATAAATCTGTGTTTTCCCCATCTGTGACTTTTAATCACGTTACAATATAACTGTTATAATCTTAGGATCTTTGTCTTATTCTCCATGTTTTGCAAACTGCCTCGAGATTATATTTGAATGGCAAGTGGTATATAATTATTTAAAATAAAATAATAAGTAAATAATATAGTCCTGCTGTGCTTTTTCAATAGAATAATTGCAGATGTGGTAAACACTTGGGCTGTGTACTCAAAACATATATTTCCAGGATAGAGGATCCATCAGTGATCCTTTACAAACCCAGGAAAAATTCCAACCCGTCTAGAAAAGTTGACTTATTCCTTGAGAATAGATTCAGTTCAGTTCTCCCCAAACTTACCAGCCTCACCTTACCTGGAAGCATCCAGTGGTGACCTTTCGCACCTCTGCCAGCAAGTGCACTGGCAGCTCCGATGGCCTCCGTACATCGCAGAGCATCAGCATTGTCATAATGGTACCCAGAAGAGTACTGGCTGGTGATCAAACAGAGGTTTAAGTGTTCAACTGCAAGGGGCAGGCTAATGTTGACTAGCGATCAGAAGTGCAAGCGCTAGTCAACATTGATTGATTGCACTCCTTTCCCATCCACAGGATGGGACAGGAGTGAGAAAATGCCCCTAGATCTAAGGCAAGTGCAAAAAGGCTTGTAGTTCCTGTCCTTAGTAATCGTAAGGATTAAAGGTGGAGTGTGGTATAGGAAGTGATGCTAATGACTCCGACTGATCAGATAGCCTTAGTGAAGTGGTAGGGGTCCCCTCCCATGACATATGTGACACATGGCCATGTACACCTGTTATCTACACTCCATTATGGATTCCAAGATATAGCCATGTTAATCTGGCTAATCCAAAGCAAAAGAGGGGGTTGTAGTAACACCTTAAAGACTAACAAAGAGAAAGAGGTTGCGGCATGAGCTTTTTTTAGACAAGTCTACTTCTTCAGATGTGCAGAGGTGCGTTATGAAGATCCATGATGGAAACGCAGAAATGCACAAAATGGAAAAATAATTTCATGTTCTCCAAGTACTTCTGCCCTCCTATGCTACTTTAGGAGTAAGTGGGATGTCCTTTGCCAGCGCCATGATGGAGCAATGGGCTGTACTGGTGGCTGTAAAGAATGCCACATAGCCATAAAGTGCTGGAGAAGTGACAGGTAAGTGTTATGGCCTCCAGAGGACCCTATTCCTTTAGCAATGGATCACAGGCATTTTGTTTAGTGCATCTCATCACAGCCATTGTTGGATAATCAACATGCACCATTCCATTGCTCCCTCCTGCTCACAAATGTTTGCCTTCTTTTCCTCATTTTTATTTTTGTTTTAAAGTTGTGTTGCTCACTCTATTACACATTCAGATTCACACTAAGAAAACTGATGTATTACAGGACACAGCTAGGATCAGTAAAACGATAAAGGATAACAAGAATCTAGCTAGATATAAAGAATCTAGCAGCAAAACCTATAGATTTTAAAAATACAAACATGAATGCCAACTATTGTGGAGTTAAACTCATGTACAGATTGATCCTATGAGTGTTTTTGTAGGGGAAAACCGGATGACGTTCATTTACTTCTCCACTAAATAAAAGTATATATGTGACAAAGCTTTATGTGTCATATGCTTGGAGACTAGGAAAATAACAGTGTTGAGAGTTTGTGATTGTGCTGATATTCTGTATACATTAGAGCCATTGTTTTTCCATCCCAAGGGGTCTCAGTGGTTTGTGACTGTGTGTTGCTGGCTCAACTACATACTCCATTTGAGGAAGGAAATAGGTTGTCAAATACAGCTCTTTCTTTCTTTCTTTCTTTCTTTCTTTCTTTCTTTCTTTCTTTCCTTCTTTCTTCTTCTGAAAAGGGCATAATATGTTTTATAAAATGTACCTGTATCCATTTGTAAACGGACTGAGAATAGCACAGAGAAAAATTTTGCACAAAATTGGAAAACCAATATCCTCAGACCAGCTTAGCCATGATCTCATGGTCAAGCAATTTTTGTTCCTCCCCAAAGCAGAATTAAAATTCACATCATAGCAGACTTGAAAAGAGCTGAAGTTTTAGAAGTTTCTTAAAAAGCAAACAGGAAAAATTGTAATTGAACCTACACACTGATCCCATAGGATGTTATCCAACATAGTTACTCTGAATCAACCAATAGGGGATTTGGAAAGTTTGATAATCTGTTCTTGCAAAACAAAAACAAAAACAACCCTTTGTGTGTATGTATATATATATAACTCTTTACTCTGCTTATCTAGCATTCACGTTTAAGCTGGAATTACAGCAGAGGAAAGGTTTGTTCTAATAGTTGATAACATGTGTTTATCCTACACATTCTTTTTGTTTCATCTTGCAATCCAAATTCTCTCCCTAGCCATGCACTTTTTCACTATTAGCATCCAAAAATATTCCTTCTTTCAGCACAAAAATTATATTCTACCATCTGTCAAGTCCCATATGTCTTTGAGCCTATAAGCCCTTAGGAAAAGTGAGGGTGAGGTCCCATTACTGCTAATATTTGAACAGTATATTTAACATCACAATGCACAGTTGCATTGTGTTTCTGTGTGAGATGATCAATTGTTGCTTCTGCAAGATAGGCAGTGGGTGGGGGAGGGGAAGCCAGTAAAGGTGCTATAGACAGAAGAAAAGCATAGGAATGAAGGGCTCAGTACAGATCAAGCCACATCATGTGTCAGCAGCAGGGGTGACACATGTTTTTTTATGAGGGGTACTTAGCGTTACAAAAATTATAGAAGGGGTACACATATGTCAAAAGTTTGGGAAAAACTGACCTAGACCACTGCCATTTTTCAAGTTTGGTCATGTGGTTAGGGAGCCAGACTCTTATCTGGGAATATCGGGTTTGATTCTGCCCTCCTCCATGAAGCCAGCTGGGTGACCTTGGGCTAGTCACAGCTCTCTTCTGAGCTCTCACAGCCCCACCCACCTCACAGGGTTTTCTGTTGTGGGGAGAAGAATAGAAAGCTTTGTAAGCTGGTTTGAGTCCCTTTAAATAGGTGAGAAAAGTAAGGTAGAAAAGCCAACTTCTTATTTCTTTCTTTTCTTTTTTCTTTTCTTTTCTTCAAACTGAGAATTTTACATATTTAATGTTCCCTAAGTGAACTGTAGTAACATAAGCATGAGCAGATCTTTGTGATGAACTAACTTTGCTTGTGGAAATTCTTCATCATGCCCTAAATCCTATGTTAAAACTTATTAATATGGTGGTCTTAGTTTAAAAGTTTTCATCTCCCCGCCCCCAACTTAATTTGAATTTCTAAAGCAGATTTTATTTTCAGGAAGCCTTGCAGCTCTAAACCTATTATCTGGGCATGCATCTTGTTCACTGTCTTTAAACTTATTAAGTAAAGAGTAAGAATCATTCAGCTTCATGTGACATACTTCTAAGTCAATATGCACAAAACTAAGCTGATAATATCTTAACTCTCTTGAAATAAGTGCCAATGATTTCTGTGGGATTTACTTCTACATAAATCTGTATAAGACTGCAGCCCTTTGCTGGATTCCAACACTTAAATACACATGGAGATTGCAGCCTTTGTTTTTGTAAGCTTGCTATCTGCCCTCCTACACTATGAAACACTTGGATTGAATGTCATACCTGTGTCTTGACCTGTGAATTTGAGATGTTGAGATTTTATTGTATAAAATGTGTAATTAAATACCTGTTTACATTGTAGATTGAATATGTAGCATCTGTCCCCTGAGGGACCTTTAGGAAATGAACTAGCACACTTCATGCAATGGAAAGAAAATAATTGAAAGGGTATCTCACAGGAGCATTCCAAAAGGCCCTGGTGAGCAAAAATACATTTCTGCTCTTTGATAAAATAAAAGTACAAAAAGTGTCAGTAATAAAATAAAATTAGCAGGGGGTAAATGTTTTCCCAAGGACCAGAATGAAACATTTTTATTGATCCTCCCTTGTTTATACAAACATTTAGTAATCTTATGAATATGCTTCAGAAGAATCATAATATAATCCTTTTTCTGATCCTCCATCTGTTCAAAAATGATATTAATACTATTAAGCTATGCATAAAGTAATAGCAACATAGTGTTCACTGGATGAAAGAGCTGCTTCCACCCAGCTGAACTGAGCAAACCACATTTGCAACACTCCTGCTGAGAAAAGGGATGTCCACATTTTTTTTGTATTCAGTTCATATTGAATTGAATGCAAGAAAATTCATATTCGTTCAAATAGATCCCCTTCAAATGTAGTGGGTTTCGAATTCAGTACGAATGTTCAATCCCATATGAATCCCATACGAATCCCATATGAAGCTTTATACACTATATCAAAACATTTGATTCAAATTCAAATGTCCGTTTTCAAATATACCAACATTAGATTTGAATATGAATGTCCAAATTCAGCCAAATTCATATGAATTTTGAATGTTACGAATATTCATGCACATCCCTACCCTGAAAGTTTTTCTGTTTCGGTACATGGAGAATAGAATGAATTTGGAAGACAGTACTGTACTGATTCCAGAGGCCATTTCACACAAGGGCTTTTTTTTATGCATTCAAGATCTACAGCAGTTAAAACTGCTCTACATCTGTCTCCATGCATTCCAAGACTCTGGTAGATGGTAGATGGGACCCACAGGCCCTGTCTAATGGGAGTGTGTGCACCTATATGATGGGAACCCCAGCCTGGCAAGGTGAGTGACGGCCTCATGCAGAGGGGTGTGGCTCACTCCTGGCTCCTGCTGTCCCGATGGGACGGCAGGAGTCAGGGCGACACTGAGATTGGCTTCCCCTCACCCCTTTCTGGGGTGGAGGGAGGCTGATCTGCGGCTGCCTATGGCCCAGAAGGCCCCACTTCCCTTGGCCGATCAAGGTAGATCGCAAGCCTCTGCGGGGTCAAGCTGCCTCAGTCGAGGCGGCTAAGTCCTGCAGAGCCCCCCCCCCCGGCACCTCCCCCCCCGGGGCCCAGGGGCACACTTGCATGCATGCAACACCTACCTCCTCGCTGTCCCAGGTCAGAATGAGCTGGGACAGCTGGGAGTGCGCACCATGTGCACACGGCACAGCTTCTGATTGGGCAGACTGCTTAGAACATTGCTACTGCAATAAATCCTCTGCACTGATGTCTTCAGCCACCTTCTAACTCCAGGAAGTTACCCAAACAATAGAAAAGTGATCACATGAGCAGAAAAAAGAGTTACTTTCCCCTTATGGACAACCTATCCTGGAACCATAATCAACTAACAACAATCCCCTTGCACTCATTCTCCCAATGCAGGAGGACAGGTCTAAACATCTTCATCTCACGCCACTGTTTTTAGACTCATTTTGGCCAGTACTACGTAGCAGAGCAAGGAGTACAGCCCCCCACTCTTTCTACATGCCACTGTAATCAAGGGAGGAAAGAAAAATGGGGTTCATATTTCTTTTAATTGCAAAATATCTCCTTTATGTTTTGGTGGGAAGCTATTTAACAAGTTTCTTTCTGTTTTACCACTTTCTTCCCTGAATGTTAGCCATGAGAGAATAATAGATCTTAAATTACTTTGTTGAATTGTATTTCCATTGCCAATAAATTATTTACCCAAATTCAGTTTCGTCTGGAGGATCAAGTAATCCAACCTGAAAGTAAAACCCAGTTTGAGGATTTCCCAAATATCACTCAACAAATTTGCTCCATTAATCGGGCACCGTAAACTCTCCGGATAATGTTTCCGCTGCTCAGTTTTGCATGCAAAGACCACACAAATTAAAGATGAGGGGGGGAACACATGTAAGGATCACAAAAGTCTTGGGGCAGGTAAATGACTATTAACTGCAAATCCTTTGATTCCAAGATAGCCAGATGCCCACCCTTGTGTTTCCAATTATAAAATTAAGCAAGACTCATAAAAACAGGATTTCCATTTTCGTCTGCCCAGAAATCCATCCTTAACACCTCACTAATTCATTCTTGGTTCTTGTATAAATTTCCACTTTGAAATATTTATGAAACACTTAGAGTCCCTTCCTATTGTGAAGGAACTACAGAAAGTTGGTTCTATAGTGGAAAATGGCCAGAAATAATACTGTAGTTCAATCTGATCTCATAACTAAGAAAAAGATTCAAATCTGCACTGCTCTGAAGCTTTATTATTTTGTCTTTCAGTTGCGCAAGCAAATCTCTCTCTTAGTTTCATATTTCTGACACTGAAAAACTAGTGGGGGGTTTTATAGTGCATAGCACTTAGATCTTGGATCAAATATCAGTGGATATCTTTAGTTATGCAGATTGGCTTTTTAAGTACCAAACACCTTAAGGACAGGCAAGTCACAATGAAATCAGAGATATACACATTCTGTCCATATTTACCATAAATAAGGCTGTAATCTTAAGCTCACTGTATATCCCTGGGAAGTATATTTTCATACACCCACACACAACCAACTCCTAGCCTGTCTCAATCACCCTGGGAGTTGACTTACTGGAGATGGACAACCGATGAGTCTTGAGGAGGTTGTTAATCATTAAGGTTGTGGTCACACTTTCACTTTAAACCTTCAGTCCATCTTGTGGTCGGACTGCTCACAGCTTTTTATCTCTATCTATTTTATTTGTGGATATCCAGGAAAGTCCACAAATAAACTGGATAGAAATGAAAACATGTGAGCAGTCAGATCTCAAGATGGACTGAAGAAGGTTCAAGGCAAAGGTCACACCCCTAAGCCACCTCCACCTTTGCCATGTAGGAGTGACAGGAGTGGGAAGGCAGATTGGCCAGGGTAGGTCATTTTTGCAACAAGCTGAAAATAGTGAACTTCCAGGGCCATTTGCAGTCCAATTGGAAACCATGCAGCTACAGAACTTTTGATCTATACGTGTGGGGCTGCAGTGACCATTAGACACACAACATTTGTTTGCTTTGTGCGGTCTGCCTCATTGGCTGTATCCTGAACCCCTGCAGTCCTAGGTAAGCATGTATACAATATAGCCTATAGCATACTGTATGCTTTATCACAAGTACCTTCCACTCCATTGTTTTGAAAGGAGTTATTCTTGGCAAACTTTATCTCTGGCTTGGGCTCTTAATGAACCTGAGTTTGTTGGAAAAGTGGCTTTTTTAAAAAAGCCGTTTTTGGATCTTCTTCCATATTTTGCACAGAAACACTGAGCTCTGAAGGAATTCTGGCTAGGAAGAGAATAATTGTCAAGTTGTACAATAACTATTTCAAAAAGCTTTTGTTACACTGTCAACAGTACACAGTTAGGAAATTTTCAAAGAGGGTGGCACAGAATGCCTTGCCAGTTTGCTGGTTTGACAAGAATACAAAAAAGGAAATTCATAGCTGTCAGCATTACTCCTAAACCTGGTTTCATTTTCTTTAAGGGTAGGTAAAATATTATTTTTAGAAAATCATGGACAGCTAGTTCTCCTAAATAGAAATAAATGAATGATGGGGTTGGACACATACAAATCAATTAATCACAGCAATAGTACTTAGGTATAAGTGTCACAGGCACCAAAAACATCAACAAGAGTAGTTTTTTAAAAGGTTTTAAAATACTCTTAACATCCAGATAGGACCTTCACTTCACTTTGTTTACTATGTTTGGATCTGATTCTGTTCATAACCTTTGCCTGTCAGCCTGCCTAACCATATATGTATATAAATATCTGTTCCTTAAATAAGAATCCACCACTTTAAGTAGATCAAAGAGGGGACCACACATAGAGATGATAAAATTAGCCCATAACATTTTAATGCTGTGAAGACTGCCCTGACAATCCTGACATTGTAACTTTTGAGGGAGTATCTAATAAACTGTCTAGCCTAGCTATTTGGGATCAGTTCCAGTTAGTATGGGCCAAAGACTTAGTCAAGATGCTTGGATTTTATATCCGCTGGAATTTTAATTGCCTAATTTTTTGCAATGTTTATTTTTAAAAGGATTTTAATTCTGTTTTTGAAATGCACTTAATAAATCTAGAAAAAGCAGGGAGACTTTTTTTAAAAACTATATTTTTACATATGGATCATAGGCCAGCAAGACAGAAGGCTCATCATATCCCATTACATCTAGAACTTTCACGCTATCTGTCAAAATCATGAATATTTTTAAAAAGTAGGAACTAGTTGTCAAATTTGTCAAATTCAAATACACAGTGGGTCAAAATTAAAAACTTGGACAAAGTCACGAGTCAACCTTGATATTTATTGAAAACATGCCTACAATTGAGGAAGTTTTTCCTCCTCATCAGAAATAATGATGAACCTTTTCATATGGAAACAAACTTAAGTTTTGCTTAAACAATGAATCTGGAACAAACAGAGCTTAATACTATAAACACATGTGAAATCAAATGTCAAATAAAAGACACATCGGTGGCTTTTCTAGGGTGTTTTTCCCCTGTCACTAGAAGTACCCATTAAGTACCCATTAATGGGTACAAAAATGCCATTTCGTACCCATTAATAGGTACTTAATGGGTACTTTTAGTGATAGTGGAAAAATGCCCCTAGAAAGCTTTTGTTTTCCACCTTTCATTTGGCCATTTTGGGGAGGGGTGGCCCAATGTGACTTGTAGCATGAGATCACTAACGAATGTCAACAGAGGAGAGGGTGCTTGTGGGTCCTCAATGCACCAGCAAAGCATTCTGGGATTTTTAGTATTAGCAGTGCATGCACAGTCTACCAGCAGGCCAGCTCTAGTAGATATCTGGTATTTTTTCATGGACCAAATATAATTACACTGCGGGCCAGATAAGGCCCAGGGGCCTGAGTGTGACATCTATGAACTAGAGTGTCTACTGTCCAGAAATTTATATGGGGCATGTGTGTTGGAAAATAAAGAACATAGCCTAAATATTTACATAGCCTAAAAAAGCTACAATTCCCATCCTTCCTGTGGTTACTCCCAAGTCATTAGAAGGATCCGTACCCCTAAACATATTGCCTTGTCATTTATGTGATGTATAAATACTGGACCACACAAGAGTCCATTTATTACAATACTGTTTGACATTTGCTTCTGTAGTGAAAAACGTTTCCCATACTTGTGAGATTTTGAGAGACAACGTTCAAAAATAATTATTGGACTGCAATACTAAGGAATAAGGAATATCATTTCAATTTAGGAATATCTTAAAACACCTTTTTTGAAACAGTATAATTTTTAAAGCAAGGTGGGTTTCTTACAGAAAGTTATAAAATTGGCATAGATTATGTTATTGTAACCGAAGAACTAATTTTTCTTGATTCCAGCAAGAGACAAAAGTTCAAATACACAGGAAGTTTTAATCACTACTATAAAAAGGGATGTTATAGCTGAAGTGCGCTAGGGATATGGCTTTTTATGAGCATGGACTGGGAAGCCATTCTCTGATAGCAGGGAATTCAAATTTAATTGAATTAACTCAAGAGATAGCCAAACATTCAGCAGTATCTCATAGCGATTCCCTGTGGCAGCAAAACCAAATTCTTGTGATGCAGAATAGTTGTAAAAATAACACAGCGCAAAGGCTTATCAAATCTGGAAAGCTGTAAGATTTGTCTAGGTATGGAATCTCTTTTATTGAAGGAAGGTTCTCAGTGGCAATGAGCAAAGACATTCAAAGCCTGCGGTGAATCTTTGAGCAAAACGTCCTGTGAGATCTTCACTGGCTCTTTATTACTGTCCTCTAGTTACTGCTTCTGGATCTCAGCCATACTGGAAACAGAAAATACCCATGGAATCTCAACTTCCTTTGTACCTCATATACTAGCTCCTCATTGTTCGTTAAATGTATTGTATGAAAAGCGGAGAAAGTGGCAAAACCTGAAAGCTTCTTCAAAAATGAGAAAGAAAAGTTAGAAGGTGGACGTGCATCTTTCCTCTCTCCCTTTCTTGTCTCTTTGCTTATTTTAGGAGTGTGCACAAATGCAATTTTCAAATTCAATTCGATTCAAATCAATTATTCAAATATCTGAATCCCTACGAATAAAGGAAAAAATTAATGCCTGGACATTCGAACCATCACAAATACATCTATTCATTCCAATATTCGATACATATTTGATGATACAAATCTCATACACATCCTTACACATCCATATTCATTGCGTTTTTATCCCATAAGCATCCCATTTTCATTCTGTATGTATCCATGCGTACAGATACAAACAAGATGTGTATGGATATATATGCAATGAATACAGATATGTACACATATAGCTGTCTGAATTATTCATACAAATAATTTGAAATATTTGTATTTGTTTGAATACAAAAAATGAATGATGGGACATTCTATTGGAATCTGAATGTCCTAATTTGTCTAAATTCAATTGAATGACAAATATCTCGAATATTTGTGCACATCTGTGCTTATTTATTTGTTAATTAAAATTTTTGTATTGACATTTTCATATTGGAACTAGTATACAATCATCCTTGGGATATTGCTATACTGCCAACTGAGGTTTTGCTTCTCCAATGCAGTTTTACAATATACACTAGAGAGCTGCACAGACTGGGTGACTTAACCCATTGAAATGAACATTCCCTGGTTCACTTTGATTGAAACTGGATCAAACCATCCTGTTTGATTTGATCCAGGTCAACCTTAAACTGGTTCAGCACATCTCTACAATTCACAGGAACAAACTCTTGTGTTAAGAAAGGGGCTGCATTGCATTTTATATTTGTCTTCTTCCTTCATTCCAAAGAGCTCAATATACATCTTTCCTTAGGGTTGTGCACAAATTGATTTTTTGTATTCTATTCGTATCATTTGAATAGATCCCATTTGAATGTACTTTAAACAGAATGGGGCACAGGCAGCATTCATCCATGGCTGGACCAAGAGTTAATCCTGATATTGCTTGCCAGGAGCATATTTATCTGACTACATACCCTGAATACCAGTTCTTCTGAAAATCAGTCTTGTTATCATTCAGTGCCAATAAAACTCTTTGCCAAGAGATACAGCAGAATACAGTATTTGATTTTACAAAGCATGAGGCTATAACATAAATGTTGTTCCTTCTTTCTTTCTGTTTACATCTATTTCCATCCCATGGACATATGACAGCTTACATTTTAAAGATAGAATATCCTCCTCCCTTTGTGGAATGTCTCCCTCATCAATCTGCTATCACATCCTGCCCTGTAAAAAGACAAATACATTTCCTATACTTTTGCTCTTGTAGAGGCCTTCCTTCCCCATTCCCACTCCTTCCTTTAAAAGCTGCCTGTCACCTATCATCTTCACTTGGGCAGCACGTTCCTAGTGTCGTATTTCAAGTGCTGCCTGTACTGATGTGACTGGGGACCTTCAAAGGTGCTCCAGGGACAGGGCATCTTAAGATCAGGAGTTTCCATTTTGAAGATGCCTGCTGACCCTTTAATTTGCTTGCAGGATTTTGTGGAAACACTGAGAGGTGTCTGATGGGGCCACCCACATTGTGTATTGAGGTCAACTTGGTAGGAGGCTGGAAAACCAGTGTGATCTAGTCAGCAGCAATGGAAATGGACTGTTATGCCAGCCATGCCTTGCTGAAGGCAGCTGCTACCATCCAGCTTATAAGGAGGTGAGTGAATACATCAGCATAGCCACAGAGCCGCAGAGCCCTGCTGACTGGCTGTGTAATTCTGGTCTTTTTTGAAAGAGATATTTCCCCAGCTCTACCAGAGATCCCTTTGGCCTTCATCTTGAAAAACATCTGGTCTTCCACTGAGCCACAGGTCCTCCCCAAAGTGTGGGATACCTGAGGTCAGATGACAACACTTGACTGATTTATTTTTGCAATAAATTAGAGGCGTTTTCGCACGGGGCTGAACGGAACGCGGAAAAGACAGGTGAGGACACGTCATCCGCATTGGCCGCGCGCGGCTTGCGTTCCGACGTGTCCTCACCTGTCTTTTCCGCGTTCGAAATGTAGAGCACTTCGAAGTGCTCTACACGCGTTCCAACGCGGACGAGCCGCCGGCAGCCGTTCGGAAGAAGAAGCGTTCGCGCTTCTTCTGTCTCCCGAACGGCTGCCGGCGCGCCTCCGACGCCGCGCGGCTTTGACAATCAGCTGTTTTTCAAACAGCTGATTGTCGATCTGCCTCCGCGGCTGCCGGCGCGCCCCTGGCCGGCGTTTGCCGGCTAAGGCAGCTTCGGGCGCTTTGACCATTCGCACCCAGACGCTCCGGAACGCGTTTACACGCGTTCTGGCGCGTCTGTGTGTGAACGGGGAAAGCGCCCGAAGCTGGCTTAAGCTTTCCGCCTGAACGCGTTCCGTCTGGAACGCGATTCAGTGCGGAAATGCCTTACATCTGTCTAAGTTAATTTAAGCCAGTGTGTTTCTTACTCTGACAAAAACAGCAATTGGTTCATATTCACTTAAATTACAATTACAGTTTTAAAATGTTATGATTTAAAACTATGTTGGAAGAGTTTGGCAAGCAACAGTACTGACCAAAGTCTAAACAACAAAGAAACAGGAGAAGATCTTGTCAAGTGAAAGAAAGTTACAGCACCAAAGAGAAATGGAAAATCTTGGCAAGGAATAAACCTCAGCTTTTTAATCATCCAAATGTACAATGAATAAAGCGTGTGCTCTCCTGAAACAAAGAAATGGCAATAGTCCTTATTTAACTAATTCAAAAACGAAAAAAGAAGGCATAAATCTTAATGTTCCAACCAACCAACTTATTGAAGCAAAAACTCCAGGCTCTTGATGTTATTAGTGAAGCTTAAAGGAAACGGTAGCCAGTGATCCCAAACATTTGGAGAATAGATGTTTCCAAGTGACTGCCTTCTTAAACCGTTACAACTTGGCTGGTTATAAAGTGTCTCATCCACTAGACTAACAGCCTGAAGTGTTGGGCTGTAGACAGAAAGAACTAACGATTTTTCTACTAGCAAGCACATTCAGAATTCTTAACCCTGATTTAAAGGCTTAAAAAAGGGTCACAGGGGTTCATAGGCTTCACATTCTAGGGTGAAACTTGCACAACAAATTGTTGGAGTTAAATCTGAGGCAAGGCCTACAGGTCCATGGATTATCTCTTTTATGAGTGCCATAGCCCGCTCTTAAAGATGTGAATTAATATACTACCTAAATGTATGGACAGCAAATTTCTATCACCTGCTTGAAAGATAGTTAACTATCAATTCTTTGTTTAAAAGGGAAATCATTTCTTCACAGGCAGAAGTTAAAACTCCAGTGATCTTGGGGCAGTGCTGAAGAACCTCAGGACAGTGGTGTTGATAACATTGTTATCAAGAGGGTTTCCATGGCACCAATCATGAGATTGGATACTGGGGGAAGGGGGTTAAGGTTACCCTGCTATCATAGTCAAATCACCATCTGGTGAAATTTAAGATTATATTATTCCTGAAAGCTCAGGGAGAATTTTCAGAACCAAAACTGATGATCGTGTTGAGCCTCTTGTAGATGTATACAACAATAAGCCACCAATACAATTGCTACCAACTGTCCTCTCACAAACTGCCTCTTGGTCTTCAGAGATTATTGTGATGATAGTTGAGAAGAGACAGCTAGAGTGCAAGTAGCATGCCACTTAGCATGGTGACAAGTGAACACATATGACCCTACATAATTATGTTCTCTGATCATTGGACCACAATAAAAAGTGGATGGATGGATGGATGGATGGATGGATGGATGGATGGATGGATGGATGGATGGACGGACATATAAATCATATACATACACACATACATAATTATGCCTACAGCATAATGCTGAAGGTTGCATAAAAGCTCATTTTGTGGCTTCCATTACATCTTCAAGAAGTTATCCAGCAAACCTGTTTAGACTGTTTAGCAGTTGCCATCTGCCTCAGAAAATCAAGTCCTCTGAAGTCTGCTGCAATAAATTTTACAAGGTCTTTGGAAGTTAGAACCCCCGGGTGCCGACTGGTTAAGCTTTATGTGATTGCTTTCAGTTTGGGGAAGCATGTATCCTACATTATCTCTTGACTCATGCCCTTAACCTATTGGAATTTCCTGAGGGGGAGTGGCTGCATGGGTCCATACACATCTCTATGGGATGAAGTAGTGCCATTCTCAGGCTTGAAGTGGTGGCAGGTGCATCCACTCCAGAAAAAGCTTTCTCCAGACCCAGAGGTCTGTTTCACCTACTGCTCAGTCACAGATACTCCTTTTCTGAGCAAAGTATTTTATATTCCTAGAGGAAACTGATTACCTTTACCTTACTGATTTCAGTCTCAGTTCCAGCCTGATTTGGGGACAGAATCCATCTTAGTTGTCCTCATGAAAATAATTTTTTGCAGAAGAGACAGGGGAAATGCAACTCTAGTTGTATCTGCATCTGTGGTGGCAGCTACCCTAGGAAAGTCCAGTGGTCAAATGCCAGAGCTGTCTGCTGTGGTAGAATGCCCAGTGAAAAACAATGGAGGGCCTTGAATCATCCTCCATAACATCCTTCCTTAGAACTGATTAAACTGCACTGAGGACACCCATTGCTCTTAGTCAATCTCACCATTGCCATGTAGGGACATGGCAGCAGCAAGACTGCTTTACACAGGAGCCATGCCAGCAAAGACCCACTTTAGGGGCCTTTTCAGGGCAACAGAGGAGCAAAGAACTCCTCAGAAGTTAAAAAGTGAGGGGCAAGCTATTTGGCCACTCCAGAAGCCTCTGTTGATCCTACTTGATACTTCAGAAGTTTTGACAATGTGTTCACAGACAGCACTTAGTTAAAACATACCTGTTCGCCCAGGCCTTTGAAGCATAGTTTCCTCTGAATGTAGTCCTCCTGGGATGGAAGGGAAGGAGAGAAGGTGGGAGGGAAGGATCAGAGGGTGAGAGGCCTTTTTTGTATACGTATATTTTATTTTATAACCAAAATTATTAATACAGTGCAGAACGGAAAGAAAAGACATCAAAGAAATATCGGCATGGTTGTTGGCATTTGGAACTAATTAAGGATGTTCAGGGAAAGTGTAGGTTAAAAAATTCTAGCAAATATACATTAAAATCTATGAAGTTTATGTTGCAATAGATTTTAAAAAACATTGCAGTCAGTGTGTCCAAATATTGAAGAAGAAGAAGAAGAAGAAGAAATAAAGAGTTAGCTTTTCTACCCTGATTTTCTCAACCATTTAAAGGGACTCAAAGCTGGTTCTTCCCACAACAGAACACCCTGTGAGGTAGGTGGGGTCATGAGAGCTCAGAAGGCTACCTCCTTTCACTGTATTTGTCAAAGAGAAAACATTCATATAACCTATGCTGGCCCTGAGTCACTATAGAAAATCCTTTTGGAAGTGATTCTCAGTGCCATTAGCTTAGCAGCCAACCAGTTGATCTGCAATCAAGTTCAAGTGAAAAATGCCAACAAAAATTGAATTGTTTAGGGACACAACAAAACATGGGTATCCTCTAAGCATTGACTCCCCTACCTTGATAATACTGATGGATATTTCATGGTCGCAAGAAGCAAAACAGATAAATACCTTTATTTCCATTGTTCTCTGTCAGTACAAATAGCTTAAGGTCATTTCCTAGGTGAGCATGAACTCTTCTATAACAATTTAAGAAACGGAAAGGAACAGAAAGAGAAAAAGAGAGGGAGATGTCATTATTGCACAAACATTAAATCTGCTTGGATGGCTCAGAATATAAGTTGGCAAGGCAACATATCTTGCCTTGAACAATAAACCTGTTATGTCAGTAGCTCTGCTATGTATGAAAGAAACAGGTTTCAATATATCATGCTGAATTTACTTCCTTTCAGCCTTTCATGGCCAAGCATTTGATCTTAATCCTTTCACTGCTGCAATCGATACAGCGACCTGACTTGAAGGTTTCCTGACCTTTGGTGTTAACAGTGTTGTGCCGTTAAAGTGTAATTTAATTCTCTTTCTTTATTCTGAAAATAGTACAGTAGAGAACATCGATGTGTTTTTGTGGTGTGCAAAGCAAAAGAAAACTTATCAGTCATCAAGTTCTGCTTTAAACTACTGGATAGAAGGCTGAGTAGGGGAAAACATTTATAGGTCACAGGGCAAATTCCCAGCTGCTTTGAATCATTCTTCTATTGATTGGCTGTTTTCTGCTGAAAACTATAGTATCAACTCAGGGGCCAACCTGTTGGAATATTTTAAAAGGCTCTTAACTTTCAAGAGTCAATAAAGCCAATTTAAAGCACAGATTTCCCACCCACCCACCCATACAAAATAGGCTTCACCATGCATTGTGCATTATGGGGTGGGGAAAAGGATATTAACTCAAGTTACTACAAACACAGTATTTTTGATGGAATCAATCCACACCTCTTAAACTGAGGATATATGGCTTTCCCATGTGTGCATCTGCAATCCCTGACTCTAGATTGTGTGGCAGTGAAGGCCACAGGGTAGAGGTGTCTCTGATGTAGCCACATGCACCAATATTCGTAACATTCAATATTCATATGAATTCATATGAATTAGGACATTCATATAAGAATTGAATGTTATGACATTTGTAGATTGACATTCATACTCGAACGAATGCTTCAGAACATTCATATGAAGGCTCTGGAACATTCACGACCTGGGGAGGTGGGAATGTGGCTGCGCCAGTCACATCTGCAGCAGATCCACGGGAGGTGGTTGGTTCCCCTTCGATGGAGGTCTTCAAGCAGAGACTGGACGGCCATCTGTCTGAGATGGTTTAGGAGATCCTGCCTTGAGCAGGGGGTTGGACTCGATGACCCAGGAGGTCCCCTCCAACTCTACCATTCTATGATTCTATGATTCTATGATTCTAGATCCAGAGTGCATTCAACATGGATTGAGAGCAAATTCAAAGTGGATTCAGAGTGGATATATTGTGGGATACGTATCGGACATGTATGCATTTGTATTGGATATTCAAATGCAAAACAAACAACAAAAAATCATTCATGCACTTCCTTACTCTGATCTAATTGTCCAAACATGTCTGTTGTAGCCCGACGCTCCCACTAACCAAGAGGTAGGAGCATACATGTAAGAATCAATCCTGAAGCAGCACCTCACTGACTGTAATCAAGTTGGAAAGATGTAAGAGAGTATGAATCTTCTCTCTCCTGTAATATAAGGGAAATAGAAGGTTGAGGATTGTGAGACAGGGGTAGAATTCCTGTGGAACAAAATCATTACCAGGGCTCCTGAGTTAAAAGAGATAAAGGCTGTTTCCACACTTACCATAATGTCTGGAGCCATTTCAGTAGCAGGAATGGCTTCACAGTGGCAAGATAGGTCTTTCATATTTGGAACACTGTCCTGGAACAACTCCATGCAGTGGCTCTGGAGATGGCACTATCTTTGGAGCCCAGGATTCACCAAATGCTAGGAACTGAAGGTCCTAGCCTTGATTCTCCCAGGGAAGCCATTTCAGCTGTGCAGTTTGGCTACGTTCCTAGCGTTCAGGAAACCTGGACGTGGCTCCAGAGATCACACAATCTCCAGAGCCAGTGCGGGGACTATACCAGAACAGTCTTTGAAACAAGGAAGGTCTATCCCAGCACTGTGGAGCTGTTCCAGGTCTTTAGCATTTTCCTTATATACATGCTTGAAGTTGAGGGAACTGCAGATACCAGAGTACCAGAGGAGGAGAACTGCTATTAGCCAAAGACTGCAGACTCTAGTCAAGACCAGGGTGGCAACCTTCGGGTCTTCACAATGCTGCATTTACTTGTGTCACGCTTGAAATAATTGTACTTGAAATTAATAGATATGAAGAAGGAGCACAGCAGTGACTTGGGTACAAATGTAGACTGCAAAATAGGAGATTGCAAAAAAAGTTACACTTGAAAGCTGACAAGAAAGTGATTAGTGAAAGCAGATTTTGGCAGCGAATGGAAACTCCAGTACCGGTTCAAGAATGATTTTGTCTTCTAGTGTCCGTTCCTAAACGATAGTGCAATACTACTTGTTAAATACAAACATCAAATATGTCCCTGTTTTCCTTTTCTGGACTAGAGGATGGAAATCTAATAGGTATGTAAAAGAGGTATATCTTTTTTAAAAAATCTTCATTTTTTTCTTCATTAGCAGTTTTATAGGACTTCCAGTCTTGTGAATAATATTGTACTTGGTAATCAGTCATCTAGGAAACACTCAGTATAACACAATTTCACCTAGAATATCCTCAAGAAAGTACCATGGAAACATTGGATCAGTCCAGGATGTAGTTTGAAAAGAGCCAAAGAGAAGAAAGTGCTCTGTCTGGAAAGAGAGAGGCTTCTAAATATTGGGAACAGATGGATTTGGGAGGAGAGGCAGGAAATTCCATTTTAAAGAAAGAGAGCATCAAAACTCTTTTTGATGGAAGTTACTTTTGTTTTTATGTCTCGAATCAATTGTGAGGTCTAAAGTCTTTTTGTCAAAGAAATCTAATCTGAACCCTTTAAACAAGTGAATAAATAAATTTCTTCTATTAAAGGAATTTAAGTTTTTTTTAAAAAAAAAAGAAGAAATGTCCCCCATGTTCACTTTCTTTGTCCAATATAAGTCACTGGCCCTGAAGAAAAGTGAATAAGTTCTTATTCACTTCATTTTTGTCACACCTATAAACTAACAAAAGCCCACTTTGGTTTAGTGGTTAAGGAGTCGGACTGTTATCTGGGAATACCAGGTTTGCTTCCTCGCTCCTCCACGAAGCCAGCAGGGTGACCTTTAGCTAGGCACAGCTCTCTTCTGAACTCTCCCAGCCTCACCTACCTCACTGAGTGTTCTCTTGTGGGGAGAAGAATAGAAAGCTTTCTCAGCCACTTTGAGTCCCCCTAGATGGGTGAGAAAAGCAGGGTAAAAAAGCCAACTTGCAGCTGCGGCTTCTTCTTCCAGGAATGGCTGATAATATCAAAGATCACACAGCAATATATCAAGGTGTTGCAACCACTGAAACCAAACCAGTGAAGGAACTGGAAAGGGGCAGAATGGTGGTTCATGCCCTGTGTTGGACCATACTGAACTATTTTGGTCTGTTGGAGATCAAAAAGCAGTTAGGCATATCCATGCGGTGAAGTGGTAATAACTACTTTCCCCACCACCACCAGAGTCCTGGAGTTTCCAGTTCACTACTTGCCACTATATCAACAACAGGAAGTTGTTAATTGTAAAGGAGAATGGATAGAGAAACTCCACAGTCTCATCTCTCTCCTTCTCCCATGAAAAAGCAACCTGATGGAGCCAGTCTTCAGCATGGAGACCTTATGGACTGGAGACCTTAGCACACCTTGGACCTGATAGCATGGTTGCAGAGAGGACAGTTTAAATAACTTAAGAGTGGTCACTCATCATCTTTCCCTGCTTCCAGGTTAAGGAAAGCTGCTCACAAGACCTTGAAGAAGCATATAGCCCAAAATTTTAAACTGTGCCCAATCACAAGATGGGTGACAGCTAGAAAAAGTAGGAGGCACATGTGTTTCATTAGCAGTGTCTTCTGCCTAACATATTGTTCACAGATGGTTTTTTTTTAACTTCTGAGATGATTTAAATTGTTTTTTATGCTCAATGAACTCATCATAGGTTAGTATCTAAAGTCAGCAATATTCCATTCAGGAATCAGCATGTAAAAGAGTAACAAGGCTGTGAAGCTCTGGCATCTTTCACAATGAGTTATTGAGATGATTGCTAGAAGAGTCTGATTAATAACCAGTCTACTGCGCCGGGAAATAACTTATGGCCCAGAAAAATGGGGAATCTATTGTCTTACAATAATAAAAAAGGTGCCTACCAAAGAACAAGATTTTTTGACTCATTTTCATATCTGGAATATGTAGCACCTTGATGCTTTCAAATTCATCTGAAATTAAATTTCTCTTTTGTTAGCACAGATGTTGAGCGATTTCCATTTTAAGTGGATTTTTGGTAGATCTAGAAATGAGTTTTAATTTCAATTAGTCTTCCCTCTAGCAACACTTCTGTTTGGTTATCCAAATGTGCCCAGGCAGATGAAGTTAATTCTGCATTCTTAAACAAACAAACAAACAGATTATACATTTAAATCCCATTGCCATCAAGTTGTGTATTGGATCAAAGCACAACATATACAGGATTTGAATCTGTTTTTGTGACTTTGCCAAACAGAGAACTAGGCTAGGGAGTGCAAATAAAATAGTTAATGTTTGTAGGGTCAGACAGAGGAATGCAGTTGTACTGTAGGGAACCTGCAGGATGATAGACTGGCTGAGAGGAAAGAAAAAGAACCGTGCAAGATCTTGAAGTTCTACCTCATAGTGAATAGGAGCAGTACCCAACTTCCTTCTTGTTTCCAACAGATACTTCATTTTAGCATCTCAATTTTTTCTTTAGCTGCATTCACTCAAATGAAAACGTAGCTTGAAAGCAGCTTATAAGTAGTAGGATCTATGCACTAGACTTGCATCTGTACTGGGCTCCCACAGCCAAGGAATGCTTCATTCATATTGTGAACCACTCTGTCAGAAGGCTAAACCTCCAAGAAGAAAATCACATCTGCATGAAGAAGGCCTAGAACATATTAACATAAGAGGAGTCCTGCTGGATCAGGCCACAGCCCATCTAGTCCAGCATCCTGTCTCACAGAGTGGCTCACCAATTCCTTTTGGGCTTCAAGCAACAGCAGCAGCAGCAGCAGCAGCAGCAGCAGCAGCAGCAGCAGCAGCAGCAGAAGAAGAAGAAGAAGAAGAAGAAGAAGAAGAAGAAGAAGAAGAAGAAGAAGAAGAAGAAGAAGAAGAAGAAGAAGAAGAAGAAGAAGAAGAAGAAGAAGAACTTGGCTTTTCAACCCGGCTTTTCTCACCCATTTAAGGGGACTCAAAGCAGCTGACAAAAGCTTTCTATTCTTCTCCCCACAACACCATGTGAGGTAGGTGGGGCTGGTGGAACTCAGAATTGAGCTGTGAATAGCCCAAGGTCACCCAGCTGGCTTCATGGAGGAGTGCAGAATCAAACTTCGTATTCCCAGATAAGAGTCCTGCTCCCTAACCACTAGACCAAACTGGCTCACAGAAGTCAAAGCAAAACTTTAACTTGATCTTGACTTCTTTCAAATGGCCTTGAGAGTCATCCTGCCTGTCTTTCCTAACCTGGAGGAAGTAGTAGGGATCCATTCTAGTAGTCACTGATACCCTTGTCCTCCATAAATTTAATTAATCCTTTCTTAAAGCTATCCAGACAGATTGCTGTCAACACCCCATCTGCTGGAGCAGATCCAAAGCTCTCTTAGTTTCTATTTGCTTTTATCAGTATTTATTACTGACCTGCTGGAACCTGCTCAATAAGTAAATAATTAGTATTTAACTAGCAACAAGAATACACTTCACAAAAGGATCAGGATTAGAAATGTTCAAGAACTAAGCTTATATTGTTTGGTTCGAATTTAACCTCCCTGGGTTCAGGTCTATCTTATTTATTTATTTATTTATTTATTTATTTATTTATTTATTTATTTATTTATTTATTTATTTATTTATTTATTTATTTATTTATTTACATTTCTATCCCGCCCATACCCGAAGGTCTCTGGGCGGGTTACAACAAGTAAAAATAAATTAAAACAAGATACAAATTGAAAGCAATACAGATTAAAATGAAATACAAATAAAACAAGAAGCACACTTAAAAACATCTTAAGATTCAACAAATTTAAAACCGTGCACTCCGTAGTGCATTAAAATGATGCCATTATAGCTGGGGAGGGAAAACAAATCCTTAACCAAAGGCCAAGGTAAACAGGTGTGTCTTTAAGGCCCTCCTAAATAAATATAAGGAGGGGGCATGGCGCACCTCGAGGGGGAGGCCATTCCACAATCTTGGGGCCACTGCAGAAAAAGCTCGCTCCCGGGTGCCCACCAGCCTCACTACCGAAGGTGGCAGGACAACCAGGAGGGCCTCATTATTGGATCTTAAGGCACGGGCAGGTCGGTATGGGAGAAGGCGTTCCTTTAGATATTTGGGGCCCAAGTCATTTAGGGCTTTATAAGTTAAAGTTAACACCTTGAATTGGGCCCGGTAGTAAATTGGCAGCCAGTGCAATTCTTTTAATACTGGAGTAATGTGTGTCCAGTTAGTTGTACCAGTCAGCACTCTAGCTGCTGCATTTTGCACTAACTGCAACTTCCGGACCGTCTTCAAGGGCAGCCCCATGTAGAGCACATTACAATAGTCCAATCTAGAGGTTACCAGAGCATGGGTAACTGTGGCCAAGTCATCTCTATCCAAAAAAGGCTTCAGTTGGCGCACCAGCCGTAGATGGGAGTAGGCACTCCTGGCCACAGCCTCCACCTGAGCTTCCAGTGTTAGTGTGGAGTCCAGGAGCACCCCCAGATTACGCACCTGTCCCTTCCAGGGCATAACAACCCCATCGAGAACAGGGTGTCTCCCAACTACACGGACCCGAGATCCTGTAACACACAGCACCTCTGTCTTGTCTGGATTCAGCTTCAATTTATTGGCCCTCATCCAGCCCATTGCTGCCTCCAGACACCTGTCAAGCACTTCAACCGCCTCTCCTGATTCAGATGGTACAGAGAGATAGAGCTGGGTATCATCTGCATACTGATGACACCTCACTCCAAAACTCCTGATGACCTCTCCCAGCGGCTTCATGTAGATGTTAAAAAGCATGGGAGATAAGATCGACCCCTGAGGAACCCCACATTTGAGCTCCCAGGGTGTCGAGTCCACATCCCCCACAGACACTATATAGGATCGGCTTTGGAGATAAGAGCGGAACCAGTGCCAAGCATTGCCTCCAACTCCTAAACGCCGTAGCCTTTCCAGAAGGATACCATGGTCAATGGTATCAAAAGCCGCTGAGAGGTCCAGGAGAACCAACAGAGTGGCATTTCCCTTGTCTCTCTCCCAGAGTAGGTCATCAACCAGGGCGACCAAGATGGTTTCTGTGCCATGACCAGGCCTGAAGCCAGATTGAAATGGGTCTAGATAATCAGCTTCTTCCAAACATGCCTGCAGTTGAACAGCGACAGCTCTCTCTAGAAACTTGCCCAGATAAGGTATGTTAGCCACCAGGCGATAGTTGTTCAAATCTTCTGGATCCAGGGAGGCTCTCTTCAGGAGGGGGCGCACCACAGCCTGCTTCAGGGCTGGTGGAACCACTCCATCCCTCAGAGAGGCATTCACTACTCCCAGGATCCACCCGGTCATACCCTGCCGGCTGGATTTTATCAGCCAGGAAGGGCAAGGATCCAGAGAGCACGTCGTCGGCCGCACCCCCACAAGTAGTTTGTCCACATCCTCAGGCCACAATAATTGAAACTGATCCAAGCAAACTGGACCAGACAGTTCTCTGGACACCTCATCTGGACTATAAACAATTGTGACATCTAATCCGCTACGAATCTGAGCGACTTTGTCCTCAAAGTGCTTTGCAAATTTGTCACAGCAGATCTTACTTGGCCCTGGCTCATGTTTCTTTGAGCTCGGTTTCATAAGGCCATTTACTACTCTAAAGAGTTCTGCTGGACGGGTACTCGAGGATGCAATGGTGGCAGAGAAAAATCTCTTTTTGCCGCCATCACCGCCACATGGTAGGCACGATAGTGTGCTCTGACCTGTGTTCGGTCAGATTCATTGCCGGATTTACACCACCTGCACTCTAGCCGTTGGCCTTCCTGTTTCATAGCCCGCAGCTCCATGGAATACCAAGGAGCTCTACGGGCTCTACAAGCATGCCGAGGACACTTGGGAGCGATCATGTCAATAGCCCTGCTCATCTCCTGATTCCAGAGAGAGACCAGGGCTTCGACAGGAGCACCAGTCATGCCAACTGGAAAATCCCCCAAAGCATTCAGAAATCGCTCGGATTCCATAAGTCTCTGAGGGCGGACCATCTCAATGGGTCCCACTTCCCCCAGAGGGGAGCTGCCATTACAAGTCCAAACCTCACCAGCGAATGATCCGTCCATGACAACGGGTGGACAACCAACCCTCCTATCAACGGATATTCACCAGTCCGCTCTGAGGCAAAAACCAGATCAAGGGTGTGGCCTGCCACATGTGTCGGGTCAGATACAAACTGAGACAGCCCCATGGTTGTCATGGAGGCCAAGAAGAACTGAGCTGGTCCACTAAGCGCAGCCTCAGCATGGATGTTGAAATCCCCCAACACCACTGTGGCAGGGGCTTCCAACACCACGTCCGAGACTACCTCAGCCAGCTCAGATAGGGAGGATGCCGGGCAGTGGGGTGAGCGGTACACCAGCAGCATCCCTATTCTGTCTCTCTGGCCCAACAAAAGAAACAGGCCCTCAACCCCCGTCACAGAGTGAATTGGCCGTCTGGTGAGAGAGATGGAAGTCCGGTGGACTACAGCAACACCCCCTCCCCTCCCCCCTGGTCTAGGACAGTGTTGTATTGTGTAGCCTGTAGGGCAGAGCTGGGTGAGACACGGTCCCCCCAATTCGTCCATCCAGGTCTCGGTGATACATGCCAGATCAGCCCTTTCATCAAGAATTAAGTCACGAATAACCGATGTTTTATTCCGGGCTGATCTGGCATTCAGAAGCAACACTGTTAGAGTAGGGGGTTTTTGGTTGGCAGGGCTCCCCAAACTCTGCTGGCTGGGAGGCAGAACAGAAGTGGCGATAGCTTCAAGATATCTAGCGCCCCTTCTCTGAACCTGTCTATTCTGCGTCCCAACGCCATATCTCCCCCTGCCCGATACCATAGTGATAGTGTGACCCTGGTACATCTCTCCCCCTCTTGCCTGGCCTGAACACATGAATCCCTCCTCATAACAAACGCAAACAAAATAAAATAAAATAAGAGACAGTAAAAGGGTTAAAATAAGATTTTCAAAACCAGCTACCCACTCTCTATGGTATCTAATATAAGGAGTCTGATCCCTGGTATGAATGATCCCATCTCGACAAGCCAGCGTGACTCCACCTCCCCAATCATCCAAATTTGGCATATATTGGGCGGAAAATCCCAGAGAATGAAGATGACTGAGGTTAGAGGCAGGGAGATTCAACTTGACACGTTCTTCCCAGTCCCATATAACTGGGGTATTTGCTCTTTCGGCTCTATTAACTCTCTGAACGAGATGGCAGCCTCGCATTTTCCACATGACTGATGACCGAGCCACTGGGCTCTTCCATCAGGGCCCGATAATCTGTTTGAGGCATGAAATCACAGACTTCTTGCATCCTCCTTGTCCCCCCCCCCCAGCCTGAAAGATGATGTTCTTAGACATCCATTCTAGTAGCCATTGAAATACATCTGTCATCCATAAATTTTGTCTAACCTTTTCTTAAAGCCATCTAGACTGATAGCTGTTACCACCTGTTCTGGCAGCAAATTCCATAGACCAATGACCCTTGGATGAAGAAATACTTCCCCTCGTCTGATCCGACTCTTCTACCCATCGGCTTCATAGAGTGCCTCCTGGTTCTAGTGTTGTGTGATAGAGAGAACAAATTTTCTCTATACCATGTATGACTTTATATACTTCAATCAGGTCCCCTCTTAAATGCTGTCTTTCCAGGCTGAAGAGGCCTAGACATTGTTGAAGCCTGATTTTGTAAGGGAGGTATCAAACAACTTGCTAAAAGAAAAGGGTTAACCAGAAAGCAGATTTGAAAGAGGATTTAAAGAAAAAGAAAAACAGTTCCTTGAAGGTATGCTGGACAGGCAGGGAAGATGAACAAGAACAAGAACAAGAGTTGGCTTTTCTATCCCGCTTTTCTTATCCTTTTAAGGGGACTCAAAGTGGCTAACAAATCTTCTGTTCTTCTCCTATAACAGACACCCTTTGAGGTGGGTGGAGCAGTGAGAGCTCAGAAGAGAGCTGTGACTTGCCCAAGGTCACCCAACTGGCTTCATGGGGGAGGGCAGAATCAAACTCGGTATTCCCAGATAAGAGTCCAGCTCCCTAACTGTACACATCTGATAGTTTAACTACAACAGGGCTAAGCTTGTACGTGCACCATGTTTCGTTCCACCAAGAGATATGAAGATACTTGCTATCACACTGTGGGGAATCTCCCTCCTACCCTGCATGCATTCACAAGGAGTCCCAGTTCCTGGGAAAGACCTTGTGAGGAAGAAACAACTGTCCCTAAGGAAATGTACCTAGCAAAAATGGCATCTATCTCTGAGGTTGTGATCAGGCTTAGCAAATATATATATGAGAGGCAGCTTAGAGGAGTCACTGAGGTGGGATTGCTCACATTCCAGTCTGCCTCTCCCCCATCTCCTGAACGTTCTGTGCTAGAAAAAGTGGATTGAAGGTGGCTTAGGAACATGTGAGCCACACACTGACTCTCTGAGGCACCCCTTTTGTTATGTCTGAAAACAGCCTAAGATGGCTCTAGAGTAAATTATGCCTTCAGATGTCATTCAATCAGGCTGAGATGGTTAAAGCCACAAAGAAGTCTTCTTCATTCCTGTGGAAGAGCTAGTCTCATTGGAAGCTAAGCAGAAAGCAAGTGGTGGTCAAGCAATGTGCTGGAAGAAAAACTGAGGAAAACGCTATTTAAATAAGAAACCCAACCACATTTTTGTTCCTGTATTTACTTCAAGTGGTTGCCATAAGGTTTGTGGTTGTGGTCCTGATATTAGTTGTGTTTACCATTCCACTGAGAGAAAACATTAGCATTTGCATGTAGCTCTCTGGTTTTCTGGGAAGCAAGCACATTGTCTCTAACTGCAAAGGAAGTAGTAGCGTGTAGAGTGTAGTGTGGTTCAAACAGCAGTTATTTGGAGTTCCAAATGGGAAACAGACTTCTCAAGTTTTTGGACTGTACTGAATTAGCCTGAGGCCTAAAATAGGCCACATCTTGACATAACTTTTGCTAGGTAAGGTGAACATAAAAGAGCTTTTTATAACCTCGGTGAAAGGGTAGTTTTAAGGAATATCTGCCTGCATTAATGCCGACTTCCCAGTGCCTTTTGTGGACAAAAAACAGATTTAACCAGACAGGTAATTTGAAGCTTACAAATTATAGAGAGCTGGCTGAGTCAGTCCATTTCAAGAAAAGGGACAAAACTTTAAGACGCTTTAGAAGTCTTGCTCAGTTATTAGTGGAAGATCAAAGGAAAAGGATATTAACCAAGACTGTCTGACTCCTAGAATGGATGATAACAGCTAATGCCAGTACTGAGATGCCAATATCTGCCCTCCCTTCTTCCCACCAATGGACACTAGTTGCAATTTCATTATATTCTGCCTTTCCATCAAAGAGCCTTGCATGCCCTTCTTTGCTTCTCTACTTTTTCCTCCGAGCAAACATGTGAGGTAGGTTAGGCTGAGAAGCAGAAGGTCAGAGGTCACTACTGCTTTTCCTAATTCACAGCAAGACATAACCATCCCTATTGTTTCCATGTGTTGACCACCATTCAAAAAAACTGAGCATTCATTTCCAGAAATCACTGTTTGTCCACAGGTTGCCCAGCATGCAGTCTCACCTCCCATGGTCTCATAGCCTCACCTCCCATGGCGATAATGTCTTTCTCTTTAGAAAGTAAGGAGTTCTTTTCTTAAATTAGCACCGGTATGCTTTATGTAAACTGCTTACGTCCACTTTTAAGCCATGCGTACGTGGCCCCCTGGGTCAGTCAGTGAGGCCTGCAGGGCTTCTTAGATGCTACATCAGGGCTTGTATATCCACTAGGCAGGTGGTATCAATGCTAGAATTTAGCTGTCAAAAATGTGACCTTTGAGTGTCCTCCTAAACTTAAAGCTCCTGACACAGTAAAGTTATATAGAGGTAGTAGGGGGTAAGAAGAGTTCCTAGAGAAAAGCCTGCATTTCCCATATAACTGCTATGGCTTTCCCAAGCTGAGGCTTTGTTATTGGGCCAAGAAATACCTTTCAACAACCATTTCCAAATAGGGATGTGCATGAATTTTTTTTTTTTTTTTGCATTCAATTGAAAAGAATCGAATGTTCAAAAATCCATATTCGTATGAATAGATCGCATTTGAATGTCGTAAAATTCTATTCAGTATGAATCTATTTGTACGTAATTGTGCGAACATTCAATATGTATCTTATACGAACAGATACGTATCTGATACTTTTTCCCAGCTTAACAGATGTCCGAACTATTCATACGAATGTCCAGAAACATTTGTATTCATTCAAATTATAGCATACAAATATCTTAACATTCTATTCGAGTCTGAATATCCAAATTCAGCCAAATTTTGAATGTTACAAATATTTGTGTACATTACTACTTCCAAACAAATAGGGGCAGGAATGGGAAAAACATCTAAAAATTCAGGTCAGGTGAATGACCTCATGACAACTTTGGACTAACAATTAGCAAAATACAACAATATTTCTTGTACATCAAACTTCTCATTGCTCTTATTTAAAATAATTACAAGGAGGGTGTTACATAATGTGGCAAAGGTCCTTTGAAATTTGGTTTTTGATATTCATCAATCTCCAACCAACAGGACATGGAAGAGCTCTAGATATTGATTTTTCTGAATGATCCAAGGGTTCTAGCATCCCACTGGTCTCATCCAGAGCAGCCAGTGATCATAGAGGTCAAGAGGCAGAATCAAACAACTGGGTCTATCCTTCTGCAGTATCTCATGTTCAGAGGCATGTTCTGTTGTTCCCCTCTAAAAGACTGTCAGGTCAGTCTTTTGCATATTGAAATGATTAAAAAAAACCAAACAGAATGCCACTGCTGTTTTTATTTTCACTGAATATTTATTTTAAAAAAATAATTTACAAATAAACAGCACATGGATGAAACAAGTGTCTCAGGGCTATGATACATCTTTTAACACATGCTAATACTGTATAAGCATTTATATATATATTACAGCAATATTGCCACAAATACCATCAAAGGCAATTAAGTACACAATGTTTTCATATAATAATTGTTATAACTGCCACTCATACAATAGTAAACTGAATGGAGGTCTATTATTAAAACTAAAGCGTTCTATACATATCGACATTATACTTCAAAATATGATTAAATAAGTTTCATTTTCTAGAACAATTGCAAAAGCAAGAAAATAAGATTCTGGTTTTTTTAAATATACACTGTAAAATGGACAGTGATGTCAAGATAATTAGGGAAAGAGCTATGTATTCCCCAAGCATACTATAATAAAGAAGCAACATCTTTAATACAGGAGAGATTTGTTCACCGCACTTTCCCCCCACTAGTATAACTGAAAGTAGTGTGTTGACTGGCTGAGAGCAGATAAAAAGAAGTAAGAAAAGAAAGCATTTTAAATGCAGCATTTTGGTAGTACATGTTTGGTTTCAAAAACTCATATTTTTCATTTTCATTATAATACAACATATCCAATGTCCAGTATAGAACAAAGTCTTTTGCAACACTCTGATCATTTAGCATTTTGCTCCAGAGCAGAGTACTCCATTTCTGATACTCTTGAAGCATCGATCAGCTTTGTGAGGCCAGTTTTAGCTGAGTATTTAAAGATGAATGCCTTCATGAGTTCATATTTGTAGTTTCGATTGATGAAGCTATAGAGAATAGGGTTGATGCAACAATGGACCAGAGAGAAGCACTGAGTGATGTGAAGAGATGCATAGAGGAAGTTCTCCATCTGGCAGCTGAAAGGGATGAAATGGAAAGCCAGGAGGAAATCAAGCAAGACAACTATGTGATAGGGCAGCCAGCAGACAAGAAACACAATTACGTAGGAGAAAATTATTTTCCCATTGCTCTTCCGCTCTTGGTCGTGAGAGGCAGATATAGCTCTTGCTAGGAGAAAATAAAAAATAGCAATAACAGGAAAAGGAAGGACAAAACCTAGAACAACAGAGCTCAGCTCCATACCTGCCAGCCACTCCTTGGCATTCTCCTCTGGATAGACAGGGCGGCAATAGGTTTCATTGTTGGAGGAAACTGTCTTAAGGTAATAGGTATCAGGAAGAGACACAAGGAAGGCAAGAAGCCACACCAAGATGCAAATGCAACGGCGAATTCTCTGCTTTTTAACACTGCTGGAGGTTGTGAAGTAGGTGATGGACAGGTACCTATCCACACTCATGCATGCCAGGAAGAAGATACTGCCATATAGATTGATAGAAAACACAAGGTGAGTGATCTTGCATGCCATCTCTCCCATGTGCCACTGGCTATGCTGAACAAGGGAGATGACCCAGACTGGAAGAGTGATGACCACACACAAGTCTGCAACAGCGAGGTTGAAAATGTAGAGATGGGTTTCATAGCCAGTTGTTTTGGCTTGGAAGTTCATCCACACGACAACAAGGTTGGCCACCAGGCCTATCATAAATATGAAGATATAGAAAATGGAGAGGGAATAAAGCAGAGCACTTTTGTTGAGCAGACTTGGGCATGACAGGGAGTCCACAGTGATACAATCTCCATTGCTGCAAGTCAAGTTGGTTTCAGTGAGGTTCTCCACTTCCACAAGTTCAAATATAGGAGGCAAATCAATAGTATTCATAATTGGCCAATTTGGAATGGATGGATCCTAAAATAAAAAACATCAAACAGAACAGGCTTAAACCTCTTAGTTAAAAAGCAACAGTTTTCAAGAACTACAGTTGTTTCAGTTAATTTTACAATCTCTCAGAGAACAGTTTTGCTGTGATCAGAATCAGACATTGGGGGGGGGGAATATTGAAGTGCCTCTGAGGAGGTTCTGAGGTGGGATTGTTCACACGCCAGTCTGCCTCTTCCCCTCTTCTGAAAAAAAAAAAATCACTTTACCCCATTCTCGAGTCTCTGATCCTCCAGCCCTTTCTCAGACCCAAGAAAAGGGGGTGGGTTTAAAGGGGTGGGGGGCTGTTAAAGGTGCTATCTAATGAGGGTCCTGGAGAAACAGCCAGCGTCAGCCATTGGGAGGTGAGCAGGGAAGGCAATGACGCTGATGGAGGAAAAGAAGCAGGAGGAAAAGAAGCCAGGTAGGAGGCTTTCAGGTGCCATTTTAAAAACTGTGTGACATGGGGGTTTTCCCATAAGCCTCTGTACATAGGCACCCCAAAAACACGCAGTCTGATAACAGCCTATGATGAACAGTGGTATGCTAGGAAGCACCACTGAAAGTTCATTTTGGGGGGAACCAGTTTGGTGTAGTGGTTAAGGAGCCGGACTCTTATCTGGGAATGCCGGAGTTGACTTCTACATGAAGTCAGCTGGGTAACCTTGGGCTAGTCACAGCTATCTTCTGAGTCTCATAGCCCCACCTACCTCATACGGTGTCAGTTGTGGGGAGAAGAATAGAAGGTTTGTCAGCTGCTTTGAGTCCCATTAAAAGGGTGAGAAAAGTGGGGTAGAAAAGCCAACTCTTCTTCTAAAAAAAACCCTTCCAGCTGAAATATTTCTGGAATGTTTGGCATTTCTTTCAGCTTTTCATACTGTTAAAATTAACTGAACTTCATGGCTATAAATGTATAAGAACTGAAAGATCAAAAGCAGCCATTATTGCAACAATCAGTCAGGAGGAGAAATAGCTAAGAGCCTTCAGAAGCAGCTCTCTTTTGACTAAGCAATGTTTTTATCTCAGAGGAACTCCAGTATGTTGTCTTATTCTCTGGTAATAATTTGTATCAGCTTGGAAGAGTTCTGCAAATTTTCACACAGAGCATAGAAATAATAATCTGCCCTTCTGCTTCATTCATCTCTTCACTGCAACCAAACAGACAGTAGCAGCAGACCTTCCAAGGCCTAAAGGAATTGTGCTAAAAAAAAAAAGTTCAATTATGTGCCTAAGATGGCATAATACCAACACCAGAGTCAGCACTCCAAAATCTGAGAACAGCCAGTTTGGTCCTGTGGTTAGGGTGTTGGATTCTTGTCTGGTAGTCTCCCAGTTTGAGTCTACACTCCCCCCCATGAAGCCAGCTGGGTGACCTTGGGACTGTCATAGCTTTCTTTTTGAGCTCCCACAGCCCCACCTACCTCACAGGATGTCTGTGGAGGGGAGAAGAATATAAAGCTCTGTCAGCCCACCTTGAGCCCCCATAAAGGGGGAGAAAAGTGGGGTATAAAAGCCAATTCTTCTTCAAAGGCATCTTAAGGCTGCTGTATCAGGGATTATACATTGTAAATAATCAGCTGCCTCTTTTGTGCTTCTAAATCTGTACTTACATTGTATTTGCAGAAACTTTCCCAACTTTATGGCTCCATCTGAAGTTTTGTTGACTAAATTTGGACTCAGGCTCATTTAAACTGCATGGTGGCAAAGCCCACATTGGACAAATTGTTCTTTAAATTAAAAAAGGAGGACAAACAAGTGACAGAAAAATGCTGTGTGCAAGACAAACTATACTGCAGAAGCCTGCTGCCCTAGATTTTGATCGAGCTCTTCAAAGGAAGGCTCATGACTTTTACAGTAGATGAGAAGAGAAAACTTTTAATATATTGTTTAATATTTTGTATTGGCAGGCAAATACGTATGCCTTTACCCCTTTAACTGCACACATCACATACCCTTGACCTGGATTTGATTACATGTTTCCACTTGTAACATTTTTGTTTGGGAGACCTACAGATTTGTCAACATTCTACATTCTTAGACTTTGAATCAAACACAGTTTTTAAAAGAACTTGTGTTTTAAAATAATAACCACTCCCTTCACAACTGCCTTCAGGGCAGCCTTAATTTGATTTTAGCAAATATTTATGCTTCCAAGCCAAAAAAGTACTTATTTCTGGCACCCTGTGTTACTGAACATTCCTCTGCTCCTCTTCTTCCACTGTGTTAAATGATACCCTGATACAAAGGGAATTCTGACAAGATTGCTAAATGCCTGCCTCTCCTAATCATCTACAGAATTACTTTGTTGACAGGTAGCTATTTAAGAGATGTAAAACTGATAGCAATCATAGAGCAATCTTTTTACCAAAACTCAGAGCCTCTTCCTGTTAGATATATTCTGACTTCTGTCTGCCATCCCTTCTCATAACTTGACTAAATTGGTGTGTCTCTGCATGTGTGCGTAAGTGTGCACTCTGCAATCTATACATAATCAGCCTTTAATAAGGTTTTGGAAGGCTTCAGTATTAAATGAATGCCTTGACTTAAAAATGAGCTTTTCAAGTTTTGTTACCAAAGGATGCCTCTACGTGTTCTGAATGGCCTCACACAGGACATCCCTAGGGTCTGATGGGCACACATCCCCAGACCCTTTGGACTTACCAGCTACCTCCAAAGAACAAAGTCCATTGTCAGGGGAAACTTACAGAGAGCATGATAAATTGCTCCAGGGGTTGATTTTGTTGCCCTTTGCCTCCGCTGCTACCATGTGGACTAGGTGTGTTTTTTCCACTGAGCTCCTTTAATCTGGATCTAAGAAGATCTGGATCTAAGGAATGGGTACTTCCCTTAATCCAGATCTAGTAGATCCATATTAAGGGAAGTACCCAGTGTGCTTCCATGCATGGTCTAGCACCCAATAGCAATGGGTGCTAGCCTGCGTGCTGTGGAAATGCCGGAGCACCCATGTGCAAATCTGGCTCTACCGACGAGGGGTCTGCCTGTCACCCCAGGTGTTTTGGGTGGCAGGGGGTGCAATCTCCATAGACGCTCTAGAGAATCTTCAAAGAACCTCTGGAGCTGCTCTGTAGAATCTCCGGAGCGATCTGCTGCTAACTTTGAAGATTCTCCAGAGCCTTTGACAGCGGCATTGCTCTCACAAGGGGTTCTCTTTGGAGCCTGTGCTAATCTCCAAAGGCAACTTCAGAGGGACTTTGGAGGAACTTCAAAGTTTTGTGTTTGGGGCACCCCTCCATGGGTGCCCCCCCCCCAAGCCTCCTTTAGACCCTATTGCCCAACTGTACTGTATAGGCTCCCTATAATCCAGATTGAAGATCCCACTGTAGATCCCTTTAATGGAGTCTACCCGAAATCTGGATTATAGGTTCTGAAGGACCCATTTGATCTGGATTTCCCCAACTGTGGTGGAAACAAATGTGTCTCTAATGGGGTCTGTAGTGGAAATGGGGTCATCCTGCTCTAAGCCTAATGGGGCCTTAATGGGTACTTCAATGGGTATTTAGTGCTAGTGGAAAAACACCCTAAGAGTGGTTTGGGAGGATATTCCCCATGGGTGATTTCTACTAGGTGCAATTTAGATCCTGACAGAAAATAGCTGACTTCTGGGGCTACAACCAGAATGACACTAAACCATGCTGGGCAGCAACTTGGAACCTGTGGAACTTTTTATGGCCATGTGGGCTCAGTATTTTATTAACAGTGGTATGGAAGAAGTGTGGAAAACTCTCCTCAAAATCTGTCCTCCTACCTCATGTAATTATCTTCATATTTGGAATTTGATAATGGATATGTGGAGAAAATGACATCAAAAGTGACAGCGGAATAAGCCACAGCTAAGGAAGTTTTTACATTCCTTTCCCCTTTGTGTCCCATTCTTATATGTTTATAACTTAATCCAAGTTGTCTTTCTTTACCCTGGTCTTTAACAAGAGAGACAGTCACCACTTAATAGCTAAACTCAGGACCCTGGACAGATGCCACAGAAAGCAGCCAAGTATCCCCTTTTACTTGATAGAACTCCCTGTACAAACGATAACACCCTTAAAGCATATTTGAGTCTATTTTTTTTCCTAATTTATAAATGCTATATTAAAAGAAGTCACTTTTGTGGGTCTGCACTGAATTCTTCAGGGTAAGGAAGGTTATTTGAACTGATCTGCTCTAGTAATAAGCTTCAGAGAATACTGCCCTCTGCTGAAATAAAATCAGGATTTCCGGCATGAAGTACCAGAGATTTATAGTCCTCTACATTTATAGATTTTACAAACTATATGTGAGTGGCTTATTAAAATTGTCCAACTTATTTGTGAACAGAAAAATTAAGCAGGCATTTCACACTTTATTTTAGAGGGAGGCAACGCAGGCACTCTTCAATAAGTTCGCATGAACCACAGGAACGCTGACTTCTTTTCCCCAAAGGCTTTTTAAAAACTATTTCAATGCCACCATTCAGCCTAATTTATGGTAAAAAATAAAGTCAATAAACTGAAAATAGATAAAGCTGTGGCAAGTGACTCCATCAGACACTGCTGAATACTGTACAAATGGGTTAAGCAACCTGACCATCGCATTATTTTTTCCACCAAGAGTGGAGATGAGGTCAGGTGGGATGCCAGGCACCCTAAATAAATACTAGTGGATATTCAGTGGAAAGGGTAAACAGTTACCTTTTTTGCCTAGCTGAGGCATTTAAAAAAGTGGTTCTGAGATGTTTTTAGCTTATGCCTCAAGCTGTCAATAAATCAACCTCCTCATTCCATGAAAGGCCAGAAGTATTTTGGCGGAATGTAAAGTTTTGATACAATATGGTGGCATAGAAAGGTGGACTGAAGAAGCTCCAATCTGGGTTCAAACGTACGCAGCATAACTTAATGACCGAAGTCACTGGCAAGTCCCTAAATCCTTTAGCTACTTCTGACTTGGACACCAAAAATCTTTTGTTGTTGTTGTTGTTCTATGGACCAAAGATGATGCCAGTGTATATTTTCCATAAGATCTAAAGTGAAATTAATGTTAAATCACACTATCAGACAGATAACAAGAACATTTCACATCTGTAAAAAAAAGTAAGTGACTCAAAAGCAGCTTACAGGTAGTAGCATTCACATGCTACTACCTTAATCCACAGTAAAGGTCATAAAATGCACTTCCAAAATGCATTCTTATCTGTGTCCTTAATGTGGGTTAGAAGTCTGATGAGAATGTTAGTGTCTGCATGCTTCTGTCTTTAAGCCCCTTTTGAGGTGCTACAGCCCTAATGTGAATGGCTGGAATTCCTTTGCACTCAATGGGTAAGTGGGAATTCTGGGTTTGTGTTTCCCAGGGAGGTTCCTAATCTTGCACAAAGAATGTCCAGGCTCCTTCCATTTCAAGCATCTTAAAGCACGGGAGCCCTTTTATCTCTCATCTCAGAGATGCCAATTATATCTGCTTACATTTCAGACTACTAATCACTGGACTCAACCTTAGAGGTCCCTTCCAAGTCTATGATTCTATGATCTACAAAACTGCAAACTAGTGGTAAGCAAGGAACATTGCAACTAAGATTATATATTCAGATTATGTAAATTAAGAAAATTAATATGGTTTTTTCCATTAATCAAGTATGTAAGGACTCCATTTCAGAAACTGGAGTTCTTTATAGTTCTTCCCCTTTGCCTCTTAAGAGCACACACAGAAAACCAATCAAATTGTCTTACGGAATTCAGCTATCACCAATATTCCAACACTGGGAGGGGAAGGTCAGAAGAGACTAGGGAAAGAGAGACTGAAGTTTCAATGTACATTTGTTTATATGCAGGAGTCAAGCAGTTGCTTCTCCTAACTCCCTGAACACAGTGTACCTTTTCAATGCAGCAAGAGGCATCACCTGATTCAGGCAAACAGATTAAAAATTCAGCTTAATTATTCATTAACTGTGCCATTAAGAACCTCCCTGTCTGATGCACAGAAGCAGAACTTCAGTGTGTGTTTGAAGGAAACGTTGAAAAGAAGAACTGTCTGGCCCTATGGTGGTGCCAGCTCAACATCTCAGTGAAATCAACAGTCAAGCAATTTACTATTCCCTGGCAAAGCACATGTTCTCCTTCCCTTCAATAGGCTAGAATAGCAGCCCATGAAAGACAAGGATTTAAAGCTGACTGTGGGTTTTATGGTGCCCTGCCAGTGCTCGGCCTGGAAGAGCAAGGGAGCCTAGCCCAGTGTGCCAGCTGAAACTGAAGACAATGCAATCCGCACTGTTCCTCGATGAATGAAGAACACCAGACAGAGTGTTCCCACGACAGGCTCAGGAGTTTCTCCTGCCCAGCCTGCCCCTCACCCACCCTCCACATCTACCTGCACATCCAACCTTCCCAAGGAAGCATCTAGGGCCACATGCCAGCAATGTACAGCAATACCCGTAAAAGGTGATACATTCCATAGATGGGGAGATTAACTGTTGGTACTAAAGACAGCCATAGGCAGAGATCCTTGCAATAAAAGGCCAGTCTGGTGATTGTCTGGAAGAGCTTAAGTTAAAAGAGGAAAGGGTTTCTTTCATCCAGATTACTTGGGATGTGTGTGTGTGGGGGGGGGGTATCAGTCCCCTAGCCAAGGAAACCTGAGCTATTTTGCTCTTTAGGTTTGTAGCTTCTGTTTTTAGATAGATTGCTGGGGAGAATGGCAGGCTGGATACGTGGTGTAAGACTGTATTTAAAGGAACAACAGGTGGTTTAGACGACAGAGAAATCAGGTTGCTGCAGTGATGGTCACACAACTCGAAGCTCAACCCAATACGGAAATTTGTTTGGTCTTTCCTGTTACTCATACAAGTTCTTTACATAGCAAGACAAAATTTCCAGAACGAGAAATTACAGAATTTCCCAACTCACGCTTTCTGGCCTCTCCCTTTCCTCTAGTTGACAAAGAACTCAATTCTGTGAAAGGATGTTTTGCTACCACAATCGCATCATGCAGAAAGGAAAAGAAAAGGATTTTCTTTGTTCTTGGAGCTCAAGTAGGCAAATCCGGACACCCATGCTAACCCTGACTTCACAGTTTCAACCTGAGTTCAGAAATGCCTTTAGGAATTTCCACCTGATATTTCAGGAGATGGGACCTGATTCCACCAGCGTCAAACTATTGTGTTTTGAATGTTCCCCATGTACAGAATTCCCCATCTGTAGGAAAGAAAGGCTAAGGCAAGACCTGAGAAAGAATGTTCCTTTTAAACCCCTTTAAGACTGCATTTTTAAAGTCTGCTAAATGAACAAGAGGCCTGCACTGTGAGGCTGCAGTGTCTAGAAAACCACCACCTCAAGTTACCATCTCATTTGGCAGAGAGAGAACATCTACGGTGCTTGCACACTTTCTCAGCCCCGCCTCACTTGATCTCATGCCACCATTTCTTAGCTACCTGTCCACTATTGAGCTTAACATTTTCTCTTATGGATAGTCACTGCAACAATCGTGAAGCCTCGTACTTTGTTGGCACTGCTAGAATCTGTGGCCATTTATGTCATAAATAAACCCCCTGGAAGACATGCACAAGACAAACTGAAATCAATTAGATTTCGGTGTCTCAAGTGTTTTACTGTTTGCAACCTGTGTTATATATTGTTCACCAAGGCCGGCTACACAAAAATGTGTTCTCTTGTCAATGAGCTGTTGCAGCACCTGTTAATAATATTAAGGAATATTTCTCGGGTAACCTCTTGCATCTTATTCTTCTCTGGGTTTGTTAAAATGAAAGCTGGGATAAATCCCTGAACAGCAGCAATCAAATGGTTAAGATGCATGACTACACCCCTAAAGACTGCTAGACAATCCTGTCTCATTTTTCTTTCCAGTTAAAGCAGATCTAGGCAGTGACCTGGGGAGTGGGCAGAGAAACACCTTGCTTGTTGGTGCTTCTGTGGCTGTTGAAATATACATGTCTCAGCAACAGCCTAAAGACCCGGCTGAAGAAAACTTGCAGATGTAGAAAATTGTTCAGATACCATCTGGTTCAGTAAAATGAGAAAATAAAAGGTGGTTGATACCTTCTAGACTGTCTGCACCTGTGTATCAAGTGGAGCAGAGGTTTTGCTAGAAAGCATAAAGTTGTTACTCACTGCACGTGTTCTTGAAACTGTCCTAGCAACAACTCCCATACTTTTGAACCTGCGACAGAGAACAAATAGGGAGGAAGGGTTGTCTGAAAACTGTGCAGGCTGCTGGTGATAGATACATCACAGGCAAATAGCACAGAGCTTTTCTTTATTATCATCCTAAATAATAAACCTGCCTTTGATGTCATGAGGGGAAGTCCTTGTGCAAAGTTGTTTGGGTCCCCTTCTTCATGTGACATAGAAAAGAGAAGGCAATGAACCTGCCACGTTTGGCGCTTTCTCAGCAGATGCACAATTCCAGGCAACACAGGAGTTCTTCCTTCCCTTTTGCCCCTGGAATTGTACCCTAGCAGCTCAGACCTTCTGCTGGTGGAGGAGAGAAATGCCTCCGCATTGTATTTTAAAGCAACGGATAGTCGCGCAAAGTCAGAGACTCGCTGGCACCCTTTGGACTCACGAAGGAACAAAAAGTTGCCATAGCTAGCCTTGAGACTTTGCAGAATATAAACTTCTTAGGAATGTCCCCAGATGCTTTCAAGGCATCATAAAAAAATATTTAATGAGGCACTCAGGTCGTTGTCCCTGCTTAAAAGGCTTTCATTATCCTGCTTTCAGCAACTGAACAGAATACCTTTACAACTCCTCATTACTCCTCAAACAGTTAGAGGCTGCCTGTTTATTGCTGTCCACCCAGCCCCAATGAGATGGAACGCTTGTGGCTGCCGGACTGCGTGATCCTGAGGACCGACAATGGCAAAATTAGGTTCCCCTTCTTCTTACAGTCAAGGGACAAGTTTTCTCACTTTCAAGCTGGTGATGGATCAAACCTGCAGGGGATGATCCCAAATGTGCTTAATCTCAAAGAGAGTTTTTCAGCTTTGCCTGGGACTAGTCTCTAAGCATGGTGCCCCTGGACACAATCCTGAAGCGATTCTGATGGTGTAGCCAAAGCCTTAACAGACACAAATGTCCTGCGTTAACCAACAGGCTGCAACTGCCCTGGCTCGGGGGCAAAGAGCAATAACCGGCTATCTGCTATAGTATTTTGCCATACATGGGAGGGGTGGTGCCACCCTGAAGTTACCAAGAAGTTCAGTGCAGACACCCACCCGAGGACACATGCCTAGCAATACAGCTATTCAGCACTGAGCCCAGATAGACGGAAGCTCATTATCCGGGGCACTATGTTGCTTCTTTTTTTCCTATTACAAGCAGCAGGACTAGAGGCTGCACGCCGGGTTTTATTTCTCTAATAGTACGTAGGGAGTTGGGCCGGTCAATGCATTTTCGTTCAAGTTCTTTAACGCCTCGGGACGTCCCGGGTCAGCCTGCAGGGCAGAACTTTTCGCAAGATTGGCGCGCCCGGTGGCTAAGAGAGAAAGAAGCGCCTCGGGGCGTTTTAGGACCGAAAGGGCAGCAGGCAGAACCGCGGATCATAATAAGAAATAAGAAATCGACTGGCGGGAGCCCCCAAAGGACGGCGTCCCCTTCTTGACCAGTTGCGGTACGATCTCTGGCCCAGAGCAAAACAAAGCGGAGCGCTGAGCTCTCCAGCCGCCTGAACTGCAGCCTTTCTCCTCCTGCTGCTGCTGCTGCTGCTGCCGGCAAGGAGAGCATCCCCTGCATGCGAAATCAGGGGTCCCCCAATGCGCCCGGGCTTCCCCTTCCCCCTCCCCTCTGCCCAACAAAGAAACTTCGAGCCCGGCCACGGAAAGGGGGGAAACGGCCGTCCGGAGCCCAACAAAGAGCGCAGACGGAGCCCCCCGCGTTGACAAGGCGCACCGACGCCCTCCGCGCCGCCCTCGCCTCCTCCTCGGGGCCAGGCGCGCGGTGCTTTCCGCCGCCCCCCCGCCCCCCCGAAGCCTCGGTGTTCCCCCGGCTGCCGCCCCTTCGCCCGACGGCCGCGGCCGGGCACGTGTCTCTCCGCCGCACCGCAGCTTTGCTCCCGGCTTGAGGGCGACTTATTTCAGTCCTTTCCCAGGCGCGGCTCCCTGCTCCCTTTTCCCTCACCTGTCCTTCGCCTGCCTTCCTCAAAGAGAGCGCGAGACAGCGAGCGAGCGACCGTCCGTCCGTCCGTCCGTCCGCGGGCCAGTTTGCAAAGCGTCTGGTTCGCCTCCCAGCGCCCTCCGCAGTTATATATGTGCCGCTCTCCGTGCCTTTTGGACGCACACTACAGAAAGACGCCTCTAGATGGCAGCTTGGCAAGCCGGCCCGACGGGCGGCGAAGGCTTTCGGGGCAGAGGAGGAGGAGGAGGAGGAGGAGGAGGAGGAAGAGAGTCCGCGTTGTTTTCCTGCCTGTTCCGTGCCGCGCGATCACATCCCTCGGAAACCGGAGGCTTTTCCTTTCGCAGAGGACGAACGCAAACGCGCGCGGGCCGAGATCACCTGCATCCTGCTCCCCCCATGAGAAAAAACTCCAAGGACGTCCGCTCGCCTCCAAGAGGGATTCCGATTCGGCTGCCGATGCGCCCCCGCCTCGTCCCGTCCCGTCCACACGGAGCGGAGCGGAGCAGAGCAGAGCAGCAGCCTCTGGCTCGAGCAAGTCCTTTGCGCAGGAGGGACCGTCCTCGGGCTGCAACGCTTCCCTTAACGCCCGATCGGAGGCTCCGGCAAAGGCCAAAGTCTCCTGCCTTACTGATTTTTATTTTTCCATTTCGGATAAGGAAGAGAGAAGGATCTGCTCCAGATCCGCTTATTGGGGGAAATAAACACGGCCGCAGTCCCCGCGTTCAGGACTGGGCAGTAAGTCCTATTGAACTCAGCGGGGCTTTTCCTCCATAAACAAACAAGCTTAGCATCACGTTTCACCACCTCCAATCGCACGTAAGACTGCGATCCTGAATATACTTCACTTTAAAGCGTTTCCCCTTTTAATACCCATGACAGACTTAGCAAGCATTGGGTAGGTGATAGTTCCCTTCCCTGAAGAAGATAATCCTCAAAAGTTGCATCAACTTCTCCAACTTTTATCTCAGTAAGGCTTGTACCAATCTTGTCATTGTTGTGGTTCCCACACCAGAGATAAAGAGCAGAGAAGCATCAGTGTGCCAGAAGGTATGTTCATGGCACGCTTATTATTTTAACTACAGGAATATATCATTCAGGACGAGGGGAGCAGCTACACCTAAACCTTAATCAACCCTCAATCCCGTTCCAGAACCAAAAAAACAACAGCAAAGTGACTAGCAGTTTTCTTTCTGTGTTATCTGAGCCAGAAGACCCACCTTTGGGTTAGATAAAGCAGGGAGAAAACAGTTTATCACTTTGCTGATGGATTACGTGTTACTTGTCACTTTATTTATATGCAGCCTTTTTCCCGAAGGGACTTAAGTGGCATACAAAAAATTAACAATATATAACATTCAAACAACCACAATGTTATATAAAATCTGAATATAGAATCTAAAACATATAAAACAAGCTGTAAAACATAGATAAAAACATATACAACAGGCTATCAGGGTATTGGATAACTTCATTTAAATGACTCATTCTGAAAGTAGGTGGGATGTGGATTGAAATTTGAGTGTAGCTGGGACCAAAACTGAATCTGATGGGAAAAGAACAAAGTTGTTTGGGTCAAGGAAGGAGAAGATCTTTTCATCCATGATATGTCCTCTCAATTTATGATTAATCCCCCACCTGCCATTTGTCTCTTGGAAGAAAACCTAAATAGACACCTGTAAATTTCTCCTAGTGTGGAAAGCAGAAACTTTAGAACAGGTTGACACCAGAGGTTACCCACCATTCCACCACCACAGCCCTAATCCACTCCTGCGCTAAGCATCAAAAGCATAAACAGTACAGGAGAGGTGGGTGGTCCTGGTCCTTCTGCTAAAGTGGCTAGATAGGCAGTTGCCCACTGCATCTGACTCAGGCCTACTTGCTGTGCAGATCTTATTGGACTGCAACTAAACCAATTCACCTCCAACCACTTCAGAGGGAAAACCAGCATTTCCTTTCCTCCTGTCTCCATCTCACCATCTGTGCCATCAAAACAAAATCCCAAACAAAGCTATAGACACAGGCAGACATCATTCAAGGCATTCTAATTTGGTTTTGTAGAAAGGCCTTGAAGAACACTGACATTTTGCATGTCAGAGGGAAGTAAAGTGCACCAGAGAAGCAGATCATACAAAAAAGAAGAAGGCAACACACAGGAAAATGTATCAGTAAGTTAAACAAATACATAAACAAGACCAGAAATGACAAAAATATGATTAAAAGCATTTTTTTACACATTATGCTTTCTCTAAAACAGATGGTACATAAACAGTTTCTTCTGATCTACACAACTGCTCATGTTCAAAGTGTAGTTACTACTAGGGGTGTGCAAGAATATTTGAGATATTCATTATCTGATCGAATGTGGCTGAATTTGAACTTGAATCAAATGTCCAGAAATTCATTTTTTATAATTCGATTGAATACGAATATTTCAAATTACTCATACAAATAATTCAGACATTTGTATGTGTGCAGACAACAGGTGAAAACAGGATGTGTACAGGATAAAAATGGGATGCATACAGATGCGTACAAATACGTACAAGATTCGTATCATCAAATACATATCAAATATTTTTTCAAACAGATATGGATGCACTCAAATTGGTTTGAACTTCAATGCATTCGTTTTTCTTTATTCGTACAAATTCAGATATTCAAATATCTGAATATTCGATTTGAAATGAATGCCCCCCCCCAAAAAAAGTTACTACTGTGAATGCAAAAGTCAAATGAGAACAATAGTTGCACCTTAATGGGACAGCAACAGCCAGGAAGCAAGAAATGGCAAGTTATTTTCATTTACATAATCTGAGGGGATGGTGGCAAATTGTTTCTATTTCCTGCCAAGAAAACTGTATGGGTATGTCCATGCAGTCACCCCAGCTTGATGGCGCCTAACAACAAGTTACAACCTTTGTCATGAGCAGGTATAAAATCAAACTTTTTTTACTGGGGACATCATTATAGCAGGCAATGTGCCACATGTAAAAACCCTTTTATCAGTGCAATGCAATTGTATGCAATGCAGCCACACTTAATACACAAGTTACTCAGCAGTTCTTTGCTCTCAAAAACAAATATGCATGGCAGCCAGGCTTGTCTCAGGAACATCTAGGAGGGACCACATCAATCCCGTTTTGAGGTCCCTCCACTGGCTGCCTATCAGCTTCCGGGCCCAGTACAAGGTGTTGGTTATCACCTTTAAAGCCTTAAATGGCTTGGGTCCAAGCTATCTCAGGGACCGCCTCCTCCCATACAATCCTCCCCGCACTCTCCGGTCCTCTGGGAGGAACTTACTGCAACCTCTAAAATCTAGGCTTGCGGCGACCTCCCAGAGGGCGTTCTCTGCTGTCGCCCCCAAACTCTGGAACGACCTGCCGGATAAGATCCGTCAGATAACATCATTAGACAGCTTTAAAAAGGCGGTCAAGACGGATCTCTTCCGGCAGGCCTTTCCAGATTAACCATTCCGGCCCAGATTCCCTGATTCCTCCCGTGGCCCCATCTTAGTGATGGTTGAGGATCAACAGAGGGACATCAGGGTTTTTAGTTTTAAATTATTGTTTTAGTTTTTAAATTATTCTTTATGCATTGATATTGTGTTTTAATGTTATACTGTTTAATACTGTCTTAAGGGGGGGAGGGATAAGGTGTTTTTAATTGTTATATTTTACATTTTACTGTTGTTAACCGCCTGGATTGGTTTGCTATAGGGCGGTATACAAATTATTATTATTATTATTATTATTATTATTATTATTATTATTATTATTATTATTATTATTATTATTATTATTATTATTATTATTATTATTATTATTATAGTGATTTGTATATTTGGATACATTTGGCACGTTGTTTGAAAACAAAGCTGTGGATATTGTAAGGGACAAAGTAGAGGAACTAGCTCGGGTGAATACTTGCAGGAGATGCTGAACAGGGGCAACCACATTGGGCTCTGAACTTTGCAGGCCCTAACTTCTCTCTCCCTTTTCTTTCTGCATGTGGTTCCTTCCTGTCTTAATCTTGTGGTGTTGGAAATAGGTTGTGCTGTGGTTGGTAGCTCTATTTGTCAAAATGTCCCACAATGTCAACAAGAGCTTCACAAAACCAGTACATGACCTAAAATGGCCACAGGATCTTGGGTTCAAGCAATTAAGGGGCACCTGATACTGAATAAGATTGTTTTGTCCCAGAAGGAATGGATGAGTGATCCAGAGGTACATCTGGACTCATCACTCTTGTTTGAGGCAGGAGTAGCCAGGTGTACTAACCTCCATCTTCAACTGGTTTGCCAACTTTGACCTTTCTTGAGTAGGCACAACTTGGGCACAGTGGTCTATGCTCTGGTAACCTCCAGATTAGAGTTTGGTAAGGGCCTCTACATAGAGCGGGTTTTGAAGATGGTCTGGAGGCTGGAACTAGTGTAGAATGCAGCAACTCGGCTGCTAACAAGAATTTCTGGATAGATGCACATCATGCTGATCTTGAAATATCTGCACTAGTTTCCTATGCACCCCTGAGCTTGATTCATGGTGTTGACTCTTATACTAAAGGGCCTAAATGGTTTAGGTCTAAATATCTGATGGAATCCCATATATGCCTGCCCAAGTACTGAAATCATGGTAGGAGCCACATCTTGTCATCCTGTGCCTTCAGAGGTTCAAGGGGTGGTGGCAAGCAAGGGGATTATTTCTCTGGTGTCCAGGCAGTCAGCAGTCGGCTACTGTGTACAGTACTAGTGTTCCCTAGTGTGGATGATAGTACACGTTATACTGTTTTGTACTTTTCCCATCCAACAGACAGGAAGGCAAGTGCAGAAACACCCCTGTGCAGAAGGCTAAGACCAACACCGCCTAGATGGGAAAACCATTCTTCTCTTTTTTTAATTTTAAAAAACATTTATTTCATCTTTGGTTCCACAGGAAGAACTTGCAGGTTTTTCTGTGGTCTTACTCTCTTCTTGCAACAACTTTATGATGTCGACTAGGCTGAGTCATAATAGGCAGAAAGAAAACACAATGAGCTTCCCAGCTGAGTGGGGACCAATGCATCAGTCTGTGTGTGTATCTGCAAGCTCCTATCACTCAACTCCATTTGTAATCTAGTGGCAGAAGTGATCAGTAAATAACAGGCAATAATAGCTTATTCAAAAGAACCGTTTCTTTTAATGTTTAACTGGTGTCTTCAGAAGAGCGAAATGGCTTTCAGTGACAAATCCTTATCATCTGTCCTTTTTGTGTGTGACATTTCCTCTCTCCCCCTCCCCTCCAGGAGGTTTGTTTATTACAGATCCTAGAGACCATGAGTGTCTGTGACATTTTAAAAGGCTTCATAAAGGTATTGTCCTAATCCAAGTACTTCAGTGAATAACCTAACTAAATCCATCTAGGTTTGATGAAGAAAATAAAATTCTCAGAGCTACAGCTAAGAAAAATGTGCTTTAAATATGCATTAATGGCTATAATGATAGCCACACAGATCTACAGTTTATGGTCAGGCATGAGTTGTAGCGACTCTTTGGTCCATGTTTTAAATTTTCATTATTTTCTAAGAGAGGTTTCAGGCCCCTTCCACACGGCTGCAGGAAGGGTGTGTGCCAGGGAGAGGCAGCAATTTCAGTGCTTTACTCCCAAATCTGTTGCTTTCACAGATGGTGACAAAGAGCAGCTACTGTGTAGCAATAGAGGAGGGAAGACAGCTGACAGGAAGTGCCTTATCACCTGCCTTTCCCCTCCCACTTAGCTAAATTGGGGGGGGGGGGACTACAGCCAAACGAGTGTAGGATTAGCACCACCCTTGGGCACCCTGTCCAGCAAGTTGACACTAGGGATGTGCACAAATACTTGCGACATTCAGTATTCGTATGAATTCAGCCAAATTCAGACATCTGTATATAAATCTAACGTTACGAGATTTTTAAATTGACATTCATATGAATATGAATGCTCCAGAACATACGTGAAATGGGGAGGTGGGAAAGTAGCTGCGACGGGTCCAGAGTGAATTCAACATGATTTGAGAGCAGATTCAAAGTGGATTCAGGACAGGTTTGAGGCTTTCAGAGCGGTTATGTTATGGGATACATATCCGATATGTATGAGTTCATATTGAATATTTGTACGAATCTGTAAGAATGCATTTGTATCAAATAGAATCCTACCACATTCAAAGGGGATCCATTCCAATGAATAAGGATTTTCTTACATTCAATTTGATATGAATCAAATGCAAAAAAAACAACAACCCTATTCGTGCACATCCCTAGTTGACACAAATCACCACTGGGCTGGTTTTTAATCTTATTTGTGCTGCACTGGCCCTGCCCTCTTCATTTTGCCATGCAGGCATACAATGGTAGGGCCAAACCACAGCAATTGCCCTATGCCAAAGGGGGCTTGGTTAAGCTTGGATCACAAATACGCAGGATCGCTGTTGTCTAGACAGGAAACAGCAAGACTCCTTTGCTCTGTGGTAAAATGATCTGAGGCCCAACCCTTAAAAGACTGAGAATGACCGCATTGATCTGCTGGGCTAAACTATGATATGAAGCATCTCTGCCCCTGGCAGTGGAGCATTTGTTAGGTGTAAGAACGGAGGGCTGGAAAGGCACTTGTTCAGAATGAGGACTTTGTTATCCAAGTGCAGTGATATATTTTTGAGATGGTGGGACCACAAAACTCGACAGGATTTGGGTATAATATCATGTCCCGCTCTAGTTACACTTACTGACTCTTTTTCACTTACTGTATCTCAGTGGGATGAACCTTACAGTAAGTGCAAGTCACAGTATTAGATATAAAGTGTTTTCACACTACCCTTCCTGTTTGCTGAATGTGAAAAGTGTGCGATGACCCAGCTTGCACTTGAGTACTAAACAACTTTACCCACTCCCTCCCCCCAGGATTGGATACACATCTTATTCAGTCTCGGGGTCTGGTTCTCCTCTGGGCGCCGCCATTTTGGCAGCGGTGCCTCCGTTACTGCTCATGTGTCAGTGCTGTTGCCTTGACAACACAGACACTCTGCACACACACAGTCACATCTACAGTAATCTGAGGTGCCAGCACACTTGTGCAACACGTTGAATGACCCCAGAGTGCCAGCAAGAGTGAATCATCAAACTGCTGGAGCCTTCAGGTATGTAATTAGGTAATGTTGGTTAAGGTATGGAGCACAATTTCATGCTCCACACCTAATCAATGATTAGTGCACTTCTGAGGAGGATGGGCATCCTTGGAAGCAGTAAAAGCCTACTCAACGTGCATATGTTGTTCCCCAGAGGTGCACTAACTAGGCACTAGAGGCCATAGGACGAAAAGGCCTATGGTCTTCGAACACTGCTAGAAAATTATCATATGCAAAATTGACACTAAATACTTTGACTCTACATTTCTTGTCTTTGAAATATGTGAAAATTCAGTCTAGTCTGCCAGCCTTATTTAATTTGAATCTTGTTCCCCATAGTCAAACCAACCTGCATGAGTATTTTGCCAGGTTCTGAAATGTATACGTGTCTGAATGAATGAGCTCGTAAGCCTTTTACAACCCCCATGTTAACACCATGGACAGAAACGCTCAGCATAAAATATACAAAAACATAACTGACATGCAGATAAAAAAAAATAAACACAAAGAGAAATTATTGTCAAAGGGTAGGGGAGAAGGGGTTTATTTTCCCTTGGCGTGGAATTATTTCAAACAATTTTACAATGGAAGATGATAAACACACCTCTTCTGTGTCAAATGAAAGGAAAGAAATACACACGCACATAAATTGCTAGTTATGGCCAGCTCTATGCCCAGCTGGCTGTTAAATGACTCAAGCCAGAGCCCTTAAAATGTTCTACCTAACAACAAAGTATTTTGCAATGTACCACTTTATAAAAACATCAGCATGTGTACCCTTCCTGCCGTACTGTTAAATCTGAAGCTTTCTTCAAATTATGCTACATTTTTCCCCTCTGGGAAAATATCAACAAAACAGTCATTCCCTATAGACAATATAAATTGTTGAGATACAAGTTGCACAAGCTCCACAAATTGGGGCCTTTTAAAAAGTGCTGACAAGCACACATTAGGTGGCCTATATAGTGAAGCCCACAACCCAAAGTATTTTAAGAGCAATTCTGCAACACTAACAAAATTTTATACTTCATTGGAAAGATGTCAAGAAAATGTAGGAATAAAAACTTTTCCACATATTGTTTGAAATATGATGCTTAAAAATCCATATAGCACATCTTAACAACCTGTTTTTAATAGCTTGTAAGCAATGTGTTTCGTCACTTTAAATTATGTTTGGTAGCTGTCATTGGTTTTGTGTGTTAAACATGCTAGAGCTCTACAGAAATATAAAATATATGCATTAGACAAATAGACTTGAGGCATCGAATGTTTGAAGATCAAAGCAAACAGATCATTCCCTATAGATGAGAAACTGTTTATTTCTACTTATTGAATTTTTCTGTGGGAGAAGAAATCACTTGTAGAGGAATATTCCAGGTCATATTTTACATGATATACATGCACAATATGATAGTCTGTTGTTGTTGTTACTATTTCTTCCCTTTGGGGCATTTACTTCTTTGTGCTTTATTTATATTTCATCTTGCCTTTGAAGACCAAAATAACATATACCATTCTCGTCTGCTATTTTCAGTTACTACACATTGACTGGGTAAATGTTCTCTCAAATTATGACAAAGGCCCACAATCCAGACCAGTGAGAGACCTAAGACGTTTTCGCACGGGGCTGTTCGGAACGCGTGGGAGACAGCTGCGGACACGGCATCCGCATTGCCCAAGCGCGGCTTGCGCCGCCTCGTGTCCGCAGCTGTCTTTCTCGCGTTCGAAATGTAGAGCACTTTAAAGTGCTCTACATGCGTTCGAACGCAGACGAGCCGCCCCGGCGCGTTCCGGGAGAGAAGCGTTCGCACGCTTCTCTCCCTGACAGCCGTCGGCACGCCCCCAGGGGCCGACTTGCCGGGCTGGCGATTGCGCCGGCGCGGCGAAGCCGGTAGACGGGACCCACCGAATCGGGGTTCCCCTTTCCCGTCTGCCAGGGTCAGTGACCCTGGCAGATGGCACAGGGGAACCCCGATTCGGTGCGTCCCGTCTGTCGCCTCCGACGGCCGCCGGGACGTGGCTCCTTCCCGGGTCCGGCAGCCCCAATGGCGCTGCCGGACCCGGGAAGGAGCCACCAGCATCGGCGTCCTGTCGGCCCTTTCTGGGGTGGCAGGAGGTCGATGTTGGGCTCGCTGGGGGCGAGGAACGCCTTGGGCGGCCGGAGCGCATCGCTCCGGTCCCCCAAGGGTCCCCCCCGCCCCCATTGCGGCCATCTACGGGCTGCAGGCGCCTGGATCTAGGCGCCTGCAGCCCGCAGATGAGTCCCACCCCCCCCCAGTCCCCAAAACCCCCACCCCCAACCACCCTCCGGCCCGGATCGGGCCCATCTACGCTCTCTAGGTGCCCACAGCGGGGCACCCAGAGAGCGAAGATGTTTCCCCCCCCTCCCCCAGGGCCCTGGGAGGACGCGCGCGCGCGAGGAACGACTTACCTCGTCGCCGTCCAGCGTCGAACTGAGGGTGGCATTGTGGGAGCGCGCAAGACGCAGCCCACCTAGCCCCCCTATTGGACAAGCAGTTCATGGGGGCCAGAGGGTGGTTGGGGGTGGGGGTTTTGGGGACTGGGGGTGGGTGGGACTCATCTGCGGGCTGCAGGCGCCTAGATCCAGGCGCCTGCAGCCCGTAGATGGGCCCGATGGGGGCCGGAGGGTGGTTGGGGGTGGGGGTTTTGGGGACTGGGGGGGGGTGGGACTCATCTGCGGGCTGCAGGCGCCTAGATCCAGGCGCCTGCAGCCCGTAGATGGGCCCGATGGGGGCCGGAGGGTGGTTGGGGGTGGGGGTTTTGGGGACTGGGGGGGTGGGACTCATCTGCGGGCTGCAGGCGCCTAGATCCAGGCGCCTGCAGCCCGTAGATGGGCCCGATGGGGGCCGGAGGGTGGGGGTTTTGGGGACTGGGGGGGTGGGACTCATCTGCGGGCTGCAGGCGCCTAGATCCAGGCGCCTGCAGCCCGTAGATGGCCGCGATGGGGGCGCAGGGCGAGCCCTTGGAGATCAGAGCCAGGGGCTCTGATCTTCAAAGGGGTCCGGCCCCATAGGGGCCTTGCCCCGGGCCCCATGATGGGTGCCCGGGTGCCCGGGCATCTTCGTGCCAGCCCGTAGAGCTGGCGCGAAGCACGGGGCGGGTGGCTTGACAGCGCTGCCCGCCCCTTGGGTGCTCTCACCCAATGGGCGGGCAGCGCTGCGGCCGAATCCCCGCCCCTGGCCGGCCTTTGCCGGCCAAGACAGTTCCGGGCGCTTTTACCTTTCACACACAGACGCGCCGGAACGCATTCCAGCGCGTCTGTGTGTGAAAGGTAAAAGCGCCCGGAAGTGTCTTAATCTTCCCGCCTGAACGCGTTCCGTTTGGAACGCGTTGCAGTGCGGAAATCCCTCTAGCTCTCTTCTGGCCTCTGCCTTCCACACTGTGGTTTAGAGAGGTCCCATCCCTAGCCGGCCACTGGCTGCATTGACATTCTCACCTCTTTACCCTTGCCTTTGGCTGAGAGAAAAGAGGAAGAGAAAGAAGAAAAGCTGGTTTTTATATCCTACTTTTCTCACCTTTTTAAGGGGTTTTTCTCCTCACAACAGACACCAGATGAGGTAAGTGGGCTTGTGAGAGTGAAAAAAGAGTGAACTATGTCTCATGGTCACCCAGCTGGCTTAGAGGGGGAGTGCATAATCGAAACAGGAGACTACCAGATAAGAGTCTGTCACTTCAGACCAGACTGGAATCCCCTTCCTATGCAGGCACTGTTATTATTTTACAATTCTTTATTAAGATTTTCTTGTGACCCACCCTGTGACCTTCAGGTACAGGGCAGGATGGATGGATGGATGGATGGATGGATGGATGGATGGATGGATGGATGGGTGGGTGGGTGGGTGGGTGGGTGGTCAGACATAGATATATAGATATATAGACTAATAGATAAGACAAGTGAAATGGAAACTCAAAGGAAAGGTCAAGAGGGGTAAGAATGCTTGTCTGTTGCTTAAAACCACAATAATATACGTTCAGTTACAATGTGTTCTTAAATTAAGAAATCCGACCTGCTGCATGGTTAATGAGCATGGTCTAAGAAGCTATTGGGGCAAGAAAGTGTCTTTCAGATGCTTTGGACTGGACAATTCCAGCCATGCCCACAATATTCTGGCTGCTGCTGATCTGGTGCATCACTTTGGCTCAGTACAAAACAGCTTCCTCTGGCATGTACTAGACACAGGATGGGAAGTGCAGGATGGGAAATGAAATATCTTTCATTTTTCATAGTTAAAGAAATATTCCACACTGTCGTGAAGTTAATACTGAATGTTTAAAAATCAACGACATGTAGACAAAGATCAGAAGACTCCCCAGTTCCCTAGCAGCAGCAGCAGCAGCAGCACAATAATAATGCCATTGATTATACAGGCCTCCTCTTTTCCTGCCAAGAGCTTTTGCATAGTACATTTATAGCAATCCTGTTACAGCCCTTTCAGTCTCAGCTATCAGAGCACCCATGGCATAAGATATAGGGATGAGATGAAGCTTGTAAACACCTAGTAAAATGATTATCCAGCTCCTCCTTCCAGGAGGCATGGTCAGATAGCCTTATCCTAATTACAACTATCTGGTAAGCGTTACCGAAAGTAACCAGCATTCTCCAATCTTGAAAGCATTTTGCTTTCTCTTCTGCTTAAGGAGCAGAAGACAAATGAAAGCAAAATCAAGAGCTTCTAGGAAGCCTAATTAGATGTTCTGGTAACAGAAAAAAGTGACCATTAGATTTTACCTAGACTTGTGCTTGCTGTGCTGCCCTTTGTTCTCTTTCTGGTCTGACAATACAAGGACAGCCAAAGGAATTTAACTCTTGCCTTGGGTCTAAGTCAAGTTAAGCACCCATCCACAAAAGTCAGGAAGCCCCAAGTGAGGGAGCGAGCAAGAGCGCTCATTATGTGTCATTCATTCACTCTGGATTTCTTTTTTCCAAGCAGGGGGAGGGATAGACTAGGGGAGGAGGCTGTGAAGATAAGAGGATATAGAATTGGCTCTCAACAGTGCATTTCCTGCTCTTTGTTCATTTGCTCAGAATCTGTGTAAACTTGCTTGACATTTGGTAGGAACCTTTGCGTGGCTTTTTTTTCAGACATGCTTCCCCAAACTCTTACAGTGGTGGCCAGTGACATTGACCAATCTCTCTGAATGACGCTGCAGATGTTTTCATTTAAACAGGTTCAAATGAAATAATAATAATAATACACAGCAGCCAAGATCACTATGCTGGCTTTTGTGTTTGAACACACATTGAGTGCTTCCCAAGCACCTATAACTGTGTGATGTATTGGCATATGATGTGTGCAGAAGCGAGCAGGGTTGGCCTTTTGCAACAGACCAATGGTGATTTTGTCAACGCCAATTGGGCCTTTTTGCACTTACCTGATTAGTCTGCCATGAACTAAGGCTGGTAAACTTCTGGTAAAGGTGGGTCATTCACACTTCCCTAAAGCATCCATTACCAGCCAGAAGTGCAAATGGTCCTCCCGTTTACCAGCCCATGTGGCTGCGTCTGAAGCTGGGAGTTCAGCAGTTGGGAACTGTTGCAGATGAATATGTTTGAGCACAGGACGTATTGCAGCTGATCACATCAGCAACTGGGGAGCATGACCAAACATGGAGGTGATTGAACGCACAGTGCCCTACTCTGTCGCTGATTGAATGCCCCTCTCACGGTCCTGGAGATTGGAGGTCCAGTCGTGTCAGAGGTCAGCAATCAAACAGAGCCGCCACCAGCTCTGCACCTGAGCAGACACTGCCTCCCCCACCCACCAACTGCAGGGAATCGGAAATAGAGTGAATGGTCATGCCGCTGGATGATCCAGGTAAGCTTTTAGTTAACATTGGTAAAGGTGTGGAGCACAATTTTGTGTTACACACCTGATCAACAATTAGTGGACTTCTGGAGAGGCAGGAGATGTTTGGAGGCTGTAGCAGCCTCCTCTAAGTACAGATGCTCTTCCCCAAGTTGCCTAATTGCTGACTACTGGCCGAAGTGTGAATTGGCCTCAGATCAGTACTTCCTATTTGCATGGGGGAGGGGGAGGTGAGTGGGGGGGATCTATTTATTTAAACACAAACTTTTCTACCAGTGTAAATTGGTACAATGAGATAGAGGATTGGTTTACCTCTCCAATTTGCTTTAGAAAAGCCTTTACTCTTTTCCTGCTTCTTAAACAGAAATTTGCTCATTTTACCTATAGGCTCATACTGGTTCCGCAGGCCTCTTGTGCAGTGTGGGTATTGTTTGCATTTTGCCATTACAGTGTGCATAGCACAGACAGAAGCTACTAAGTGTGCTTTCAAAGGGATCTTTACTAGATCACTGGAAAGGAATCCTTTCTGAAGCCCTCAGTTTAAGGAAAGGTTTCGGTTCTGGACTATGTGGATCATTTTAAAATGAGACGGCTTTTGAAAAAACTGGTGAATAGCAGTCCAGGAAAAAGTTCTTGTCTTTTCAAGCAATTGCATGGAAGTTGCTCGAGGCACAGCAAGCAGCAAGAGCCATGTCCACCTCATTCCTTTGCATTCCTTTCTAAAAGGGCAAAAGGAGAGAAACAGACAAACCATTCCTCTGAATCGTTGAAGCTCAATGCCTTTAGCATAATTAGAAATCTTTCCCATGTAACTAATTATTGCAGATGACCCCACTTTTGCAGTCCATTCCCCCAGCTAAGACTTTGCCCTCTAAATAAAAGTCTAACCTATAGATGTCATTGGTACTTTCATAATCTGCTGTCATGGACATAATTTACTTGAAAAGGCAATGGACTGTGACAGCACAGGATAAAGGAGGCTATGGAGGGAACATGAAATTCTGTCATCAGCAGTTATTGCACTTAGCTAAGAAAATCTTTAGAGTAACCAGTTTATAATATAATCATTATTTCTAAAAAGGTTTCACTGCCATTCGAAATTACCTGAGAAAGGAGCCCCATTTAGTGAACTGTCAAATTATGAGGCACCAGAAAATGTTTGTGCTAGAAGGGGACCACTGAATTATTGAGTCTGTATGCCCGGTTGGCCCTTTCTGCATTTACCTAATTTAAACTGGATTAGTGAATCTGGGTTAACTAGATTCAAATCAACTGCAGGCAGAAGCAACAAATGTGTGCCAAGGAACAACACAATGCAGATGCCCTAAGCCCTGTTCCACGTCAGTGGATGCAAACTACTGCTATAAGAATGGCCCAAACCACACTGCAAATGGCCCACAGCAAAAGCTGCATCCAGATATTGGTGATAAGATGCCTATGAGGGCACTGCAAAGGCACCAGTGTCATTAGTACTGTCTAAGTCTACCATTGTTGTTGACGTGGCCACTGTTGCAAAGGTACTACAAAGGCATCTTCATTATTACATTGTAACTGCACATATCACTTGAAACCATGCCCAAGTTCTTCCTATATCTGCTCTACGTGCAGAGAGCCTCTTCCTTGATCCAGATCAGATGGTGCTAGCATGGATATAGACCACATTTATCAAGCCTACACTTAATCCAGATTACAATCAGACCCCCATATCCACTGATCTGGGCACCACAGTTTCAGTTTCCCGCAATGATGTGATCAGTCGACCCACTGCAGGCATCATTTGTTCTACCTTAAGGTTTTCTGAGGCCTGGGACTTGCAGGAAATGACCCGAAATGGCACATAGTTTCCCATAATGCCTTTGAAATCCCACAGGATTTCACTGGAATTATGGGAAATAAAGTGCATTTCCCAGAGTTTGCTATTATCTGCAGTTTACATTATCGGTGGTGGGGCCTGGAACATATCCTCCTTGGATACTGGGGTCCAGCTGATCAGATCTGGATAACACAGGGTAATACAACTGGAAGTGCAACAATAAGAAAACAATACAGATTATTTAAAAGCAATCATCAGGGCTATTTTCTACACTACTTTCTACAAAGCATATGGAGCTTTGTAGCTTGTAAGCCAGATGCCTACAGCTTGGATAGGATAAGAACATAAGAACATAAGAGGAGCCCTGCTGGATCAGGCCACAGCCCATCTAGTCCAGCATCCTGTCCCACACAGCGGCTCACCAACTGCCCATGGGCATCTCAAGCAGAGACAAGGGCAAACCTTCTCCTGCTCTCAGATCCCAGCAAATGCCTTTAGAGGTATCCTGCTTGTCCCTTCCCCCCAGCCTGAAAGATGTACTCAGGCATCCATTCTAGTAGCCATTGATACATCTGTCATCCACAAATTCATCTAACGCTTTCTTAAAGCCACCTAGACTGGTAGCTCTTTACCACCTCTTCTGGCAGCAAATTCCATAGACCGATGACCCTCTGGGTGAAGAAATACTTCGCCTTGTCTGACCTGACTCTCCTACCCATCAACCCTGGTTCTAGTGTTGTGTGACATAGATTTGCTGTTTTCCATCAGGCCCTTTTTTTCAGCCATATATTAATGTACAGTATTTCACAGAAATATTTTTACTTAATCCTAAAATGTTAGAGGCAAAATATTTATTATACATGTACAAAGGTTTAAAGCCTATGTAAACTCAAAGAGCAAGTAGTGAAAAGCTACATAAATCAAGAAACACACTGTATTGCATTTGTATCTCATTTGATCTATATGGTCTTTTTTTAAAAAAATGCAAACCATGATTCCTGTCAATGTCTGAAAGCTGGTTACCCATGCAGACATCTTCTAGGAATGTTCTTTAGGTGAGAGAGGTAAGCTGACCTTAAAAACAAATCCAGGTGAACTAAGAAAATGAATGACCCCTTTGACTACTGCTTGAAACATGATAAAAGTTAAAGATCAAGGTTACTTCAAGCTTTTCACTAATAAAAATCCAAAGAAAGCACAAGAACAGCATTCATACACTGCAAACAAAAAATAACTCTGTTCTTCTGAGCAGGCTTCAATGGTGCTACAAAGTGTTAACCAGAGTTTAATGTCCCTGATAGTTCAGTAAGAAGGCAATGGCCACAAGGATATGAAAAGATCATCATTTTACTACCAAGGTGAAGACAGTTGGATCATGCATGAAACAGAGTCATTTCTACAGCCATCGCTTGTACCTGATATTGAGAAGTCAAACTCTAGGCTTAGAGTTGTGGTCAAGTTAAGATTCAAATAACCCCTTCCTATTTTGAAACTACAATCAAAGGAAAAGAAAACCTGAAATATTTATAAAATTGACATGGGGCGGGAAGGGGGGGAACTACCAGCAGATTATCCAACATTCAGAAGGCAGGGCCTGATATTTTGTTCAATGATTTTAGGCAGGCAAATTAAGAAGCTGATTTACTGCTGTTTCATAAAGCATTGAAGGTCACACTTCACTTTGTTAATTAAAGTAGTTAATATTCATACTCATATCAATCAAGCAGCAAAACTTCAAAGGCCAAAATGTCACTGTAATAATGAACTCACATTGGAAAGCAATGAGACTGTGCTACCCTAATAGGAAGTTTCCTTTTTAAAAAACAAGCACACTACGATTTGGTCAAGGAGATCTGTGTGAACACACCAACTTCCACAGGTCGAATCACTCGGCAAATCAGAAACATTCAGCAGAATAGTGATGCACAAAATGTGCACATTCTAAAGTACCAGTGCTCTCAATACCACATTCTTTCCATTCCCAGTGATATGAGCATTTGAACATAAATCTTTATCCATCACACAACAAATCCACAAGCAATGGGCCGCAAGCAATGGGCCACCAAAAATAGCAAAACTCAGTACACTTTTGAATGTGTGGCCTCTTCAACACTGCACCCAAAACATTTGAAATAGCCAGAATATAGCCTATCACTTGAAGCTGTTCAGTGGCTGATCCTATCAAGGTTCTTTGATGCTACTATTCATAATTTAAAAACTCCTATTCCTATCGGTATTAACTAAGCACAGGATGAACCAACAGGATACATCCAAATGATGAAAAATGAATGCCTCTCAATTGTCCCTGGATCCTTGTACGCAAATGATTCCGCCTCCATTGGGCCTGTTGGTGCCACTTAAGGTGTGAAAAAATCACATCAGAGGTGCCCTATGCAGGCATGATCTATGTCTCTGAGGGCAAATCACACCCTTTTTCACTTGCTCAGATGGCAGTTTGAAGAGACAAATTGCCAAGGCTGATCTCCACATGGCTTGGTTTAGCGTCAAACCCAAAACGGTTGACTTGTGGGCCCATTTCCACAAAGGTTGTGTTCAGACATGACAAAAGGGATGCTTCAGAGGCACCTCAGAGACAGTTGTGTGTGGCCTCACATTCCAAAAACCTCTCCACTTTTCCTAGTACAGAATGTTTATGAGGTGGGGAAAGGACAAACTGGTGTGTGAACAATTCCATTTTGAAGCTGTCTCCACTTCTGAAATGTGTGCGTGTGCGCGTGTGTGTGTGCGTGTGTGTGTGTGTGAGAGAGAGAGATCATAGCCTTAAACAACAGAGGCTTCACAGAATTCTTGTTCCATACCTTCAAGGTTTCCAGAGGCCAGGAGGTGCCACCATGTGACCAGTGAACTTTTGCAATTGACCCCTGCATCCCACTGTTAAGCCAGTCCATTTTCTGGGTCTCTGTATGCAGCCAATACTGAGCAGAATATCTATCACTGGGCACAATAGAGAAATTCTTCAGTGCAGATGTGTAGCAACATTAATAACTGTCAGCAGTGTAGTCCTTAGGGTACAGAGATACAAGACAAGATTTTTACTTGGAGGCTAGAAGTAAAATACTTGCAAAGTGAACATACTTCAAAGGATACAAAAACTATTTGAAGAACAAACTCCAGGTTTTCTCAGAACTAATGGACATATCTTAAAAGGAGGCACACTTGAAATGGAGTCTGAAACATTCTGAGCCTCTGTTTTGTGCAGAATAGTACACGGCAAATGAAAGTTGAGGTGACCTGACAAGTTTAATGATAACAGTGGCTAAGAATGTTTATCTTAACCCTGCCTTCTCACCACACCCTGAAAAACCCCACGGTAAACGAAACCAACCGGTCTTGGCTATTTGTTCTTTACTATACAAAAGAGGGAGATCATGGTGTTTGTCATCACCTGCATTACATCGATCTTAGTGCCAGTCCTAGTCTCCTGGGGATTAATTTCTTTGTGTATTGAGAATATGAAATAACACACCAAAGAAAAAAAAGGAAAGTAGACAATATACAGGAGGCAAGGTGAATAAGATGCAGTTAAGATGTAATAAGCTTTTCCATGATGTGATTTTGTTGCAATAAGGGAAATCTTTTAATCAGCAGAATCTCATTGCCTGGTAATAAACTAAATATAGAGCACTGTTTCTTCAGAGATTACATTACAGTCAGAGCAAAGGAGTCAGCTCAGGCTTAAGTCTAATTAAAGGCCCTTTCCCACTATGTGCCATGCTGGAGCAGGCTAGCAATAGCCTGCATTCAGAGAGTCCATCACAACCCAACCCTGGTCACTGCCTCCAAAGAGCCCTCGCAGGCAGTACAGAGGCTTCAAGAAAAGCTTCATGAGAAGTTAAAAGAACAGAATTGGGAAACATGAGTAGATAAGTCCTTTCCAAGGGCCTTTCTGCACTGGGCCTTATTCAGGATTATATCTTAGGACAGAGACCAGCCATCTTCATGCTGGTCCAAACTATGGTAGGCCATACCAAGGCCTACCATAGTCTGCACCGGCATGCAGATGGTTGGTCCCCATGCTGAGGTAGACTCTGAAATAAGGCCTAGTGCAGAAAGGGCCCAAGTAGTGTTATTGGGTCCTGGAAACCAGAGAATTGGCTTGCTTGCTATGCTGAAAAGTGGCAGTCTGCCTTTAAGAAATACCTTTTCATTTGTTACTAAAAGGGTAGAAAGAGAGTATGTAACCTTGCCTTTTTAAATAAACAGGCAAAGTAAATTTAAGAAGAGGAAGAGTTGCCTTTTCTATCCCACTTTTCTCACCCATTTAAGGGTACTCAAAGCAGCTGACAAACCTTCTGTTCTTCTTTCAGTGGCAGAACACCCTGTCAGGCAAGTGAGGCTGTGAGAGCTCAGAAGAGAACTGTGACAGGCCCAAAGTTACCCAGCTGGCTTTCACGGGGGAGTGTGAAATCAAACCCAGTATTCCCAGATAAGAGTCCAGCTCCTTAACCACTAGACCAAACTGGTTCACCAAAGGGCAATGGAGTATAGTTATTCACACACACACACACACACACACACACACACACACACACACACACACACACACACACACACACACACACACACACACACACCTTACATCAAAGGCCTCAAGTAACCATCTGTATTACACAAATTGAGGAACAAGATATCATTCAAGTCACTCCTATCAACTAGTTCGAAGCCTACTTAATGATATGAGTAAGGAATATCAATGCAGAACAAGACCTGAACTTGCTTTCATGAGGTTTATCTTAAACAAAGAATACTTCACAATGAATCTTCTGTCAAACAAGTGGACAAACAAAGAGTTTCTGTCATTGTAAGGCAGAGTGGCAAAGGCGTGTCCAGTGAGAGAAACTGCTGCATCTGTTTCCAGGTTAATCGATGATCCCAGACTTGATCAGATGTACGGTATACATCATCACTGGTGTCCTTCAAGATCAGTAGAACAAAGTACAAAGGAATAAAATATGACAACAAAAGCTACAATATAATAAACAGGCTATTCTCTCCCAGAATCAAATCTACAAGAAGGCATCTGCCATAGCGTGACATTTGCTGGTTCAAGTCGGGCTATTCAAGACCCCTGAAGTCAGGAGATAATCAAATGGCTCGTCCTTCCACATTGTCTACTTACGAACTTCTCATCTTAGATTGAAAGCTCTAATGGGAGAAAGTTGTGTCATAGGTCAAATGGCAAATGGAAAAGAAACTGAAATAGCTCCCTAGGGTAACTTTGTAGCACATGATAACTAAAGCTGCACTATTGCAGCTGTTGTGAAACAAACACGCCTTTAAAACAAATAAATTCTCATTTCCCAGGGAGCCATCTTTTTCCTTAAAGCGCTGGAAATAAATTTTTATTGGCATCGATGTGTGTTTGACTTGCAGCGGTAGTCGTTCCTTGATGAGTGCTGTTAAGGGTCAGCTAAACATCTGGAGTGAATGACTAGTCAGGTCCATTTCTAGCACTACACATGTGAGGTCTCTGCTCTGTCAAAAGCTATCCCGGGGGGAGTTTGGAGCAGCAACTGGGATGTGGGTTATAACTGTTACTGAAAGGCCTGTGCAGTCTGTTTACACAGAGGAGAAGGTGCTACTTACCATGTTTATGCTGTATCTTGGGAATGAGATGTACTATCAATAATGCATTTTGATTTACTGCAAGTTCAAGACAGGTCAATGTGCCATGAAGAATAACCTCAGGATAGAGATTAATGTTCCTCTGGAGCTGATATTTACTTTATGCCATCTGCAATGTAATTTGTGCCAGTGTTATGTGGACTAATGTAAGCAGACTGCAACAAGGGGATAATACTGAAACCCCTAAAGAGCTTTGCCAAAAGACCACTGAACCATACCCTACTTTTTTTTTTAATGAAGCCTTCTAATAAAAAAAAAAGCCTTTTTGTTTTTTCCCTTTACCTCCATCCAGTATGAAAGGTAGAGGGAAGGCTCTTTCTCTTTCTCCTAAGGTTTACCAGCAATGCAAGACTGTCCCACAGTCACTGTTCAGGATAAAGCAAGCTGTGCCTTGCAGGATGCCTGTGTATATTTCTTGGAACATAAACATTATTTGCTTCTCAACTGAGGCCTAGGAACAAAAAGACTGCATACATTTATGACATAAATATGAGAAAAGTATTCAGTAATGTTCCAAACAACATGATTGATTTGTAATACGGTATGTTTCACAGCTTTTTATTTACCGTAGTTCATTCCATGGAGAAAAAGGGCTCCCTTTTTCAAAAGACTATCTCAAACGCTTTTCAAAACATTCAAAGGAGGGCTGCCTCTCTACGTGAGTATATTACCTATTTTTTACTTTATTTTTGTTGCTTAGACCTGCCCTTGGACCGTCTGATGAAGGGCAGGATATAAATTTTTAAGTAAAATAAATAAATGGTGGAGCACCTCCACTCTTGACCTTCTCTGAGAATCAGCGGAAGCTCCTTGGTGATGGAGCTTGCAACCACCTTCTCCTCTCACAGTCCACATCTTAGCAGAACAGTAATGGCAGGCTTTGGCCATGGTCATAAGTAGCATGGTGGCCTATGAAAAAGCATGCCATGCATGCAAACAGCAGCCAGTGGACCTCAAAGTCACGTGAAAGCTTTTTATTGGCGGCATTACTCTAATGCCTGTCATTTGCATTCAGCCACAGAGGAATTAATTGGGGAGGGTAGAATTATATGCCCAGGGAGAACTATTTAGTTTGAAACAGATTTTGCTTGTCACAATGTAGAAACAGCTCATTTTCTTACTTTCCTTCTACTGTTATACCTGATCAAGCACGTTTTGCATTAAAAACAAAACCCTGTAAACCAAGATGTAAGCTTACTTTGAGTAATCAGAAGGCATCCTCTCCATGCAATGGCTTTCTGCTCCCTGAATAAGGATATTGCTGAATGCTTATCCCTATGTGTACTTTCCTTTCAGCCCTCTGTTCTTCTTATAAAAACTTAACCAATTTCCTCCTTTTAATCTTCTCAGATCTTCAGACTATGAATCAGTCCACTCCAGAAAAATACTTCTTATTGCTTCTAAGAAGAGAAAAGCTCCCAGGATGACACCTAAACCTATGGTTCTTCAGTTTAAACTGCACTAAGATTTCTTTACCTCTAACAATCAAATTCCTCTCTTTCATTGCACAAAAGTGGCCTCTGATTGGTTTTATAAGAGGTGCAGAATGCCAATCACACCAGACTTCGGTGGCGGCTATACTGGATTTTTATTTTTATGAACTTGAGCTGATCCCAATCACTAGCGGTGTTCACGAATGCAACTTTTGGGATTTGATTTGATTCAAGATGAATACCTGAAAATTTAATTTGATTCGAATGCTTAAAGTTTGAATTTAACCAAATATGATTCGAGTTAAGCAAAATGGAAACTATTCGTTTGAATTTTTATTCGAATTTGCACTTACAACAACATTCATAGATGCCCATACGCATCTTCCCCGGGTCTGTACACATCCATACACATCCGTACAAGTCTGTATGCATCCCGTAGTTATCCCATATGCAATCCGTTTTCATTCCATACTGATCCGTACAAATGCATACGCATGCGGGAAAGATGTGAATCTTCAAGTGTGCATCATGTACAAACCCGTACACATAGGAATGTCCAAATAATTCGAATGAATAGATCCAAAATTTGAAATTCAAATCTTTAAATACGAATTCAATACGAATTTGAATGTCAAAATTCGGTCAATTTGATCAAATTTTGAATGCATTCGAATATTCGTGAACATCCCTACCAGGCACCAAAGGTCACATTGAAATCTGAAAATCTGTACAGGTTTTGTACAATCTCAGGCAAAGTCCTCCTAGTCAAGTAGGATCATAGCTACTCAGAATCTGCATTTAGAACCCCTAGAGATGGAAGGAGATGTTTTCCGCTGGTGTACTTGCTGCCAAGAACTTTCTTTACTGAGCTAGCTAAGGTTATCTTAGATGTGGTGTTAGAAGCTTCTTCCACCACAGTGTGGAATGATTTCAACAACCATGCTAGCTAGAGGGATCTCTAATGGACCATCCTTAAGAAGAAGAAGAAGAAGAAGAAGAAGAAGAAGAAGAAGAAGAAGAAGAAGAAGAAGAAGAAGAGTTGGCTTTTCTACCCTGCTTTTCTCACCCATTTAAGGGGACTCAAAGCGGCTGACAAAGCTTTTCTATTCTTCTCCCCACAACAGAACAACCTGTGAGGTAGGTGGGGCTGTGAGAGCCCAGAAGAGAGCTGTGACTAGCTCAAGGTCACCCAGCTGGCTTCATGGAGGAGGTCAGAATTGAACCCGATATTCCCAGATAAGAGTCTGGATCCCTAACCACTAGACCAAAGTCTTCATGACAGTCATGGCACTGTTTTAAATAGTCCAAAACATTTGACTGTACATATGTTTGATAGAGTCTTCTTCACAACCTCATGTGTGGATCCAGTGACGTGAATGCAATTTTTGGAATTTGATTCGAATCGAATATCTGAAGATTCAAATTGATTTGAGTGTTTAAAATTTGAATGTATTCACATTTGATTTGAATCAAGTAGATTTGACTCTATTCATGCGAATTTTCAATCCATATTTGCAAATACATATGTCAACAACATTTGTATGCACCCATACACAACCCCTATTTATCCTGTATGCATCACATTTTCACCCAGTATGGATCCATATAAGTGCATATGGATGTAGGAAAGATGTGTACAGGCAAGTACGCATCATAAACACATCCATACACATACGAATCTGAATAATTCATACAAATGTTTCAAAAATTCAAAATTTGTTTGAATGTTTACATTTGAATTTATAGACATTTAATTCAAATTTGAATGTCCAAATTCGAATGAATTCGAATGAATTTTGAATGTTTCAAATATTTGTGCACATCCCTAATTGGGCGGCCTGGCAATAGGACCATTGTCATGAACAGATCATTGTCTGCAATGGTAGAGAAGCCCTTCATATCATCCACCTTCAGAGAATCTGATAAATTCCTGAATGCTATTGGAGATGTTCTGGTTGACATGGCTTGTCTTTTTACTGAGGCTCTAGTCTTGCTATGGAATTGCAAGACTAGCAGAACTATGGCCACAGTCACTTTTTACTACTCTTGATGTTGTGATAGAGTCTGTCGACCATTCTGGTACTCCATGAATCTAAGTACAATGGTGGTTGTCCATTGGAAGATCAACAAGGAGGAATGAGTGATAGTATGCATCCCTTTTGTCCAATATGCATAAGATCCTACACAGGATTTTTATTATTCTCTATTCACTTTCATTTTTGTTAAAAGTCATTCAGACCATACTCAGCCTCACTTCTTCTCTTTGGCAGGCAGCACTTGAAGAGGGTAGTGCAATTTCTTCCCCACCTCACTGCAAAGATGAGCAGAGCATACCCATAAGAACATAAGAGAAGCCCTGCTGAATCAGGCTACAACCATCTAATTTTTTAAAGTCTAGTTGCTGATACTTTAGCGATTTAGGTTATGTTCTCGTCCCACCTCTATTTTTACAAGATCTCAACACTCTTTACAATAATCCTAGTATTTAGAAAGTAGTGCTGCTCTAGAGCCACATAGTGAGTAGTATGGTAATTTGGAAACTTCTGTCCTTGTTCGCCGTACAACACATGTTATTTACTCTGCAAGTTTCATTTACAGGCTCAAGCAAACACATTAATAGATGCTAGAAAATTCTGTTGATTTTGCAAAACTGCAGTTCCTAAATCCTGTTCCCCTCATCTCAGTTGCTTGTTGATTTTATGGTTCCACCCGGCACATATAATATTTATTTCACTGAGACAAAAGAAGCTTGCCAGCCTCAAGACTTGCTCACAGCAGAGTACTTAAGTTTCACCTGCTTCTAGCTTAGGTTTTTTTTTTTTTTTTGTCCATATGGAATGAGGGATTGCATGGATTTACCCTTTTAAAAAAGGCAAACAAAGAAAGCCCGGATCATATCCTCTGGATGTTGACACTGCTGGGTGCACATGTTCAGGTATTTACAAATGCTTTCATAGAGCTATTTAAAACATCACTAGTAATAAATTATGAACCTCCTTAAGTGGTTCTGTGTTCCCAAGATACACTTAAATTCTTTACAGGAATAATTTAGAACTCGTTTAATAAACCTCCAGTACCTTGAACGAATAACACTATTTTTCCAGGCGAAATGTAAATCCATGTAGGAGAATTGTTGCATGCAGTAAGAGGTACCTTGAGAACAGAAGCCTGAGAAATACACCTTTATCACCACAAATGTATTCTCAACAGTCAAAAATATACACAGGACAATCAGTGTTCAAGCACTCCTGATTCCTGTAGAAGCTCTGCTCACAAGTACTTTCCAGCCTGCTCCTTCTACCAGTCTTTGCAAAAAGCAAAAGTGAACTTCTTAGAATAGGATACCCCCTTTTTTTTAAATGGGAGATTTGCTCAGTGAGAGTAATAAAAATGAAACAGAGCCTGTGGGGTTCAGAGGCCTGGGGCTCATAAAAGAAGAACCTGAGGTGCAGACTATGCTGAGAGTTCACGGTTCTTTCCTTGAGAATGGCTGCACACAGACTCTGCATAAAGTTACATGCTGTACTTTTGTTTCCAGAATTCTTCCTAAATGTTTAGTAAAAGAAAAAGGACATTCTGAAACTGTGGTCCAGATCAAAGAGTGAATCTGCCATAAACTCCACAAGGTTTTTTTTTGTTTTTTGTTTTTACTATTTACATATGAAAAGTCATTCTGAATCAATGCAAAGTTTGACAGTTTGGTCTTGTGGTTTGGTCTTGTGGACTCTTATCTGGGAATACCGGGTTTGATTCCACACTCCACCATGAAGCCAGCTGGGTGACCTTGGGCTAGTCACAGCTGTCTTCTCAGTTCTCACAGCCCCACCTACCTCACAGGGTATTGTTGTGGGGAGAAGAATAGAAAGTTTTGTCAGCTGCTTTGAGTGAGACTCAAGGTGGCTGACAAAGCTTTCTATTCTTCTCTGTACAACAGAACACGCTGTAAGGTAGGTGGGGCTGTGAGAGCTCAGAAGAGAGCTGTGACTAGCCAAGGTCACCCAGCTGGCTTTGTGGAAGAGGGCAGAATCAAACCTGGTATTCCCAGATAAGAGTCCTGCTCCCTAACCACTAGACCAGACTAGCCACAGAACGGGGTATAGCACCAAAATGACACCATATTCCACTCTACAAGCAGACCTTTATGAAGTAGTCTACCAGAGGACAATTTTGGTATACTGGACTATTACTTCATATAAATGTCAGAGTGTATGCAACAAAATTTACCTCTGTGAGATCCCAAGTGAGAGTTCCCAGGATAAATTTCATAAGCAGCAAAAGAAATGTCCTGCTGGGAGAGAGCAGTAGCCTATCTAATCTAGTAATCTGTTTTCAGTAACTAACCATCCTTCCTTCTAGGAGGCCATAAGAAGAATGAGAGCACAACAACTTGTCTAGCCCACAATCTCTCAACAAACACTTCCACATTTTTCCACACCTTTTTTGCAAGTCATCCACATTGCTAGTCAACACTACATCTTCTGGTGGTGAATTCCAAAGTTTAACTATGTTCAGTGTTGAAAAAGAAAAAGCTTACTTTGCCTACCTTCAGTCATCCAGGATTCAATTTCATTGTATGAACTCTGGTTTTAGCATTTTGAGAAACGGATGAAAGCTTTTGCCCATTCACTCTGTCAATGTCATGAATGCTTTTGTACACTATTATCATGGCTGAGTACCAGGGCCCTTAGGGCCTCTCACCCCACTGCTAATTCTGATGCTATGCAACTCTTTTTTGGCACCTGGAAGGGGACTGTGTCTGGTTTATGGCTTGGCTGCTTTAGAGATCTTATGTCTTTGAACCTCAAAAAATGAAGGCTGTTTTATCTTCCATTTAGGATGCTGTTTCTCTGTGTCAGCTTGTCTATGCATGTTCCCTGGATATTTACTCATATATGTGCTACTTCGCTCTGGGGAACCAAAGTGGGCAGCAATTCTGCAGGCCAATACCTTTTTACTACTACCTTGAGCATTCAGAAATTCCCCATCAATAATCTTATCTTGGAACATTCCTCGATGTGCTACTATTTTAATGTGTTTATATTTGGTTTTAAATGTTGTAATCTGCCCTGAGACCTTTGCATATAGGGTGGGATAAAAATGCAAATAAATAAATAAATAACCTGATGTTTTATCTCCTCTAATTCATTTTTCTAAAGAAAACCAACACCCACCTGCCCAAACATTGCAACCTTTTCTTATATATGAGCTCCTCTAGACATTAGATCCTTTTAGGTGATTTCTTCTGAACATTTTCTAACTTCACTATATCCTTTCTGAGATGTGACAACCAAAGGCATTTCCGCACTGAATCGCGTTCGAAACCGAACGCGTTCAGGCGGAAAGCTTAAGCCAGCTTCGGGCGCTTTCCCCGTTCACACACAGACGCTCCGGAACGCGTGTAAACGCGTTCCGGAGCGTCTGGGTGCGAATGGTCAAAGCGCCCGAAGCTGGCTTAGCCGGCAAACGCCGGCCAGGGGCGCGCCGGCGGCCGCGGAGGCAGATCGACAATCAGCTGTTTGAAAAACAGCTGATTGTCAAAGCCGCGCGGCGTCGGAGGCGAGCCGGCAGGCGATCGGGAGACAGAAGCGGCGCGAACGCTTCTTCTCCCGAACGCCTGCGGGCGGCTCGTCCGCGTTGGAACGCGTGTAGAGCACTTCGAAGTGCTCTACATTTCGAACGCGGAAAAGCCAGCTGCGGACACGTCGGAACGCAAGGCGCGCGCGGCCAATGCGGATGACGTGTCCACAGCTGGCTTTTTCGCGTTCCATTTTCCCCCGTGCGAAAACGTCTCAAAACTGTACGTACTATTCCAAGTGCAGTAATACCATTGATTTGTATACTGGTGTTATAACAGTTTTATTTTATTTATTTATTATTTGTACTTCTATCCTGCCCTATACATGAAGGTTTCAGGATGGATAACATTTAAAGTCAGACATATATTAAAACAGCAGTATATAGAAAAACTGTAATAGTGTCTGTAAGATGGGAAGAGAAAGTATATTCCTATTTAACCAAAGGCCAGGGCAAAGAGATGTGTCTTCACTGCCTTCCTAAACATATACAGTGAAGGAGCCTGACATACCTCAAGGGGGAAACTATTCCATAGCCTAGGGGCCATCACTGAGAAGGCCCTCTCCCGGGTGCCCATCCCTTTTACTACTGAAGGTGGTGGGACAGCTAGGAGGGCCTCTCCTCCAGATCTTAATCTGCAGCCAATGCAGCTCTTTTAAGACTGGCATGATGTGTGTCCAGCCAGCTGTACCGGTCAGGAATCTAGCAGCTGCATTATGCACCAGCTGGAGCTTCTGAACTGTCTTGAAGGGCATCCCCATGGACAGAGCATTACAATAGTCCAATCTGGAGGTTACCAGAGCATGGATAACTGTGGCCAAGTCATCTCCGCCCAAAAAGGGCTTCAACTGATGTACCAGCCACAGTTGGGAATAGGCATTCATGGCCACAACCTCCACCTGAGCTTTAAGCTTCAGCGCAGAGTCCAAGATCACCATTCTTAGTATCCCTAACACTTCACTGTCTTTTAAAAAATGACTTGATGCACACTGAGAACTGAGTGTTTTAAATGGAGCATTCCACTCCTTTCAAGAGTAGCACTATTATTAGTGTGCCTCAGGCTCTGGCCATCAAAAGTGGAGTTGGGGAAGCATGGCCCTCATGTTCCCATCTCATCACTAATCCACCTTCTTCAGCCAGTGGGGGAGGCAGATTGGGAGGAAGCAACTCGAAGCCATCTCTAAGTTGCCACAGTCTTAGGATTTGCTCTGACAGACTCCTGTTGAAAATACCTGTCCACATGTGGCATGCTTCAGAGGCATGGCTGAAATGCTAGGGAAATAAAGTTGAGGAAGTATGGAGCTAAGGCTTTAGAACAGGAGAATGGAAGGTTGCACCAAGAGATGAGAGGAGGCCTAAGGTAGACAAAGGCAGGAAGACAATGGCTGATTTCCACATTTAGGATGGGAGTTGCCACTGTGACAAAGCCACCTGTGAAGAGCCTAGGTCTTCCTGAGGCTAGCCAAACTGGCACATGAGGAGCCACTGCCAGTCTTTAATGCCTTTTGTGACCCCTGGCCACACTACAGAGTCACAATGCCAACCATTCAAGGTTGCATTGAGTTGACAGCAGAGATAAATTTAAGAGGCTGGATAGTCTAAGAGTGGGGAATTGTGCTCTCCCATCAGGGAACCTTGTTCAGGGTGGAATCCAAAGCTTCATTTGTCCCCCCACCCTAGTCAACCCAAAAGGTACATGTACTCAGTGAATTTACAGAAGCTATGGCAAGAAAGAAATTGATTTTTGAGCAAGCATAGACACCTTCTCAGGATTCAGCAGCTCATGCTGCTGGCTGGTGTCTTCAGCATGGTCTGGCCATTGTGACAGCCCTTTCCACAGCCACCTCACAGATCACCTTCTGGAGTGCCAATGTCTATACCCAGAGACCAACATTCTAGCCTCCTTGCATGTCAGCCTCCATGCATAGCTACCATCAGCCCCCTTAATTTGCCTTGCAGCATTTCCATAAAATGTGGCAAATGCACTAAGAAGTTACAGAATCTTCAGAGTAACAATGCCTGCCCTGAGCCTGACATCTTTCCCCCACCGCTGGGGAGGCAGTGAGAGTCCTCAGCCCATCCACACACACGAATCTTACAGTTGTCCCTCCCAGGGGCAGGGGAAGGGTGCATCTCCATTGCAATGGAGATACAACCTTCTTCTCCATGAGCATTTGCAATAGAAATAAATAAATCACCTGAAATAAAAGCAGAACTAAAAAGATATATACTATGGATACTGTCTTTTGCAGCTGGTAAGAAGGAAGGGAAACTCTACCACCCACTCAAAGCTTTAGTGAAATTCCTCAGGATATTTCTGAGGGACCTGCTTTTCTTAAGTACATGCCTTCCATGGGTTTACCTCATTCTAATATTGTAGAGAAGCACTGAAAGGGTTACAGCAGACATTTTGGTATATCATCAAATATTAGAAAAATAAGAGTATCCTTAGGGTGGTCTTACTTCAGTGAGCTCACATTTTGAAAGCATACTGAAAGATAACAGGTAGGTTATGGTAGAGCTCCAGGGTAGAGTCTCCTATCATAGTTTATAATGATGCAACAATTATATATTTTAAAAGGACATCTCAAGCTTCAAGTCAATATATAATACTACATGTTATTTGCAATTTTCTATCAATAAATGATGTTGAAACATAAAGTACTATAAATATTGCTAAATCACTAGAAGAATTTTCCACAGAATCACTTATATGACTACTAACTGCTTATAAAAATGTTTTAGAATACAGTTGTGTGAACCTTTCACTGTATAAAACATACTCCTTAGCAGGATTTCCCTCCAGTAAAAATCGGAAAGATAACACTTTCTAATATATTATCAGGTTCTCCAATATGTGATAAGAAAAATAAAAAGGGAATTCTTGTCAGTAGATTTCTGTTAAATCTTCTCTGTATGCTGTAGACCACCTGCCTTGGATTACTTGTTTTAAAATACAAAGCAACAGAACAAGAAAACTACCCCTTTTACTACAGCAGCTACAATTACTATCACACACGACCTCATATTACAGATGAATCATGCGGCCATTCACCAGCCATAAAATAAAAGTATTTGGTGGCAAGGCTCTAGTATTATTATTGGGCAGCCAGAAATTGAAAAGAATAACACTAATGGAAAAGAGCGAAAAAGGAGGGAGAGTAATACGAGTTGCCTAATAAAGACTGAAGTTTTAACCATGTTTTTCTTCAGCACCAAGCTACAGCATAGTCTGTTTCCAAACTTACTACTAGTCTCATTGGATAACTTGGACCGCTCACCTCCATCTTCACGTTTGACTAGTAGACCTCAACATCAACATCTCCTGCCATGTTTGTTCCCGTACTGTAGGCTACCTACGGAAGGCACGTGGCTTCCTTTTCCACGATAGTAGGGGGAGGGGGAGGCATTTTGGTGCTGCAACAGGGTGTGCAACTGAAACAGCTTTCTCAGGAACTCTGAAGGCCAAGAAAGTTTGCTCCTGACCTTCAGGCCCCATCTCCATTACAAGCTTAATCCAGTTTCCCTAAACCAAAATAATAGAACCGGATGCAAACACAAATTTGCCTGTTCCCATTACTTTCAGCTTAATCACGTTCGATCTGGATTCTGAGGATCCTGGTGGCGTATGTGACTCAAGGGGGGACTCAAGTGGCTACTTTCTAAAAGCTGCTTTTCGGGGCTGCCCTGCCCTCTTTCTCCTGGCATGAATGCGCCACCCATAATGGACCCCTTCACCGAGCCTGGCTGGGTGGCTGCCGCTTGCCTGGATGGAGGAAAACTGGCAGTGAGCAGCCAGCGATTCTCCCCATTGCCCAGGGCACACAGCAGCAGCAGCAACTCAAGCAAGGGGGCTTTAAACATTCACACATCTCCCAAAACCTGCCCTGCTTTCCTTTCCCCTTTAAAGGTCAGAACTCCAAAGAGCTAGAATTGTGCAAAATTGCAACATTGTTATCAGGTGTGAAGTGCCTGGATTGCTACAGTGTAGCGGCTGCTGTGAAGGCTGGATTTTTACACTGAAATCACTCTTTGGAAGCAAGCTATTGGGAGAGGGATACCATAAACATGGATTCTCATCTCTTAAAACGGTAGGGTCCCCATAGTAAAAAATGTAACACGTATCAAGCGCACAATCCGGAGTGAGGCCTGTTGAAATGAGGGTTAACATTTACAACACTTTGGGGTGATTTAACACGTGGAAAGCGGGTTAAGCTAAACTGATGTGGTGTCTGCGAGGATTGAAAATGGTTTGAAACCGATATAAGCTTGTAATGGGGATGCGGCCTCAGAGTCTGCAGCAGAGACTCTGAAGCTGGTGTAGCATTGGGCACTCTTCTGAGCACTCACAGCCCCACCTACTTCACTGGGCATCTGTTGTGGGTTGTCAGCTGCTTTGAGTCACCTTAAATGGGTGACAAAAGCCAGGTAGAAAAACCAGCTCCTCTTGTTCTTCAAGTTCCTGGTAAATTACCCATTTTGGGAGGCTGGACCTTTGGCAATACAAAAGTTAAAAAGCAAATGTGACTGACAAAGAGGGATAGCAAATACTGTACTGTGGAGAAGATTTAAAGTTAATTTAGGGGCAGTAGGGCCAAAGGATACAGCCCTTCCCTTGCCCCTCTCTCAACAGCTACTAGTAGACGGTGACATAATTTTACTTGAATAGTTCCTTGTGTTTGTGAGCATGTGAGCTGTGAGCCTCTGTAGTCTGTGGGTCTGTCCTTCAGTCAGCAACCTCACATAATATGCATATAATGTTTTGCATATGTTTTCAGTGATGGAATATTTTGGTAAAACTGTAAGTCAGTGTGCGATGTTTAATTCCACATTTATTTTCATTATGAAAAGGAAATTACTCTGTAGCTAAAGGGCACCCAGTAATGAGATACTGCCTGTGTAAGACCAGGTCACGGGTTCAAATCCAGATGACATCAGAGAGGACAAATGGTAAAAGTTCACAGAAACTGATTTATCTACTAATGCAATCAGGATGGTTGTCATAGAAACAGAGTGATGGGCCTACCGAGGGGTTCCAGCATCACTGTTAGAATTTTTTGTGTGTGCTAATCACTGGAACAAACAATCAAGTCCTATATCAACATTTAGCAGCAAATCCACTCCAAAATTCGACCAAGAAGTATGTACCCAAAATATAAACTGAATTTGTAAAGAGTCAGAAGTAATGTGCAACGCTTTTGAAAACTTCAGCTTTGTGTAGCCACCCTGTTCCATTATTAAAGTCCTCTCCTTTAACTCTCTCCCACTGCATTGTGTGGGACACAATGCAGTACCTGGTTTCGCATCACGACAAGCTAGAGAATGGGTGACCTGACTGTGCACCCTGTCATTCTCCAGCCGCCAGTCTTTGCAGCAGCCTTATCAAAAGCTACTTGTTAGCTTCCTTCACAGGCCCTCAGATGTGAAACCTCATGTTTCACGGCAAAACTCCCATTTTAGAAACTGCTCTGCTTTACCAGCTTCATAGTAAAAAGTGGCTTGTGGGACCCTCAGTGACCACCTGCTTCTCTCCCCCTCCCCCTCTCTAATATGCACACACACACACACATTTCTTTTAGGAATAAAACTTCTGTGCTTTGTAATATTACAGTTGAAGAGCTACTTCACTTTAATTATAAAGTTGCTTCCTCTGCAGCACTAGAGTCCCATGGATATTCCCATTGTGAAGAGTTTTCCCCAGCTAGGCCAAAGTTCCTAGATTTCTTTGAAAACACATCCCACTGATATCAATTATGAATGGATTTTTATCATTATCTTTCTAGCCCACTCTTCTGCTTGCTGAGCACTCAAATCAGAGCATAGATGTCCTTAGTAGCATAGCCAAATTCCCACCAGTCAAGATTTTTAAAATGGCTTCCTTCTGACTACACGACGAGGCTTCGATTGCATCTCATATAAATACTACAACTAGCCGTTGCACTTGCCTGAGATTCAAGCTGCAGTGTTATAAGCTATTTGGGCAGCGTTTGTTCAAGGGAAATGTCTTTCAGGAATGCACCCTGCGCCGTCCTTTGAGGGAAAAAAGTGTAGGATGAATAAAGTAACCTCAAAAATGCAAAACTATGCTATGCTTGAGTCTAATGTCTTAGAGAAAAAATGAGGTGGGACTTCAGAAGAATGCACTTTGTGAAGGGGCTGAATTCTTGCTTCTTTTCATGCCTGTTTCTTTCTCAAATTGAATGAAGTTGTCACCCTTTGAGACTTCAGACACAAGAATGCAGTGCTTGGCTCCAGCTGGTGCAATCCCAATACAAAAGAGCATAAATTAAGGCCTTAGCAGGGCTTCCTGCCTGGAGCCAGCAGCTTTTGTCTGAATATTGGTGTCATCTTTTCCTTAGCTAATGTTTAAATCGTATGATGCTACAATAAGAAGTAGCTCACCCCATCCTTCTCGCCAGCAGGCAACCTCTCAATCCAAGTTTAAAATGCCTGTAATGCTTTGAACTGGCAAAAGCCACTATCATACCTAGTGGAGACTCAAGGGCCCTGGTCACACCTGTATGAGACAGGACATCCTGTTCAAAATTCAAACTGAGGTCATACGAGTTCTGCTCACACCTAGATCTTTATAGGACTTCCTCCATGCTCACTTTGGGCTGCATCGCTCACACCTTTTTCCACGATCAACCTGAGCCTCCTCCATGGAACTCTTGGCTCTCCACCCTTTTTGCAGTGTCAAATCTATCTCCTTTCTTATTGGATGCCGTTGTGTCACTCAAGGGAAGTGAGTGTGTGTGTTTGTGGTTCTTTATTGGGCTTCACACACCCTTTTTAATGTGTTTTTCTTCTCCCTGTGATTAATTTTTAAACTAATAATAATAATAAATTTGCATAAATGTTAGACAGAGGAATCATACACATAAACTAAGGAGAGAAGGGGAGGTGCCTCACAAACTCCACCCATGTACATTGGCTGAAAGGAAAGACTGAAACCCACTCACCAAAGCACGGTTCAGTCTCCTTTAGCCTGTTCTCCCACTCACACTGAAGAAGTGAAGATGGCCTGGCATGCCAGGACGGGCTGAGTCCTCTGAAAAACAGGACTCCAGTTAGAACAATCTTACAGGGATAAGCCAGCTTGGAAAATGAATTGAATAAAAATAATGTGAGTAACACAACCAGAAGATGACCTGAAGTCATCTTAAACTAAAGGTGTGACCAGGGCCAAGGAGTGGTACAAACAGGGAGGGAACAGAGATGAGGAGAGGGGACATTCTGCCAGAACCCAGCCTTTGATTTTCCAGAGCTGTATTTTGACCTGGAAAGACACTGCTAAACTAACATACTAAATTGACCCTGCTAGCAGATCATCACAAATTTGCATCTTTATTCCCGTGGGAAATTTTCCCAAGGTAGTAAAGATCCGCAGTAGGCCAGGCTTTCACATTTCAAATGTCTATCTGAAACTTACCCGGCATTTCACTAAGTGCCACCCAAGTGGGAAAGCTACTATCCTAGGAGTGTTTGCCTTCCTGTAGCAATTGCATGGATGGCGCAGCACTAAAGCGCTACTGCGCTGCTTGGCCCCATGTACTCTTCACCCAGAAGAGGTGCAAATGGTTATGCCAGGCTGCACTAACCATGTCCTAGACACAGATAGTATGCTTGTGGAGCACATTTTTCATGCTCCACCATGACCCAGCTGAGGGACAATCTGGAAGTGGCTCCATGTGGTGTGTATGCCCCACACCAGGCTTTTGACCCAAGTGTGAAAAGGCCCTCCGGATCAGAGAGTCAGTCCCTCAGTGTTGGGGGGCTTTTCTGCACTTGATGGTATTCCTTAACAGTAAGTCCTCTAAGGGTGTCCCTTCTGCATATTAGTGTGGGAAGGAAGAGAGCCTGCCACTGCTAGTACACTCTGCCTATACAACAAGGAGCAAGATCCAGGTCAAGTGGCTCTTGATCTAGAATACTCATCATCCTCTGTATTGAGGTCTACCAGTGGACTAGAGAGCACTGTGTACTAGCAAGAAGTGTGTACAAGAGGCCTATTCACACTACAGCCTCTAGTGAACAATTAGTGAACTTCTGGTGAAGAGCATCTGCACTTCGAAGAGGCTGCTATATCCGCTAAGCATGCCTTGCCTCACCAGAAGTTCACTAATTGTTGATTAACCAATGTTTACCAGGAACTTACCTGAAGTGTCCAGTGGCACGACCATCGATAGCTCTTCCAGTGCTCTGGGGTCATCTGAGGTGCCGTGCAAGCAAACTGGCACCTCAGACAACCATACATGTGACTGCATGTGCGCAGAATGTCATCATTGTCATGGCGATGGTGCTGACAGACACGCTGTTGCAGAGGGCACTGCAGCCAAAATGGCAGTGCCCGGAGGACCAGCCCCATGATAGAATCAGATAAGTATTTGATCACAGGCAGGAGCACAGCCAAAGGTGACTCACGTTCCACGTGCGAGCACTAGTCAACATTGGTTGGAAGTGCGAAAATGCCCCTGGATCAACCACAGGTAGGGTATCTATACTGAGTGGGCTACAGAACAGCAAATGTGTACTAAAGAGGGCTAGCATGGATGTAGTCCACATATATCTGGTCTACCGGGTTCTCATCCAGATCAATATGTTCGTAGCTGCCCCTTGATTTGGATTAACAAGTAAATGCAGAAAGGGCCTAAATTAAAAAAAACACACCATGATTCTTAAAAAGAAAAACTTTCTCTGTGCTCCATTTGCAGCTCAGATAAATACACTGAAATAATAATTATGTGTCAGTTTGTCTAGTAATGTTGTGGGAAAATACAGTCTAATTATAAACACAGCTGCATGTGCATAGCTTTACAGTCCACCTTTAAAGGATCCTTGAACTAAGTGTATAGATTACTGCATGCATTTTATTTGGTGCTATAAATTATACAGTTTATATAAACAATACATGGAGGATAACAATGAATTCACTTCACTCATGATGTTTCTATCTACTGGAAGGTTTTTGCTTAGAGGATAAAAGACACACAATTTTATTTGTGGTAGCTGTCAGACACACATCCTCCTTGTCAATTCAGACTACGTTCTGCTACATTTAACATCAGTGGAAGTCCTAAAAGATTCAAGAAACTTAAGATGGAAAGCTTTGAATAAGATTAAAACTCTAATCTTTGGATAAGTGGGATAGAGTGGGATGGAGTTATAGTGTAGCAGTGAGGAATATCTAAATAATTAACCACACCTTAAAACCATGCCACTGGTCTCCATTTAGGCAATGTAAAACCCTGCCTCTAAAATAAAATAAAATGGGCTAGGCTTCATTGTTTTTATCCAGAGGGAGGAGAATTCTCCAACTTGAGCAATAACAAAATGTTTTTGCTATTATTTTTAGTTATTCCAGGATGTGTGGAATATTCCAAGAGGGAGAAGTGTGTGTGTGTCAGCTACCACAAACCAAATTGTTAAGAATATTGAAACAAAATTTGTAAAAAGTTCAGAAATTTTATTGGAAACTGGTAATCTAAACTGCCAAATGCTCATGGTTAGGAGGTCTGGGAAAGAGTTTCAGGAGTAGACCAAAAGTGTTTCTGAAGAAAGTATGGCCGCAAGTGATTTTGCATATTAAACAGTGTATAAAAATCAACACTTAATTTGAACACAGAATCCTATCTCCAAAGCACTGAAAGTGGTAAAATATTGGCTGGATCCATATGAGCAGATGCAGGACCAAGGTATCAAACATCTGTGTACCCATCCCCTGATTGGCTCCCCAACTGCCCTGGGCTGAAATACATGATAGACAGCTCTTGGGGGAGCTGTTGGCCCCTAAGTCATATCCTCCAATGCGGAGACCGAAAGTTAGCTACTAGCCCAGTTTTTGTCTGGACTCCTTTCATGTCAGATCAGAGACATAGTCTTGATTTAAGAACCCTGACAATTGCTTTCTAAACCACATAGTCCTGTCAGGTCATCTTTAAGGTCCAGTACACAGAAAATGACAATAAACCAAATCAGAAATGATTTAGGACATTTCTGCACTTACCCTTCAGTGATCCGGAACAAGTTATCTGTGGTCGAGCTCGGACCAGATAGATTACACTTGGACCGAAATAAGGCCATCGTTGTTCCAGCCCAGTCCCTGCACCAGTATGCTGGTAGGCCTCGAAAAATAGATCAACCAGTAGATTAGACCAGAGACGTTTTCGCACGGGGCTGAACGGGACGCGTGGGAGACAGCTGCGGACACGGCATCCGCATTGCCCGAGCGCGGCTTGCGCTCCGACGTGTCCGCAGCTGTCTTTCTCGCGTTCGAAATGTAGAGCACTTTAAAGTGCTCTACATGCGTTCGAACGCGGACGAGCCGCCCGCAGGCGTTCGGGAGGAGAAGCGTTCGCGCCTGCTTCTGTCTCCCGAACAGCTGCGGGCTCGCCTCCGACGCCGGCGCGGCTTCGACAATCAGCTGTTTGACAATCAGCTGATTGTCGATCTGCCTCCGCGGCTGTCTCCGCGTCCCTGGCCGGCCTTTGCCGGCTAAGACAGCTCCCGGCACTTTGAGCATTCGCACACAGACGCTCCAGAACGCGTTTACACGCGTTCTGGCGCATCTGTGTGTGAAAGGGGAAAGCGCCGGGAGCTGTCTTAAGCTTCCCGTCCTACTCCCGTTCCAAATGGAACGGGAGTAATGCGAAAACGTCTCAGGATACCATTTTACATGTCCTAGCCTGGGGCCAGTTCATGCTTGGCTTTATTCTAGAATAAATCTCAAAATAGGGGCCTGCTGTCCACACACTAGAGCAGGTTACAACAGGGCCCAAGTGAGGCCTGCCAGACTCTGAATTCATGTATGGACCACACACCCGTCTTGAGATAAATTCCAGAATATGGCCAAATGCGAACAGGCCTCTGGTTTACGCTCTGTTCTGGTCAGATGGAGTGGCCTCCCTTAATACTGCATGACCATGCAGAAAGAAGGCCAGTACATATCTTCTTATTCTGCACTACTGGCAAATGCAGAAAGAGGGTCAGATATGATAGTTGAGGTATGATAGGAATTCAGTTCACCTTCAGTTCATCCGAAAATGGGCAGAGGAATGAAAAAAAAGGCACAAATGCATTAAACAGGTTCTCTGGGAACAAACCTTTTTCTAGGCACAATTGGAATATTGAAAGGCAGTGTCCTTCTTTGTTGCAGCATTGTTGCCAGCAACTGCAGAAACTTCCTTTCTGAGTTGGCTTTTTATCAAGGGCCAATTCAGACCACTCAGGCATTCTATCCACCAACAAGTTATTGTTAGCATGAATAATATTTTCCCATTGTTTCAGCTGCAGATTGCTTTTTGTCAATCTTCCTAGTAAAAGCAAGAAGTAAGACTTCACCTGCTGCTTTGGCGTTGCTCTTTAAAACTTTTAAGGCTGTAAACATTCTTCCTCTTTATGACCTTTTCACATATTGGTTGCCTTTTCATCTTGAAACCTTAAATCACATTAGAGTTCTCATTCACAGCTTTGCATGCCTTACTTTTTTTACTAGCACATTTCTCTTCCAGCCTTGATTCCCAGAAACAAACAAACAAGAAGGAATGCCTAGGATACAATACCAGGATCAGTTCAGTAGGAATGGATGGCAATACATCTTAGCTCAAATTCCCCTAAAGAAGGTATCAGATGACTGTATATCTTGGAAACTTGAATAAAGTGCTCCCCAAATGCTACTGAACTGCTGAAATGTACATTATTCTTTATAGAGTGGTTTCTTGGTTTGTGGGTAGTTCTCCATCACTTCAACCAAGTTATCCCTTGATGGAACATTAGCCTTTTAACACTAAAACGTTTACAAGTGTGAAAGGAGATCCCTTTTGTACTGCTAGAGATTAATCACTCCCAATGCTGTATTACGATCCTAGAATGAGTCATGCAGTCAATAACCATAACCCAAATGTTTCCACAAAGGACACGGTTTTGCATCCTTTGTATAAATAACAGAATGTCTGCACAAGACATTCGTACACACGATTAGAAAATCCTCATCTTTCAAGACAAGTTGCTACAGCAAAAAACAGTCTTTGATCTCTAGGGGAAGGTTAGCTGTTTTTGCAAGGTGGTGTTAAAAAACCAAATACACTGCATTTTAGAAACTAATCCTTTTTTTTCCTGTACAGAGCTCGGTAAGTATGATGTCTGTATGGTGGGCTATATTCTGAGTATTAAGGTGTTCTATTGGAAGGCAAGTCTGCGTACAAGATTCTCCCAGTACAATGCTTGTGCACTAAAGTGGAAATCCAGGAAACTCCTGCCAAGTGAAGTACAATGTGGCATGGGAAAATGTCCTGTTGGTTTTGGCAGACAGTAAGATCTGCAGTTGTCACTGTGCAGGCAAGAGTCTAGAGAACTCAGCACAAACCGAGGCATAGTGAGACACAGCAGTTCCTCTGAGCCCTAATCAATCAGAAATGGGACAAGAAGGCAATCTGAAGTTCAGAATGGGTGAACAAGAGAGGTGTTGGGCCTGGGACCGTACTCTCCCATACTATCATTTTTGCTGATCATTTGCTTTGGCCCCATTCTGACACAGGATTTAGTCTGGCTTGAAGTTGGCTCAGAGTCTCCCCGTCCTGACAGTTTGCAAGGGATCTCCTGTTTCTGCGGATGAAAGGTCCCAAAACATGGAGAATCCCTATTCAGATTAAAAGGGGTCTCACTGCTGGATTTAGAAATAATCCTCACTATTTAGCAATGGGAATACAAGTAGGTTTGGGGGGGAGGGAACCATGCTTTAGGGATGTTCTCAGTTTCCACTGACCCAATGAGAAACTGTGATTTCACCTACCCTCATCTGCTCTTCCCCGGGTTGTCTGCTGTTATGTGGTAAGGGGATCTCCCTGGCTGAAAGTGAGGTGGGGTGGAGGAGGTGGAGAAAGCTAACAAGAGCCTGCAGCAGCTAACAAAGGATACATGTATCCAGGAGTGAGATGTAACAAGAGTTCATATGTATCAGGTGAAGTGTCTGTTTTTACAAAGAGATTGGCAGTCATGAAAGATACAAAGCTGTTAGCTCTTGTCTAAAAGCTTGTCCGATCTCTCCCTTCCAGCATCACCTCTTCAGTCACCCCCTTTTTGCCTCACCCCCTGCCATTTCAGGCTGTTCTGATCTCCTGGTCTCACACAAACAAAGGGAAAGTGATCTTTAATCTTCTACTGCCTTGTTAACGTGAGGAAGAGGCTGTGCTACGATTGGGGGGGCAAGCGGTGAACAAAAGCGGCTGCCAAAGGACTCCATGATCTCTGGGAGCAGGTTTATATAGAGGGTGGGGTTTGAATTGCCCACCCCGATGAAGTCAGGGTATGACGGTATCCAATTGCTGACTGGGGATTCTGCTGAGGCGAGGAGAGAGGGGAGGAAGTTCCTCCCCTGCTGGGCACTGAAGAATGGAGAATGAGTCTGCATTATAAGCTAGCAGTGAGGATGCAAAAAACCAGACATCGCTGCTGATTTTAATAATCTGGATTTAAAAGTGGATTAAATTGCCTAGTGGGATCCTGGCCTTTATGTAAAGAATTATGCTGAGCAAAGGTATCTTTAAACAAAGAATTCAAAGGTTCTCGCCACCTTTCCTTCCTGCCCATTATGAACTTCAAGGGTGCCTCCAGGCTGCACGTTAAAAATGTGGAGTTTACTTTTACTTAGGCTGTGGTCACACCTTCACTTTAAACCTTCTTCAGTCCATCTTCAGGTCTAACTGCTGACATTTTTTCATTTCTATCCACTTTATATGTAGACTCTTCACCCTCCATTTGCACTTTCCTGAATGGAAAGTCCACAAACAAAACAGACAGAAATGAAAAAGTGTGAGTTGTCAGACTTAAAGATGGACTGAGGAAAGTTTAAAGTGAAGGTGTGACCACAGCTTTTGAAGTAAAGCGAAACCGCTTCATCCCCACATTCTTTATACTTGATTGCAGCAGTGAGAAGTCTTCTATTCACGTGCAAATTATATGCAAACTTATGTAAATTCATTTCTTCATGGATCACTTCTCCATGAAAGTGGGTCAAAAGCTGTTGCTGGAAGTTTGCTTTTATTTTGTTCGACCACCATTCAGGTCCCTCACCAATCTTAGAGCTTCTCTCATTCTGCCTAACCCTCAAATGTTTCCTGCTGAGGCATGTGGGAGTCTGTCCTGGACTGCCTCCATACTTATGATATACTTTGCTGTCCCACCAAAGCCACTTCCCATCGATTAGACCCAATGATCAGAAGCCACGAAGGGACAGTGCAGTTGCTTCTTCTATGCCTGACAGGGAGACTGGAAGCTGTGCTGTCCCACCGAAGCAGCTTCGCATTGGTCAGACCGAGCATGCCATTGCTCGCAGTGGGAGCACAGCATGTCCCTGAAAAAGCAAAGTAAAAAGATGCTGACTGATCAGTATCTTTTTACTTCACACCCTTCAATCGGATGCTGTGGGCAAAAGAAAGCTGTGCTGTTTTGACATATCTCTGAGTGCAAGCCCTGTTCTCTTATGTAGAGTTATTACAGTGCTTCCCATATGAGATTAAATTTTCCTTCTTCTACTGATATACCTGATTAACAGCTATAAGCACTCCTGAGAAAGCACTTTAAGAAAACATATGGAACAGAAGAGACTATACAGTAGTTGTTTCAAAACAGGTTCACTTGCCCACCTTGTAATGTCATTTAGCTTCCTCAGATCACATACAGAAAAGAAAAAAAAAGACATGTAACAGCTGGGACCTCAGCAGAGCTGAGCGCAAGGTATTCAAGTGATGAATTTAATGTAAAGATGACCCATTAAAAATATAAATTCCTTTTTAAAAACCTATTTTATAACCAGCTAAACTTTGATTAGCTATTTTTTGGTTAAGTCATTTCTGCATTTCTTTGGCCTTACTGTAGGGCAGAACAGCAATACTGAAGTGAAAACAGAATGTTTTTTAATTAATCTTGTGGTTCAGGAAGGCAGTAACACTTCAACACACAGCAGCACTTCAAGAAGTATGGAGCTAGTAATCATTACAGTGTATTTGATTAAGTAGGAGAGCTGTTAGCAGGAAGTGGTGTGAAGGCTAAAAGTATGAACATATTACTGTATTGGTGTTCTCATGCAATATATTAAGGATCCATTAACAGACTTTCATTGTGAGGGCCAAGTTTCCACAAATTCACTATAAGCAATTAATTTCTAAAATGAAACACCCAGCCAGTCTAGAAAGTGTTCTTTCTAACTTTAGGAGATATACAGATGTAGAACAACATAACTATCGAAAGCTTAGAGTGGACTCTGAGCCTGCGTTTCCACTCAAGTTTTAAAGAGCTTTGAAATAGTTTTGAAAGTGCATCATTCCCAAAGGTTCAAAAGAATCCACAGTTTCTGAGGATTAAAGATCCTGAAATGTGGATTATCAGATCAAAAGAGGTCTTGCTGCTGGATTTAGAAATAATCCTCACTATTTAGCAATGGAAATACAGTTTTTTGGGGGGAAGGAACCATGCTTTAGGGGTGTTCTCTTCAGTTTCCTCTGATCCAATGATGAGCTGTGATTTCCTGTGTCCTAGTCCCCTCTCTTCCCCAGCTCTCTCCCATTACGTGCTAGAAAGGGAAGGGGTGAAGAATTACTGGCTGCCTGAAATGGAAGGGGAGGTGAAGAATCAACTGCAGCACCTAACATTGCACAAATTGGCAGTGTTTCTGTCTGTTCCTGTGTAAAAGCCTACTTCCTCTCCCCTTCCCCGTCATTTCATGCTGCTTTGATCCACCAATCTAGCACAAAATACAAGAAGGGAAAGTGATCTTTTTAATCTTCTACTGCTTTGTTAAATGTGCTATGGGGGAGACTGCTGCCAAAGGACTCCATCATCTGAATCAGGGGCAGACAGGCTTATATAGGAGGGGGTTTAATTGCCCACCCTGATTAAGTCAGGTTATGACAGAGGAGAGAAGAGATTGAGTTTCTCCCCTGCAAGTCCACGTTATAAGCTATGAATGGGAATGGGGGGGGCGGAAAGACCCTGCTGCTGATTTTTTTTAAAAAAAAAACCCGTTGGTTTATATTCGGGTTTAATTCCCTAGTGGGAACCTGGCCTGAGACTCATACAGGCTGTTCCACCATCCATATACCTTGCACATTCTGTTGTCATCTCTTCCCAGCATCATTATGACTGAATTCAGACATGGTGTAAAACCTGGGATTATCCCCATCTGTTACGATTCTGAAACAAACCTGGGATATTGGAGTGATAGCTCACAATAACGTTGTTGTAGATAAATCAGCTCTAAACCTGGGTTTTACAGATAAAGTGAAAGGACTTAACTAGTCTAAACATTCGCTCCCCTGATCTGCCATTTTGGAAATGGCCACCATGCATGTGTGGGCCCAAACCAGATGAAAAACAGTGGTCAGGCATGCACACAGAGCACTGATCATGCACTTCTGGGTATTTAATACCTGGATGCATACATCACAACATCATGGAAGGAAGCATCTAGACCAGCTAAGTCCTTTTGCTTTTCCTGTGTGGTTTTCTAGCCATCTGGGCAACTAGTGATTAATCCAGAACTTCTTTCTTCTAGAATATTACTAAATAGCATTATATTTAAACTCCATCTAGAGTAAGATACCACCTATGCTGGTGGTATCATACCCACCTCTACCCTTTCCCATAGGGACACCAGGATCACTTCATTCATCCATATTCCCTCTTTTCAGCTCACCCCCTTCCCCCTCACTCACTCTATTGCTCTTCTTTAACATCCTTCCTACCTTGTCCAGTCTGCCATATGTACTTGTCTTACCGTCAGTCCACATTGGAGGCCCCCTTACATGGGTTCTCAGGACAGGTTGAAGAAGAGGAGGAGGAAGAGGAGATGGCTTTTATATCCTGCTTTTCTAACCCATTTAAGGATACTCAAAGCGGCTGACAAAGCTTCCAGTTCTCCCCACAACAGACACCCTGTGAGGTAGGTGGGGCTGTGAGAGCTAAGAAGAGATCTGTGACTAGCCCAAGGTCATCCAACTGGCTTTGTGCAGGGGAGTGGAATTGAATTGGGACACTACCAGGCAGGAATCTAACATTCTTACCACAAAACCAAACTTGGAGCCATTGTAGAAACTACAACTGATTGGGCCAGAGATGTATGGATGGGACAACATTCCAGGCCTCTCAAGCAGCAGTGAAGGGAAGCAGATGTGATGCTGTCCTGCACAGAAAATGGTGCAGAAAGTCTTTGGGGTGTTTGGTTCAGCAACATCTCTTCCCACCAGTCATGCTTTCATCCTCTCTAGACAAATCGGAATATTGCACTAGATGGTCTTTCATATGATCCAGCCTTACACTTTCCTTGCCTTCTGCGTCACAAGCTACAATGGACACCAAGGGCCACTGGACTACCATTCCCATATCTTAAAATAAAAAATAATTTTAAAAATCCTAAATATCACCATATTTAGTGCAAACACCACAGTATTAAATATTTAGAATGCGGCTCAATTTTTTAAAATTTAAGTCAGTAATTTAAAAGAACAAGATTAATATTCCCATTATTTTTCTCACACTCTGACACCTTGACTATTGAAACCATTGTTCTGTATAATTATTATAAGAAAGGAAATCTCTTTCCTCTCTCAATAAAATATAATGAAAAACAGACAGGTGCTAGTGTCTCAATGGCTTTACCAAATTATCCTACAGGAGTTGGCCTGCAGTGAGGATTTCTTAGGCTCAGTTTTCTCAATGACTAAGGGAAACTGTGCCCATTTCAAAGGCCAGCAGGTGTTAAAACAATGAATATTTGCCTCCATTCCATCTGTATTCCAAAAGCTGCCTCAGTGTTTACAAGAAATAGGATCATTAAAAGCATCCTGCCACTAGAACACACACACACAATTTGTTTTCCTTCTCACATTCTAGGTTTATTTATAGCTTGTAAATAAAAGCAAGCCTGTTTGGAAGAAGGGGGAAGTCCTGTTGACTTCCATGTGGAAGTGAGGCAAAAGCAAGCTAAAGAAAAGTACTTCTCAAATTATATCCTTTTTTCAGTCAGGGTAAAGCAGAAGGGAAAAAAATGAAGGTTACACCAGGTTTATAAACACAAGATCAATCACTTCTAAAAGTGTCTGTGCTGGTGGTCTATACTACAATTTTTAATTCCTGTAACAAAGTTCTAATATGGAGGTAGCACCATAGGAAGAAAAAAGTCAGTTAATGGTCCACTGAGAACTGCAGCTAATATCAAATGGCCAATGCAGTTTGAGAATCTTTGCCTTGACGTCTACAGGACATGCAGGCATTTCCAAAAAGGACCAAAATAGAGGCCTTTTTGCACTACAGCTGGAACGGCAATAGAGCACGTGGGCTAAGTCACTTTGGGAGGCTTTACCCATTCACATACAGGCAGGAAGGAATGCATTTATACGTGTTCCTGCCTGCGTGCAAATGGCTGAAGTGTCCCAAAGTGACTTAGCCGGGAAAGGCCGGCCAGGGGTGGGAACGCCTCCTGCAAGGCTGCCTGCCATTCGGTGCAAGCACCCAGGGGCAGGCAGCCCTGTCAGGCCACTTCTCCCGGTTCTTGCCGGCTGTACAGGACTCGATCGAGTCCTGTTCAGCTGGGACAAAGCCACCCGGGCACCCACCCCAGGGCCCAGGGCCCGGGCCCACCTGACTATGGGGCAGGACCCCTTGGCCGATTGGAGCACGTGGCTCCAGTCTACGAAGGCTTCCCCCCCCCCATCGCGCCCGTCTGCCGGGTGTAGGCACAAAAGTATTGAGCCCCTCTGTACCTGTATGCTGATAATGCAGGTAAGTGTAATGAAATTCTACCCATGATGGGGCTACTAATGGTGGCTACTGTGTGACTGTTGTGCTGGAGAGTTTCCCAGTTAAATTCCTTGGGGCTCACTTATATTTAAAGCGGATCTTAATCACCCATGTCCCTTTTACGCCACCCAAACAAGCCAAAATGAAATTCAACACAAGTCTACTCAATTCCTTGCTTCATTATTTTCCCAAGTCATATTATGCCTAAAATGATATCCATGACTGCTTTTCCACATGCTGAAAGAGGAAGGAAGGAAGGAAGGAAGGAAGGAAGGTATATAGTATGTGAGAGTACTAGAGAAGACTATAAAAATACAAAGCAAGATACCACATTATGGAATAATATGCCTCAAAGAATGCCAAACTAGAATTGTGGAAAATTTCATGGTTCACTTAGTGCTGTTAATGGCATGTTTAAAGGTCTGACTTACACATGTGGGAATAAAATTGGAACTTGGCTCTGTGTTTTGTTTTGTTTTTTGAAAGAAGCATGCACTCAGGCATTTTCATGAAGTACTGGGCAGACATATCATGAGAAGAACCCATAGGAGGAATATTTTGCACTGAACAAATAGAATAAATTTTTGAGAGTTGCAAGTTAATCTGTTTAACGTGTTTTATCTTCTCTACGTTGACCATTACGTCTTTCTTTCTAGTTATTTTCCCAGAGATTTTAAAATTTAAAATTCAAAGTAACAAAAAGTATACCCCTACATAAATCTACAGAACTAAACTAAGTCACTACCCATTATATATAGCAAGCATAACGATACACAATAAAGCTCAAGGACTGTACTAATATATTGGTATTTTGTCTGTTGTTCTTGTGCAAAATCGCCATTTCTTCACCGACTGTTCAAAAAAGAAGCAAGTTTTTCCAACTGAAAAGAACACGACAGTGTTTCCTAAACTTCAGATATTCGCATACAAACTTCCACAATTTTTGTCAGATCTGAACTATTATTGTTCCCTCACTATTCACTTCACTTTTATTTAATTGCATTTATTTGAAATAAAATATTTGCTTTGATTGTATTCCTGCCATACAGTACTTTTTCCAGCCACTGCTATTTTCCAGAGGTATGTATATTTCTTTCAACATCATGTTCCAGAGCCTTCTGACCATAAGGGATAAAAATAAGAATCTGGTACTTGATAGCTATTCTATCATCTAGGGAAATACATTTTATAATCTCACCAAAAAGTGATTAATCCATGAAAATGGACTCACTATACGTCCACCTAATAACAATACACCAACAGCAGCTTTGTTCTGCTCTCTGATCCAAGGTCAGGGACAGCCCTTCAGCCCCAGGCACAGAGCAGATAGGACATCTGGTGAGAGAGATGGATTCTTTAAGGCACTATGGCAACTTCCCCACCTTGTCCCACAAGTCTAGACTGATGCTGCACCAGATATCCTGGGTAGGAATGTGCATGAATGCAATTTTTGGGATTCGATTCGACTACCCGAAAATGCAATTTGAATCTTCAAAATTTGAATTTAACCAAATTTGATTCAAATTTGCACTTACAAATGTCAACAACTTTCGTATGTGACCGTATGCATCATTACGCATTCTGTATGCATCCATAAACATCTGTATGCATCCAGTAGTTATCCCATATACGACCCATTTTTGTCCCATACAGATCCATACAAATGTGTACGGATGTGGGAAAGATACGTATCTGCAAGTACGCATCATGTACGCATTGTAGTTTAGGACAACCTCAAGTCGTCTTTAGGTTGTGTTACAAGCCGGTTGTGAGTGTGGGGTGGGGGGGGACAGGCTAAAGGAAGCTGAACTGTGTTGTAGTGGGTGGGTCCAATCTTTCAGACAATGTGCATGCGCGGAGTTTGTGAAGTGCCTCTCTTCTCTCCTCAGTTTATGTGTATGATTCCTCTTTCTATCTAGCATTTTTCTGCAAATTTATTATTATTATTTAAAAATTTAATCGCACAGAGAAGAAAAGTACATTAGAAAGGAAGAGGGTGGAGATGGGGGAGCAGGCTTAAAAAAGAACTGCAAACACACTCCCTCGCCTCCCTTGAGTGATAGACCAGCATCCAATAAGAATGGAGGTAAGTTTGATGAAGCAAAAGGGATGGAGAGCCAAGAGCAACGTGGCCGAAAGTGAGGATGGCCTGAGGACTAACTAGGTGTGACCAGGACTGGTACAACCCGACCCCAGTTTGAATTAATGAATAGGAGTCTTGTCTTACACTTGTGTGACCAGGGCCTTAAGGTAATACAAGTTGCAGAGCAGAAATAGGTAATTATTATAATTAGATTAAGCCCCTCCCTCTTGTATAGGTCCAGTATCAATCACCCACAAGGCTTTCCGCACATTTTCAAGTACGTGTAGAAGAAAACCTTTAAAGCGTAGGATATACAGTAAGCATCCTTTTGCTTACAACATATCCATATTTAGAGGAAAGATCTAACAGGGTAGAAAATATTTTAAGCCAAACTTTCACCTATTTACAGTACAGAGGCAGTTCAGATTCAATTCATGTTAAAAAACACTAACACCAGACAGATTGCAGGTTGCAGAAAAATATTAAACACAGCACATGTTCTAGCAATCGCTGTTTAGTTTCTAATTTCCTGATATTTACTTTTCACTATACCACAGAAATGACCTCTAACCCCCTAACTGATTAAACTTTGACACTGCTCTGGTGCTGATTTATTGTGAATATATACACTGACCCTCACAAAATGTTAAGCCAAATAGTTTTGTAAACCTTCTGCTAATAAATTACATGGCTAATAGCCAGGGGTCTAGGTCCAATATTTCTTTCCTGCCATAAACATCTGGCATGTATTAATTGCAATTTGCAACAAGTACATAATTTGCAACATTATCTGTTTATAATTGGCATTCTATATGAAAATACAGATAAATAAATGCAATATACTTTTTGTACAGATGTCATGTATAGTTTGACCTGGATTTGCTTTTTACACCACCCTTAATTCCATTGTAGCAATGGGTAAAAATTTAGTAATGTTACTTTGTAGCAGAAATTGTTGCATGTAGCATAAGACTTAATATTCATCTGCATTTTGTAAAGAACATACTTGTTATTATTGATGTTGTATACTTGTCACCAAGAGATCCACTTTTTCCATTCTCCAATGTAAAGATCCATTCTTTGGCTTAAAATTCAACTTCCCCCTCTCCCTAGCTTTTCTTTTCTCCAATTCTTTAGATTGCTGCCCCAGTGGACATGCAATACTTTACAACTCAAGCCAACATGAAACATCCATTGAATTGTGTCAGATCATTATAACCAGGAGCTATTCTTCATCCACCCTTGTAGACAACAAAAGCTTACAATATCATTACAAGTAAAAGATGAAATACTCACCAAAGCTTATTAAAAAGGTTGTACTGCCTCAGGGTAACAGATGTGCTGAAAAGGCAAAAGTAAAACTAGTAGGGACATGCACAAATGGGGTTCTTGGGTGTTTTTCCACTGTCAAAAAGTACCCATTTTTGCACCCATTAAGGGCCCATTTGGGTGTGAGCCGGATGACCCCATTTCCACCACGGCACCCATTTGGGACTCGATTGCTTCCACTGCCGTGGGGGAAATCCGAATCAAATGGGTACTTTCTGCCCTTTAATCCAGATTTTCTGTAGACACCATTAATGGGGTCTACAATGGGGTCTTCTGCCAAAAAATCTGGATTAAAGGGAGCCTGTTTCCACAGGAAACAGGCAATGGGGTCTAGAGGAAGCTAGGGGGAGGGGATGCACCCATGGGGGGGAGCCCCAAAGTCCCGGCTTCGAAGTGATTTCAGAGTCATATCGAAATCATTCCGAAGTGACTCCGAAGAGATCAGCAGAGACTCTGAAGCCGCTGCAGAGTCCCTTTGGAGCGCCTTCGAAGTCTGTGCTGATCTCTTTGGAGAGACCAGCGGCAAGACTCCGAAGTCCCTCCGAAGTGATCGGCAGAGACTTCGGAGTCTTGCTGCCAGTCTCTCCAAAGAGATCAGCGCAGTCTTCGGAGGCACTCCAAAGGGACTCCAGAGCGGCTTCGAAGTCTCTGCCGATCTCTTCGGAGGGACTTCGGAGTCATTTCGAAATGATTTCAAAATGACTCCAAAATCACTCCAAAGCTGGGACTTTGAAGATCGCAACCCCCCTGTCCCCAGAGACACCTGGGGTGATGGACCGACCCCTTGGGGGTTGATCCAGATTCCCCACATGGGTGCAAAGTGTTTCTACGGCGGGGAGGGTAGCACCCATTTCTAATGGGTGCTATACCTCCTGTGGAAACACATTGGGTACTTCCCTTAATCCAGATCTGACTGTCCTTATCCAGCTTCCACATCAACACAACAAGCACTAAAAGCCATGATGTTAATCATTTCATTTCATTTCTATTTTATTTGTATACCACCTTTCCAAAAGGCAGTTTACCCAACTGTCCAAGGCAGTTTACAACAAACAGAATATATACAATGCAAAATATATTGGACATCATAAAAACCCCCGCAAAATAAGCCAAAACACACAAACACACACAAAAATATTGAGGCAGCTGAGGCCAAGTGGGGTCCAGAGCAGCTGACCAAAACCCCCAGTCCCACGGAGAATCATATCCTCCAAGATGTCAGTGCCCATCCAGGCTGAAGAGTCACCCAGAGGACAGAGGGATCTCAGGCTGCCACCACTAGACCACCTGCAGAAGGAATGGCATAAGCAGCTGTCTTTTATGGTCTCAGCAGGTGTAGCCCAGAGCAGCTGACAAGAAAAGCCCAGTCCTGCAAGGAAGCAGCTCCAAATTATCAGGGCACCTCCATGCTGAAGAGTCATCCGGAAGGCAGAGTGGTCTAGGCTGCCACCACTAGACCACCACCCCTGGAGGGATGGCAAGGTTCTCCTCCTCCTTGGGCAGGGCTTCCAGATTATTCTGATCTTTCTGTTGAAAGACAAATCATAACACTTAAAAAATCTTCTCTAAACTTTACACTGATGGTCTTCCAACTTCCAGAATCCATTATTATTCATCATGGTTCATAGGAGGCAAAAGTAATCAACTGCTTCCTGAGCTTCGCTGTATAGTTGGAAATTAGGGATTGTTCCTGTTGACATAATCTTTGTTTTCTTAATATTCAGCATTAATCCCACCTTCTCACTCCCTTCTTTGACTTTGGCTAATAAGGCCCTTAATCATTTTCCCTTTTTCTGCTAGCAGAATGATATCATCTGCATATCTGAGGTCATTAATCTATCTCCCTCCTATCTTAAACCCCCACTCATCTTCATTCACTCCAGCTTTTTCCATTCTATATTCTGCATGCAAGTTAAACAGATATTTTGGGAGTGTACACTCTTGTCGTACTCCCTTACCAATTGGAAACCAATCTGTCTCTCCATGCTCTGGTCTGACTGTTGCCTCTTGCTCAACATACATATTTCTCATCAGTATTATCATCGTTCTGGAATGCCCATCTTCCTTAATACTTTCCACTGCCTGACATCATCAGCAAAGCTGTAACTGATGATCCCCATGCATTTCCTTCTGAAATCCCTTTGCTTTTTCCAGTATCAATCTTGCACCAGCTATAATATCTCTGGTTCCCTTGCCTCTTTTAAAAATCAGCCTGTGTGCCCAGTAGTTCTTTTCCTATACAGTGGTACCTTGACATACGAGTTTAATTCGTTCCGTAACCTTGCTCTTATGTCAAATCGCTCGTATCTCAAAGCAATTTTCCCATTAATCCATTCCAGCTCCCAAAACACCACCTCAGTTGTTTTTGTTATGTACTGTACTGTATTTACATACTCGTATCTCAAATCTTGCTCTCATCTCAAAGCAAAATATCACTCGCTCGGCGGCTTGTATCTCAAAACACTTGTATGTCAGGGCACTTGTATGTCAAGGTACCACTGTATAAGGTAACACTCTGTTCTGAATGCTCTCTAATATAACCTTATGGGCACGAGAGATAAGAGAGATTGTATGGTAATTGAAACAGTCAGATTAAAATATAAAATCATGCATGGTATAGAAAAAGTGGATAGAGAAAATTTCTTTATCACACAACACTAGAACTAGGGGAACTCTATGAAGCTGATGGGTAGGAAAGTCAGATCAGACAAGGGGAAAGTATTTCTTCATCCATCGGGCTTTGGAATTTGCTGCTAGAAGAGGTGGTAAACAGCAACCAGCCTAGATGGCTTTAAGGAAGGGTTAGACAAATTGATGGATGGATGACAGATGTATATTGACTACTAGAATGGATGTCTGGGTACATCTTTCAGGCTGGGCAGACAAGCAGGATGCCTCTAAGGCCATTTGCTGGGATTCGAGAGCAGAAGGATTGCCCTTGTCTCTGCTTGACATGCCCATGGGGAATTGGTGGGCCACTGTGTGCAACAGGATACTGGACTAGATGGGCTGTGGCCTGATCCAGCAGGGCTCCTCTTATGTTTTTGTGTTCTTTCTTAGGCATTGGTACACTGTTTTCAAATTTGCTGGCAAAAACTAGTTAACACTTTAACTGATTCTTCTTCTATTGCCTGTAAGTAAGACTTCTACTACAATGCCATCACCTCCTGCAACCTTCCTTCAATGCAGATCTACTTATTCCATTGCCATTGGTTCCTGTAAGTAATCAGACTCATCCAAGATATCCTGAATGTTATTCTACACAAAATTTCAATTCAATCCTTCTATTTTGCCTGATCTTGTCACCATCAAGTCCAGGTGTGACTTTTAAGAATCTCCCTCGTTTGCTGACAGTTCAGCCAGGGTTCTATTTGGTTAATCCTTTTCCTTTTCCTACCCCTTCTGCATTCTGCCCCATCTTTCCTCCTCCCCTCCCTCTCATGGTTGATGATTAAAGATGTTGTGTTTCCTTACAAGAAGCTGAGTAATCCTGGGCTGGAATCTCTGTTCCAGTTATCCAGACAAGCCAGGCATCACCCTGGTGGATAAATCCGCTCAAGTGGAAGACAGCCTGAGTGATGGGGCAGTGTAAGGAGTTTTCTCAGGATGGCCAAGGCAGAGGCAACAGTGAGAACAGAGCATGATGGAGCAATGAATTTAGTTCCAGTGGACAAGGAGTGAGACAAGAGTGTCTCAAATGCAGCTTAAAGATAATAACATCCACACACACTCCATCGAGGGTCAGAAAACACCTATCTATAGGCCTTTAATGCAGATTATATATGAGACAGGAACACTATTGTCTACACACCACCACCTCCAAGCCACTTTTCAGCTGCTTTTCTTCATGTGTGCGAGCACACAGCCTTAGCCAGTTTCAATAAGGAGGGCGGCAGAAAAATACTGTAGTGGAGGCCTGTTCAGGGCTTCTGCTTAAATCTTCTTGCAAAGTCAAATGCAAAGTTGTTTGTGACCTCGTGAAATACCAGGAAAACCCAACAGAGCAAATGCAACCTGTGGTGACAGGTACCAGTCTAGATGGCTTTAAGGTAGGGTTAGACAAATTTATGGATGACAGATCTATCAATGGCTACTAGAATGGATGCCTAGGTAGATCTTTCAGGCTGGGGGAACAAGCAGGAGGCCTCTAAGGAGAGCAGGAGGTTTGTCTTTGTCTCTGCTTGAGATGCCGATGAGCATTTGGTGGGCCACTGTGCACGAAAGGATGCTGGCATAGATGGGCTGTGGCCTGATCCAGCAGGGCTTCTCTTATGTCCTTATGTTCTAACCTTAAGCAGCTGTTCCCTGACGTCAAAATAAACGACTCTATCTTTACTCCCCAAGGGGACAGCGTGGTCACCTCTACCTTCCCTCTTGCATTAACAGCGAGGGAGAGAGGGAGGGCTGGGTGGAGTGCCTTAGGGAGCCGCTCCACTAGGGTCACTGCGAGTTTACCATGCCCAGGAGGGCTCCTGCAGCGAGCAAGGTTCCATTCACACGCGCGCTCCGCGTGCGGTGCTGGCGACAGCCGGGCCAGAGCGCGTTCCTTTCCCACACGCGCGCGCCCTGCCGTTTCTCACGCGCGCCTCAGGCAAGCAGGCAGCTCAGCCTCTTGATACGGTTGAGGGGGGAGTCCGTCCGGGTGCTGAGACGGGAGGCGGACCCAGCATCCGGGACCGTCAACCGGCGGGCTGGGCGTTTAGTTACCATGACCGCCGCTGTCGCGGCTTCAGAAAACAGAACCTCGAAAGCAGCAGCTAAAGGCGAGGCGAGCGAGGGGGAGAGCGCGCGCCGCCGGTCCTTTCCCTCTCCCCTTTCCTTTCCATGTCGCACACGTAAGTGATGGCCAAAAATACCCGGCGCCTGGGCTGGACTGGGCTGGAATGAATCCAGGTGGTTCCAGGTCCTTAGGAGCCAGAGGTGGATGCTGTAGAATTAAGGATGTCTGAGGAGGCTGTGGACAGGGGTGAAGTTATCCAGGGTTTGCTACTTCTGACTGTACTGGGTTTTGGTCCCATGCCTTGCGCATCATCTTTGCTGAATAGCCGAGCCATAGGTTATTTATTTATTTATTTATTTATTTAAAGTTTGGATTTTTCTTCCAGAGAAGTAAAATAAACTTTCCAGCCAATGCCTCTGCGCAGCTCATTTACTTCCCTCTGGACACATCCTAACCTTGAAAGAGTCTTCATTGGAAAATCTTAATAGGCAGCACTTGCCCCACTTGGCTGCACAGCCACATATGTGGTACATATGTGATGCCGCCACCACCACCACCATCCAAAAAAGCCCTAAGTTTTCTACCTGGAGACAGAGTTGTCCAGGTGTCTCCCACCTGTTCCTGAAATTCTTCAAGAAGAGCCTTAGAGTAGTTACTGCTGAAATGGTGCTCAAGGAAACATACTTCTGTGTCACTTCCTGTTGCCCCAAACATGCAGGCAACAGAATGGGGTGTTTTTCCACTGTCACTAGAAGTACCCATTAAGTATCCATTAATGGGTACAAAAATGCCATTACGTACCCATTAATGGGTACTTAATGGGTACTTCTAGTGACAGTGGAAAAACACCCATGGATTCTACTGCCACCAGGGTGTTGCTTTTGGAAAACTAGCTTGGAAAGCAGTCTGCTTTGCCTTTTTTGCAGTAACTAATCACAATAATCTCTTTGCATCTCAGTTTACACACTTGCAGCGTTCACGACTATGTTTTAATCCATCTTCAGTCCACTTTCAGAGAGAGAAGTCATCAGCAAAGTAAGAAGCTGTTAGGTTTTGGCTTTATCTAGGAAAATCCATCTTTGGGTTAGATAATGTGGAAAGAAAATGATGAGTTACTTCACTGGTGTGGTTTTTGCACTCTGAAGGTGGACTGAAATTGGATTAAAACTTAGGTGTGAATGCAGCCTTATTAGTTCCGTTAAATAAAAATATTAAATGTAGTGACTGCCAAAGTGAAAAACAGCCAAAGTTTATTACTTTTTTGCCCCATTAAATGGAATAGTTGAAAGTTCCAACACTGAAGTTAGAGAGATTTTGACATTTCTCATTTTACATCTAAGTGATCGATATGAAAGATCCATTTTCTTCTAGTAAACTAGTCTAGTAGTTTCTGAAGAAAAGGCTGCTGGGTGGGACCAAATGCCTATTCAGTTTAGCACTCTGTTCTCTTAGCGGTCACCCTAAGACCAAGGAAAATACTGCTGGCCATCCATCTACACTGTAGGACCACTCTCCAGTCCATTTGTGATCATCAGTAATAGTGTCTGATGTGTAAAGTAACAGATAATTTCATATCTTTCATAAATTTAGCTAGCACTACTCAGTTATGTTGACTTCTTTAGACTTTTTTTTACCTGCAGAGATCCATCTGAGGACACCTAGAGGAAAGAGAACTATTAGCTATAATATCCAGCTTAGAAGGCTACCTAAATTAGTTCCATTGAGTTTTCAAGAGTTTATTTAAAGCATTTGTGCATTCTGTTTTTTGCTGATATTTGATATTTAACTTCAAGTGCAGTGTTCTGGTTCTGTTTATATTTTATTTATGAAATGTTTTTATATATAGACTGTTTTTACTTTTTCATTGGTGTAATCCACACTATTTCTAAGAATGCTTCCCAATAACACTTTTGTGATGATTGTGCCAATTTACTGTATTTATTTCTTTTTTAAACACTTGTATATCACTTGATTATGTTTACAAAGGTTGTATTATGTTTACATAGATCCTATAACTTAAAAAGCCACATTACCTGAAGATGAGGATCTGAAAACCACCAAATGTATAAACAAGGCTTCACCAGGGTTTTGATATTTTTTTTGTGGAAATAGACAGATATAGTGTTATTGACTTCCATTCTTTGCCTAAGCAAAACAAACTTCCAGATGATAATATGGTTTCCTGCCCTATTTCCCAGTGCTATGAAATAACTTACTTCCCTGCATATACCAACTTCCCTTGAAAGTAATCTCATGTCTACAAAGTTCAGCTAGGGTTGCCATATGGAATCCAGCATGGGAGTTCTAGATATTTTATCAGTTCTGTAGGAGATAAAATATCATCAAATGTAGCATGTACTGGAAGCAATACCAGTTAAAATCCCCCTTTCTACATAACAATGTGTAGCAACCTTGACTTGCGCTCCAAGTGGCAATTGTATCCCTATGGTTGAAGTTACTTGAAGAAGATGAAGAGTTGGTTATTATAGACCATTTTTCTTACCCATTTTAGGGGACTCAAAGCGGCTGACAAAGCTTTCTGTTCTTCTCCCCACAACAGACACCCTGTGAGGTAGGTGGGGCTGTGATAGCTCAGAAGGAGAGCTGTGACTAGCCCAAGGTCACCCAGCTGGCTTCATGGAGGAGGGCAGAATCAACCCAGTATTCCCAGATAAGAGTCCAGCTCCCTAATCACTAGACCAAACTGGCTCAACTGTTCAAATTTATAACAGACAAAATACAAACATTACCATTGCCTGTTTGATATCTCTGTCATCTGGGCATTCACTCATAATATAGGTCAACACAAACAACTGCTTACATTTATCTAGAACAGTATGAGTTTACGTATATTTTAAAAATATATTTTCTTGGCAGATAAGATTAAGTACTAACTTATTTTCTTTCTTTCTTTTTCTTCTGTTACTTTAAAATTAAAATTTGACACTCTATTTCTGACTCTACTGGTGTTTTCTACTCTCTGAATAATTGATATATATGCTTGTCCAAGTCTAGTTATCACAAGATTAGATGAAAGGAACAGGACTCTTTCTTCACAGTGTCACTTCAGGCTTCATATGAGCCTCATGAACATTTGAATTGTTCTAGATGTAGAGCAAACAGACTGTACAGAAAAATGTGAGAATACTTCCCCAGTCTTGCTTTTCTGCCTGATAGGCTGGCGTTCTTTTCTTATTCATGTATTAAGCTACTCAAAATGCCCTTACCTGGGTCAGTACTCACTTCAGCTTGTGAGGTCAGTCTGAATAAACATTTAAGTAAACAATTGCTGCTCTTAGTGGGAACTAGGTTGTGATCTTCTTTTTACAAAGAACAACATAGGGACTGGCATTCCATGACTTCCTAAGGCTTCATTTAGGCAATCATCATCATTATTTTTGATAGTACTTTTTGGTAGATAAGTCTAGGATGGTATTGTTAAAGTGCAACGAGAAATGGTCGTCAGCACTAGCAGACCTTATAAGTGCTGCCCGACTCTAATTCTGTTCTGGTCAGGGAACAGGGTGGCTGCCACATAAAATATATCTATTCTTTGTATTAAAAATACTAAAGGTATAAAAATCCATGACAGATGCAAGTTTCTGCAGACACTGCAGGTTCCAGTTTGTTTACATACTCTTAAGATAAGGTGGATTGCTTGCCCAATTGATCTGCTCCCTCTTTAACCCCTGTATATGGTCCATTATATGGTCCTATTATATGGTCCAAACTAGGGCTGTGCACAAATGCAATTTTCAGGATTCATTTCGAATCGAATACTCAAAAATTCAATTCAATTTGAATCTTTTAAATTCAGATTTCACCAAATTTGATTCAAATTGAGCAAATTCGAATCTCTTTGTTCAGATTTTTCATTCAAATTTGCACTTTCAAATGTCAAATCTTCCCCAGGTCCGTACACATCTGTATGCATCTGCACACATCTGTATGCATCCTGTAGTTATCCCGCATCCATATGGGTGAGGGAAAGATACAGATCTTCAAGTATGCATCGTGTACGAACCTGTACCCATCCGAATGCCTGGATAATTCAAACAAATAGATCCGAAATTCAAAATTCAAATCAAAACTTTAAATTCAAATTTAAGGGCATTTGATTCGAATTCAAATGTCAAAATTCAGTCGATTTGATCGAATTTCATGCACATCCCTAGTCCAAACAACATTGTTCCACATTCCACTGCTGAGCACACTGATCCCACATGGAGTGCTCCTCTTTCCACATCCAGAAAATAATTTCTCACATTTTATAATGGTGAATCCACTGATTTCCAAACTAGATGCTGACCCACTACCCACAAGCCCTGGAGAACAACAGTTCATTGGCAAAATTTGATACAAAAAAAGTCTACCTTTGATGTCTTCTTACACAGAACGTGGGCACAACAAGTTGGCTGGGGAGCTCTGGGACCAAGAAATCAGGTTTCCTATGGAGCCGACAAGGAAGTCTGTTGGCAGCAGAGAAGGAGGCAATTACCCCAGGAGTAGACATATACAGTATAAAAACCCTTGGATGGCAGTGCAAAAGATGGTGATGTTAAAGTGCTAGTCCCAATAAACCAGAAAATTTGGAAAATTCAGCAACAGCAAAGGTCATTTTACATCCCAGTCCCAAACAAGAGCAATGCCGAGGAATGTTAAGCTTCCAAGCAATTGGATTCATTTCACATGTTAGCAATGTAATGTTCAAGATCCTGTGAGTTAGGCTTCAGCAGCGTGTGAATCACCAGAAAAGCAAACTGGTTTTTGAAGAAGCAAAAAAAACCCTGGAGATCAAATTGCTACCAATCACCAAATTATGGAGAAAGCAAGGAAGTTCGAGAAAAACTTTTTAACTTCTGCTTCATTAACTGTGACAAAGCCTCTGACTGTGTGGATCACAACAATCTGTGAGAATTTTTAAAGAAATGGGAGAACCGGGGCACCTTATCTGCCTCCTGTAGAATCCATATCTCAGTTAAGAAGTATATGATGCCTTGCTGAGTGAATCAAAAGCTGATCATAGTATTATCCTGCCTCTGGTTTTATGTCATTTTATGTCATTGTACTTAATAGCTGTGTACATTTTAGTTTCCTTGATATTGTTACATGATTGCTCAATAAACTTATAACTAACAATAATCTCAGCTATATTGCTGTGGTGGCAGAAAGTGAAGAAGAATCAAGGAGTCTTTTGACGAGAAGAGAGTGTAGCTTAACATTTAAAAAAAACCTAAGATCATGGCATTCGATCCCATTATTCCTTCCTAAATAGTGGTAGAAGAAATGGAAGCAGTGACAGATTTTATTTTCTTCGGCTCAGAGATCACTACAGATAGTGTCCTGCTTGCTCATTGGGAGGAAAGCTAGGGCACACCTGAACAGCATATTAAAAAGCAGAGACATCACCTTGCCAACAAAAGTAGTAATGTATGGCTGTACGAGTTGGATCCTAAGGATGACTGAGCACCAAAGAATCCAAGCTTTTTAATTATAGTGCTATACGGAATGCCTGAGAGTCCTTTGGACTGCAAGAAGATCAAATCAGCCAATACTAAAGGGAATCAACTCTGACTGTTCACTGGAAGGACTAATTTGGAAGCAGCAACTCAAAAACTAGTAGAAAAGACTATGAAGCTGGGAAAGGAAAAGGGAATGGCAGAGAATGAGATATTTTGGATAAGTGTTATGGAGAAAAAGAACGTGGACTTGGGCAGACTCTAGGAGACACTGGAAGACAGGCGGGCCTGGCGTGTTGTGGCCCACAGAGTCATGAGGTGTCTAAATGAGTCTCAATAAGTCTGAATGAGTAAACAAAAGCAAATGAACACATGACTTACCAACAATGACTTTGTATAGTTTTGTACGATATTTCATTCACATTAATATTTATATGTATGCGTGTAAAACTACCATATATTCATTCATTCCCATTTCTGATTCTGTTCTGTTCTGTTCTTTAATTACACTGAACTTTCTTGTATGTTATGGCACCTCTCTTAAAATTACAAATCATATCAAGGAAGACAAAGAAATGATACTAAATATGCATTTTCATTTGTGTAAACATGGGGAAGAAACAGTCTTAAATCCATATTCATAGTTTTTGAAAATTAAAATGGTTCATCATGCAACAGCTAAGTGGTATATTTTAATTACACCAAGCATGTCATTAAGAGGTTTGTTTCTTGAGCTGTGGTTTTTTAGAAAACTGGAAAGATCTTGAGAAGCTGCTGGAGAAGGGTAGGGGGGGGATCGCTTGGACCATGCACCCTACAGAAAGTCTACATGGGATAGATATCATTTAAAGATCTTTACTGAGAAGGACGTTAATTCAGGCATAGAAGATTTTTGTGTAAAAAAGTGGGTTTTTTCAACATCTGTAATCGTGCGAACCCTCTATAAACATTTGATTGCTTCCAGATGTGCATTCTATGTCTATTTACAGTTCATTATATTAATTACAGATTTTAAATTTGACTGCCATCAAATTAAGAAATAGAAATAACATCTTCCATAAACTGGGTAGTGCTAGCTTGGGATCCTCAGTGGGTGTGCTGCATGCGTCGGCACTTGGTTTGGTCTACTCAGTGGCAGAGTATTATTATTTATTTATTTAAAATGTTTATATCCTGCCCTGTTTCCTAAGATCTCTGGGTGGCTTACAATAAAAAAGCCCGTATGCAACAAGACATTAAATAAATACCCCATTAAAACAGTATTAAACAGTGTAGTTAGTTGAAAGTTAGTAGTTAAAATAGTGCTTGAGTGAATTAATACCCAAAGGCTTTAATGAAGAGACAAGTCTTTACTTGGCACCTAAAAGAAGAGTTGGCACTAATCAGGAGGAAGGATATTCCATAAGTGAGGTGCCACGGCTGAAAAGGCCATCCCCCATGTCCCAACACAGCAGATATCTATAACTGGTGGCACTCAGAGGTGTCCCACTCCAGCAGATCTTAAACCATGTGTAGCCTGTATGAGAAGGAGGGGTTCCCTCAAATATTGAGGTCACAAGCCGTTTAAGGCTTTAAAGGTCATTACCAGCACCTTGAATTCGGATCAAAAGCATACAGGTAGCCAGTGCAGCTCAGTGTGGCTAAATAGCCCACAATGGAGAAGGTTAGGCAGACAACTAAATGAGACTATGCATATCATTAATGGGGCAGTACAATCTACTCATAAGACTGATCAAATAAAATTATTATTATTACTCCCATATATTGGCTGCCTGTTTAAAGTCACATAACCCGCCCAGATGTAAGACGAAAGAGCACACTTCTTCATGAATATTGGAAGATTATTGGCAACCTCCAAGATCCCCATACTGAAGGGCATATCCTATGTGAATGAAACAGGCTGTGATCTAGACACCCAACCTTTACTACTACCAAAGCTTTAATGGAAGATTATTTTAATGCCCTTAACACATGGAAACAACATTGGATAGATAGTTGCCCTCCACAATGCCTGAGTTTGCCCTGCATCTTGGAAAAGACACCTGAATTTGATCAGTCCCATGCGATATAGATGATAAATCACATACGCACAGGACACGATCGGGAATCCGGTTCTTGAAATTCCGCATCATAGCGAGGACCCCATACATCTGCACAGGCTGTCTAGTACCCAGTGGTTGCTGTCCAGATGCCATAGCACCCATCTCAAGTCTCCGATTAGGCCCGAGCAGGAAGGTCCACTAGTGGTATGGCACAATTGGCCTGTGTAGCCATCAATGAGGGGTCACTTCTGGTTATGGTGGGCATGGCAGAGAGATACAGCTTTGTAGCTGCCTACGTAACCACTAAAAAGCTTGTGCTCAGCTTTGTAGACCTCTATGAAGGACATGCGGTCCTACATAATGTGTGTGTTGAGGGGCAGAGATGGAGCTGCCCTTCTGCAAATGGCAGCCTCTAGGCCCGCCCCAGGACTCATTGCCCCAGTACATCTGTGAAAGCGCTTTGTGTGATCCAGTCTTCATAGCAGAAGACCAGATTGAAGACATCATTAAAGGAGTCTTGCATTAATCCAGATTAAAGGGCCCAAAGACCCCATTAAATCTGGATTTCATCGGTGCTCGTGCAGACAACACATTCAGAATTTCCTAATGGGGTTCTTAAGGGGTTGTGTGTAAGTAAAATATGTAACTGATCTGTACCAATTGTGTACCTACCAGGTTCCTAATGGGGTCTTCGTTAAACATGCAAAAAGGACCAAAAACCTAACCCTTTGCCTTGACCTAACGTAACTGATTATGTCTAAGGCTCTTGTGCTGCGCCCAAAGGTCTACTGGTGACTGTTTTAATACTGTACCATCAAACTGTACTCTTGAAAACTTTGGTGCGGTTTGTTCTAATTTTAAAATGTTTTTGCTGTTTTGTTAATCACCTCGAAAATAATTTTATTTTTGACAGATGGCAGAGAGTTTAATGATTATATTGTCTGATCCTTTTTGTTAGGAATAAAATGAATAAAAACAACTGTAGAATGAGCTCATTCAAGCAACCTTAGGCAGTCTTAATTTTGACTGCTATTTAAAAATTATTGGTTTTATTTTAATAACTTCATTGTGTATTTACCCTGCGAGATAGAATATTATATTGGAGAAATATAAACTGTTGTAGAAGAAAGAGATGAATAGGAACATTGAGAAAGCTTTCAAAGTTGTGCTAATGCAGATAATAAAGGCACAAAATAGAGTAAATATTAAATTATTCAGTTGAGAATGTTTCAAAATGCCTATTACGTAGTATCTTTATTGTATATATTATAAATGAGTTGCACACAACACACATGGAATATGTTACCCTCAGTTAAATCCTTATGTTAAAAACAAATTACTCTTATATTTTACATCACTGTGTGACTACTTCAAAATCTATGAGCAAAACTCACAGAATTACAATATTTAAGGAAACATATTTGACCTCTCATTGAAATGCAGAGTAAAAAAAATCACTTAGGACAAGTGCTCTCCTATGCAGTTTCTTCTGAACAAATTTACATGGGCTACCTTTGGGAACCAATGCTTTGTACCTATAGCAGTGATTTTGAAAAGTAGCTTTAAGAGTAACAATAATATATTGAGGTAATCCAGAGTGATTTAATCACTTTTTAAAGTATTCTGGTAATTCCTGAAGATCAGTGGAAAGCCTGTTTCGCTGGAGTGAATAAGGTCTTTATGTTGTTGAAACGGTTAGTGCTGGGCTTTTGCCATAGCTATGGCTATGCTCCTACATGACTGTGCCAGAAGCAACCCTGCTTCCTTTCTTCTGCTGGGAGCCCCCAGATAAGTGCCAGACCTGTGGCATGAAAAGATTCACTACCAGGAAGACTGAGATAAGATAGTTCTATTTTTTTAAAAAAAAAATCAAGTTATGGTTTGAAAACATTTTTAAGCATAGTCCTGTTAATAATAATCATTATTTAAGTACTGTAATTATTTGAAAACATGATTTATGTAAAGATGTCGTAGAAGTCAGAGCAGACACTGTAAATATACTTCAGCTGCAAATTCATACATTTTTGTGTTTTATGTAATACCTTTATATTACCATATATTCTGCCGTATAAGACGACTGGGCTTATAAGACGACCCCCAACTTTTCCAGCTAAAATACAGAGTTTGGGTTATACTCACCATATAAGAAGATGACACCCAGCGTATAAGACCACACCTGACTTTTGAGATTTTCCTGAGTTAAAAAGTAGTCTTATATGCCAGAATGTATAGTATGTCTTTCCTCAAAGTGTAATTTAGCAACTTAAGAGATCAAAAATTAAAACACCACAACAATTTTAAAAGCTGCACAACCCACATAAAAGTTATTTGAAGTTAGAATCAGCCTTTCCTTTTGTGGTAGGAAGGAATAAAACTTCTGTTCTTTAGTTTCCTAATTAAAGGATGTTTGCAGTTTCTCTTATCAATGGATAACATACCCTAGAAGAATTTAGCGTGAGAACTATAGCCCTGAAGACAGCATATGAAACAAGAGTAGTCACCTTCTTGACATCTGCCATGCTCTGCAAAAGCAATTGGTTTTAAGATCATGCGTCTTTCTACACTTCCTGTCCCGTCCATGGGATGAGAATAGTGCGCATCCACTGGGGTGCACTAGCATTCGTATCTACCATCCCTTTCCCCATGCATCCACAGACCAACCATCTTCTTCCTGGAGGCCGGCCTGAGTGCATGTGCACTGGCATTGGCACCATCACCAGAATGATGGTGATGTGATGTGACATAAACATACACTCGTGTTTGCAATCATCTTACCAAGAAAATCTTAAATTTTTCACAGGCTGTACAGCAGGTAATTCTCCTTAAGTTTGTCCTGGATCTTTAGCATCAAATATGGTATGTTACTGAATGATGTGTTGGGGTATCAATTTGGCATTTAAGAATAATCTCAGTGCCATCCCATTTAAATGAACTGAAGCACTTAGGGAGGTTCTAAATGACATGGGGAACAAAACGAAGTCATAGAATTGTAGGGTTGGAAGGGATTTCTAGGGTCATTGAGTCCAACTCCCTGCTCAATGCAAGATTTCAAAACCATCCCAGATAGATGTAGGTCCAGACTCTGCTTGAAGACCTCAGGAAAGGAGAACCCACTACCTCCCAAGGCAGCCTATTCCATTGACTGATTGCCCTCACTGTCAGGAAATTTTCCCTAATATCTGATTTGTATTGACTCCTTTGAAGTTTCATACCATTGCTTCTAGTCCTCCCATCTTGTGCGAGTGAGAATAGGGACAATCCCTCTGCACAGTGACAACCCTTCAGATACTTGAAGACTGCTATCTTGTCTCTTCCCCTTCTTCTCTTCTGTAGGCTAAACATTCCTAGATACTTCAACCTTTCCTCGTAGGACATGGTTTCCAGACCACTAACCATTTTGGTAGCCCTCCTTTGGACTTTCTCTAGTTTGTCGATGTCTTTTTTGAACTGGGGTGCCCAGAACTGGACACAGTACTCTAGATGAGGTCTGGCCAAGGTAGAGTAAAGAGGAATAATTACTTCTCGTGATTTAGATTTTATACTCCTCTTCATGCATCCTAGGATGGTGTTTGCCATTTTTGCAACTGCATCACATTGTTGACTCATGTTCATCCTGTGATCAACCAGTACACCCAGATCCTTTTCACTTGTACCTACTACTCAACCAGATTCCTTCCATTCTATATTCATTTTTATCATTTTTCTTACCAAGATGTAGGATTTTGTTTTTGTTCCTACTAAATATCAAAGTTGATGCCTTTCTCATCCAAAAGCAACAACAGGCCTGTAGTTGAGATTTTCATTTGAGATTATTTAAGTAATTCTTGTGAAAGAGGCATTCAGGAAATAAACCTTTCTTGTTCAGTTATAAGAACCTTCCATAGAAAGAGAACACCTTTCAATCAAGCAACTTCACCAACCAAATTATTTGGGATCCATTTCTTACTCTCACTAGATCATTGCTGGAAAGTCCTGGTTAGACAAGGTTTGCTGTCTTTAACAGAAAATTAAAAGCATGGAATGCATGAAATTTCTAGCATTAAGATCTGAGAACATGATAGTGAATTCTCTTCTAGCATCATGCCATCATTTAAACTTATGACAATATGGCATAAGGAGTTTTCTGCTGGTGCTGAAGAGGGAAATCCACTTTCCTGTCAATGTATCCAGCTCTGTTATCCTGGTTTTTGTCCAAGAGGGTCTGATTAAGAACCTGAAGTATTAACATTTTGAAGGGCTTTGCACTGCATCATTCTGAACTCTTATCTTCATATCGAACAACTTTTGAAAAAGGCATTTTCAATTGGACCAGAAACATCATACATGTTTTCATTTGTGTAACTTCATTTGGTCCTCACATAACTTATATAATATCATTTCCCTTTAAGCCCATGAGGTCCACCTGCACTGAAATGGTATTATTTATTCATAGTTGATAGCATTGGCAAAATAAATATCCAACTTTCAGCATGTCACTAGAAGTCAGCAACCCAAGTTTGAAAGTTTAGGGTTGAGTCAGCTTTGTTTAGATCAGGGCTTGTATTTCCTTGGCATACAGGTCAGAGCATCTCATAAGTCATAGTGGCACATTCTGTGGTGGCCTCTGCTGCTTTTGCTCACAACAGGTCTGCAGATGCTCTCTTCAGCAGTCAGGTTTTACAGCAAGTGCAACTCTCCCAAGGGGTGAGGGAGGTTTTTGTACATCCCAGCTGTGTATAAGGCCTCTGGCATACCCATCCGCTGACAAGGCTGAGTTGTGTCTTACTGTGAATGGTCATTCTCAGTGGATGTGACACCAGATGACTCATATTCCCTTATGGAAGGTCACTAGGGTTTTATGGTCTTTGGGGCTCTGTTTTCTCCTGTTTCTTTCATTGTCTTGTGCTATATTGTATTAGCTTCCTGTAAGGGCACTGGGCCTTGTCTATCATCATTTGTCATCACAAACTGAGGACTAGGAGATGAAGCAGGGTGTTTTTTTTTTTAATATAGTTGCTTCAAGCTCCTCTGCCAGCAGAATACTGCATGCAGAGTTAATCCCAGCTGTCCATGAGGTCTCTGGTACCACAATCACTGAGAATGACCATTCCCAATAAAACACAACTCACTCTTTTTACTAGAATCTCTTCTACCTTCATATCACTCATTGATCTGATACAGCAGGAACTAGCAGGGCATTCCATAGGTATGTAAAGCACAAGGCACAGAATATTATGCACTTTTCCACTAGGTTAGTTGCTTCAGTTTCAGTTGCTTCCAAAGTCTTTTGCATTTGCTATTTGGAGGTCTTGTTTCTCTGGCTCCAGTGGCCATGGATGAAACATATCTTTAATTATGTTTTATGATTTGATATGTTTTTATCTCATTGTAAACCAACAAAAGTCCCTACAGCCAAAAAACCCAAGATATAAAACCAAAAACCCAAACAAAAAGGGTTCTGCCAAACAATATAAGGTAGGTGATAAACAGGGTAAAATATGTCCCACTAACAAATATAAATAATAAAAAGGCAAAAATATATAAAAAAATAACTGAACAATAGAGCAGAAAAGCCAATATAATTTTTAAAAATTAAAAATTATTTATATTTGTTAGTGGGACATATTTTACCCTGTTTATCATCTAGCTTATATTGTTTGGCAGAACCCTTTTTGTTTGGTTTTTTTGGTTTTTTTATCTCCTTGGAACCTGCCCTGGGACCATCCGGTGAAGGGCGGGACAAATGTTTATAAATAAATAAATAAAACTGCCTGGGACAAGGAGGAGGTAACTGCAAAGGGCAGTTCATTAGCTTGAGAAACCTTTACTATGACTCATTGTTTTCTATATCTTCTGGAGTCCTTGTGGATGTTTTCCAGAACTACAGTTTACAGTTCAGGTCAATGATGATTTTCATATGAAGTGTCTACTCCCAACATAACCTAAGACGTTTTCGCACGGGGCTGAACGGAACGCGAAAAAGACAGCTGCGGACACGTCATCCGCATTGCCCGAGCGCGGCTTGCGCTCCGACGTGTCCGCAGCTGTCTTTTCCGCGTTCGAAATGTAGAGCACTTTAAAGTGCTCTACATGCGTTCCAACGCGGACGAGCCGCCCGCAGGCGTTCGGGAGGAGAAGCGTTCGCGCCTGCTTCTGTCTCCCGAACAGCTGCGGGCTCGCCTCCGACGCCGGCGCGGCTTCGACAATCAGCTGTTTGACAATCAGCTGATTGTCGATCTGCCTCCGCGGCTGTCTCCGCGCCCCTGGCCGGCATTTTCCGGCTAAGACAGCTCCCGGCGCTTTGAGCATTCGCACACAGACGCTCCGGAACGCGTTTACACGCGTTCTGGCGCGTCTGTGTGTGAACGGGGAAAGCGCCTGGAGCTGTCTTAAGCTTTCCGCCTGAACGCGTTCCGTTTGGAACGCGTTGCAGTGCGGAAATGCCTCTAGTTGAATTGCGCTCAGAAAAAACAATCCCAGAGATCAGCACAGCTGTAAGTCCTAAGTGCTGCTCAACAGTAGTTCCACTTAAAGTGTGCAGCAAAATACCTAATATGATATAAAAATAAATCATAAAGTAGTAACTAAACTATTCCATTTTCCAATGTTCCATTTAGCACTTATAATAAAATATGGGCAGAAGCCCAAGAATCCCTCAACAGCCTGTTACTGAAGGAGGTAGAAGAGAAATCTCAAAAGCCGTTGAAAGATCGCTTTGTGGTATTTCAAACACTAGCTACTTTCTACATCAAATATGTGCAAATATTTCGCAATTTGGAATCTGCTTATGACCAGATTGTTCACCCACAAAAGCGCTTAATTATTCGTCAAGTACTGGATGGAGTAATGGGACGTATCCTGGAGTTGAAGAATGAAATGGTAGAGCTGGATTTCTCTGAATATCATTACTTTGATGACATTTTGCAGGATCTTAAGCTCCTCCCTGTAAGTACATTACTAAAATTATTGTGTACTATAGAATCACTGCCTGAGATGGCTTATCTGTTTATTTATGTGAACTGTTTATTTTAGTTAAATAACTCTGATTACTGCCGATCTCAACAGTGTTTCCTAGGCTGTGTTCCCATTCAAGATTTAAAGAGCTTTGAAATCATTTTGAAAGCTCACCATTCCCAAAGTTTCAAAAGAATCCACAGTTTCTGAGGATTAAAGAACCCAAAATGTGGATTATCTATATTCGAATCAAAAGAAGTCTCACGGCTGGATTTAGAAATAATCCTCACTATTTAGCAATGGGAATACAAGCAGGTTTTGGGGAGGGAGAAGGAATCGTGCTTTAGGGTTCTCAGTTTCCCCTGATCCAATGATAAGGTGTGATTTCCTCCTCTCTTCCCCAGGCTCTCACCATTACATGCTAAGGATTGGGCTTGGCTGAAAGGGAAGAGTGAGCAGAGCCTGCCTTAGCTTACATTGTAATGGTCTTATCTCTTGTTACATTGTAACAAGATATCAGATCATAGCAAGTTTGAATCAAAAGTGTGATTTTACTTAAAGAAGCAGCGATTGGAAAGACTTTGGCCTCGATGCCTGCCATTTTACAAATACCTGCCATTTTGCAAAGTTGGTGGCGTCCCCCCTCCTTCCCTTCCCCATCATGATCTCTATTGCCACCCTTCCCCTCTTGGTTTTTCCTTCCCCCCTGGCCAGTGGGAACCTGGCCCTAGTGAAGTTATGTAATACAAATGCTTTCAGCTATATGAGGTGACTGACCTGCTCCTTTATGAATTAGACATTCTAGTAATGATTCAGTCTAGCTTTTTGACGTTTCTGTGAGTTAAATCCTCACATGAGAAAGGTGACGTTAGCTGAATACCAGCTACTTCTCTCTGTCATTGAAGCTGAATGCCATCTTTCCTGTTTAGGTGGAAAGATGGATTATTCTGTGGCTTTAGCCTTAACTGCATTTGTAGAAAAGCTGATAGGTAGGAAAGTTAGAACTGACAAGAGAAACTAACTGGGTCATTGGTCTGCCTGAGGAGGTGCAGATGGCTTTAAGAAAGGGTTGGAGAAATTCATGGAGGACAAGTGTATCAATGCCTCCAAAAAGCCATTGCATAGAGTCTATGGTAGGTGAGGATTTTGCTTTCATCGTCTGCTTGAGAATGCTCATAAAATAATTGTTTGGCCATTGTTGTAGGAGACAGAATGTGAGGCAAATTGTATCGTGAGGAGGTTGTAGGGTATTTTTTGCAAAGATGAACATTTGATTTCAAAGGCAAAGCCAATTGGAATGCCTGAAATGCACTGAAAGGAAACTCCAAATATGATGTAGTTAAAGCTTATTTAGTAAATTTCATGGGTGTAGCCTGATCCAGCAGGGCTTTTCTTATGTCCTTATGCATAGTGAAGTTTGTCTGAGGAAACATACAGAGCCACCTTGATTTTTTGGTTATGTTAAATCAACATATTAATGTATTTTAAAAATGGCAAACATTGTTTACAGAGAACATTGCTTTCTCTCTAATAGGAAAGCATTGAGATTCCTATCCCAAGATATTTTATTAAGGAAAAACTGAAGGTCTTGAAAGAGAGAGAAAGAATCCTTGCTCAGATAATGTTTGATGCTGGAATTTTGGATGAGGAGCCTGTAAGTATATGCATTAAATCAATTCAGGAATGCCTGTAGATCAGAGCATCAGAGCAATGGCAGGATCTGTTTACTTCTCTGCTATGGTCCCATGTCGACCTCCTTTTCAAATGTTATGCAACATTTCTATCAGCAATGGCCAGCAGTGTTCAGTACAGCCAGAAGCATCCAGTATCAACTGTATTCCAGTTTATCTAAAGGCAACAGCCATTGCTGGTTTCCTTTTTCATAGAAGTTCCAGATACATAGGGTAGCAAAATTATTTGGCCATGCTACTTCTGGATCTGGTAAAACTGAGGCAGAATTATGTCGTTATTGGCTGTAACAGATCCATACTAATCAAGTACCTAATGGGTTCCTAAAGGGTCTTTGTTGCCAGTGCAAAAACAACCATTATTAAAGGTTGTTTCTTCAAGCACCCAGGATGTGCCTTCTCCCACCATCCTGGAAGCAGATGTCTTAAGTTTTGCTGTTTTGGTACAACTTGGGGTGGACACTGCTGCTATGAGATGAGATGAGAAGAGGGGGCAATAACTGCAGAGTGGGCTTTTCTCACTCCCACAGTGCTATGAAGCGCGTGGAAGTGAAATGGAGGGAGGGCTGGCACTGATGGGGTATGACTGGCTCTTGAGGACACCTGAAAGTCTGCCCCTCTTTGCGGACATCAGCATTCCTCTGGCCAAAGGCCATGGAAACAGCCTGCCAAGACAGCTATGAAGGCTGGAGCTAACTTCCCCTCCAGCTGGCTTCCTCTTGCCAGAGCAGATATGGCCAAAGAGAAAGCTGTCAGTTGATTGCATGTTGTTTATTTTACAGTCATTGCCTGTATAATACATGAGTTCCTTTTCCAGAAATGATCACATTATACAAATTACATTAGGAGAAGTGATTTGTCTAGTGCACTGAGCACAGCACAAAATGCTCTGAACAAGGGAAGTCTTTTTAGTGGTTATTTTAAAGCAAACCTGCACAGCCTGAGAACATGACATACCAGAGATTACTGTATTTGCAACATTCTAAGCAGGCATTCTTATTGTATAAAATGAACATTCCTTCTGTCTTCACTCTGATTTACTATAAATTGTTAGTCTCTTGAGTTCCTTCTGAAATCTCGTAATTGGATGATGCAACTCATCCATTGCTGAACTTTGTTACATTCCTATCCAAGAGTCCTATGAAATGTAGTTTCCCTATTCTGGAATCCACTGGGAGGATTCTTTGTACCCAGGAAAACTTTGCAGGATCTTTCACATAAATTCATCTTAAATGTTAGCAGGAAAAATTTGGGGAGCTTAGTAACAGCTGTTCTAAATGCATGTTTTTTTGGCTCAGCAAACAATAAGTCCTGGGGAGTTTCCCAAGGAATCAAAATAGTCTGGAAAAGCAGTAACAGCTGGCATCCCTTCCATTGTGCTGAGTCCAGTAAGGTAAATAAAGGACCAAACCACATGGGGCCAGTTTAAAGTGGTTTACCATAAACATGTGGTTTATCTGAAAAAAGAATTGACTACTCTTAGGGCAAGTTGGTAACTTCAGGACACTTTCAGTATTACTAGATGTGAGTAGGTGATGGTTATTGTCTGCCTGTGACAAGAGAGAGAGAGAGAGAGAGAAGGAATAGACAGATGAAAACACTACTTAAACTTCCCCTTCCCTTGGGTTTGTCTACCGCCTTCTTTCTTCTCCATAACTAAGAAGCAATCTCAGATATGCTTCAAGCAAATGCTGCTCCCAGGAGGAGGAGGAGGAGGAGAGAGCTGTGACTAACGCAAGGTCACCCAGATGGCTGGGAGGAGAGCTGGGTTTCTGTCCCTCTTTTCTCACCCATCTAAGGGGACTCAAAGTGTCTAACAAAGTTTTCTGTTCTTTTCTCCACAACAAAACACCCTGTGGGGTGGGCAAGGCTGTGAGAGCTCAGAAGAGGTCAGATGCTTTGAGCCCCCTTAAGAGTGAGAAAAGCAGGGTATAAAAATCAACTGTTCTTCCTTGTGAAGCTACACCAGCTGTCACATCCTCAGTAACTAACAGCAATTTGAGTAGAAGAGACCAGGAAGATATGCTTATATACACTTGCATACCTGAGAACTTTTTAAAAGAAAAAAGGAACAGAAGGGTTAGAACCAGCTGCTGATACAACCATCCTACTGGGAAAGGTGCTTGTGCTGCATCTTCAAACTGGTGCCTAAACAGCTTATTTTAGACAAACTATCTTCAGATCCCCACCACCACCAACCTGAGAGGTATAAAAGGTCCAGATCTGCATGCTGATATTCAAAGGGTAAAGCAGCTGTTTCTGTCAGAAATGCATTGTGATCAAAACGGGATTAGACCACCGTTTGCTTCAGGTTTCTTGTTTGCATAGTGACAACGCTGGTGTTTTAGCAATGTAACATTTACCCTATTTGGATAAACTTGAGGCTGGCTTCATATGTTCATCCTTGTCCTAATCTTTATGTTGCAGAAGAAGCTTGTGAAAGTCATGCCCTTAGAAGAAGCTATTAGAGCAATTCAAATAGCTGAGCGGGCGCGCCAGGGCCGACTGCGAGCTACATTCATGAAGCAAATCTATTCTGAAGAAAAGAGAGAAAGACTAGCCAAACTTCAGGGTATAAAAGGTCCAGATCTGCAAGCTGCTGCAGTTTATATCCAAAGGGTAAAGCTTCTGTTTCTGTCAGAAATGCACTGTGATAGAAACGGAATATGGTAAATGTTTAGTAAACTGTGGCCTCTTTAAAAAAGTTTGGAGAGATTGACCTTGGAGTAGCTCTTTCGCCTGTAGAACTGCTCCAGAGCATCTCTGGAATTCTGCCTTTCTTCTGGTAATCCTAAATTACTTTCCTGTTTGATTGGTGCACTGAGACTAAAGTCCTCAGATTCCCAATGGAAGCTGTAAGATGGCAAATCTCCATTCTCCACTTTACAAAGATAGATGTGTGAAGTAAAAACAGTATGCAGGAAATCTCCTAAGGAACCCTAGAGATTAGTCAGGCTGTGTTTCCATGGTATGGCCAAGTCTCTACATTTCCCTATACCAAGGCATCTTGGGGAAGGCAGTAGGCCAATAGCCAGCTCCATATATATTGGGGGGGGTCACAAATTTGGGGTGAATGAATAAGGTACTGGAGATAATTACACTGATGAATTTAAAAAAATTGATGCCCCCTCAAAATTGGGAGGTTCCCCCCCCCCTCTGCCTTTCCCCCCTGGCTATGGGCCTGGAAGGTGGCAGTGCCCAAGAGACATAAAATAGAAGCAAAATACATCTATTTGGGCCAAACTAACAATTCAGTCACCTCCATTTTGTTCTCTACCTCCCTCTGTGGAGGAGAAACTGTGGCTATACCAGAACCTCCATATGGTAATCTGCTAAGAATCAGCAGCTACTACAATCTGGGGGGGGGGGGTCTTCGCTTTTTAAAAATTTCTTGCTGCTGTACAAGAAGTAGTAAAAAGAGCAATTAATTTGACTAGTTTTGTATTTACAATTCAGGTTTGGCGTGGACACGCTCAGTGGAGGAGGACTCTGAAACTCAGAGAGGAAGAGATGGTTTTTCTAGGAATGGTAAGTACTCATATACCTATCATTCCTGTTTTTGGTCCTTTTAATTAACTTCACCTTCTTAGATAACAGAATACAGAACAGATCAGAAATTTAACATAATACCTCTGACCCCAAGTCGGAAAGAAAATTGTCACAGTGGCAAACACTACTCAGTAAAAGAGATTGTCCAATTCCATTTTTGTCTCCTGTGTCTTTTTAAAAAGAAACTCAAAAGCAGTAGAGTTTGTTAAACACAAGTTTTACTATGCAATAGATCAGGTTCTGTGCCAGAGAAATCATACCAAAAGATAAAATCTCAAGTCTATACTCATATTCAGCATACTCAGAATCCACTTTTCCTGCAGAATGAATTTTCCAGTATGGAAAGCACATTGCTTCTTTTCATACTCTTTATTTTTTTTATTTTTTATTTTACTGTGACTGACTTCTGGATCACTAGAAGCAGTGTAAGATGCCAGCTGTAGACAGTTATAGAAGAGATTGCAGTCTGTCTTTAGCCTCATTTCAAAAGTACGCACAACAGCAGAAATAGTTCTTTGGGAATGCCCAGCTATGCCCTTGTGGACCATAGTTACTTTGGGAAATAGCAGGAGTGTATTTGGTAAGAACTTTTGTGCAGAAGTCAACATAATTGAAAAATGTGCAGAAAATGGAACAATCAAGGGGCTTGAACACCTTTCTCACGAAATCAAGCTGCAACTTCTAGGACCATGGACACACCTTGCTGATACAGTCCATCTTGTTAAGAAGCTGAACTGAAGACATCCTAATCCTGTTCACATGCAATTCCTGATAATCCATCCTCAGTTTGGGCTGCTATGTTCACAGCTGTTATGTTATCTCCCCAAGTCTCCTTTGCATGGCTCTTTAGTTCTTCACCACCACCACCCCTTGACTGCATCAACATCACTTGCATTCTGGTGGGATAAAGTTTCTGTCAATCAACGGGGTTTGTTTGGAGTTCTCTGGTGCTGATGGCAAACTTGATAGTAACACAGAGTACTGTTGGGGGTGAGGGGTCTGTGCTCCCAAATAGATGCAGCCAAGGCATACCCCAACCAGCATGCATGCCCCCAGCTGTTCTGGGGGAGGGGAGAATGAGAGGCTGTACTCTGCTGTTTGCCCTAAAGCTGCTAAAGCAGTTCTGTTTTTCAGTTAAAGTCCTGTTTTGCTGAAAAGAAACATTGTTTCCCTTGCCCGTTGCTAAAGGAAAATAGAAGATATGTTGTCCTTAGAATTGTATTGTTTATACTTTGGCTTTCCCTACCGTACAACACAAGATCTAGGGGCACTCTATGAAGCTAATGGGCAGGAGAGTTAGGACTGAATCCACAGTTTCTGAGGTCCCAAAACACAGATTATCTATATTCGAATCAAAAGAGGTCTTGCTGCTGGATTTAGAAATAATCCTCACTATTTAGCAATTGGGTGTTTTGGGGAGGGAACCATTCTTTAGGGGTGTTGTCCTCACTTTCCCCATACCCAATGAGAAGCTGTAATTTTCCCAGGCTTTCTATCTTTACGTGCTAAGGGGATCATGTTGCCTGAATGTGAGGTGGGGTGAAGGCGGTGGAGAATTAAGAGCCTGCAGCAGCTAAGAGATGCATGTATCCAGGAGTGAGATGTAAAACAAGAGATACATGTATCGGGGGCGAGATGAACCAAGAGATCAGATGTATCAGATGAAGTGTCTGATTTTACAAAGAGATCAGTGAGCATTAGCGAAAGACACAAAGCTGTTGGCTTGTGTAAAAGCTTCTGTGATCTTTCCCTTCTAGCATCGCCTCTTCAGTCACCCCCTTTTGCCTCACCCTGTGCCGTTTCTCACTGTTTTAATCTAGCAGTCTCACACAAAACAAAGGGAAAGTGGGTGAGAAGCGGTGAACAAAAGCTCAATGATCTCCGGGAGCAAGTTTATATCGAGGGTGGGGTTTGCATTGCCCACCCCATGGAACCAGGGTATCCAATTGCTGACTGCCTGGAGCGGAGGTCCTGCTGAGGGAAGGACAGAGTGGATGAGTTTCTCTCCTGTGAGTCTGCATTACAAGCTAGTAGGGGTGTGCACGAATTTTTTTTGCATTTGAATTCAATTTGAGTGTTTAAAATCCAAATGTCAAAAAATCCAATTCAAATCTGTAACATTCAAATCTTTTCATTCAAATGTTGGAGTTGTATTTAAATCCAAATTTGTATAGATTTGTATAGGTATCTGTGTGCATTTCGTATGCATCCTGTTTTATCCTGTATGAATCCTGTTTTCATCCAGTATTTTAAGCGCAAATACATATAATACATTCAAATCATTTGAACAAATGTTTCAGAACATCCAAAATCCATTCAAATGTCTAAATTTGGATTCAAATGTCAACATTCATTGTATTACAATCAGGTTTTTGAATTTTCAAATATTTGTGCACATCTCTAGCAGTGGGAACACAGAGAGAGAGAGAGAGAAAGACCTCGCTGCTGATTAAAAGAAAAAAAACCTGCTTAAATCCAGATTAAATTGCCTAGTGGGAACCCAGTCAAGGGGAAGTATTTTTTACCCAGAGTATTATCCATCTATGGGATTTACCATCAGAAGAAATGGTGACAGCAACCAGTCTGGATAGCTTTAAGAGAAGATTAGAGAAATTCATGGAGGGCAGGTGTATCAGTGGTTCCTAGAATGGAGGCCTAGGTACCATCTTTGGGTTGGAGAGACAGGCATGATACTTCTCAAGGCCATTTGCAGGGATTTGAGAGCAGGTAAAGGTTTTGCCCTTGTCTTCTGCTTGAGATGACTATGCAATTGGTGGCCCACTGAATGAAACAGGATGCTGGAGTAAATAGGCTGTGGGCCAATCCAGCAGTGGTCCTTTTTATTTTCTTCTTCCTGTGCATGTGTGTAAGGAGATATAGCACTTCAACATGTTAGCTTCTTTGAGATGGGGTCCTCCTTGAGATCCGGTTCTGAAAGATCCAGATCTCGGGGAGGACCCTGTGCATCCGCATGAGCCCTCTAGCACCTGATTGCAATGTGGGCGAAGCAGGGTGCCATGCAGATGTGGTAGCTCCCATTCCAATGCTCTGTTTCGCTGGAGCTGGAAGGGCTACTGATGGCATGGCGTGATTGGCCACCACTACTGTCAATCGTGCCATCCTCCTGCTGACAAAGGGTGGGGCAGAGAGGCATGGCTTCATAGCAGCTTATGCAGTAGCTACAAAGCCTGTGCACACGTGGGTGGTGCCAATGGATCACGGACATTGCTTCAGCTGGTGGACATGATCACCACCACTGCTGCCTCGTGCCTCAGGTGCCCCACTGCCTTAGCAGTAAAGAATAGCTAACAGCCAACATTAACATGTGATTTCTGAAGGGCTGGTAAATGAACAATGTGGCATTCAGAACAAAAAAAAATGGTTAGCCACCCCTGCTAGGTGATATGTGGAACTAGTAATTACCTGCAAATTTCAAGCCATTTTGCAGTTTTTTCAGAAGAGTTGTTAACTGAATGTGCATTCCCACACATCATTACTAATGATGTATAAAACAAAACAGACATCAGTTTTTAAAAAGCAGAGTGGGGGATATTTCTGTGGAGAAAAGAGAATGCAGACCAATCCTCCCCATGTGACTGATAGGCTGGAAATGATTCTTTTGTAGACTAATGTCCATTTGCCTTTTCAATTTAGACAGTAGCTTGAGACAAAGCCCTTCAAATATTAGATAAACATTTTTAAGTTAATGGGCCATAGAGTCCTATCATTTGACAACATATACAAGGAGCGCATATTGCAGCCTTCTTTTTCAGTAACATCAATTATTAATAGGCATATTATCGCTGATAGAGGACCTAGCTAAATATGTGAATTTTGTTATCCAGATTTGGGTCATTAACTGTAAAAAGCTTGTAAACATAATGGTTTCTGTACACATAGGAAGCCTTCATTAAGATGTATTATTCTACTCCTGATGTGGTATCGCAGGCTACTAAATATGCACCGTGTAGCTAATATGTATTGATTTATTTTTAAATAAGTAATTGTTCATGAAGTGAGTTAAGAAATTTGAAGTCTGCAGTGCAGTGCCCAAAAAAACTTCAACACAAAATGTCTCAGGAAAAAGTATTAGATACCAAAGTAAAATATATTCCATATTTTTGAAATTTGCATAATGGATAGAACATGAAATGTTCAAGTGTTTATTTTTCTTAGAGTTCTGTGTACAAAACTCAAGTTCAAAATCTGCTCTATGAACAGTTCACTCCATAAAGAGTTATTTAATTTAAACAACTATACTAATCTTCTATTTGTTATTCAAATGATCATGATAGCAAATAAATGCCAGAAAAAAATGTACAACATTCTAACCTAGTTTGACTTCTATATGGTTACTTTTGCTGTCTTTCACAAGAAGGATGCCTCTAAGGCCATTTGCTGGTATTTGAGAGCAGGAGAAGTTTGCCCTTTTCTCTGCTTGAGATGTCCATGGGCCATTGGCAGGCCACTGTGTGAGACAGGATGCTAGACTAGATGAGCTGTGGCCTGATCCAGCAGGGCTTCTCTTATGTTCTTACGTTCTTAGTTTAGACAGATTCCGGGCATGAAATTAAAAACTGGGATCCTCTTGGCACTGTGTTGGGACTCCTAGACAAACCTGAACCATTCCCAGTGAAGTGCTAAATGCAATGCACATAGAGCATGTTGCAATGCTATAACTGGAAATCCAGCAATGGTGCCAGGTTTCTCTTAATCACCCTGCATAGTTGCAGCATTCATGATTGACATGAGATGATCTCTCAGTAGCCAACCAAGCATGTAAAAAAACTACAAAAGAATGAGGTTGGGTGACAATCGCATATAGTATTTGCCATATGTGCAGGTAAGAGTGTAGTGTTGCTTTTCATGTCTGCCAGGTCATAGCAAGAGGCATTTTCAGGATCTTTTTTAGATTCCCCATTCCTTCTTGGTTTGAGCTGTTTTCTGCCATTTCAAAATCGGCTTCAGTTTGCAGGCCTGTGCAACAAAAGGCATTCTGCTTACTGCAGCTTATCTAGGATTTTGTTCTTTTCTTCTTGTTTTACTTCTAATAAAACTGGATTTTACTGTTGCTTCTTAGATAGGGGGAGAGTGAATTTACACTTCAGTCAAACATTCTTAAAGGCCTGGATTTTAAGACAGATTCTTATTGGTGATTCAAAGAAAAGGAGAATGTGACTAGGCTATTGATGTCTTCCCTCATTACCTGATTCAGGGCTGGATTAAGGGACAGGGCAGGAGAGCCACCCAGAACACCAACTTCGAAATGAGCTATTGCTTTGGCTGCTACCTGCTGGTGCTGCTACTAGGTTAATGCTAAAGAAATCAAAGGCAATCACGAGCTTAGGAATTTATTAGCAGGAGAAAAAGGTGTGAGTGGCACACTGAACTCTTTTAGTTGGAAAGGGGCTTCTGTAGATCTTGGCTATCCTCTTTAAATAGTTGATTCAGGAAGATGCTGCAGAGGAGGAAAAGCACGCCAGTGCTTGGTTGTTCTCTCAGGCTGTTTATTGCTTGCATCGCTGCTGTGTCCACCCCACGGTTACTTTGCAACCAGAAAGCACCATTTCCTTCATTGCATCTCCTCAAAACTGGACCTATTCTTAACTTATAGGAACAAACCAGCAAACCTTCAGCTTGGCTCATGTGTTACCATATTCCAAGCTCTATCAACCAGGCTGTGCCTGCTGGCGTATTTCACTGCCCCTTGCTTTTCCTTTGTTGTTTAGGTATGAATATGATGGTTAAGAATTAATTGGGCTTGTTTCAGTTCCAAAGTCAATATTCCTGAGAGAATATTAGGGAGTGAACAAGAATGTTTATTTACTGACTGTTGAATAACGAAATGCATGGCAAAGTGTTGAAGGATATATGTGCTTGCTGGTGCAGTTTTCTGTGTGGTCTTTTACCAATAAGTGCTGGCATGCTGCTACAGAAGCAAGTCTCTGTGTGCTTGCATTTGGAACTACATATGGTGATCTTGAAACCTAGAAGATCTCTTAGATTTTGGCTACAGTGTCAAACAGTGAGTAAACAGATGCTCTTTTGCAGTGTAAACCTATGCTGGTCAGAGAGAGGTAGTGACATATATAGTAGTTTGTATCTGGTTCAGTGCAAGTCTACAAGTCATAAGCTTTTTCCATGCTTGGAGACACACAATCAGTGTGAAAAGTTGCCTCAAACTCCATATGTAGCTGGCCTTTGACTTCATTCAATTCGTCTTTGCTTCAACCACTGTTGAAGAGCTGGGATAGAGTAGTCAGTGCCCCCTCCTCCAAAGGTGTCAGCATGTGGCAAGTGACCTTCATAACAACTTATGAATGTTCCTGCCACCCCACATTATCCAAACTCAGTGTCAAGGACTAGAAAGGCAATCAGCAGCCTTTTTTATCTTCGCCTTTGCTGTCAGGGGTTGGGAGGGAAGGATTGCTGTCTCCCAAGTTCACCGGTCTCCTTGGCACAACAATTATGTGTAAGAATGGGATTTAAGGTTCTTTACAGCCTCAGTCCACATGCCCAGTGTTTCTCTTCTGCACACAAATAACCAATAAACATGTGTGTGTTACTGTTGTTAGGTGCCATTGAACTGTTTTGACTTCGCCACACCTTTCGATAATTCAGACTGAGGTTGTACCAGCACTGTTTACATGTAGATCATTATAGGCCATCCTCAGGCCATCCTCGCTCTGGGCTGCTTCACTCACACCTGTCTCTGTGATTGACCTGAGCCTCTTCCATGGACCTCTTGGCTCTCCACCCCTTTTGCTCCATCAAATCTATTTCCTTCCTTATTGGATGCCGTTCTGTTACTCAAGGGAGGCGAATGTGTATGATTGTGGTTCTTTTTAAATCCTGTTCCTTCACCTCCATGCCCCCCTTCCTTTTTTATGTGCTTTTCTTCTCCATGCAGTTTAATTTTTAAAAAATAATAAATTTGCATAAAACGCTAGATAGAGGAATCATACCCGTAAACTGAGGAGAGAAGGGGAGGTGCCGCACAAACTCCATGCGTGCCAATTGGCCGAAGGAAAGACTGGACCCCACCCACCACAGTGGTTCAGCCTCCCTTAGCTAGTCAACCCCGCTCACAACTGAGAAAGCAAAGATGGCTTGGAATGCCAAGACAGGCGGAGTCCTCTGAAAAACAGCACTCCGGTTAGAACAATCTTACGGGGGTAGACTAGCTTGGAAAATGAATTGAATAAAAATAATGTGAGTAACACAACCTGAGGATGACCTGATGTTGTCCTAAACTAAAGGTGTGACCAAGGTCCCAGTGATTGCATGGATATATCCGTGCACAATAACTGCTGTTATTGAACTTTATTTTTGGGTATATGTCACAAGGTGATACTCCTATCAACAGTGCTATGGACTTCTTGGCTGGTGTTTATATGGAGATGTGATAACTGGAAGCAGATTTACTTAAAACCCTATACCTTTATTCTAGTGTTTGCAGAATGGAAGAAAATATGCAGACTTTGAGCCTGCATGTGTTTCCATTTACCTGACTGATATTAACAAAGCAACCTCTAAACTTTCTTTGGGAGGAAAAAAATCATAGCATTGTTCTTCATTTATAAAATAAATACTAGTTCACAGTGACAAAAACAACTAAGGTCATCACCATCATGATCTAAAGTGATATGAATGCTGCTTGCATGATAGCTGAGAATAGTATCCAGATGCGAGGTAAAGCTCTTATTCAGAAACATCGCCCTTGCAGTAGAAAAATTATGACCCTTACATCTTGACATTTTGTTAGGGAACCAGCAAGAAAGCCAGACTTCTGTTGCTTTAGCTGGTCTATGAGTAGCTAGACTTATTCTTTGTTTAAGCTATTAAAATAATTCAACATTTCAACATTTTTAATTAAGTATTCAAAAATTTTATATCTTTTAATATATTATATTATCTTTTAAAAGGTAATGCAAGAAAATACAAGGAAATAACTGAATAAACGAGGCACATAAAATAAAGTGAATAAATTACAAGCAGTACTTCTCTAATTAAAATGAAGCAATGGGAGGTGTCAACATGGGGAAATGCAATTTAATTTTTTTTGGCTCCCTTCTGATTTAGATAAGTATTGCATTTATTAAACAGCATTATTCTCACCTGCTGTTGTACAGTATCCACCCCTGCTCCCAATTAAAGCATTTTTCTCTGCTTTGGTTTGAAAATTGACCCTTGAGTCCAAAACATTGATAGTAATCCTTTATTTATTGACTTCTAGAAGTATTTTTTCTCTTTCTCAATTTTAAACAAATTAAATGAAGATAGAATAATTTCATCAGGAACAACTTTGATGCATCAGTGCAGAAAGTTTGCTAATTTGTGATACAAATTTTCACTAGATGCAGCTTAATACTTTAGTCTATACTAGACAAATCAGTTGGAGTTCTAAATAGCCTAGCGAAATGGATTGCATAATACTAATATGAATAGTTCCAGGCTAGGATGAACATAGACGTGCTGTCATATGAAAATCATATGTGCTACAAATATATGTTCTCTGAACACTAGCTAGAAAAGGTGGATAGAGAAGCTGATGGGTAGGAGAGTCGGATCCAACAAGGGGAAGTATTTCTTCACCCAGAGGGTCATTGGTTTATGGAATTTGCTGCCGGAAGAGGTGGTAACAGCTACCAGTCTAGATGACTTGAAGGTAGGGTCATACAAATTTATGAATGACAAAAGTATCAGTGGCTACTAGAATAAAGGCACATCTTTCAGGCTCGGGGCGGGGGAGGGGGTAAGCAGGACGCTTCCAAGGCCATTTGCTGGGATTCAAGATCAGGAAAAGTTTTGTCCTTGTCTGAGATGCCCATGAGCATTTGTTGGGCCACCGTGTATGACAGGACACTGGACTAGATGGGCTGTGGCCTGATCCAGCAGAGCTTCTCTTATGTTCTTAAAATCAATAGGAATCTACAAAATTAACATAACTTGAAAATGTAGCCAGTTTGGTCTAGTGGTTAGGGAGCTGGACTCTTATCTGGGAATACCTGGTTTTATTCCACTGTCTTCCACGAAACTAGTTGGGTGACCTTGGCAAAGTCACAGCTCTCTGAGCTCTCAAGCCCCACCTACCTCACAGGTGAGAAAAGCAGGGTAGAAAATCCAACTCTTCTTCCTCCAGAAAGCCAGCTGGGTGGCCTTGGGCTAGTCACTGCTTTCTTTCTGAGCTCTCCCAGCCCCACCTGTCTGTTGCAGGGAGAAGAATAGAAAGCTTTGCCTGCCACTTTGAATCCCCTTAAATGGAGCTATTGGGAGCTATAGTTTCTGCCCTTATCTGTGCAGATGTACTTAAATAGCAACACCAATGGTATCCTTTAGATGCCTTTTTGTTCCACACTGATGGCAAGTGCAGAAAGGCCCTTGGTGAAGCTTGGTTTAAAGTGACAAAGTATTTAAGCATGGACTATAGAATGCCTCATCTGCTCCCTCCAATGGATTTTATCAAGCTACTTTATGCTGTCAGATATAGGACTATTCTCCCTCCTGAAGCAGTTCTGCATTCAAAATATACCTTCTTCTATTCAGCTCAGTTACTAATATGGTCCATATGTCTATTCTTTTCTCATCAGAAACTGTCATTGTCACATAAATTAATTAAGATAGGAACTCATCTTTGGTCCAGACATTGAAGATGGCCTGCTCGTACAAACTTAATTATCTCTGACAATAACACTAGAATAAAATTTCCAATAAACCATAAATTTGTTACTCGTGTCAGTACTGATTTCTGCTTGTTTTTCAGGTTCCACCTCCTCATTTTCAAAGACCTAGTCCTTCATTGTTACGTGCCCAAAAAGTGGATAGTCTGAGATGTGAAATTCAGGCGGAACATGAGTTAGAATTCCAGAAAGCTCTTGTAACCATTAAAGAACGTGTCAAAGAAATTGAAGGCCCTGATATCAAAGAAAGTCTGCAGGATCAGATCCGCCAGTGGTTCATTGAATGCCGGTAAGAAACCACAAGATATGTAACCATAGCTCCACATCAGCTTGTAGAACCTACATGTTTCCTTTACGAGAATTATTCTTTAGAAGAATTAGTTTTCGGTCAAGGTGCAGTTTAGAGAAAACCTCTTTCATGCCATCATAGCTATCACACTTTTATGCACATTGGGTTGTTTGTATAGAAGGAGCTATGATTTAGAAAATCTACTCCAGTAGGGCATTTTGTGTGTGTGTTTTTGTTATTCCACATGTAAGACTGTATTTTCCATTACCTATTATTAAGGCAAATTTACAGTTACTATCTTCAAAGGCGTTTCAATAAAAATTTGGTTGATAATATTTAGAATTGTGGATTATTTGCAAATAGTTTATTCCATTCCATTCAATGCCAACCTTTGAAATCATGTCACAGCCCTCAGATATTTTAGTGATATTTTATTATATACTGGGAAGAAGCGGTATGCAAAACACTGTTCTGAATAATTTGGTATAGCCATCTACCCTCTATGTGGAGGCCTTGGGGACTTTTCAAGGCCAGAGGAAGTAGGGCCAAGCAATGCTGAACCATGTTATGAATTCATCATAAATTAGTGAACATTTTCCAACCTCTTGGAATTTGTCACACCACACAATAATCCCCCCACCAATCCAAATAATGCTTAGAGGAACAGCAGAGGGATGGGAAGCCCTCCAGTGCATTTTGCTCTACCTCCTCAGACCCTGAAAGCCCCAGAAACTAAAGAAGGAACAAATGTACCTGGGTAAGGTGCACAAGCATACCTATGCTACACCCTGCATACAGAGGGTGCATGGCTGTTCCAAAATACTTAAAATAGTTAAAATTTACAAACATTCTGTGTCTCAATGGGAAAGAAAGAAACAAAGTTGCTCATCAAATTTGAAACACTGACCTGTGATTTACCCAAAAGTGAACTAAAGCCTAGTTCTCCCTGAAGGACATTTTGGTCATATCAATTTCATTTCCTGGAAACATCATTTTAAAAAGTATCCATTTTAAAACCTACCAGCTCCCCCATATCCTTTTAATGCAATCATTTGACATCTTCAGCTCTATTGACTCTGAACTGAAGCAGTTGTTACTAGGGATATACACAAATATTCAAAACATTCGATATTCATACGAATTCATACAATATGGGCATTCATATACAAATAGAATGTTACGGCATTCGTACATTGACATTCATACAAAGATGAATGTTTCAGAACATTCATACAAAGCTTCGGAACATTCGTGAACAGGAGAGGTGGGAAAGTGGCTGTACCAGTCACACCTGCAATAGACCCAGAGTGAATTTGACATGGTTTGAGAGCGAATTCAAAGTGGATTCAGAGCAGATTTGACACTTTCAAATGTTACATGATACGTATCAGAGGCATATGGATACTTATTGGATTTGATTGGATATTCATATGAATTTGTACAAATTGAACAGAATCCTACCACATTCAAAGGTGATCTATTTGAACCAATATGATTCAATATGAATCAAATGCAAACAAAACCATTCATGCACATCCCTAGTTGTTACTCTTAATTCCTCAAATAGGTCAGTCTTCTTCAGTCCTAAATAAGATGTTGTCATACTTACAAAATACAATGTTCTGTAGAATTTCAGAATCCTATCTGAAAGGGGATCAAAAAATTAATTGTATAAGCATGATCTTTTAAATGAGAAACATAAAGAGCCTAACATATGATAAAGGTCACAATACATCTTGTGGCCTCTGGCTGTTAACAGTCTGAATTATATGGAGAATTTATGTGTTTTTAAGATGCCCTAGGGAGCTCTGTTTTGGCATTCCTGACCTAATAACAGAATATCCAAGTAGTTGCAGCTTTCGTGTACCCTTTATGCAATTTTTTTATTTTTTTTTGCAAACATAGATTAATTTCTTTAGAAGCAGAAAAGATAAATGTCCTTTAAGGGTAATTCTAATTGTTTGGTTTATCAGCATGATTGTGAAGGGGTTTTGAGCAAAGCAGGGGGAATTCACATGTGGAAATGAAGTAGAAAGTTGAGATGAAATGATGTCTTTTATTAAAGAAAAAATTAAAATGTTCATAAGTGGTTATGAACTTTATTTTACTTATCTCTTCTTGTCAACATTGTATCGGACTATAAATCCAGACTTGGCTAGAGGGCTTAATATTATCTCATTGTTTGCCTGCTGTCAGGTATTTGTGAAATAAAACCAGGGATGCTGACCACAGACTTTTCAGTGACCATTGATGAGGTATTTGGGAAGCTCATATCGGATGTCTCCAAAAGTAGAACAGTTCTCCCATCTCTGTCTATAAAAAAGTTGCAAGGAGAAAAAGGATATTCAAGGACTGAAGTGTTAACCCAAGCCAGAATGATAAGTTGGGGGGGGGGGGGGAATGGGAATTGCAGTTTGGCAGTGTTTAGAGATCTGCATGTTAGCAGCTGCTACTCTAAGGTCTTTTCTTCCTTATGTGACACAGCACATGTGACATAGACCTTGAGAGAACTTCACAGTAGCAGTTGTCATGATCAGGGGCAAATTCACACCTCCCTTCTTACCCAAGGGATGGGAAAGGTGAACCTGCCTACACGTGTACTTGCATTCACACTAGTTAATGCTAGTGCATGCAACCCCCTCCCTGTGGCCTGACACATGGGTATGGATGTGTATCCAGGAGCCAGCATCTTTACTCCCAATGCCAGTGCAATGCATATGTGCTGGCACCGTCATCAAGACAATGGTGATGTGCCGTGCATGGGCATGCCTGCACACTAGCAAGGTGCATCACATGCTCCTCTATGTAGCATAGAGGTGCAGATAGCTTGCCAGAGGACAGGACTGGTCAGAAAAGATCAAGGTAAGTGCACATGTGGAGCAATTTACCATTCTCTAGTCAACCTACAGTGCACTCCTGCATGGAAGGAGACATTTCTGAGTCGGAAACAGCTCCTTGCAGTACAGATGCTCCATCTAAGACCACACTGTGGGTTGACTAGTGGACCAAGTGCAGAAAGGCCCTGGGTAATCATTGAGGTCTTAGGACTGTAGTGGGTTCACGGTTTCCAGGGAAAAAATAGTGTTTTTTACACTTCAAATATAACCAGTTAGCTTCTTTGTGGCCCATATATTTCATGTTGATTTCTACCCCCCTCCTTGGAAAATGGAGTTCTGCCAAGAATTCTTTGCAGTAGAATTGAGAAAGTCAAGAAGAACACTAGATAAAAGTAAGGATGTGCACAAATGTTTTTTTTTCAGGTTTGATTTGAATCAAATGGGAGGAAATTTGCATTAGTTCAAATAGAGCACCTTCAAATGTGGTAGGACTCAAATTTGATAGAATGTTGTTTGAATGCTCTTTGAATCCAATTCAAATCCCTGCTGCCAGTTTGTTCCTATGGATCCCCTACGGATTCACTCTGAATAGGTCAAATTTACTCTGAATCCACCACAGATGTGACTGGGCAGTCACTTTCCCACCTCCTGATGTTCATGAATATAACGAAACTTTGAATGTATAGAAGCATTTGGTTCACACTGGAATGTCAATCTTCAAATGTAGTCAACATTCAATTCAAATTCCAATGTATGAATTTGAATGAATTCAGTCACTGAATGTGGGAATATTCGTGCACATTCCTAGATAGAAGCCTTGTTCCCCACCTCTAGGTGAGAAGAAGCAGTCATCCATTTTAAGGAGGAACACTGAAGTCATCTTTTGCTGTCACTTTTAAAACTTTAAATTTTTCCATGTTAGGCTATGCACCATGTTGTCTGAATTCTGCATAAGATATGAGAACCCTTTTTTCTACTTTTTCTACTCTTGTAACCACAGCAGTGTGTCAATATTTCATGGTGCACCACTTGAGGAACAGTACGTTAGAGCAGACAAAGAAAAGCAAAAGCTCTTATTTTCATAGTCACATAGAAAACAATTACTGTAGAGAACAAGTAACCTATTGAAGCAAAATGTAAAAAAATGTGGAGTAGGTTTAAAATATAATGTATCAAAAAGACATCTGATCATCCTACAGGAGACATGTATATTTGCATTTTGGTTTGTTTTTAACCCTACTGCTTTAACATTCCGATACTTTAACTACCTAGACAATCTTAACTCTGTAACCAAAAAGTAGCAACTCAAAAAAAGGAAGATTATTTTTAAGACAGTGCTCTTTAGTTTTTAAAATACGTGTTTCTTTTAAGTTTTAGGCCCTCTCCATACTCAGAGTTATTCAGGGCCAAGAAAGGCCTCAGGGGCCTCTTTTCTCCACCATGGGATACTTGATGAAGTGAGGGAGTGGGCTAGGATGACAAAATGACACCCTATCCAGTTCTACAGTGGAACTTTGATGGTGATATCTGTCAGTGGACTAGTGGGTTCATGGGGAACCCTTTTTATTCGTGCTCCAGGAAGTACCACTGGAATTGATGTGGCACTGAAAAGGGACCTCCCAGAAGCTCCAGAGGCCAGGAATGAAAGGTTCTCTGTCTACAGAGGCTGGACACCAGCTCTGGACCTAGTCTTCGGAACTGGCAGCCAGTGCCAGGATAGGACAGGCCCAATGATGGGAGGCGTTGCATATCTCAGAGTGCAGAAATAGTCTGAGATTCTTAAACTGGGCTTGGCCTGAAATCCTTGCCAAGTGGAGGATGGATAAACAGTAACCTCCAAAACAGACAACCATGGCTTGTAAATGGAGAAACTGTGTAGAAAAAGTGTAGAAAAAGAGGGTACTGTGAAGAACAAAAGTACCACAGAGGAAGACAAATCAGTTATGTAAACAATAGTTATTCTATTTGGAACTTGTAAAATTTATTGTTGTTGTTGTTATAGTGGTTCTTTCATTCCGATGAAATCTGAGGGTGTGAATCTTTTTCCAAAATGAGGAGAAAGTGTAATTAAGCCCATGTGTTGTTAATCTGTTTTATAGGTGTTACTAGATTTACAAGAGACCAGAGACACCAGAATAGCTCCTGTGCAGTGGCAAAAGTTACCTATTTGAGTGCATACTGGAAATTTATGTGGTTGTTGACATTAATGGAGGCAGTTTGGTGGCTTTGGAGGGGATCAGCTAGAAAGCCCGATTCACATATTTTCTATAGTTGGTGAAACAAAGATAAATCTTTGTGTCATGAACTTGGAACAGTGCAGCCAATTGAACTGCCATCATCAAGACCCTAGAGACTATATTTTTTCCTAGGTCACTAGTTCTGATTTTAAAGGATTTAAAAAAAATGCTAGTGTGTATCACCTTAACAGCCATGCAACCTTTCTTGATTTGGTCATTTTAATTACTTGCAATATGACTATGTGTTAGCTGTTCTTGACATTAGGTTATCTTAATTTCAACACTATATATAATCACAATATTATTTGAAGAAAAAAGAGAGTCTTAACTTATAATGGTAAAGTCATCATACTATACAATGAAGGGGCTTAAGTCCCATTTGAGCTCTATTTTCTGTCCAGAGAAGTTTTCGCACGGGGCTGAACGGAACGCGAAAAAGACAGCTGCGGACATGTCATCCGCATTGCCCGAGCGCGGCTTGCGCTCCGACGTGTCCGCAGCTGTCTTTTCCGCGTTCGAAATGTAGAGCACTTTAAAGTGCTCTACATGCGTTCCAACGCGGACGAGCCGCCCGCAGGCGTTCGGGAGGAGAAGCATTCGCGCCTGCTTCTGTCTCCCGAACAGCTGCGGCCGCCTCCGACGCCGGCAAGGCTTCGACAATCAGCTGTTTGACAATCAGCTGATTGTCGATCTGCCTCCGCGGCTGTCTCCGCGCCCCTGGCCGGCCTTTGCCGGCTAAGACAGCTCCCGGCGCTTTGAGCATTCGCACACAGACGCTCCGGAACGCGTTTACACGCGTTCTGGCGCATCTGTGTGTGAACGGGGAAAGCACCCGGAGCTGTCTTAAGCTTTCCGCCTGAACGCGTTCCGTTTGGAACGCGTTGCAGTGCGGAAATGCCTCAGTACTGGGGCTTTCTTGAATCTGGATTACACCTGCAGCAGAATGGGTAGTAGAGTTTCAAAAATGGTAGAACAGGGTGCAGCATTTCAGAGTGCAAACAAGGCATTACATTTTGAACCTCCTTTCATGTTCAGCTGTAAAAATGAATAGCGTATAGGGGAGAAATACTCTATTCCCATTTCCTCAAAGTTGTTCGGTTTGCAAAAATTCTTTTCAGGATGAAAACATGTGGGACCAAGGGCTATAAACTTCATGATGAGAGGGAAAGGAGGCAAGCAGACAAACCAAGAACCTTTCTGCATGGGGCATAAGAAGGGGACTAAGGCCTCCCTTCTGCATGGAAGTGCAGATTCCAGAAGCTTCCATCCTCTCCTAGCATACCATGTCCACACAGGAAAGAGCATAAATTGGGCTAGGACAGCCAGAATGCCACCCTAGCCTAATTTACTGGTATACTGACATCAAGCTCTGCTAACATGATAGGGTAGTGTTCCAGACCACGAAGGCATGCAAATGGCCATCCTAATATTGACAGTCTTGCCAGAATCAACACATGTCAGCTTGAGACAGGTTACTAATCCCAGGCCAGGGTGTGCTGCCCTGTCTCTAGATAATGGCCGTACGTGCAAACACAGCCGAAATTCCTCACAGCACTCACCAAATAACATGTTTTTCTTTTCTCATTGCCTCTGTGACCTGCTTGCTGACTTGCTAACTTATTGTACTTATTGGTCAGATGGTAAGCCAGGGAAGTTTTGCAGCCTTTCCCGCTCACCTTCAGGTTTCTACAGTAACTGTTTTACAGATGAGAAAAAATGGAAAATGGCAGCACTTTTTAATGTGTTGGTGGTAGAAATGTGATTCTGCACATTGCTGTTTACGATAGCATTATGAAATAGCATAAAATTACCAATAATAAGTACCACTGTGGTAGAGGCAAGAAACATACAAGATCAACCATTATGGTTAGTCTGAAGTACATTTCTTCCATCTTCACTGCCCTTCAAACAAGAGTACAGTCTGAGGCAGTAAAATGGGTAATGTTGGTAATACACCAACAAAGGTGCAGATCAGGAATGGATTGGGTCTTTCCAGTTTGAATGCCCAACCCATCCCACAGTCACCCAGCACTCAACCAAATGCCACGTAAGTTCAAACACTGCTGTATTAGCAGCCATCACCTCACTGCAAGCAACTATGTATGCCAGACATTGTTGTGATGACCAGGTGACATGGCACGTGACTGTGGCTATGCTACCCCACCCTTATGCATGCATTCTTCTAACAGAAGAGATGCTGGAGTGTGCTGGCCATGTTCTAAACACAGCAAAGAATCTATAGCCCCCCTAAAACACCATCAATGCAATATACAATACATTTTAGGGAATATGGCATGCTAGATATATCAGTAAAAAAGTAACAAAACTATTTTTAATATAGCATATAAAATCTTTAAATCACTTATTCCATATCACTTGGTGTACAGCTGTGCATGTATAGTCCACCAGCTGCAGTTGTCTTGGATCAGCCATCTGGACTGTGAGTTGTTCAAGTGGTTGTATCCGACTTGTTCACACTTGACAGATGTGTTTTGACTTGAACATCTTTTTCAGTGGTTTAAGTACATTGCAGACAATTAGAATCTCATAAAGGTTCAGACTATTCAGAGAATTAGGCTTCTTCTTTCCTCTTTTTCCAGTCAAAAGATTATTTTTTAAACCAACATCTCAAACATTCAGTCTAGCATAGAAGTTCATGGATTCTTGTAAGACTGAACCTTACCTTAAAAACAGAAAATGTGGCTGTTGTGTGTTGTTACTGAAGGAGTCTTTCTCTATGTCTCCATTTTAAGAATCTCTATTTTGATGTCAGATCAACACCTGAATTTACTGTTCACGAGAATAACATTTGTAATGGCCACACTAAGTGGCTAAAAATACAACGCTGTCAGCTTTCTTTTCAAAAGTCAAAAATGTGGGAGTTAATGAGAATGGCATCCCAAGGCATTGTAATGTGTTTCTTGGACAGCAAAGCTAGCAGAGTTTTTCAATTAGCAACACTGATAAATAGGCTCTCAGCATTAGACTGGGGCTAGCTTCTAATTGAAAACATCTGGTTTATTTCTCTTCATCCTTTCATGCTTCAGAAGCCACAGGAAGGATGCCAAGATTCTGGCCAATTTATACCAGCTAATAATTTATATGAGGAATATGGAAGGCTTTTGATCTTCATTGTCCAACGTCCCTTAAAAATAAATAATGATGACATCCCAGCTAACGAGTATTTCCAGGATAGCTTCTTCACCACCTAAAGCAATTTTTATTATTTAGAGCAGCCACCCAATTCTAAATAGAGTGAACACTCAGTAACTGTTTGTGTAAGTATATGCTGGTATTTGTATATGTGTGCGCATTTGTGTGAGTCTCTGTGGGAGGGACCACAGTTTGTGTGTGGGCGTGTTGGTGTGTGAGGGTGTGTATTTAGGTGAGTTCTGTGGGAGAGACCATTTGTCAAGACTGGGCAAGAGGGGGAGAATCGGAACAGGGGGCAAGTATTGCAAAGGTAATGGTCAGGGGGAGATATGGTGATGTGAGACAGAAGAGACAGGTTAGAAGAAGGGGTATTAGATACCTTGAAGCTATTACCCCTTCTGTTCTGCCTCCCAACCAGCAGTGTTTGGGGTGCCATGCCAATCAGCCTCCTGCTCTGACCGTGTGGCTCTTGAATGCCAGATCAGCCTGGAATAAAACATCTGTCATACATGACTTGATTCTGGAAGAGGGGGCTGATCGGTCAAGTATAACAGAGACATGGATGGATGAACTGGGTGGGCCTTGTCTCAACCAGCTGTGTCCTCCAGGATACTCAGTGCAGCACTGTTCTAGACCAGGGGGAGGGGTGGGTAGTACATCGGATTTCCATCTCATTCACCAGATGGCCAATTTGCGCTATAATGGGGATTGAGGGCCTGTTTTTATTGTTGGGCCAGAGAGACAGGATAGAGATGCTGCTGGTGTACCATTCACCCTACTGCCTGGCATCCTCCCTATCTGAGCCAGTTGAGGTGGTCTCAGATGTGGTGTTGGGGGATTTCAACTTCCACGCCAAGACTATGCTCAGTGGACCAGCTCAGTTCTTCATGTCCTCCATGACAACCATGGGAGTGTCTCAATTTGTATCTGACCCAACTCATATAGACCCACACCCTTGATTTGGTTTTTGCCTCAGAGCGGACTCATGAGTATCTGACAGATTCATAAGGGATTAGATGTCACGATTGGCTGTGGTCCGAACAAGGTGTCCAGAGATTTGTCTTGTCCAGTTTATTTGGATCAGTTTCAATTGTTGTGGCCTGAGGATGCAGACAAGCTGCTTGCGGGGATGTGGCCGATAACGTGCTCTCTGGATCCCTGCCCTTCATGGCTGATAAAGACTAGCTGACAAGGTATGACTGAGTGGATCCAGGAGGTAATCTTAGTGATGGTTGAGGATCAACAGAGGGACATCAGGGTTTTTAGTTTTTAAATTATTGTTTTATGCATTGATATTGTGTTTTAATATGTTATACTGTTTAATACTGTCTTAAGGGGGGGAGGGATAAGGTGTTTTTAATTGTTATATTTTACATTTTACTGCTGTTAACCGCCCGGATTGGTTTGCCATAGGGCGGTATACAAATAAATATTATTATTATTATTATTATTATTAGGTAATGAATGCATCTCTGAGGGATGGGGTGGTCCCTCCAGCCCTGAAACAGGCTGTGGTGGGCCCCCTCCTGAAGAAGACCTCCTAGGACCCAGAAGATTTAAATAACTATCACCCAGTGGCTAACATACCTTTTTTAGGCAAGGTTCTAGAGAGGGCTGTCACTGTTGAACTGCAGGCATGCTTGGAAGAAGCTGATTATCTGGACCCATTTCAATCTGGCTTCAGGCCCAGTTATGGCACAGAAACTGCCTTAGTCGCTCTGTTTGATGACCTCCTCTGGGAGAGAGACAGGGGGAATGCTACCCTGTTGGTTCTCCTAGAACTCTCAGCAGCTTTTGATACCATTGACCACAGTAACCTGTTGGAGAGACTACGGAGTTTAGGAGTGGGAGGCAATGCTTGCCATTGGTTCCGCACCTATCTCCAGAGTAGATTCCAGAAAGTGGCTGTAAGAGACACTGATTCGACACCCTGGGAACTCACTTGTGGGGTTCCTCTGGGGTCGATTTTATCTCCCATGCTATTTAACATCTATCTGAAACCGTTGGGAGAGGTTATCAGGAGATTTGGAGTGAGGTGTCATCTATATGCAAATGATACCCAACTCTATCTCTCTGTGCTATCTGAATCAGGAGAGGTGATTGAAGTGCTTGACAGGTGTCTGGAGACAGTAATGGGTTGGATGAGGGCCAATAAATTGAAACTGAATCCAGACAAGACAGAGGTGCTGTGTGTCTCAGGGTCTGGGTCTGTGTAGTAGGGAGATACCCTGTCCTTGAAGGGATTGCAGTGCCCTGGAAGGGACAGATGCGTAATTTGGGGGAACTCCTGGACTCTGCGCTAATACTTGAAGCTCAGGTGGAGGCCGTGGCCAGGAGTGCCTACTCCCTACCATGGCTGGTGTGTCAACTGAAGCCTTTTCTGGATAGAGACGACTTAGCCACAGTTATCCATGCTCTGGTAACCTCTACTGTAATGCACTATTGTAATGCACTCTACATGGGGCTGCCCTTGAAGGCAGTCTGGAAGTTGCAGCTAGTGCAAAATGCAGCCACTAGAGTGCTGACCAGAACAGCTAGTGGGACGCATGTCACACCAGTTTTAAAAGAATTGCATTGGCTGCCAATTCACTGTCAAGCCCAATTCAAGGTGTTAACTTTGACTTATAAGGTCCTAAATGACTTGGGCCCCAAATATCTAAAGGAACACCTTCTCCCATACCAACCTGCCCGTGCCTTAAGATCTAGCGGTGAGGCCCTCCTGGTTGTCCCACCACCTTCAGTAATGAGGCTGATGGGCACCTGGGAGAGGGCCTTTTTGGCGATGGCCCCCAGACTATGGAATAGTCTCTCCCTCGATGTGCGTCATGCCCCTTCCTCTTTGCCCTGGCCCTGGCCTTTGGCTGAGGTGATTATATTCAGTTACAGTCACTGTTAATGCAATATGGAGTGTACTGTTTTAAATTTGTTGAATTTTTAAAGTGTTTTTAATCTGTATCTTGTTTTAATCTGTTGTTTAATCTGTTGTTACCTGCCCAGAGACCTTAGGGTATGGGGTGGGATAGAAATGTAAACAAATAAGTAACATGTTTCCAGGAACACGTGCAAATACGAACGTCATTAACTTGAACTATGTGCTATAAATCTATTCACATGTGTTGCAGTGACACTATGGTAACATAATATGTGTGAAAAATTAAGGACAGAAACATTTTTCATCTAATCTTTTCTTTCTTTTCTCTTTTTGATAAAATGGCAAATCTGTCAGAGTCTTTTGAACAGAAAACGCATTTGTAACCTTTCTTAATCAAAGTGTCCTCTCAAGCATAACAGTAATGTCATTAGCACAACAGTGACATGCAGCTTTTTTAAAAAAATGCCTTGTGCAACTTAAAATATCGACTATAAAAGATTAAATGCAGGCATGAAATGCAGCCTCTTGCAAATTTTAATCTAGAAGAATAACTTGTTCTTCAAAAATGTATGAAAGGAGATCATTTAGGACTATAACTCTACAGCAGATTTCAAGAGGATAAACAGCCTTCAGAGTAGCTCATTATAGGGATGTGCAAAACATTTTGAGGTTGAGATGAGCCATACAGGCAGTTTCAAGCTTGAAACAGAACAGCATTTCAAATAAGATTCTGTTTCATTCCCAGAACAAGGCGAGCCTGTTTTGTTTGAACAATTTGAGCACCATTTCCAAAGCCCCAGGGACACTAGTCCAGGTGGTAAAAAGCACTGTGGTATTGTCCACGAGCCATTCTATTCAAGAAAAGAGCAATTTTTGTTTGCTTAAAACTTTTACTAAATCTCCATCACTGAGTTCCACCTCATATTTGAAGTAGCCATCTTCAGGCCCTATCATGCAACCCATATTGCTGGCCCTTGGAGTTACTAACTAACTGGAACAATGAGATGTTTTGAGTTTTGTCATTGTCCCTATGGCCAGAACACTCACACATTAAAAGCTTTGTTCCAAGAGAACAATAGAGGCCAATTTGCACTTGGCCCTGTAGTAGATGATAGGGTAGCTTCTGGTAAAGTGAATCTGCACTTGGAGGAGCTATTTTCAACCCAGAAATGCCTCCTGCCTTAACAGATGGTATCCCAGTGTCTACTGGGGTTGGTGCATGAAATCATGGCACGTCACGCGTCCCAACTTTTACCAGAAGCTTACCTTTCTCATCCAGCACCATGACGATTCACACCATTTCTGCTGCTAGGGGTCATCTGAGGTGCTGTGCAAGTGTGCTGGCACCTCAGATGACCCCAATGTGTGGCGGATCACCGTCATCATGGTGACAGTGCATGCTCAGTCACACCAATGGGCACAAAGAATATGGTGAATGTCCAGTCACATGGGGGGGTGTTGGTGTGGCATATACTAGCATTCCCAAGTGCAAATGCTGGTACACGTTAGTGAGTAATGCACTTTTCCCATCCAGTAGATGGATAGCAAGTGCAGAAACGCCCCAGGCTTGGACAATGATTCAGAAGAATGTTTCAGTCATTTGCTTTGAGTTAAGAACAAAATACAAAAATTACTTTGTGCTAACCTCTAGCTTATTGACATTGATGTAAATAGATTCTTGGTTTCATGTAAAATAAATCACGGTTTACAATGCAAAAATTATAGCAAAATCCATTCTACAATTTTAATGGCTCTGGGGCACAGTCCTCTCTCTCTAAATTGCTTGTGTCTGGTATTTAGCAACTGAAAATATACCAGGGCACCAAACACCACCTGGGTCCAAGCAAGGTCTCAGGATACCAGCTGTGCTTGGAGAGGCAAAGACACCGTTGTCATCGATGCATCTGCTATTGTGATGCAGATGCCCCTTTCTTGATCCAGATCAGAGAATGCCAGCATGGATGTAGACGACATTTATCTGGCCTACTACTAATCCAGATTAGTGAGCCCTTAGCACAGTTCTCATCCATATATTCAGATTGGTTTGTCTGCTTTTTCACTGGTGCTAGGTGGGCCTGTTTGTTTTTGGAGCACCACCATTGCCGGAGTACTACCTAATACAATTAGGATGAAATGGAAAACCCTTTCTTTAGGAGAAGATCCCTCACTGTACCATCATTCCACCCCCATTCTAGGCACCACCAGCAATGATTTTCATGATTTCACCAAGAGTGAAGGAATGTGGAAGCGGGGCTTCAATACTGGTCCTGCTGGGCCCTGGTCACACCTATATGAGACAGGACATCCTGTTCATAATTCTGAGTTCGTACCAGCTCTGTTCACACCTAGATAGTTGTAGGTCATCCTCAGGCCATCCTCGCTTGGGCCACATTGGTCACACCTTTTTCCACAGTAGATCTGAGCCCTCTCCACAGAACTATTGGCTTTCCACCCCTTTTCTTGTGTCAAATTGATCTCCTTTCTTATTGGATGCCATCCTGTCACTCAAGGGAGGTGAGAATGTGTGTTTGCAGTTCTTTTTTAATCCTGTTCCTCCACCTCCATGCCCCCTTCCTTTTTTATGTGCTTTTCTTCTCCCTGCAATTAATAATGATAATGACAATGATTAAAAAATAATAAATTTGTGGAAAAATGCTAGATAGAGGAATCATACACATAAACAGAGGAGAGAAGGGGAGGTGCCTCACAAACGCCTTGTGTGCCACCGTCCCCTAGACATTGGACAAAATGAAAGACTGGACCCCTACCATCACAGCACAGTTCAGCCTCCTTTAGCCATCCCTCTGCTCATAATGAGGAAGAGAAGACAGCCTGGCATGCCAGGATGAGCTACGTCCTCTGGAAAAGAGGACTCCGGTTAAAATGATCTGACGAGGATGATCCAGCTTGCAAAGTAAATTGAATAAAAATAATGTGAGTAACGTGACCTGAAGATGACCTGAAATCGTCTTGAACTAAAGGTGCGACCAGGGCCCTGGTAAAGCTAGCATGGAGATCCCAAACAGACTTCTGGAAAGTCCTGAAGATGCTCACCACAATTGTGTTTGACTCAGGATTGCATTGTTAAATCAGTTCTAAACAAACTTTTAGGTAACTCATGGTTTTTAGACACATGAGGAGAGAAAAATTATTTTAAGGAAAATATTGCATAAAGAAAATTTATACAATTATGAAAAATAACAAAGACTATGCTTCTTTATCCACTTGTCTGTCATATTTCATTGTCCAACATTCAATCCATTGTCTTCATTTTCCCCCATAAAATCTATAAACCCAAGATTGCATAATGTGTTCTTCTACAGGTTATCCACAAAGATTCCTTTGTTGCTATGCACCATATTTAGAATAAATTCCAAAAGGTGTGGCACAGAGAACCACTACTGGATTTTACTGGAATACGCCTATGAGTACTTAACATTTTTAGGTCACAGCTAGGGATGTGCAAAAATATTCCAACTATTCATTATTTGTACAAATTTAGATGAATTCAGACATTCATATAAGAATCAAATGTCCGGACATTCATATAAGAATCAAATGTCCGGACATTTGAATTTCCGAATTCAAATGAATACACATATCTCGAGTTATTCGTATGAATAATTTGGACATTCATATCTGTATACGTATCCCATGTATATCCATACACATCTGTACGGATACATACGGATGCATACAGGATGCATATCATTGGGTATGTACTGTATTGAATATTTGAATGAATACATATAAATATATTTGTATCAAATTGAATGTCTGGACATTTGTTTTTCCTTATATGGACAAATTCAGATTTTTGAATATTCGATTTGATACTAATCCAATGTCGAAAATCACATTCATGCACACCCTAGTCACAGTGGATATTTGAATAACATCTTCCTTTTTGTTTTGTTCCTGGAAAAGGGGGAGAGAACAGCAGAAGAAGCTAGCCATCCCCTAGGTAATTGCCTTGTTAAGTAAAAGAAAATAGAAATAGGCTGTTAGGCTAAAGCTGTGAAAATATTCTTTAATGGCATCCAGCTGGCATTATTTTAAAAATGGAAAGCAATAATATCATGCTGAATTTGTACATTCCTTTTTTCACTGAAGGAGATCTATAAGTTTTGTCAGACCTCCTAGCCAATCCTGCCTTAGTAACTTGGTGAGTTAATCCTGCCTCACAAATTGATTAAGCCTGGGATGTTTACTGCAATGTATTTCCATGTATATTTCCATAGTGAGATGGCGGCAGTGAAGTAAAGGCCATAAGAATCTAATTTTAGAAGCATTACGTCTCTTCAAAGTCTGCCCAGCAGCTATAATGGTTTCAGAACTATGTTCTAATTAGAGGCCAAAGAATATGATTAGAGACTTCCCTGTGTTTCAGTGCTGTGTGCTTTTGAACAAGCCTTGTTCCATTTAGCTACAGCACGCTTTGCATAAATTAAGCTCATAATAAAAATACTTTTATTTATAATGAAAATATTTTTCTTCCTTTGCTCCATTTATCAGGTTATGAAATTATATTGATAACATGGCAGACATAGTTGCTTTTAGGTTCTACTCATCTCTCTTTAACACAAATGCTTTCAAACATGGCTACAATAGGTTACAATAGGTTGAATTCTACAAATTATAGCATGTTTACTCAGAGGGAGGCTCCAAAAGAACTACTGCCTTGGTGAACTAATCATAGCAAGAGAAAATCAAAGGGTATATATTAGTTTAGTAGTGGGAAATTCAAGGGAACGGTAATTTTAAAAATATTTTCTGTGAGATCTTTGTTACGTTTTCACCTTTCAGTGAAAGAGGAAAATTGCACAGTATTTAAATGTGTTCTTCTCAGAGTAGCTATCTGACAAACCTGGTAGCCCTGTGCAAATATTTTAACTTAAAGTTAATCCTATTAACTGGGCTACAGTTGTCTGAGGCCCACAGATCAGAGAACAGCAATTTGATGCCCACATCCTGCTTGCGAGGAAAAGCTTTTTCTGCTTCTTCTGTTAAAGATTCTTAATCTAACCAAAGCTGGAAGGTTGAAGAAAATAAAATTGCTTGTGAAAAACTGTCCTTTGCTTTATGCACACCATGTTTTATCCACCTTATCAACACTATACCCTGCCCTCCAATATTAACAGCAGCATATGCTATTGTTGATATATGGTGGGTATAGTAATTGTCATAGGGATACACGACAAGGACCTGTATTCTGAAAAACGAGCCTGTGGCATGGATAATACACTCTCCCTTTTAGGAGAGAATGTCTTTTCAAGAATACTTCCCATAATGTACTTTAGGCTGTTTTTGCACTGCCACTTTAGAGCCCGTTTAGGACCCCATTAGGAACCCAATGTGTACCTGCTAGGTACTGATCAGGAAGGCTCTGTCCCCATGCAGTACCCATTTGAGACCCCAGTAGGGCCCCATCCCAAAGGCCCTGTCCCCATGATGGCTGCAGAAATATGGATTTATTGGGTCCTTTGGACTCCTTAAATACAGATTTCCTGCAGACCCCTTTAAAGGTGTTCACAATCCAGTCTTCAAGAAGACTGTCAGAAGACTACCTCAGTCGATGTGTGTCTGCATGACTTACCTGGCTGATGGGGGGCAGGGGTGGGGCCAGCCCCCCATCGAAGCACCTACCCTGATGTCCTGCTGATGAAGCACCATCATTGGGGGGTGGGGAGACAATAGTGGCGGCCACATTGATGCAGCTGCAATCGCCACCTCTGCCACGTATGGGGTCCTCCCCAAGATCCAGATCTTTCAGGACTAGATCCCAGGGAGGACCCCATCTCAAAGATTCGGATTTTCTAGATCTGGATCTTTGATGGGAAGTGCAAAAACGGGGTTAGTTTTAAAATGCTAAGCAGAGAACGAATATAGGCAATTCCTCATTGAACTGTATAGTGGATCAGCAAGCGTACTAAGACCCTTCCTTCCACACACAGGTGACCCCACCCGAGGCCTTCCTTAGACCACAAAAGCATGCAGAAAGGGGCTCCTAGAGTACTCCCTGGTCCAAAATACTGGCCAGTGAGGAATTGCCCTCTGTAAGAACAAATTATGAATAAGAACATAAGAACATAAGAACATAAGAGAAGCCTTGCTGGATCAGGCCACAGCCCATCTAGTCCAGCATCCTGTCGCACACAGTGGCCCACCAAATGCTCATGGGCATCTCAAGCAGAGACCTTCTCCTGCTCTCGAGTCCCAGCAGATGGCCTTAGAAGTGCCCCAGTTCCTCCCCCCCCCCCCTCAGCCTGAAAGATGCACCTAGGCATTCGTTCTAGTAGCCACTGATACATCTGTCATCCATAAATTTGTCTAACCCTACCTTAAAGCCATCTAGACTGGAGTCTGAATGAATTGTGAAGTAGCAAAACCATGAATAAGCTGAAAGTACAAACATTTAAAAGTCAAAAAATAATTTCTTACTGTGTAGAAAATTACAAATTCCCAGATAGTAAACTCACATTTTAGACTGTAAAACCAAGCCAAAAAACCCTGTTATTACTGTATTTTGAAAAATACTATCTGGCTTAACCAGTTCTCCAGCCCACACTGTTGCCTACACTTCACTTGCTTATGCTTGGCACATCCATATAGCATACTAACCATGATTCACAAAAGAAAGACCATACTGAACTTTTATATATACAGTGGCGATTCCCATGTGGAATTGATGAGGTGTCAGGGGAGGGGAAAGCTGCAATTACAGCCTCACCTTTGATATTTCCAGACTGTGTTTTAAGTCTGCTGTAGATCAAGAGATCAAAGGTGAGGCTGCAGTCAAGAGCCTTGCCCTCCTCTGTATAGGTATTCATCCACCTTTCCTGTTAGTCTCTTGAACCCCAATGAGACAGAAAAAGAAAAAGGACTTTGAGGCCTGTGGTGTTTCTCTCTTGTTGGGTTCTATCAGGATTGTGATTCCTCCTTCCTTCATTTGTAAAAGAGTTTCCAAGTTCCAGGGAATGTGTCCTCTGCATTGAAATTGGTTATGATTTCTACTTAGCTCTTTTGAATTTATTTGCTGGGTCAAGATGCAGTGGGGAGCGAACAGCATGCTGTCCTGCTGCTGAGATTCAGCTGGTCCACATATGTTTAAAAATTGGCTAATTATATAATGTTGAGGTGCAGTGCAGCAGAGCATGACACAAATGTGCAGAGCCTGAAACCAATGCCTCATGCTAGAGCATCTTTCCCCACAGAGGACATGACAGATTAATAATGGGAACAGCTGAAACTGCTGAAGAATTGACTGGAGGGCAATCGAGGGCTGCACTGAGTCATTAGTTATGCTTGTTTTTAGCAACACATTTCTCTCTTATGTGGCCTAAATACAAAGCAAGCCAAATAATCTGTACGTGGATTTTAGTGCCAAAAGCAATTTTTCAAATGGCTACATAAAAGAACCTAAAACATAAAAGAGTGATCTGGCACAGATTTTTAATACAGTATTTAAACTAAATGCAAATTAAAGTCTGTGCCATGTGCACTTTTCTCGCGGTAATATGGCTCATGCAAAATCTTTTTTTTTTAACTATAAAAATATTCAAGGGAGAAAATACGAATCAGTGCTGATTTTGAAGACATAGAGAATGAAAGATTGTGTGGTTTGTTTTCTAGGATGTGTCTCCACCACAACCATAATGGGATATATGAGGTGGGAGTTGTGAAGAAGTGCCACGGTCTCCATACTACCACACATTTTCTCTTATCCACACCAGCACACCAAGGCATCTGAGAAAGCAATCGATTTGCTTGTCTGGAGAGTGTACATAGGCCCTGGTCACACCTTTAGTTTAGGATGACTTCAAGTTATCATCAGGTCCCATTACTCACATTATTTTTATTCAATTTATTTTCCAAACCGGCCTCTCCCATTAGGCCGTTTTAACTGGAGTCTGCTTTTTCAGAGGACTCAGCCCATTCTGGCATGCTAGACTGTCTTCTCTTCCTCAGAGTGAGGGGGGAGCAGGCTAAAAGGCTGAACCGTGCTGTGGTGGGTGGGGTCCAGTCTTTCCTTCAGCCAATCATCACGCATGGAGTTTGTAAAGCACCTCCCCTTCTCTCCTCAGTTTATGTGTATTATTCCTCTATTTAGCATTTTTCCACAAATTATTATTATTATTATTATTATTATTATTATTATTATTATTATTATTATTATTTTTATTATTATTATTATTATTATTATTATTATTAATTATAAAAATTAATTGCACAGAGAAGGAAAGCACATAAAAAAGGCAGGGGTGTGGGTAGGTGGGGGAGCAGGCTTAAAAAAGACCCGCAAACACATACCCTCACTTCCCTTGTGTGACACAATGGCATTCAATGAAAAGGAGATAGATTTGATGCAGTAAAAGGGGCGGAGAGCCAAGAGTTCCATGGAGGAGGCTCAGGTTGATCGTGGAGAAAGGTGTGAGCGATGCAGCACAAAGCAAGGATGGCTTGCGGACAGCCATAACAATCTATGTGTAAACAGAACTGGTACGACCTCAGTTCGAATTATGAACAGGATGTCCTGTCTCATATAGGTGTGACCTAGGTCATGTAGATTTATAACTTATCTGTGGTAAGATGTCCAAGGCTAAATAAGGCCACACCAAAAGGCCACTGAGATTGCAATTACTGACTGCACATCACCATACTCATCCAGTATGTAGCGTGTCTCCCATGCAGCAACTGGGGTCTTGAAGTAAAGTGCCAAAAATGCCTTTGACTCAGGAAATATTTTATATCTTGGCCTTCAGGTATGCAAAACATGGGCACAGGGGCCATGTGGAAGAAGCCTCTGTCATACTGTGTTGCGTGTCTAATACTGAATCTTATCTGTCTATTATGTTGTATATTTAAGCTTTGTATTTTGTATCTCTGCAGTGCACTTTTGTGGAAAGGGCGTAAGCAATAAATATCATCACTATGATTACCGCACCTAAACCAAGTGTTGAAAGTTATTTGATTTATTAGCCAGATTACACTATATGAGTGCTGTGAATCAGAATATACAATAAAAGGTGATATTTTCATTTTTTTAAACAGAAACTTTGCTTTCATATAGGCATTTGACAGGAAGGTTCCCTGATTATCCTGATGAAGAACAGGGTGGTTCAGCCAGCCTTTTTGCGGAAAAAACTCCAGAGGAGGTAAAATTTGTGTCAGACATAATTTTAAACAGGGTCATGGGGATTGGGTGGGGTGAGCCCATTAAATGAGCAATGTGTAACTTGAGTGCAATAAATAAAGCAAAGTACTTGGACTACTCAGTGCTTGGTTTCAGTTCTATTTATCATTTGGGCAACAAATTGAATCGAAATAAACTTATTTCATAATTGCCAGTTCAAAATAATCGTCCCTTTTTTTTTCTTTTTTTTTTACAAATCTGGTGTCGTTATTTCCACCATGATATAATAAGGGTCACTCAGGACTGAGTGATTACAGATATGCTCACATTGAGTATGAAAATCTGGTTGTTATGGTGCTGGGATGATGATATCATGCTAGAAAGATGATAAGGTGCTGACCTCTTCACAGACTAGAATGATGAAATGAAATCCAGCCAATGGAAACTTTCTTCCACTCACAGGTACAGGACATTTTGCTAAACTTTTTTCTTGCTTAGCTGCAGGAAAAAAACACATCTGTGTATTGTGTGTGTGTTGTGTGTGCACACACATTTTAAATTTATGACGGATCTGCACAGGGAGGGGGCAAAGCGCGTTAAGCATTCCACCACCTCCCTTTCCCATTAAGAATAGTGTTCTGTAGCAGTGCTGTTCTTAATGCAGTAGCATGATATGCACTTCCCACTGACTTACTAAGACCAAAGCCAGGGATGCTCCAGCTTTGATCTTGACAAAGGAGGGGGGGTATCCCCAGCTTTGATTTTAGTGAGTAGAGGTGGTCAAAATCAAGGTAAAGGAATCCTCAGCTTTGATTTCAACAGGGCGGTTCAAGACAGGAATGGCCCCATGAACTGTTTCCTGTTTTTGTATGCTAGGAATGGCGCAGAGCAGACTAGTATGTGCCATAAAAGTGCCATAGATATCCTGCCTATGTTCACTCTCCATGCGATTTACTATAGGGGCCACAGGACTTAGAAACCAGGAAGCATTAATTCAAAAATGCATTTAGCAAGCATACCAAGATTGTCCTCATTTAGCATTGTTTCATTTGCTGTCATTGTGTTAGTAATTCCTCTGAACTGGGAATGGGCACAAATATTCGTAAAATTCAAATAAATAATGCAAGCTTACATAACTTTCTATGGAAGATGATGCTCATATCCCAGACATCCAAAATGCAACAACAATTAAAGGCTGAAAGCAAATGACGTAACATTAGCATCCAACTATATTATTCTAAATATTTTAGTTACAGCACTAATTACAGTTGTACCAGCTCCAAAAGAGATAAATGGGGCCTTCTAAATTGCTAAAACCACACTAGCCATTTATATACCGTCTCTTCTTGAAAGATCCAGTGATGATGTATTATTATAAAATTTAGTTCAGCAAAAGAAGGAGAAACTAGAAAGTATTATAACACAGAAGATGTATGCAGAAGACTGCAAACAGGGTAGTGTGGAAAACCAGAAAAAAATGAAGATTAATGTTTAAAAATAAAACCTTAAAGCCAAATATTAAATGACTCAATTAATTTCTTCGTTCAAGCACAAGGAAGACAATATTTTAAACTTATGTCCATTCTCTTTTTAGCGAAGTCCTTTTTGTGTTACCCCTATTAGCAGCAATTTTATCTAAACACCAGCATTTTAATTGCTCTACTTCATGTTTCAGTTCACAAATATGTTTAATCAATGAGGCTTGCATTTTGCAATTCTCTATACAGCTGTTGTATTCAGAAATCCTAATTTTAACTGGTCTCATTGTCATCCCTACATAAAGGAAAGGACAAGAGCACTGAATGATATAAATGACCTCTTTAGTATTACACATAAAGAAACCCTTTAATGATAAATGCTTCGATCTATCAGGTAATAAATGCATTAATGTTACAGCAGTTTTTACCAACAATACAATTTCTACAGTGGTATTTGGCCTTATAAAGTTTGTTTCACCATTGGTGTAAATAATTTCTCATTGTTAAAAAAGTAATAAGCATGTTTTTCCTGCTCCATTTTCTTTTATATCCTGTAGCAGTTGCCAATGCCTTAAGATAATATACTTAATTAAGGATACACATTCTATCCAGATTTTTCTTCAGCGTAGGAGAACCCAACAGTCTCCTTCTATTCATATTCCTATCCTTTAGGAACGTCAAAGATATTAATTCTCTCTTCACTATTTAGCTTGAGATATAGATCTATCCACTGTGTTGAACTGTGCTCAGAATTAAAAACTGAGAATAAGGTATATCTTTCTTAACAGAAGCAGGGTAAAAGCTATCTTCTGTCAGGTAGTACCATAGTTAACATTGAAAGCCTTCCTATGCAGATACAGCCATCTGATACAAATATTAGTATGTCTAAAAAATGAACAGTGTGTTGACTGTATGAAAAAACCAGATTTTATGGTAGGATACAAATTTTATCAAGAAAGTCCAAAAAGTTACACTGCAATTATTCGGAACCCTTCAAATTAAATGTATTAAAATTATCTTGTAAAAGTGTTTATTTAGAGAGGTTCACTGCCTGCCAATTCTTGATTTTTTTTTCTTTGTAAGAATCTTTGGATTTCATCACACTCTTTGTATGGCTGCATATCCCACTCTTCCATTGTCCTACACCGATTCTCCAGTGAAGGAGTACTATCAAAAGTGACATTTCACACTTCCTTTCTAGGTCAAAAGAAACTTTCTATTTTGGACTTCTGAGTTTTCTTACTCAAAGAATAAACCTAATTATTAGCATAAAATTTCTAATCCCATTGGAACTTCTGTAACATAATACTCTTCAGTTCTCTGAATTTCAATTGTATATCATTAACCAAACTTTGCAATTTATCATTCCAATGACTTTCCCCCAATTTATTAGATAATTCCCTCTTCATCCTATCATATTCACTATTTAACTTCATACTTCCTTAATAAACTTCCTCTGTAAGTAACATCATAAGACTCCTGGAGCATTTATTTCAGATCGTGTGTCTACTGACAAGTTTCACAATTAGAGAATGTTTTGAGCCTCACAGTATTCCCCTAGAAACTCTTACACAACTCAGTATTTACAGTCTTGAGACTCAAATTGTAAAAATCATGCCAGTCTGTAACATCCTTAGCCACTTTCTCAGCAGAAAAAAAAGAGACAAAGTCTTCAATAAATGGGCTATATAGTCTGAAGTTTTAGCCCAAGGTTAGGAGGGTAATCAGCTACCACAACAAGTAAGGCAGATTGGGTGCCTTGACAGTGGAAGGAAAAGAAATTTAAAAACCTTATTGCTTCACAATCATGGCCGCTCTATGACCACACAAACGTATCATTATCCACTATTAAACAAATACTGTATTGGTTTTATGTTTGTTTTATTGTGCATAACAAATCATAATTGGAACATATAAAATGTTTGACAAAAACTAGACATGTATGGATACTGTATATTGTTTATTATTATTTTTTGTTTATTATTAGTAGCAAAATGCTGCTCATGATATAAAAATAATTGAAATAATGTGAATTATATCTGCAATGTGTTAATACAAGGGTATTTTAAAATGCATTAATTAGAATATTTGGTTTTGCGATTTTTTATTAGGTCGCTGCTGAAATAATTGCTAAAGAAGAAGAAGAAGCAAAGAAGAAGAAGAAGAGGAAGAAAGGGAAGAAAGAGAAGAAAAAGAAAGAAAAAAAGAAAGGAAAAGATGTTGGAAAGAAACCAAAGAAGAAAGTTCAGGCAAGAAATTCCAATGCGTAAATTTTCTGAAATTCTGTTACGTTCAGATATGTGTTGAAAGAAAGGATGAAGAGAACTTTGAGATGATTAGTATTAATGAGGCAACAAACATGCGCAGAGTCCAGGAGACAGTGGAGGACAGATGGCCCTGAGCCTCTGAGCTTCATGGATCACAAAGAGTCAGACATGAATAAACAACTAAACAACAACATGCTCTCTATAAAGATACATTTCCCAGCTTAACCAGGATTTACATGTTTAAGACTTTACCTATAAAAACTAACAAATTGAAATGGTCTTAGAAAACTAGTAGTATTGTTAACATTGTTTACTCCTTAAACCTAGCAGCCTAATTTCAGGTGTTCAAATAGAATCATAGTAGTGCACAAATAAGATTAATAGGTACATTATTGCACCTGTTTCTTATCCATAATTCTATAATCAAATTGTCTGATAATATGTCAAATTTTAAGAGTACGGTACTTCTAAATTCCCATTCCATTTAACCAAATTCAGATCAGCTAGTGTTGCTTTAATCTTAGATTTTTTTTATTAAAAAAAAAACCCAGCAGATTTCCATGAAGATGTTCTTAATGAAATACTCAATCGTGGTTGTAAGAAGCCATAGCTTCTTCAGATTACCTAGGATCAGATACCCAGGCCTGCAGATGTATTTTATAGATAATAGTACAGTATGTTTTCTGAAACATGACATTTTATTGGAATTATTAATGTATCTAAATCAGTTTGATCATGAACTTGTTCTTTGTTTGTTTGCATGTGTTATTTTTATTTGCAATTAAGGATGAAGAGGAAGGCTGGAAGATGAGGCCCAGTAATTTTGTCCCCATAATGGAGGAAGGAAACAACAAATACAAAGGCATGTAGAGAAAAGCGGAAATACTGATTGTGAAAGGCCTGGAGTAGAATTCATTGTTGAACAAAAACCATAACAACACAAAAACAAATGTTAAATAAGCTTAATAAGTTTGCCTTTCAGCTGTTCCCAGCCTGCCTAATTTAACATTTCTAAAGAGAAAATATAGATTTACTAGTCAGTATGACATACCAAGAAGAATAAAATTTGTTCAAGGTATTAAGATTTTTATATGATCTGAAGAGAATCAGAGTAATACACAAGGTAAAAATGATGCCTTAACGTGCTTCCTAGACTGAATACCCAACATTTAGTGTGTGTTTTTAAGAAATAACATTTTTGATGACTTATTACTTAAATCTTCCCACACTAGGATAGGTTGTCACTGGAGTGGGATAGCACCACCCACATTTCAACTGGCCTGTGCTGTCCAGCGCTGGATGCCATCTCTAGCAGTCCTCAGAACTGGTGACCAGCTTCTCAAAGCAAGGAACAAAAGTTCCTGGTTTTGAAATTCCCCAGAAGGTACTTTTTGGTGACACCCATTTTGACCTCCTGTCCTGCTCTCTTGCTTCATTCAGTACAGACAAAGCATTCTAGGAGATGATGAGGTTTCTCCTATTCCACCCCAGTATATGGAAGGGAAGTCTCTGGAGCCCTTTTTAGGGCACGATATTAGGCTAAAGAAAAAACAAAATAATAAGATTTTTTTTAAGGCAGGTTTGGCTTGTATTATATTTTTTAAAAGGCAAATCTTAGAAGGAAAGATTTTTAAAAAGGTAGTAAAAGCATATGGACAATCCATGTATATTTATATGCATTTCACATTTTTAATACATTCAGGTATGACTTTTAAAAAATGAAACTAATTTTATACATCATATCCAGTTGACTGTATAAATGTAAGCATATCTCAAAAGTAGCTAAACATAATACAAGGTCAATTAAATATCTGTACACACATTAACAGCAATTGTAAATATAGTGTCCTCAACCTTCAAACTACTCTTTGTAGTAGGAAAGAAACATGTGTTTTTGATGGTTCATTGAAAGGTTTTTTACACAAGCTACTTGTCTTCTAAACTTTTAATAGGTCATAGCTCACTCTTTAAAACTACTTAGAAAAAGGAAAATTGCCAAGACGAGTGAAGTCCTTGATTGATTTGTCCTTAGAGAAACACCATCATTAATCTGGTTATAGAAGTAAAATAATTTACTTCATTAAAACCTAACATGGTCCACCTATGGAGAATAAATAACTGGATCCATATGCTGGTGAGAAAGCAGTGCTTCAAACTTGCTGATTCATCCAAAACAACTTTTGACAATCAAAATAATCTATATGATGGCATTTTTCACCCTGAGAATTCCAGTCGCTAGTAAGCCTGATAGAGGTGCTTTTCTGACTAGTGCAAGTAATATTATTTTCTGCTGAAATATTTTAGGTCATCTATCATTATCTTTGGAAGGTTAAGGGTGATTTAAATATAAAGCCTTTCAGTATTTCCATTATTTGGTTCAAAATAAAAATGAGCCATTGAATATTTGCACTGAAAACTACATTAAGTATCATGAGCTGTGTCTGCACCAGGTCAGTAGACCGACCCAAGGGTCTGTATGGAATGTATCATTACCTCTATGGCTATACCTCCAAGTAGACCAGTTTGTTAGCACTGGAGCTGGTTATGGTGCAAAAATGTAAGCAGTCCACAAAGTGTGCTAGCTAGTATACTAGGCCAACAGACATTCATCTGGCATATGAAACCCAGCACCATTTCAATGGGCACCTGGAAGAAGAACTAGAAATGCTCCACTTCTGAATCCCAGGCAAAATTGTCTCGGCAGTTTTTGGGACTGAGAACTTCCATTCCTGGCCTCTCAGATTGGATGGTCCTTAGAACAGGCCAGGTTGCCAGAACCAGGCCAGCACAAGACAGTACAGGATACTCCACACTTGGAAGTTAGTCATTATTTCGGTCTGAGCCTCCTCAGGATGTAAAAATAGAGTATTTTTATTTACCATGGCATATTGTTATTCATTTATCAGTCTAATGTTTATTGTTATTTAGAGCTCTGTGACATATTCAGAATACTTAAATAACATTGTGATGCAACAGTTCATTAGCAAAAATGGAACAGAGTCTGTCATTCTGTGTTTAGGCATTTCACATGGGGGGGGGATCCAATTAAAAACTAGAGAGTTCCACAGCTCCAGAGGCATGGAATTCCACAGGTGTGGTGCCATCCTAAAGATACAATCTCACCACCTCCTTTGTCAATCCCACTGGCAGGAGCATATAAAGGGTTCCTTCTACTAACAGTAAAGCCTAGGATGTGCTAAATAGAAAAGGCTTTCCAGTGTTAGTTCTCCTAAGCCATACAGAGTTTTCCAACTCAGTTTTTGGACCCTGAATTCCTCTTAGTAGGGTGTAGAAACAGTACTTGGAGTCCTTGAAAAGAGTACCTGAAAAGAGTATCCTTGTGCATTCTTGGGAGTGTTACCATCCCAGTCTTTCGGCTCAACAGTGGTCACGGAATCTTTTCCATGACTAGAGGCTCGAAAGGTCATCTTGCCTGAACACTATTCTTAAAAGCATTGAACAGTCTCTCTCAATAGTCCTAAATACAATATAGCAAGGGAAAGGCCATTATAATTCTTAAGTTGGAACTGAACAATTTTTTATTTTTTTCATTTCCATTTTATTTGTATACCACCTTTCCAAAAGAAAATTTGCCCAAGGCAGTTTACAACACAAAGAAAATATACAATGCAATATAATGACTAAAACATTATGATAAAAATACATTATAAAAATTGCATATCAGACAAAACATTGCAAAATAAGCCAAACACAGAGACATTTTGAGGTAGCTTAGGCCAAGTGGAGTCCTGAGCAGTTGACAAAAGGCCCCAGTCCCACAAAGAATCACCTTCTCCAAGATGTCCGTGCCCAGCCAGGCTGGACACTCACCTAGAGGTCCGAGTGGTCTAGGCTGCCACCATTAGACCACCCCCAGAAAAGATGGCAAGGTTCTCCTCCTCAGGCGAGGCTAAATACATAGCATGAAAATTAGGGGGAAAATAATTACTACAAAGAACTTCTTTATATCACATTATCAATTGGGAAATGTCAGAATTTCCATTGGCTGAGATTCTAGCAAGCCTAATATTCTAATATATTTTGCTTTCACCAAGGAGTTAGGTAAGACTTGCCCCTCAAGATATTTGAAACCCATGAGCTGCATGTACTCCCCAAGGGGGGCACCTTCCTTCCTTCCTCCCTTACAAAGTAAGCCATCTTCCCTGAAAACTCACTAATATGTGAATTTTTGAGGAAGGCTTGTGCCATTTTGACAGAACAAAACCTTTGCAAATAGGAAATACTGCTGTGTTTCATTCTTCTTTTGTAAGGACATTGAAAAGTCCAGCTCAGCTGTTTTATGAACTTTGAAAAAAGGAAGTCTATTCATCATTTTTGTTATAGAGACAACCATGCATATACAGTAACATGTACATAAGTACACACACTCCATTAAAAAATCACCATGATCATTCTGTAGACTAATCTGTTACTGTATCAGTGAAGATTTGGGTCATTAAAGTTAAGATTAATTTTCCATTTTTGAACATGAGAGCATATACTAAATTACATTACAGCTGTAATTCCAGCTGAAGTTACCAGGATCTGCTTTTTAGTACATCAGAGTAGAACAGTGCTGTGATGCTGCTGAGACTTATTAAAGGTACCTATAGAAACGAAAGGTATCATCCTTCCTTTTTTGTTTTTCTGGATAACAGATGTTTGGCAGAACAGAGATGAGGGATGGAACTTCTCACAGGAGTATGACCCAGAACTGATCAAAGAGGAAAAGAGGAAAGAAGTGGAAAACGAGATCAGAGTTCAGGTGAACTTAACAGTAGCAGGCCACTTGTAACAAGGGACTTGGGATGTGCACAAATTATCTGTGCATTCGGAATCTGGACAAATACATCCAGATTCCAAGATTCATGCATGGATTGAAAAGGGCCCTATTTGAAGGGCACAAATCGGATAATCGGATAATCCATGCCCGGGGAGAAGGGGAGTTGCCTCACAAACTCCACGTTGGCCGAAGGAAAAACTGGACCCCACCCACCACAGCACGTATCAGCCTCTGTTAGCCCACCCACCCACCCACCGCTCATTCCAGATGCTTTTGTTTGTGTCTTCCCAAATAGGTTGATGAGCTAATGCGTCAGGAGCTAAAGAATCTAAAGCTAGCTGTGGATAGGGAGACAGAGAAGAAAGTCAAAAAGGGCAAAAAGGGCAAGGTAAGTAAGTAATTATTGTTTTATATATAAGTTTTAGTACAATCAATAACTAGCTAAGATCAGCACAGATGTTGTCATCTTACCAATATAAATAATGGTTTATACAAGATGTTTTCTTCTTATTGTGCAACAGGAAACATGAAGGAGACCTTTTTAGCCATTCACATTCTGCTTCCTTCTACGTATATTATGATTTTTTAACCTTAAGAAGAACCCCTGACCTCAGCTACATGCTGCAACTAGAGTGAAGCCAAATTCCATCTTATTCTAACTAAGGCTGCCTCTAGACTTGAAAAATAAATCCAGAGTTAAAGGTAAAAGTGCAGCTTACCTACTCCGCAGTGCCAACCAGCCATCCCGCTCCCAAACACAGCTCTGTAGCTTCCTGTCGGAAGCTGTGAGAGCTGAGTCAGCGCACGCCATCATGCGGGTTGAGGCATCCAATCAAATTTGATTGCTCCCCTGCTTGTATCATGCAGCTCTCACCGTTGTGCCAGGATTGGAGGGAAAATCCAAATTTCCTTTATAATGCGGAGCGAATGTCCTTAGATCAGCATTAAGGTAAGTCCACAGCAACGATAGGATAATGCAACGCCATGATGTTCCATCAGTCATCATGTGTGAGTGCACATTCTGCTGTGCAGTCAAACAAGTCTGGATGCATCCAGAGGCATATTCTTCTATGGCCAGTGGGGTAGCAGTGCTGCGTTATTTTGGAGGATGCCAGTTACCATACAGTCTTTCCCCTTGAGCCGAGAAATCATTTTACATCTTCTTTCCTTATCATGAGTGACGTTATTGTCCGTGACTTCTTGCTGAATTCTTATGGGGTGATTTATGGTCACATGTATGTCCTTGAATCAGGATGTATCCTAGAAGCCAGCAGGAAAGGAGATGATAAAAAGAGAGGAAATAAATTAGAACTCAGAAAGACCCAATGAAGCTTGTGTCTTGGAAGATTCAGAATATACAGAAGAAAGTAAGGTTTCCCTACATATAGCACTGTAGATTGATATTTGCAAATGGATGTATAACACAAAACATTGTGAAGTAAAACTGAAAGTTGGAGAACTACAGGGTCCCAGTCTGCCAATATAAGTCATTGGTGCCATAACGGAGTGACTAAAGCTCTGGGGTGGGTCCTGCCAGCTGTAGGGGACCCGATCCAGTCCCTTACAATGTGCAGGAGCCTACCCACCCCATGGTCTTCTCTCACCCAATGACAGACAGGCCTGGGAGGGGTGTTCCCACCCCCTTCCGGCCTTTTCAGGCTAGGACACTTTGGGGTGCTTTCCCCATCGGCAGGTAGGCAGGTAGGAATGTGTGTAGACACGTTTCTTATCTGCCTCCATGTGAATGGGGTAAGCGTCCCAGAGTGTCATAGCCTAAGTGCACTACAGCCATTCTGGCTGTAGTGCAAAAAGGCCTCTGGTTAACTTCTATTAAGGGGACAGGCCATTAGATAAGATTACTTATTAGTCTGATCAAACAGGGTATTTCATAGGTTAAGAAGATGCTAGAAAGATGAAGAAAACTAGGTACACATTGTGTTTAGAGACAGGTACAAACCATGCATAGTAGTTGAGTTTGGCTGCAAATAACCCTAGTTTTACTGGTTTGGCTGCATATTGAACCAGGAAAAAAAGCACACGTCATGTTTCCCAGATGGATCAGAGTTCTATTCAGTTCAGCAACAATCAAGCCACATGGTTATCAGTAATTCCACACTGTTTGGTATGCTGGATCAGCAAGCATCCTAGGAGCCTCCCTTTGACATGCTGGACCAGTCTAAGTGAGACCCCAGTATACAAGCCAGAACAGAGACGTTTTCGCACGGGGCTGAACGGAACGCGGAAAAGACAGCTGTGGACACGTCATCCGCATTGCCCGCGCGCGGCTTGCGTTCCGACGTGTCCGCAGCTGTCTTTTCCGCGTTCGAAATGTAGAGCACTTTAAAGTGCTCTACACGCGTTCCAACGCGGATGAGCCGCCCGCAGCCATTCGGGAGGAGAAGCGTTCGCGCCTGCTTCTGTCTCCCGAACGGCTGCGGGCGCGCCTCCGACGCCGCGCGGCTTTGACAATCAGCTGTTTGTCAAACAGCTGATTGTCGATCTGCCTCCGCGGCTGTCTGCGCGCCCCTTGCCGGCGTTTGCCGGCTAAGGCAGCTTCGGGCGCTTTGAGCATTCGCACCCAGACGCTCCAGAACGCGTTTACACGCGTTCTGGCGCGTCTGTGTGTGAAAGGGGAAAGCGCCCGGAGCTGCCTTAAGCTTTCCGCCTGAACGCGTTCCATTTCGAACGCGATGCAGTGCGGAAATGCCTCAGAATAATACTCAAACTACTTGAATGGTTCATATGTTTTATTTCCCTCATTGCTTTATGTTTCTGATTATTATTCACTGTCCTGAGACCTTCATAGTAAGGCAGTATGTAATTTTTTAATAAACTAAATGGAAAAGTTGCTTTCTGTCTACCTCGTTGACTTGCTGCTGTTTGAAATCTCCTTCAGGTAAGTAATCCCCCCGATGATTGTCAGGTATGTTTAGGGAAACAGAATGGAAATGGAAGAAGAAGAGATTTCTCTGTTTAGGACTGGTCCCAGAAAGGCTTTGGTACCATTTGTCTGCTCCGGCAGGACAGTAAAGACTATTGTATGGAACCCTTTTTGAATCCTGACCTTTAGTTGATTTGACATGGCAACCTTTTAATCTGTGTAGGGAGGTGATTCTGCATTAGGCAAACCTTGTGCTCTCCTGGAGCCTTGCCTATAGAAGGCCTCAGCCAGCAGACCGGTTTTGCATTTGTATGTTTTCCAAAATAAATTGCTCTGGGAAGACATCCTTCCTGTCTGCCCCAAGTCCTCCCAACACCACATCTGCTTTACCCACAACCTCTTACACCAAAGAAGGAAAGGCCATGTATGACTTTCATTTAGCTGTAGAGCTGCCTCTTGGTGAATGAAAAGACTGTTGCTGTTTGTGTCAAACTACAAAAATAGTACATTTGTCAACAAATGATTGTGTTGCTGCCAAGCTATGTATGTCTGCCATTCCTTTCTGCATGGGGAGGTGGAACTTTGTGGCAGCAAATTCAAAAAGAACTATATGTTCTATAAAACAAAAACTTCCTTTGTCCTGTTTTGACCAGATCCAGTTTCTCTCTCTCTCTCTGGTTCTGAAATTCAGATTAAACTGGTGTGGGCTTTTCCCCTCCTACTCTCAGAGAATAGATTTCATTTATTTGCATGGAGTCTGAGTTTTATGGGCATGACATATCTTGGCCTAGCAAAATATCCAATTAGGCACACCTGGATTCCCAAAACTATGTCATTTCATCATATGATAAAAGTCATAATGGAAACATGGAAACAAATTGACTGTTAACTACTTGACTACTATGTTTTATATTTTTCATAATTTTTCATTTCAAGCCCGAATCCTAACCTCAGAACTTCACCAAAAGGCAAGACACAGCCTCATAACCCCTTTCTGTGTGTCTCCGCTGGGTCTTTTTTATCTTGGTGTGATAGGGAGCGGAGGGGATGATCCACTATGTCCAAGTCTCACTCAACAAACAGGCCTGCAGTTTTTGACTCTGCAAGCATAAAGCTTGTATTAAAGTTCTTGCATGAAGTGTGTTTTTCCATTGGATGAAATCTACAGTGAAATCTTGAACCAAAATATTTTTCTTAGTGCCTATTCAACACTCACTAATTTTTCTGTAAATCTTGATGTTAATTAAAATGACTTTTCCCCACAGTATACTTATATTAAACTTTTGAATTACTCTTGTGAAGAAATAGCCTTGAGGAAGCTAACAGTTGGCCCATATGTTGAACATATGCTCAATGTCTGTGCAAGTAGAAATGATCTAATCTCCGTGATTACATCATTTTTAAATAGGGACAAGATAATGGGCCATTTCTAGAGACCTGTAGGAAAAAATCAGTGGTGGAGAAATGAAACATAGTCCTTTAACAGTAGAATCCCTTGTTGTTTTAAGAAAGCTTCTCTGTGTTAATAAACTGATAGTAGATAAACAAGTATTATTTTATACCACAAACAGATATTTTTTTTATTAAATGCATTTGATGAGGTGGATTGTCGATCACTTGCACCATTTCTTTAAAAATGTTATTCTTCAAGGTGACACAAGAGCTGTTGTTCCTGTCCCTTTTGAACAATAAAACATTCTCACATTTAAATTTGATCTCACAGTGTAACTGCTTATCTACATCTTTAATGAAAGTATCCCAGGGCAATACTAAAGAACTGGCGCATGTAGCTTCACTCCTGGCCCTCAGGAACTCAGCCTGAAAAGAGAAATGTCCACAGGGTTTCTATTTTTATAAGCTTTACTTACATTGTTCCACAAATACAAACAAAGATTTAGAATTCTCATCCAAAAGTCCGTTTTTTATACTTGCTGTTCACTTTCTCTGTAGATTGGCTTCCTTTTCTTGTGAACTGACTTTCCCTCATGTATCAATTTTCTCGTCAAAAGAGATTGCTTCTTTTCAGGTCTATTTCTCAAAGCTACACTAACTGAACTAACTACTGAGTTAGAATAAGAATTTCCCAGCGTTCCTTTCATATTCTTAAAGAAAGAGTCCATTTTTGCTCTCTAAAACTGATACAATAGAAAAACAACTTTTAACTTAAAGAATCCATGACTCAATGCATAAATGATGCTCTCGAGGCATAACAATAAGAAGGGTCTTAAATTACTAGGTATGTTTCGGAAATTAATCTTGTATCAACTTTTACGGAATGCAAAAACAATACATTTCAGTAACTATCTCTAATTATGATTTTTCAGAAAAAGAAAAGAGGGAAAAAAGGTGGGAAGAAGAAAAAAGGAAAGAAAGAAAAAGATCTGACTCCAGACAGGTAGTAATGCAGTTTATTTTGTAGACTCATTTTTGATTTCCATCTCTCTCTTTCACACACACAGACACACACAAAAAGCTGTTGTAGTGCCTCCAGTCATGTAACTGGTCATATGACAATCGCTCAGAAGCTGGCAGCAGCACAGCAATCGGACAAGTGTGATGTAAAAAGCTGCTATTCAGTCAGCAGCTTTTTACTTTGTACTTTCCCTCTCATAATGCTAAGATATGGCGGATCATCGATTGTCCCGTCTGAACTACCGGGACACCACCTTCCATGCGCAGCTTTCCCTCATCCTGTTAGGACAATGTGAAGCAGCCGCACAGGGACTTTGGAGCTTTAAACATGTCTGGAGCACTTTAAGTAATGTTTGGAACTGGTAGGTGTTCCTGTGCTGGACAGGCAAATATAATATCTTTATATAGTATATTGAATTAGCTTTAAGATAAGATGTATGCAGTACAGTATAGTTTGCAGAGCTTCAAAATTCATAACTTTATGAAAACAAAAACCCAAAAAATCAATTTGTTCTGTCCTAAGAATATCTTTTCAGCAACAGAATTATCTGCAGTAGCATTCCAATGATGTTAACTGTAATTTTACATTCCAAGCCACCCTAAGGGAAAGTGAGTGCCTGTGTGTGTGTGGAAAGGCTTAAGCTCCACATTTCTATGCAGTGTTTTCATTCTAACCTTGGAGTTCCAATGTTTCATAACACTGACAGCCGGAAAATACTATTACAGTGCATAATATAGTGACTGTCCTTTCAGTAAAAATAAAAAGGTAGTTATTTCATGTGAGGCTTGTTCACATTAACCATACACAGATGTAACAAATGCTTATGCTTCAGGCTACAAATCTGGTGTGGACTTAAATTTATCTATCTCCATTCAGGACCATTGATTCCCTTTTCCAGGAGCTGGTAGAACAAGGAATATTAATAAGAGCCAAGAAAGTGAAACTTAGCGATTATGTAGGTAAAGTATAAACTTCATATATTTAAGAGTCTCTTGTTTTATAATTACATATCACGTTTACAGCTTCAAATGTTACATTCCAGTGACTGAGGCTTTGTCTCCGTTTATCCAAGAAGGTGCCCATGGATGCGTCTTCACATGCCATATATCCATTTGTGATGGCAAGGGGTGTCCCATGAAGAGCATGCCACACCCCCATGAAGGATGCAATCACCATCATAGACATTTTCCAGTGTAAAGTGCTATTTACAGTCCTCAGTGAAAATGTCTTGTTCAGCACATCATAGGATGCAACCATACAGTATTCTGAAATGGATCTGCAGAGGCCCTTGATGATGTGGTGAACCAGGTATTTTTGGAAAGTCGCTGCCCTTTAACTCACTCCACAGTGAAGTGAAGACGCAGACTGAGATGGAGCAGACTGTGAATAAGCAACCATGGCTGTATTAATTAATGGCCCCAATTGCTAGTTAAAGTTCTTGTAGATTTTCATCTACCGTATTTCTTCCTCTGGCATCTGATTCTGGTAGACACTTAACATAAAATTAAGGATTGTCCCTAATTATAATAAATTACAGGAAAGATCAGATACATATAGAAGGCACATATTTCAAAAGTTACATCAGGAACCTTTGGATTGCGCTAGTGTCGTGGCTCCATCTGACCCCTTTGCCATTACAAAGACATCAGCACTGTCATCTGCAAACTGCCATGCTTATATAACCTAGGAAGAAGAAAGTAGCATCAAAAACATACCTGAGCAATAAAGAAGAGAATGGATTATTTAAATGCAAAATTCAGGAAAAGTTAAATCTCAGAAAACAATAAGCTGATTCTGCTATGGTTGTCATCGAGCCCTGTGCAGGTGGCAGGAAGCTACCCGGGCACCCGGGCACCCATCGCAGGGCCCGGGGCAAGCTCCCTATGGGGCACCCCGATCGCATCCATCTGTGGGGTGTAGGCTCCTGGATGTAGGCACCTACACCCTGCAGATGATTCCCCCACCCCTCACACCCACCCCCGACTGCGATCGCACCCATCTGCGGGGGGTAGGCGCCTGGATGTAGGCGCCTACACCCTGCAGATGATTCCCCCCCCAGGGCCTGAGGATGCGACGTGCGCACGCGCGTGGAGCTCCTACCTGTTTGGTGTCCGAGCTCATACTAAGCCCAGGATGCCGGGAGCGCACACCATGTGGCGTGCCGCAGCCCCCTATTGGACGAGCAGTTCAGTGACCCTGACAGATGGGACAGGGGACCCCCGATTCGGTGGGTCCCATGTCCTGTCTACCGGGGTCGGCGCACCTGCGCGATCGCCAGCCCGGCAAGGCTTGTGATCAGCACAGCTCGCGTCAGCTGTGAGGCCGATTTTTGACCAATGCTGGCAGGGGGGGCGTGCCCACGGCTGTCAGGGAGGGAAGAATGTGTGAACGCTTCCCTCCCTGAATGGCCCAGGGCGCTTGGAACACGCATGAATGGATGCAGAGCACTTTAAAGTGCTCTGCATCTGGAACGCTTGGAAGACAGCCCGAAACGGGCTGGGATGCAAACCTGGCCGCAGCAATGCGAATGCCACGTTCCGGGCTGTCTTCCAAGTGTTCCAAAACTCCGTGTACAAAAAGGTTATTCAAAAGGTTTTTTGTTAAGATTTCTTTCATGTAAACAATAAAAATCTAAACATTATTTACAGAATGTGTCAATAACAAATAGTACAGGTTGTTTGTGTTATAAAAAATGATTGCTAATACTCTAACAAATTTCTTCCCATCCTTTTCTTTCCTCGCCCTGTAATTATATCATTTGGTTCTGTGTATGTTTTTAGCAACTACAGCGAGGAACTTATAGTCTGCTATTTAAATGGCTTTGGTCTTAAATGTTGCCCCATTACTAATTTCCTCTGCTGGTGCTGTCGTCCAGTAAATTATGTGATCATTTCTCCCAATTCCATGACATGAGTTGGCAAAATTATCAACATATCCGCATAGTAGTTTAAATAACCACATTATCGAATCATATAAAGGGGATACCAATATTGAGCAACAGATGTAACACAAAACCTTTAACCACAGTGTTCTATGCATCTAGGATGCATATTTATTGTGCAATTTGCACCAGAGATTTTCTTAATCCCTACATCAATCCGTTTAATGTTCCTGCATTACTTTTAACTGGATAGGTGAGAATCAGCTGTTTTAATTAAAAACAGCTTTGGCATGTCTCTGAATTTTGCACAGTATTTGTAACTCTGCCCCTAAAAATGTAGTGGGTCTTGTTCAATGAATCAGTCAACATGGAAATCTTGACTCTTTTTACTCTAGTTTAAAATGGTGAAAGCATTCTAAAATTATATTCCTTTGCTAAGTTAGCCCTATAATCCTTCTTAGTTTGTGTTCCATGTTAATGCTGTACTGTGTCACTCTTCTCCATAGGTGAGTATAGCTACCTGGGGACCACCCTTCGACAAGTAGCCGTAGAACCGATGCCCTCCCTGACAGATGTCAGGCAGCTCATAGCATTGTACGGAATATTGCCATTAGGTAAGATCACAGAAGAAATTGACAATGAGTTGGAATATCGTGCTTTGCTTCCTGCTGGCCTCATATATTTTTACTAGCTATGACAGTGGTTGATTGATTTTGGTTGAAAGCATTCTACAGAATTCTTTTTCAATTATGCCTTCAGAACTGAGACAGTATGATTTTAATAGCATACTTAAAAGAGGAGTGTGCCTTGTTATCGTGCGTGACATACCATTTCGTTGTCATTTTTTTTGTTTGCGTGCCAACAGTTAGGGAACTGTAGCACGTAAAGGAAGTCACTTGGGGAAAGTAATAGCTAATCCAAGCTCCAGTGATTAAATTTAATCAAGTTAGGGGAAGGACTAAGGTTGCAATTTACCTTTTACAAGCCAGCTAATGTGTCTTGCTATTAAACAATGGAAGCATTTATGGAATTAGTCAGAGCTCATTTCATATATCAGAGAAAGTACTTTTAATTGTCCTTGTCATTTTAACTACCAGAAATTATTAATAATAACCTAACATGGTTGTTTTCTTTAAAGTACCATCTGCGTAGTATATTGTTCAAAGGTGACTGCATGATAACCTTATCAATAAACTCTTGTTCTAAAAACAAAAACAAAAATTAAAACTATTATATTTTGATTCTGGTATTTTATTGCTGCTTTCGGGTTGATTGGAGAAATGAATAATTGCCATTACAAGTACAGATGGCTATAGTAGCTATTGGTGGCTGTATACCATATTTTCTGATGTATAAGATGCACTTTCCCCCTCAAAATACCCCTTAAAAACTAGGTTCATTTTATGCACCAGTATCTCCTCCTTCCCAGTACTGCAGCTGAAGGAAAGGAGAAGATAAAAACGCCGTGGATTTCTATCTCCCCCTTTCTTCAGCTGCAGTTGGTTTTGCCACACAGAAAACTGTGGCTGAAGGGAGGAGACGGCAGCAATACGGCAATGATTCTTTCCTCTCAAAATATCTGTAGAAAAGGGGGTGCATCTTATACACCGGTGGGTCCTGTACACTGGCAAATACAGTGCATACCAACATAAGATAAAGATTAGCCCAGCAATAAATTGATATAATGGTATTATTAAAAAAAAAAAAAGTACATACCCAAATTTTATAGGGTATGTTTAGATTGACTCCCCCGCCTCCAATCCCATTATCTTGCACTAGCAAAACTGAAGGTCCACATTTAGGAGAATGTGCAGTGAGGTCCCTTTTGTAATGCAGCAGGGAAAAAAACACAAAGAAACTGGATAATATTATAGTATCACATGTAAAAAATCTTTGCATCTTTCCTAGGGGTGATTGCAGCCATCTGGGGACTACAGTAGTAAAAAACCTGTTCATCTGTTCTGATGTTATAGAGTGTTGATCTGCTCATAAGATACTTTAAAATGAAGGGACCTGTGTGCACAAGCCAATTAAAAAGCATCTGAGGCAGCTTAGGGATGGCTTAGAAGTAGTTTGTAAGTGGGATCATTCACCTGCCAGTCTGTTCTCCACTTCCCATTAACATTTCTGGCCAGCAAATTTGGACTGGAGATGGAGTGAAAACACAAGGGCAAGATGTTACCTTCACTAAGGCACCTTTGACCCCCTCTGGTTTGTTTTGCTACGTTTGAACGCAAGTGAAGGCAACAGAAAGATATAAGTCTTATGATATGGACAAGGAGGTCATACCAACAAGAAATAAATATATAATTTTGACATAATTTGCAACATATCAAATATCAATGCTTCTATTCAATACAAAGTGTGAATCCAGGACCTGTTGGCCACACACTATCATTTTAAACATAATGTGTATTGTTTTAAAGTTGTTGAATTTTTAAAGTCTTTTAATGTACATTCTGTTTTAATCTGTTGTTTGAAGGTTGTAACCCGCCCAGAGACCTTCAGGTATGGGGCGGGATATAAATGTAAATAATAAAATAAATAAAAATAAATTATCTCATTGGAATACACACTATTCCGGTGACATGAAGATGAAGCGTGGACGGAGCCATCTGCACTTCAAATGCTAGTGAAAGCCTGAACCAGACCACAAGCATTTGAAGTGCAGATGGCAAGGCCTAGGCAGGTCAGATTACTATGGCAATGGCTATGGCAGCATCCTATATGCTTGTGGATGCTGCCATGGCACTCAGAACATGATGTGCAACTGTTTAGCCGCAGCCACACTGCACTGTCCACTCACACGTTGCACCCAGGAGCTCACTAACTACTACTAGTCAAGTTGTGGACAATGTTTTAGTTGTGCCCAGCTATTGGAGAGCTATGGGGTGGCTGCATTAAATCTATCTGCTTTCTTATTGGATGCCATTGTGTCACTCAAGGGAGGTGAGAGTGTATATTTGTGGATCTTTTTTAAGTCTGCTCCCCCACCTCCACACCCTCTTTTTTTATGTGCTTTTCTTTACTGTGTGATTAATTTTAAAAATAATAATAATAAATTTGTGGAAAAGCACTACATAGAGGAATCATACGCATAAACTGAGGAGAGAAGGGGAGGTGCCTTATGAACTCCATGCAAGCCATCCTCCCCTAGACAAGAGACTATGGAGGCAAGCCCTGGTCATACGGAATGATAGAATTTATTCCTAGATTATTTTGTTTTTAAAGAAAAGCATAACTGGATAATTTTCTGACAGAACATTTGCTGAACGTGATTTAGATTACCATCATAGCCAGTAGATCTGAAGATCTGGATTGTACTGTTATTTTTTTTAAAAACACTTGCATTTCCCTGATGTGGAAACAAAAGCTTTTTGTTTTGTTTTGTTTCTGGCACCATCAGTGCTTCTTCAGCTCCACTACTTGTTTTCTCGCAATCCAAATAGGGACTTCATCCTGATTTATGAAGAGCATTTTTGATGAAATCACTTACAAGACTTTGACGTAAATGGAGAGTAACTTTGCCATGCTTTGCTTTTGTAGGTTCTCAGTCCGTCCATGAGAAAGCACCCCTGGTGAAAGCCTTGCTTTTGGCTGGACCAGCAGGAGTAGGAAAAAAGATGCTTGTTCATGCTCTGTGCACTGAAACGGGAGCAAATCTTTTTAATTTATCTGCAGCTAACATTGCTGGTAAATATCCTGGGAAAGCAGGTTTGCAGCTGATGCTTCACATGATCCTTAAGGTAGGACACAAAAATAACATCGCTTTAATTTTTGGTGGAAATTTATATAAAAATATATATTCCAGTTACGTAATAATTCATCCCTGTAGTTAGATGTTGTAACACTGCACTGAAAAGAAATTTAAAAGTATAAATTATTTTTAAAAATAGTTTGCACCATTCATACAGAATTCTATAGCATTCTATCTTTTTTAAATCATACTGAAGCTCACATATTTGAAGCCCATCATGTGGTGTCTAAGCATGAACATATGCTTGGGCACCATTCACAGGGAGGCATAAGGTGTCCTCCAGGCTCCAAGGGGCTATGGCATCCAAGTGTCCAAACATAGAAGGGGTGCTGGGCATTCAGTCCCCTATTTTGCTTCAACCCCCTGAGGAAGTGACTTGAGGGCTGAGGGTCCCACTGGGATTTGCCGTAATGGACCAAAATGGCCACCTTCTGGTGCTGTTACCTGTCAGTCCATGCAATGCCCTTGATGCTACAAGTAGAAGTTTTACAGGAACAGTGTTCTGCAAGCTGCTGTTGCACATGTGGTGCATGTCCACCATTTATGTCACTCTTAAGAAGCTTTAGCCTTCTGCTCTGGATCATGCCATTAATGTGCCATGTGCAAGAATCCTGTGTCTGTTAGGCTTTAACACATTGACCCTGCTCTGTTCTGACACAGAATTTGGGCAGGCTTGAAGTGGCTCGAGTTCTAACCATCTCAGCAGTTTCCAAGGAATCTCCCATTTCTGTGGACTAAAGTTCCCAAAATGTAGAGTATCCCTATTCAAATTAAAAGAGATCTCACTGCTGGATCTAGAAATAATCCTCTCTATTTGGCAATGAGGATGCAAGTGGGTTTGGAGGGAGAAACCATGCTTTAGGGGTGTGATTTCCTGTGCCCAGTTCTCTGCCATGGACTGCCTAAAAGGGAGGAGAGAGGCAAAGAACCAACAGAGGCTACAGATTGTAACAGACCCTGTTACACTTGTAACAAGCGATCAAAAGCCTGCCTACTTTCTCCAGCGCAATTGTTGGCTCCAGACTCCCTTCTCTCCCTCCTTCCTTCCCTCTCCAATGAGAAAACATGATCCCCCTGCCCTCGTCCCTTCGGTTCCCTCAGCTGTCTCCCATTATGTGCCAAGGATCTCCTGCAGGCTGAATAGAAGGTGGAGCGGAGGAGGTGGAGACTGAATAGCCAGCAGCAGAGATACGTGTATCCAGCTAGAGTGAGATGTAGAACAAGAGATACATATATTGGGGGTGAGATGTATCAAACGATCAGATGTCTGATTTTACAAGAGATCAGCAAGCAATAGTGAAAGCTGTCTGCTTGTGCAAAATCCTGCCTGATCTATCCCTTCTAGCATCATCTCTTCCATCAGCCCCTTTTGCCTCACCCCCTGCCATTTCGCACAGTCCTGATCTGGTGCTCTAGTGCAAAACAGAGAGTGATCTTCTACTTTCTTTTTTACATGAGAAGAAGCTATGCTACAGGGGGACAAAGTTGTGAACAAAAGCTGTGGGACTCCATGATTTCAAGTTTATATAGAGGTGGGGTCGTAATCTATAATGCATCAGGAAGAAGAAGAAGAGTTGGCTTTTCTACCCCGCTTTTCTCACCTACATAAGGGGACTCAAAGCGGCTGACAAAGTTTTCTATTCTTCTCCCCACAACAGACACCCTGTGAGGTAGGTGGGGCTGTGAGTGCTCCGAAGAGAGCTGTTACTAGCCCAGGGTCACCCAGCTGGCTTCACGGGGGATATTGGAATTGAACCCGGTATTCCCAGATAACAGTCCAGCTCCTTAACCATTAGACCAAACTGGCTCACAGAAAGTGCAGAAAGGCCCCTAGTCTTTCTCAACCTGAATCTTTAACTGGCTTAAGAAATGTTCTGAGGCATAGGCCAATATTCCCCAGTTAGTCTAAGTGTTAATGTCACAACCTGTTAGGAAGTAGGTAGGGCAAATAGTACAGGCAGAAGACTTGAGGGCAGACAGGGGAGTAACAAACAGAGCAAAAAAAAAACTGCAGTAATGATATTCTTTCTGTCCATGATGGCTAGCTTGAAATTACCTGGTCTCTAACCTTTCCTACTCATTCCATTTACCAAACATGACTCTTGAAGTCCACATTTGCTGAGACAACATATACTGAACAACCCTTATTAGATAATAGTTTACAATGACCACAAATCTATCATAACCTCTAACCTACTGAGCCAATTAAAGTAGCTACCAATTCCATATTTTAAACATGATCTTTAAGCTATAATTAAAAAAAACAAAATGAATAAAAATCAGTTAATTCTGCTGCCATTTTAATACAGTAATTCTTTTTAACTGCCCTCTAAATTGTTGCCTAATTTTCAGGAATATCCCTCATTCATGTGGTGCTTCAGACACAAATCTGTGTTTGACTGTGCTATTATCAGACTACAGCTGAGGTCCCAGTTCAGCTTTTTCAAAATCCAGTATGTAGAAAATATGCTGTGAAGAATCTTCTTTGTGGAGGAAAGGGAGTCAGGTGAGCCCCATGTGTATCACTCCAATCAAGATTGACCTCCTTTGGGAAAGTAAAGGCTGATCAAGAACATTCTCGTCGACTGCCCTTGATGTAATGTGTGTAGAAGGACTCAGGGTGCAATCAGGATCTCATATCCACTGAGCATGGAGGGTCTTTGAATGACATAGCTCTCATTTGCAGCATGTCCTATGCACGCCAATGTAAATTGCCTTGGGATTTTTAAACAAGCAAGTCAAAGGGTTTGTTTCCACTCTCCTCCATGAAACCAGCTGAGTGCCCTTGGGCTAGTCACAGCCCTCTTCTGAGCTTTCACAGCCCCACCTACCTCACTGGGTGTTTGTTGTGGGGAGAAGGATAGAAAGCTTTGTCAGCTGCTTTGAGTCCCCTTAAATAGGTGAGAAAAGTGGGACATAAACCCTTCCTTCTCTTCCTTCTCCTCCTTCTGTTCTTTTGGATAGATGATAATATTCAGTATGACTAATTGTTGAGCAAAGTGTAATGTATTTCTTGCAAACGGTTAAAAGCAAATGAATAATTAGCTAAAGTTTTTAGCATCCCTAAATTTGGGGAGGGAGTGAGGTACTAATCTTGCCAGACTGGGAAATGGGACGTGTCCCTTCCTTGTAATCAGCTGGATGCTTCCAAAGATTGATGGCCTAGGAGTACTAAGGGAATATTGCAGAATTATTACAACTTTTAAAATGGCAAGTGGAGTAAATGTGGAAATAAATGTTAACATTAGTTTAGATTGTTATAATCATCCTGTGCTTAGCCAGTCATATCCATTAACATCAAGTCTATTTAAATACTGCATTTAAATAAATTTGAACATTATCAGGGTTTGAAAAAAGGCTGTGCTCCAGTAAGTTGTGTGCCTTGACTAAATCTCTTACACTCTAAGGTGCTGTAATTCTCTTAGTTGTTTTTGCTGAAATAGCTACTGCTTTACCATTTTTTTCCAGTAGAAATGTCACTCTTAAGAATACTGAGTAAAGTGTGGACTGCTGTAGATCACTTCAGTTCTACATTAACATAATTGATTAATTTAGAGTATGGTTGTTTTTCCACTCTCACTAGAAGTACCCATTAAGTACCCATTAATGGGTACAAAAATGCCATTACGTTCCCATTAATGGGTACTTTTAGTGACAGTGGAAAAACACCCTATAAATGCCTTTTCCCAACCAGCAGCTAGAGTGGTTCTGTTCATTCGCTAGTCAGGCACATCCACATTGTTTCACTGCCACAACCTCCCCAATCCAGCTGTTGGCTGCTAAAAAGCAGCCTGTAGCCTATCCAGAAGCATCTGGATTACTCCTGAGGAGGTGATTTTTCACCCTATTCCAGGTGTGGCATAGTGAGTGGGTGCACACAGCTTTCAGATCACCATGTTGCTTTGGATATTCCCTTGGCAATCCAGGCATTGCTGGGCTGGGACCATCCACACTACCATCACTGCTTGCCAGGTACAGGGTTTAGATCCTTACTGGCCTGGCATGGTATTGTTATACCATCACCAGTCTGGAAAGTGCAAACAGGCCCTATGTCTCTACCAAAACCACTGCCTGGAGGTGCTCATGAAGTCAGCTAGAGTCAGACTCAACTCAAAGGTATTCAGGAATAACAACAAGAAAGTCTTCATCACTACCAACAAAATAATGGGTCACTGCTCCTGGTGCATTTTTATAAAATAAAATCCCCTGCTTTGCCTGTTTAAGGCTACTCCAGAAGGTACTGACTAGGGATGTGCACAAAGGCAATTTTTGACATTCAATTCAATTTGAATTGAATATTTGAATATCCAAATTCACATGAATAAAGAAAAATGAATGTCTGGGTATTCAAACCGATACGAATACATTTACATCTATTCGTATGAATATATTCTGAAAGCCATTAAGGAAAGAGCCCACTACCTGAACTGGGAAAATAAGAAGTTCTCTTTTCTCTTTTTTCCTTTGTTTTAATTGTTCTTGGATGGAATTTTGAAATGGTCAAATGACAGATCAAATAAATTATTTTGAATGTCCTATTCGTATAAATATTCAATATGTATCCAGTGATACGAATCTCGTACGCATCCCATTCTTATCCCATACATATCCGTGCAGATGCGATGTGTACAGATAGTTATGTGATGCATATGTATCCGTACGCATACAAATGTCTGAATTATTCATGGAAATAACTCAAAATATTTGTATTTGCACAAATACTGAAAAACAAATGTCTGGACATTCATTTCGTGTACGAATGTCCGAATTTGTCTGAATTTGTCCAAATAATGAATATTATGAATATTCGTGCACATCCCTAGTACTGACCCCCCACTGCATGTGGTGCCAACTTGTTCTTAGAAAATGAAGGACAATGTACAGAACAATCCCAGGCCTGTCTGCTCTGTGTTACTTAATCCCAGGAAACCAAGGACAGAACTGTAACTAATCCTGCTTTGGAGACAGGCATGCTGATACTACTCCATATGTGAACTTTCCTACACAACTTCAGGATTTAAAAATATAGTGCTAGGATTTTCGGGCGTGCTTCTGAGGCTGCAAAATGCTCGCACGTAATGAAAAACTCAGCTTATTGTCTTCAGCGCTTTAATTCAGAAACCTGAGTACCTGCAGGTATAATTTTTTCTAACAAGCATTAAAGGAAGCTAGTGTTACAGAGTGCTTGCTGAAAGCAGAGGCTGAGCAGTTCATAGCAGTGGGCCTAGCTGTCATGGAATGCTAAGACTATCTTCACTTAAGGCAGTATTAGAAAGGTTAAAGGAGCCATCTGCTGGTGACTTCAACAAAATGAATAGCATAGTGCTGCTAATAAAATTTCAATTATAAATTAATTGCATCGTCCATTTAATTAGCCATAGATTCAAACTACCCATGGATAATTCAAATGAAGTACTTTCATTGGAATATACAGTCTGCTATGTATCTGCCAACAATTTCAATTAGATACCAGTGCATTATGGGCATCTCAGCTGAGTTTTAAAAATATAGTGAAATAGCGGGATATTGATCTGATCAAGGCAGCATACTAATCGCATTCTGCGTATAGGCAAATCTATTCACATTTCAGTTTTGTGAACAAATGCAGAAATATGACATGTAAAGAATTTGCTCTATTTAGAACCAGGGGGCACTCTATGAAGCTGATGGGTAGGAGAGTCAGATCAGACAAGGGAGAGTATTTCTTCACCCAGAGGGTCATCAGTCGATGGAATTTGCTGCCAGAAGAGGTGGTGACAGCAACCAGCCTAGTTGGCTTTAAGGAAGGGTGAGACAAATTTATGGATGACAGATGTATCAATGGCTACTAGAATGGGTGCCTAAGTACATCTTTCAGGCTGGGGGGACAAGCAGGATGCCTCTAAGGCCATTTGCTGGGATTTGAGTGCCGGAGAAGGTTTGCCCTTGTCTCTGCTTGAAATGCCCATGGGCATTTGGTACGACAAGACTCTGGACTAGATGGGCTGTGGCCTGATACAGCAGGGCTCCTCTTAGGTTCTTAATAAGGAATGAGATTACTCCCAATTTTGTTTGAAGCAACTTTCATTTCTGAATCAGCTTCTTTAAGGGAACAGCAGAGATTTATCCATTTAAAGGAAATTTGTCCCTCACCCCAAAAAGGTATGCCAAAAAGCATACCTTTTTGTTATTAGATATATACCTATTGTTATTAGATACTATAATATCAGAGTCAGCTTGTGATAGACTCATCCAAGCAGCTTTTTGATAAATGCAAAAGTTATTACTTCCTTCCAAGTGAAGGTCACGAGTCCAACCTGAGATCTTCTTCTTTTCCAGACAGAAATTGGCTATTTTGAGTTGTCAGTCAGAATTCCTCCATCCAAAGTAGCCTTGGAATATTCAAACCCGGATGAAATTAAGAGCACTTCAGTCAAACGTTAGGGTGATCTAGAGGCTAGAAGCACTTGTGTCATCCATGGTCACCCTAGTGTGGATAATGCCTAACAATAGTGATCGTCCATATAAGATCTCCAACAGAGGAGAGTGATCTCTTGCCTAACACTATAGTTTTCTCCCCACAAATCACTATACAGTATTAAATCATGTTTTGCAAATAGTTACGACCTATGGGAAACTGAGAGTCAAGGAAGCCATGGAGATCCAGTCCAATAAACAGGTCTACAAGAGAGCTGGATTAAGAGCCTTCTTAATCTGGATCCGGTCTAGCCTCCTTGATCCACATTAATGTGTGGCTGATGAGGCATGTGATCCAGATTAAGAGGTTCCTTAATCCAGATCACCAGTAAGTGCAGAAAGGACCATTAAGTCATGTTTTCGAAAGAGAAAGAGCATTCTCACTCACTCACTTGGAAATGGCCTTCCACTGGTTGTCTCTTAGGGAAGCCCAGTCAGGCAGAGCATGGGTGTCCCAGGAGGTGTTTATATGCCCAGGTTGTCTTGTGGATTGCCAATGCCTTTGTGTTATGGCCAATCTTTCATTTTCCTCATGAGCCAGCATCAAAGTACAGGTACAGGCATCCCTCTTCCATTCAGCTTAAGCAACTAAACAACCACAGCAAGCTGAGTCAACAGAACAGGACATCCTCAGAGTAAAGAACTCCCCTGTCCCCTCAGGGTGGCAACTGGGGGTTGTAGTTGATTCAGGACAGAGGGACATTTACTCCTCTGCACTGGCAGTGGCTGAGTGTTGCCCTCCACAGTGACATGTAGACATGGCCTTAATTTGTGCCACTGGACAGTGCATTAGAGAAAATTATAACTCTGTTGTTCTCTATGGGAGAAGCATCAGAAATTAATTTCACAGAAACAAGCAGCAGCCTGAAACAGCAGCACTCTGCGATTGGAATTGACAATTATTCTTTTGGATTTTCCCCTGTTTTCCCTTGTCTGTCTGTCTGTCTGTCTGTCTGTCTGTCTGTCTGTCTGTCTGTCTGTCTGTCTAAAAGGGTAAATAGGGTTATTTATCATTTGGGAAGTGAGTAAAGATTTACACTAGCTCATATTGCTCTCAAGAAAATAAATAACCAAATCTTTGCCACCTTAAGATTGCACCCTTTATGTATCAAACCACAGCAAATATTCTGAAAGACAACTACTTCCTTTTCCCTATATGAATAGAGAACACGATTCCCACCATCTTACAGCTACTGAAGTTTTTAGCTTCACACTGATGTGAAGCTAAAAATTTTCTTTCTTTCCTAAGCATGTCAGATAAGCTTATCAATCAAGTCAGACTGATAATTATTTTGTATTGTACATTGGCCCTTTTCTTCAGTAGTTTTTAAAATCCAGAGCAAATTCCAAAGTACGAGACAAAATATTTATCTTATGGTGAGAGTATTTTTCACTTACTATATACAGCTATCATTTTTATGTGATGATATTGGCCAGTTTTCAGAGAATTGGGTATTTCTGGATAATTCGCTGCAACCCATTCTTTTCCATCATGTAAGAAGTTAAAAAAATTAATCACATGATTGGATCAATAGGGAACTAGTTCATCTGAAGGGTCTTTTCTGCTGAATATTTTCTATATATTGCTAAGCAGTTATTGTCAGAGGTCACTAGAAGGTGGGACTGTTAATCCATAGCTATCAACTGTAAGAAAAAATATATAGAAGTGTTGCCATACCGTACTACAAATTAGACTGCTACTATATTTGAAGCATAGTTAGAAAATGTTTCTCCTAGCTTGGAATATTTTTGGCCTATTCCATCCCCATTAATATAAATGGCCTTGACAACAGCCTCTGTGGAATGTGTCCTGATCCCTAAGGACTTTTTCACACAGGACATGCATTTGTGATGAAAGTTAATTATCATAATTATCTCTAAATCTTCTTCACATATGTAATGTGTGAACAAATCCTTGGGGTGCACAGTACTTCCCTTTGAAGTTTATGCAGTAATATATTTGTGATACAGTCACATACAAATGCTCTATGCAAATACTTGCACTATCCAGAACACATCATGTGTTCATGGCAGCTCTGTAACAATTACTAGTGTGTCACATTGCAGACTGGCATCAGAAACTGAACAAGTGTAGGTGGTATAAGGCTATCTTAATGAATAAAGGAATGGCACTATATAAGAATACAAGAGAAGCCCTGCTGGATCAGGCCACAACCTATCTCATACAGAGGCCCACCAATTGCTTCTGGGCTTTCTCAAGCAGAAGAAAAAGGCAAAACCTAAGCTGCTCTCAGCTACCTCCAATATTTGGGCCTCCACTCTAGTAGCTGTTGATACACCTGCATCCATGAATTTGTCTAATCTTATCAAGCTTTCTTGTTGCTGTTGATTATTCATTTCTAGTTTGCAGCATGACCAAGATACCATGCTGGTTTCTCCATGGGCTTTTGTAATTTGTCAGTAGCACAGTCAGCAGGTTTGATATTCTTTGGAGTACATTGCTTGCCACACTCACCTGTGACATTAACCCAAGCTAAGCTTGATGTCCCAAGCAGAAATAAGCTGCCATTGCCTTCAGGCCTACATCTTATTTCTTCTTCTCTACTTTCAATTTAACACGGTTTTCCATGTCATAAAAACCATTTTTACATTAGATATAGTTAATTTAAAGAAAATAATTTGAGCAGCTGTGCCTTGAAAGTAACTAATCTTTATTGTTCATCCAAATTCTTGTCAAGCATGCAGGAAAACCAAGGAAGTTCTTGTGCCCTGCATCCCTGCACATTAGACTGATAGATAGATAGATAGATAGATAGATAGATAGATAGATAGATAGATAGATAGATAGATAGATAGATAGATAGATAGATAGATAGATAGATTGATTGATTGATTGATTGATTGATTGATTGATTGATTGATTGATTGATATTTCTTTCCCACATTATGCCCAGAGGTCTCAGGATGGGTCACATTAAAACAATTATAAAAACAGTGACAGATCATGCTTATGCGGTCAATATATCTTCAACTTGCTCACAAAGTACAATATTATTTCATTCCCCCCCCCGTCAGTCATTCACTCCTTTCCATTATTTTCTGAATGCCCTGCATAATTAGATCTTATGCAATTTTAGCTTCTGTTCTGAAGATTAAACAAGCATCCTGAAGTACTAGTAAAGATTTTTTAAAGAGATGAAATAACTATAACATATTTCAATCCAGAATTTGATACTTTTAGTGAGAAGGTGCCTGTATTATTATGCTGCAACAAAAACAAAATACGGCAGAGGATATTTTTTTTAATCATGCCACACTCGAGCAGATGAATATGACTTTTTCTTCTTTTTTTCTGCAGTTGGTCATATAAATCCCCTCATTTAGGAGGCAATGCTGTAGGCTTAGAACATAAGAACATAAGAACATAAGAGAAGCCTTGCTGGATCAGGCCACAGCCCATCTAGTCCAGCATCCTGTCGCACACAGTGGCCCACCAAATGCTCATGGGCATCTCAAGCAGAGACAAGGACAAACCTTCTCCTGCTCTCGAGTCCCAGCAGATGGCCCTAGAAGCGCCCCATTTCCTCCCCCCCCCCAGCCTGAAAGATGCACCTAGGCATTCGTTCTAGTAGCCATTGATACATCTGTCATCCATAAATTTGTCTAACCCTACCTTAAAGCCATCGAGACTGGTAGCTGTCACCACCTCTTCTGGCAGCACATTCCATAGGCCGATGACCCTCTGTGTGAAGAAATACTTCCCCCTGTCAGACCTTACGCTCCTACCCATCAGCTTCATAGAGTGCCCCCTGGTTCTAGTGTTGTGCGATAGAGAAAAGAAATTTTCTCTATCCACCTTTTCTATGCCGTGCATAATTTTATATACTTCAATCAGGTCCCCTCTCAAACGCCGTCTCTCCAGACTGAAGAGGCCTAGACGTTGCAGCCTGGTTTCGTAAGGGAGGTGTTCCAGACCCTTAATCATTCTGGTTGCCCTTCTCTGTACCTTCTCTAGTTCCACAATATCCTTTTTGCTCATAGAACCTTATGCTACAATAAACAGCATAATATTTCAGGTACTACGTTAAACCCTCCTAATGAGAGATTCTCATTAGATGTAGAAGATTAACTGCCTGGGTAAAGTCTGCAGCCTTGTTCCTCAGACCAAAATTAAAGGGACAGTATTTCCATGTGTGACAAGACGAACTGAAGCTCACAAACCTGGAACATGTTTCTGGATTAGGGTGTAAAGATTCCAATTATATTTGAAAGTACAGCATTCTGGATTTGAAAGACATTTCCATTTTTACCTTTTAGGTAGCCAGACAGCTACAACCTTCAGTCTTATGGATTGGAGACACAGAGAAAACGTTCTACAAAAAAGTTCCTAAAGGTGAAAAAGAGGTAAACTGGAACATATATGAGATTCCTGAGTGTTCCCCTTGCCTTTTACTTGGGCAAAGGGACTTCATTGTCAAGTCAAAAGACAAAAAAAAGGGGGGGAGAGAAAATCACACTTTTAAACTGAGCTGTGGGATTCTTGCTATAAAAATTGTGAACTTTGGGTCAGCACAAAAATCAGTGGACAAAAAGTCAAAGGATTGTTTTTAATGAGAAGAAAAAGGTACAATTTAAAACAGAACAGATTGTAATTTTATAGACAAGATGAGACCAAATTGACAAATCCACACACACAAAAATAAAACTAATGATTAAAAGCACAAATTTAAAGAAAGTAAAATTCTCTATCAAGTAAAGATGTCCCCAAATTAGTGAAGCAACAGACTTCTAACCATAATTTCACAAATCATTGCACTAGCCTTTATCTCTCAATATACGACATTATTTTTAAAACCCATGCTTGGGTGTTACCAGATACATTATTTTAGAAACACCCAAAGCAAACTTTTAGTGTTTTGTTGAATCTAGCTTGAAGTGACTGGTGCCCTCTGCTGGCTGAAATAGAGCTGAACAGCTTGCCACACATAAATTAAGTGATGTGGGCTACTGTATCAATTTGTTTTCACAAAACCTTGAATATTCTTCCTACAACCTTTGATTAAACAGCATATAGGCCTTCAGGTATCTTGCATTTCTCATTCTATATTGAAGGAGATGGTTAAGTTTAAGTAGTGAAACATCTTCATATAATTGTACTGTACACAAGACTGGTTTGTTTTTACCCTTGCTTATAAATATTTGAAGATTTCAAACATAACTGGCCAAAAATTTCATGCCAAAAGGGGAAAACAAGCATATTATTCCATTTCTGATGATCAACAAATGGCAAATGCATACAGACGCAAATAGCTATTTTCCACAAGCATAGTAAATCAGGCTTTGATGTAATGCAGAAAGCTTCACTTCCATGACACTGAGGACCTGGTCACACCTATACAAGACCAGATATCCCATTCATAATTTGAGTTGAGGTCATCCCAGCTCTGTTCACAACTAGATCGTTATAGGTCATCTTCAAGCCATCCTCACTTTAGGCTGCATCTCTCTCACCTTTCTCCACAATGACCTGAGCCTCCTCCACAGAACTCTTGGCTTTTCACCCTTTTAGCTGCACCAAATCTATCTCCTTTCTTACTGGATATCTTAGTGTCACTCAGGGGAGCCAAGGGTGTGTGTTTGCGGGGGTTTTTAAGCCTGCTCCCCCACCTCCATGCCCCCTTCTTTTTTTATGTGCTTTTCTTCTCAGTTCAATTAATTTTTTTAAAAAAAATAATAAATTTGTGGGAAAACGCTAGATAGAGGAATTATATGCATAAACTGAGGAAAGAAGGGGAGGTGCCTCATGAACTCAGCGCATGCCACCCTCCCCTAGATATCAACCGAAAGGAAGGACTGGACCCCACCCACCGCAGCACGGTTCAGCCTCCTTTAACCCACCGCCTCCTGCTAATGCTGAGGAAGAGAAGATGACCTGGCATGCCAGAACAGGCTGAGTCCTCTGGAAAAGAGGATTCCAATTAGAATAGTCTTAACGGGGGTAGGCCAACTTGGAAAATGAATTGAATAAAAATAATGTGAGTAACGTGACTTGAAGATGACCTGAAGTTGTCCTAAACTAAAGGTGTGACCAGGGCCTTTAAGGGCTGATTTGCTTCATTGGCAGCACTACTTGGATGGGTAGCAAACAGCCATTCACCTCCACAGATACTTAATGCGTACATACAGGCTATCAGATTCAACAGATCCCTCTTTGCATCGCAGCTATGTCTGCCAGGAGGCCTGTAATCCTCCCACAGAACATCTTAAAGCTTGGCTCAAGGCAGTAGAAGAAAAAACAATCTCTAAAGCATTTACATCGAGTTAGTGAAGATCCTTTAGAATCAGCGCCTTAGGACTTACTAGCTGGTTTACCTTCCAGTCTTAAAATGACACTCTGCGCTAGCTGAAGTTTCCAGTCCCTCTTGAAAGGTCATTTTAGCACGAGCACTAAAGAACCCATTTACACCCCATTAGGAACCCAATCAGTACCCAATTGGTATCGATGAGGAAGGCCCTGTCCCCATGGAAGAACCCTTTAGGACCCCATCCTGAAGGTCCTGTCCCCATGAGGGCTGGAGAAATCCAGATTTAATGGGTCCTTTGGGCCCTTAAATCTGGATTTCCTGTGGACCCCTTTAAAGGTGTCCACAATCCAGTCTTCAGCGTTGAAGACTAGGTTAAAGGACGTGTATCCACACTGCTTACTGGCCGATGGGGTCCAGGGCCAGGCCTAGCAAGAGTGGAGCTGTGTGCACAGGTGGTGCCAGGTCCGCCCCACCGCCCACAGCCATGGAGGCTTGCATGGACTTTGTAGTTATCTATGAAGCAATATAGCAGTCTACATAGCTGTCCCTGCCCAGAAGGGAGTTTTGTCCTGGTTCTGTGGTTGCATTGGGGGGGACAGATTTTGGCTGGCAGGCGCAATTGTTGCCGTAGCAATGCTCCCGCCACTGATGCCCCACTGATGAAGCAGCCTTATTGGGGGGAGAATGGTGGTGGCAGCACTTAAATTACCCACCCAGCACCGTAGAGGTGTGATGGGCTCTACCAGAGACTGCAAAGGTAAATCTGTGTGTGGAACTCAAAATCATGCTCCACACGTAGTTTGCATACAGTACATTCTTGCATGGAAGGGGCCATTTCTGAGCTGAAAATGGCCCCTTCAAGTGCAGATGCTCTGTTTAGGAGTGTAGTTCACACAAACCACAGAGCCAAGCGCAGAATGGTCAGTGGCATGTAGACTGTGATGTAACATTGTGGCTTCAGATTAAGTAGCCAGGGGACTTAATCACATTCTGTGCCTGTGGCATTTCTGAAAAGGAAGAAAGTTTTCTATGTCCCATGACATATGCTGAAGCTTCACCCCATTGGCTTATCATAAACTGTTGGGACTCTGGGGCAAGATGGCAGAAAGTATCTATAATGCAGACTGTTCAAAGAAGATATAAATAAGATTTTCAAATTTAAAGGTATAAATTAAAAGCTGTAAGAAAGGAAACTAGGAGGTTAAGAGAGAGGCTGACAAGAAGACATGGTACTTCAGGGTCTTTAATTCTGACTGATACCTGGGTAACAAGAGGTGGGTTGTCTAGATTTGAAGAGGCCAAGGGTTTCAGTCAATCAGTCAATCAAAGATTATTCAAACAAAGATCAGAACAAGGAGAATGGTTATTGTACAAATGTCTGCAACTATTTGCCGTTTGACCTGGAGATAAACCTGTTCTTAAAATGTTACATACTTTCATAGCCAAAGGCTTTTCCAACCCATATTTTTGTACCTCCAACACTCAAGTGTGTGCATAATATAGCTGCTTCACTTGGGTGTCCCACACTCTGCTAGGTCATAACACCAGCCCTGACCCTTTGAATTCTCAGACAAGAGAGCATTTTGGTGGTGGCAAGATAAAGAGGAGTCAAAGGGGCAAAGTTATTTTAGGCGGCCTTATCAGCAAGTATCTAAGCATTTTGGTGAGGTAAGAATTGCAGATGGACTGCAGCAATGTGGATGGCAGCAGCGTCATAGGATTCACTGTTGCCTATAATACTCTAACAAGTGTGATAGTGCCAGTGGCTGCCAAGCAGAAATCCTTTTAATTACCCTGTCGGAGGGCAGGACAGAGCAGAAACGTGAATCACTGCTGTACCTTGTGTGCAGTGGAGAAAATCACTAGCATCCAGTACAGAGACAGTATTTATATCCTACTTCCCACACTAATATTAATATTGCCAGTGAACACAATAATATGAGTACTACATACTAGGGGTGTGCATGAATGCAATTTTCAGGATTCAATTCAAATTGGATAGCCAAAATTTTGATTTTATTCAAATCTTTAAAATTTGAATGTACCCACATTTGATTCGAATTGAGTAAATTCGAATCTATTCATTTGAATTTTCAGTTTCAATTTGCACATACGAATGTCGACAGCATGCATACGCATCCCTTATGCACCGTGTTTTTGTCCCATACAGATCCATACAAGTGCATACGGATGTGGGAAAGATACATACAGGCAAGTACACATTGTGTACATATCCGTACACATTCGAATGTCTGAATAATCCGGATGGTTAGATTCAAAAATTCAAAATTCATTCGAATGTTTACATTCAAATTTATAGATATTCGATTCAAATTTGAATGTCCAAATTTGAATGAATTCAATCGAATTTCAGATGTTTTGAATATTCATGCACATCCTTACTATATACTACTAATTTTTATTACAGCCATTGACCAGTCCGCAAAGCAGAACAAAACAAAAAACAAAACAAGATCAGCAAACAATATTACTATACAATATTATATAATAAAATACTATTATTGTTGCATAAAATGCAAGTGTTTAGACAGGTTGTTTTGAGCAACTTTTCCACGTCACCCACCTGCATTTGAAATTGATTCTAATCCAACAAGATAGAGCTCTAGTCCCTCCACTGAGTCTTATCTGCTTTGGAAGCTTAGTGTGCAGACAAGAAACTGTCACTACTGCACTATCGGTGTTTTTCCACCGCGCTCCTTTAATCCGGATCTAAGAAGATCCGGATCTCAGGAATGGGTACATTCTAAGATCCAGATTAAGGGAAGCACCCAATGTGTTTCCACGGGAGGTGTAGCACCCATTAGCAATGGGTACTAACCTCCCTGCCATGGAAACACCTTTGCACCCATCTGGGGAATCTGGAACGACCCCCAAGGGGTCTGCCCATCACCCCAGGTGTTTCGGGGAACAAGGGGGGTGCACTCTCCGAAGTCCCTTCGAAGAGATCAGCACAGACTTCGGAGCCACTCTGGAGTCCCTTGTAACATCTCTGAAGTCAGTGCAAGACAGCCCCGGAGAGACCGGCGGCGAGACTCCGGAGCCTTTGCTGATCTCTTTGGAAGGATTTCGGAGGGAAGTCTGCGCGGTCTGCGCTAATAGTGAACAGACCACACTGACAGCTCCGGAGCCTCTCCAAAGTCTTTGCCGATCTCTTCGAAGTGACTTCAGAGTAATTTCGGGATGATTTCGAAATGACTCCGAAATCACTTCAAAGCTGGGATTTCGGGGCTCCCCCCCCCCATGGGTGCATCACTTCCCCCTAGCCTCCTATAGACCCCATTGCCTGTGACTCGTGGAAACAGGCTCCCTTTAATTTTCTGGCTGAAGACCCCATTGTTGACCCCATTAATGGGGTCTACAGGAAATCTGGATTAAAGGCTGAGATGTACCCATATGATCCAGATTTCCCGAGGCACGCTGGAAACAAATGTGTCCCAAATGGGTGCCGTGGTGGAAATGGGGTCATCCGGCTCTCAACCAATTGGGTCCTTAATGGGTGCAAAAATGGGTATTAACTGACCGTGGAAAAACACCCTATGTTTAGCTTCCCATTGCACGTACCCTTTCTGCAGAAGAAAATATTTGTGCCTCGTCTCTTTTAGTTATCTCTTCTTTCTTGAGAATCGTTGAACTATAGCAAGTTTCAAAAATCCAGGAGCTTAAATAGTAGTTCCACATTGCCATGAAAAATCCTACCAAACATATCTGAAATTCCATTTTTCAACCTGCAAATAAAACATCTGTTTGTCATCACCAAGGAACAGTGACATGCTCCCTATTCCTGCAATCTGAGCCAAGCATTCATAAGCATAAAGAAAAATTATTTTGTTAGAAAATGGCTAGATATATGTATGAGACCAAATCACCATTAACATATAAAATGATTGAAGTAAGGAATTTTTTTTTCAATTGAAGTTGGAACCTAGACGTCTGAAAAAACAACTTTCTAAACTTCTGAAAACTCTGAAGATTGAAGACAGAATTCTTGTAGTTGGAACTACTAAAAGACCTTTTGATGCAAACCTCAAACCTTTTTGCAAAGTTTATAAGAAAATAATTCTGGTTCCGAGGCCAGACTATGCTTCAAGATTTGGCAAGTATATGGAACTAGCTGCTATATGCAAATATATTCTTGAACTATGTTTAGAATTTGCAGTATATAATACTTGGTGTAAAAATAATACAGTACAGTATATTTGTAGTATATTTCTAACATCACAAAATAAGAATTATTATTATTATTATTATTATTATTATTATTATTATTATTATTATTATTATTATTATTATTATTATTATTATTATTATTATTATGTAAAACAACAGTTACACACAGCAAACAAGATCACTGTGCTGGATTTCGTATTATATCACTAGTCGGGCACTTCCCAAGCACCTAGGACTGCGTGATGTATCGGCGAATTATGCGAGCAGACCCCAGTAAAGTGGCTTTTTGTAGTTGGCAGATGGATATTTTGTCAATGCCAATGGTTTTTAGGTGCCCACTGAGATCTTTTGGCACCGTGCCCAGTGTGCCGAGGATGACTGGGACCACTTTCACTGGTTTTCGCCAGAGTCGCTGAAGTTCAATTTTCAGGTCTTCATATCTGGTGAGCTTCTCCAACTGTTTCTCCTCAATTCTGCTGTCACCTGGTATAGCAACGTCGATGATCCACACCTTCTCTTTCTCAACAATTGTAATGTCAGGGGTGTTATGCTCCAGTTTTCTGTCAGTCTGAAGCCTGAAGTCCCAAAGTAGTTTTGCCTGTTCATTTTCAAC